>CM042882.1:23861308-24461308 GCA_023653495.1 Melastoma candidum
GTTAGGTTATGTTGTATCGGCTCAATCTTCTTCGGTTCAGTACTTTCCTATAAAAACACACAAACTGTTGGAAACGTTGGCGGGCGCTCGCCGTAAGTTTCCGAAAAATCGGTAGACTCGTCGGGGGAAGGGTTAGGCTATCTGAGAAAATAATCTGAAAATTTTGGGGAAGACTCTCAACGCTCTGTATTGAAAAATAACCTTACAAGAGAATTTAAAGGTAAATTATCAGACTATTCATCTACCTAAATTAAAACAAATCTACGTTACCAAACCCCACCATAAAAATCATCTAATATACCCCATTAAAAACATATTAAATTCGATAAAATCCCAACATTAATTTTATTTTCAACACTTCCCCTTAAAATTAATTTTCTTCATGACTCCAAGCATGCTCCTCATCTTGCTGAAAACATTCACTCCAAGAGGCTTCGTAAAACTATCCGCAACTTGATCGGCAGATTTTACATATTCAAGCTTGATCTCCTTCTTCATAACACTCTCTCGGATGAAATGATAGCGTATATCGATGTGTTTACTTCGATCATGAAAAACAAGATTCCTCGCCAATGCTTGAGCAGATTTATTATCGACAAAGTTCGTGGTTGCTTCATTCTCTGCCAAGCCTATCTCCTTCAACATTCTCCTTAGCCAAATTGCATGACAAGCGCATGCCGTAATCGAGACATATTCAGCCTCGCAGGAAGATAGCGTGACGATCGCCTGTTTCTTCGAACTCCACGAAATCGCATTAGACCCCATAAAAAACACAAATCCAATTGTACTTTTCCGATCGTCTAAGTCTCCGGCAAAATCACTGTTGCAATATCCAACAAGTTGAAATTCATTGGATGACGAATAAAATAGTCCAAAATCATTTGTACCTTTCAAGTACCTCAAAATCCTCTTCGCCGCCTTCATGTGTTTCGTCGTAGGCATCTCCATGAATCGACTAACAATCCCCACACTAAAAAGAATATCCGGCCGAGTACATGTCAAGTACCTTAGACATCCCACAAGACTTTTGAACAGTGTCGGATCCACCTTATCACCCTCGTCAATTTTGCACAATTTAGCTCCGACCTCCATTGGGGTAGACATTGGTTTGCTATTCGACATATTGAATCTGTCAAGAACCCCCTTCACATATGCTTGTTGACAAACAAAAATTCTATCATCCGGCTGATGCACTTCTAATCCAAGGTAACATGACATTAGGCCAATATCCCTCATCTCGAATTCTCGGGCCATATCATTCTTGAAATCTTCAAAGAGACTCGGATTATTTCCTGTAAAAATTAGATCGTCCACGTAGAGGCATACGAACAAACAATCTCCATTTTTATCCATCTTCACATAAAGTGCATACTCATGAGGACATCTCGCAAAACCTTTCTCCCGAAAATAGGCATCAATTCGACTATACCATGCTCGAGGCGCTTGCTTGAGACCGTACAAAGCCCTTTTCAACTTCAAAACCTTTTCTTCTTGTCCTTTCACCACATAGCCTTTTGGTTGCTCCACAAGGACATCTTCCTCAAGGAAACCGTTAAGAAACGCCGACTTCATGTCCAATTAAAAAATTTTCCAGTTTCTTTGCGCCGCAAAAGAAATAAAAAATCTGATTGTTTCTAAATGAGCAACCGGAGCAAATACCTCCTCATAGTCCACTCCATGTCGTTGCACATACCTCTTGGCGACAAGTCTCGCTTTATATTTTTCTACGACACCTTTGTCATTCTTTTTCTCCTTGAATATCCACTTCACACCAATTGATTTTTGACCTGCAGGTAGAGAAGCAAGTTCCCATGTGTCATTCCTTTTAATGGCTCGAATCTCCTCGTCCATGGCTTGTCTCCATTTCTTCTCCTTACTAGCTTCTTCAAAACTCAAAGGTGTAGTTTCGGCTAAAAGACAAAACATAGAGACATCATCGATTACCTCCGTATTTTCGTAAAGATCTTGAATAGTTCTCATCCTTTGCGATCCTTCATTAGAGCTTCCATTTCATGAAGATGCACTAGGAGATGTGTTCGGCGTCGTCGGAGGAACTACGGGCTGCCATGTTTCTTCTTCTTGAATTTTCTCATCGAAAAATGGAAAAAATCCGTCGACAACATCTTCTTGTGCTTCCCAATTCCAAGAAGCATCTTCATCAAACTCCACATCACGACTCACAACAATCTTCTCGTTGATAGGGTTGTAGAGCTTGTACCCCTTTGATTTTCCGTCATAGCCGATGAACACAAATTTCTCGCTTTTATCGTCAAGCTTCGTTCTCTCTTGATCCGGCACATGCTTATAAGCAATACTCCCAAAGATCCTTAATTGAGATACATCCGGCTTCTTTCCGCTCCATGCTTCAATGGGTGTTTGATCTTTCACACTTTTGGTCGTACTACGATTGATGAGATACACGGCACAAGCCACTACTTCTGCCCAAAACTCCTTAGGCATCTTCTTATTTTTCATGAAGCTCCGCGCCATGTTGAGGTTGGTCCGGTTTTTTCTTTCAGCCACTTCGTTTTGTTGCGGTGATCTTGGAACCGTGAGGAAGCGCCTAATACCATGTTCTTCACAAAAACGATTAAAAGCACCAGAAATAAACTCTCCCCCTCTATCGGTTCTCAACGCCCGAATTACATAACCACTCTCCCCCTCGACCAAAGCCTTAAAATTCTTAAAAACATCAAAACACTCCGATTTTTCTTTTAAGAAATAAACCCAAGTCTTCCGGCTAAAATCGTCGATGAAAAGTAAAAAGTAATTACTTTTACCATATGACGACGGCTTGATCGGTCCACAAACTTCGGCATGAATTAATTCGAGCGGCTTTATCGCTCTTGACGTTGCTTCTTTCGGAAAGCTTTTCCTCGCGTGTTTGCCAAGAAGTCACGCTTCACAGAGTTGATCCGGATGATTGATCAAAGGCATCCCCTTCACCATATTCTTTTCGGACATCATTTTTAGGCCACCAAAATTGAGATGTCCCATCCTCATATGCCAACACCATGCTGGATCCTTCACATACACTTGCAAGCAATTCGGCTATTCGGTTTGTATAGGGAGCGAAAACATCATATTCTTCGACATCGTAACCTACGCAATCAAGTTAGCGCTCCCGTCCCGTAGCCAAAGATTACGATCCTTCATCAGAATCTCGTAGCCCCTTTCCATGAGTTGTCCCAAACTCAAAATATTGCTCTTCAATCTAGGGACATAATACACATCGGAAATAAATTTGTGAGTACCATCATTCAACCGAATCAAAATGGTACCTTTGCCTTCAATCTGAATTTTCGAAGCATCTCCAAACATGACACTCTCGGTCGCCCTTTTTTCAAGCTCCACAAATTTCGATTTGTCGCCACACATGTGGTTACTAGCACCGTTGTCGAGATACCACTGGCTTCCTTCTCCATCAACGTCTTGATTGAGCGTTAGCAATAACGTCGAGTCTTCCGCTTCTTTCTCCTCGACCAGATTGACTTCTTCTTTTGCATCCTCGTTGTACCAGCAATTACGTGCATAGTGACCCATTTTGTGACAATTGTAGCACTCAACCCGCGATTTGTCGTACCCCCTCTCGTATCCGTCTCTTCCTTTTCCTCGTCCTCGTCCGCGTTCTTTTCCTCTACCACGACCTCTTGGATTTTCTCGAGGCTTTTCATCGTTCGCTTTTTCGACTTCTTGATTTGTCCAGCGACCTCGACCGCCACCACGAGAATAACCGCGACCTCGACCGCTACCTCGACCTCGGTGAAATGCGTTCCCTTTTTCGTCAAGCGAATGCTTGACTTGAAGGGTTTGCTCAAATGGCTCTTTCTTGTGTTTGTTCATCCGCTCCTCGTGCACCCGTAACGATCCGTTTAATTCATCAACGGACAGATTCTCCAAATCTCTGTTCTCCTCGATTGCAACCACAACATGATCAAATCTTTGATGTAGGGAGTGTAATATTTTCTCGATCACTCTAACGTCTTCTATACTTTCACCGTTTCTTTTCATTTGGTTGACGATGGACAAGACCCGCGTGAAGTAGTCTAAAATAGACTCCGATGCTTCCTGACGAAGCGCTTCAAATTCTCCCCGTAAAATCTGAAGCCACACCTTCTTTACCTTATCGACTCCTTTGTGAGAATTTTCGAGAATTCCCCACGCCTCCTTCGAAGTTGAGGCATTTGCAACTTTCTCAAAAACGGCAACATCTAAACACTGGTGGATGATGGATAGAGCATACTGGTCCTTCTTTTTGTTCTTCTCAAACATTTGAATAAGGGCCAACTCCGCATCCTCGTTGGGTTCGGCAAACCCATCGCTGACGATTTCCCACGCACCTTGGGAACCGAGTATAGCCTTCACTCGGATAGACCAACTATCATAGTTGTCCTTCGTAAGACGCGGATATTAGAAGCTTAAAGACATCCTCGCTCTGATTCCACTTTGTTGGAAACGTTGGCGGGCGCTCGCTGTAAGTTTCCGAAAAATCGGTATACTCGTCGGGGGAAGGGTTAGGTTATCTGAGAAAATAATCTGATAATTTTGAGAAAGACTCTCAACGCTCTGTATTGAAAAAACCTTACAAGAGAATTTAAAGGTAAGTTATCAGACTATTCATCTGCCTAAATTAAAATAAATCTACGTTACCAAGCCCCACCATAAAAATCATCTAATATACCCCATTAAAAACATATTAAATTCGATAAAATCCCAACATTAATTTTATTTTCAACCATGGATCCAAGAGGATGCGAATAGACCAAACTCTGACGTTTATTCGATTTTGTTTAACATAACGAAATATAGTTTCGGATTCGGACGATTCCTGCTGATCAAACGCTCGTAGTTCCTGTACGTTCCACTGGGGTTGGAGATGTGAATAACTGGAACTCCTCGTCGGCTTCTAGTTTTGCCATGTCGTCCTCCTTCAAGTTGATATAAGCTTCGATGCCATCCCCTGACTTTGTATCGATGAAGACGACCAGGTTCTTGTACGTCAGGGCGGCCGATGCAACCCAGGTAGGCCTTCCCCATCCGAAGTCCGAGTCGTACACCGGGAACTTACACAGGCTGGTGAAATTCAGAGAGATGAGTTCTCCTTTATGGAAGGCATCGGCACTTCTCTTGATGAAGTCCAGATGGTTGTCCCCTTTCCGGAGCTCCTCGATGTAGTTCTGGTCTATTTTGTTTAGTGTCTCTCGGACCTTCAACACCAGGTTACTACCATCCCAATCGGTAACAGCTGGTTCAGGCGTTAGGAATGTTATGGTGAATCGGTAGTAGTTTCCAAATGAATGCTCTGGTAACGGAGGATCGAACTTTGTCCTCAAGTTCACTGCTTGTAGGATGAAACATGTCTTGCCCTGTGGATTCGAGCAGACTCCTGTAGCCGAAGTGTATCGACTCCATAAGAAAGTGGACAGCGCCTCGACACGAGATGGTGGCCGGGTCGCCAGTGAGTTGCTGGAATATTTAGCCTTCAGTTTCTCTATTTTGTCGGCCCTGAATACAAAGAGCTTCGAAACTATGTTGCTTGTCGTAATACCAACTCCGGGCTCGTATCCTTGTAAACTCCTCGGAGGGAAGCGCTCAGCCGACACGAAATCAGGAAATGCAAGGGTTGGTTCTCCCCGACTAACGGACATCCAAAACCTAACGAAGGTGAAAACCGATAATCCATCTGCCACCTTGTGAGACATGCATAATCCCAGAGCGACACCACCGCAGGTGAACCTGTTAAGTTGTACCCCCAGGAGGATGTCGTCGACCGCATCCAGTGCAAAGGGGAGGAGCTTGTTAAGCTCCTTAGGGATGGGATCGTCCATAACCTGGCAGAGTCGGAGGTCGATCGTTGCTTCAATCCATGGAACACCCTCGTTGTTGCACTCCACCCATTCATTGCCCTTCGATCGTCCAGCAAGGACATAAAAATGGCTCAGCGTATCGGAGAGAGAACTCTTGAGCCTGTCACACACACCGTTCTCGCGAAAACGATCATCCTCGGGCTTGGCATAGAAGAGAACTAAAGGGTTGTACACAGGAGGAGAGACCTGGTCGAGAAACGAGAGGTCATATCGACGGAGGTAGTCCGGGGTGGGAGATGACGGCTTTACAGCCTGTTTGGAGACAGACCGAACCAAGATTTCCACCATTACAAACTACTCTTTTGTCTTCAAGGGACATATGATTTAGAGATGTTTGTTCCCTGAAGAAGTCGTGGCTTTTTATACTCAAAAACAAGGTCAGAAGAATGAAGAAGAAGTTTCATGTTTAGTCAGAAGAATGAAGAAGAAGTTTCATGTTTACTTGAACATCTGAGCAAGAAATATCGCATGAATGTCGAACAGAGTGTCATTACTTCCCACCAGCTCGTGGTTTTAAAATTTGTTCGGTGGCATAGTCTCGCGGCCGGGTCCTCATCTTTCTTCGCGATGATGTCGTGCAAGCCAGGGTAAAGAACAAAAGTCATATAACTGCAACAACTCCTTTCCTTCGAGCGGGACTTTGTACCTAACTATGTGAAGAAGATCGATAAAGGAAAGATTTCGAAACAACTTTCTCCGGGCAAACTCTTATTTCAAGGTTACAATGTTAACCCTAACGTCATCGTGAGTTTCCTCCCTAGGGTCCTGCATCTTTGACGTACTGTGCTACGCTGGAGACGGCACTGATAGCGATGAGCATTAACTTTGAGGCCGCTGCGGTAGGCGAAGGCTGAGGAAGACCGTTCTCGCAGCTGGAATCGAGGGAAAGCGGAGGGGTCGCCTTTATCACATTGTCGTAGTCCTTCCCATTAGAGAATCCATACGCCTTGTTGAGGCCATCAATGATGACAAGGTAATTACTGACGCACTGGCCATACGACTTCGCAAGGACGGCGCTGGTGGAGTTCTCACGGAAGCTGGTGAAGGTCACGAGGAGGCCCTGTGCATGCTTGAGGGAGAGTTCGATGGATACGATGGACAGGAGAGGCGGGTCGGAGGAATCGGTCCGGGGGTCGCTCCGGAGGAACTTCACACACAGATCTTTTTCCACAGTGTGTGAACAAATTGCGGTCAAGTCCCACTCGGACGTACCATCGGAGGTACGAATCGCGCAGGCGAGGAAGAGGGTCAGAGCGAAGAGCAAGCACGCCGTGACAGGAGGACACCGCGAATCCATTAGGGTTTATTGCGAAGTTGATGATGGGAAGAACAGAGACATCGAATGCTCTGAGATTATATAAGCATGTCTAGCCGGGCATCGACAAGTATTGCGCCTTCAGATTACATTAAAATTAAATTTCATTTTCTTACCAACTTTCTAAGGTTATTACCTCTAATATGCATAAGTACAAGCTACTATCACCAAGTTTAAAAATATTTTCCCTGTTCATTGGTTGGAACATATATCTTCAAAACCCAAAGAGGAAATTTTATAAGAAATCTATAATTTCCTTTATCAAACCCCCTTTTCCTCCTTTTTTTCTAAAAATTTTAAATCGGTCGAATATTTTTTTTATAAAATGACTACTACTATGATTTATCTCAATTTTAGGATTAAACTTTGCCCATGAAAATTTTTCGACATTCGTAATTTGTTGTAATAATTTTTTAGATAAATTAAAAGTTTCTCACCAAGTAAAACAATAAATTATTTGATATATGAAGGTTGGGTTTTTGGGAGGTGTTATTTAAAAAAAAAAATTACTAATTGCACATATTATATAATATTTTAATATTTATGAACTTTTTAAGTAAAATATACGTTTATGGTATCAATTTTGAGAGTTTTGTCATTAATTTAGTTTGTTATATAATTAAGTCGGACCTCTTATTCATTCATGCTATAATTCAATTTATCCATAGTAGCAGCCCCTAATAAAACATTATCTGACCTTGATCGATTTTCCATATTTTTTTGACAGCATCGGCAACTATCGTTAACTTCGGTTTCTAATTCACTTGATTTGTCCATCAAAATTTTAAAATAAAAAATCACATGAAATGTTTCAATATTATTTCCCATTTTTTTAAATTTTTTTTCATTTTTAATCTGTCTGTTAAGGTATGTTTAGCTTACGCGCGATAAAATTCAAGATTGACTAAAATCAAAATAAAAATAAAAGTTGATAACAAAATTATATAACAAACTAAGTTAATAACAAAACATAAAGTTTGGCTAAAAGTTGATGCTATGAATTAATATTTTATAACTAAAAGGTTTCTTAATTTTGTGCAACTCAATCCATTACATACTTTTAGGGCCAGCTAACTCAGGACACGATTGTTGAGATAATGATACAAGTTTTTCAAATGAATACTTGTTGCCATTACGACTAAAATGTCTGATCGACAATAATTATGAATTTACAAAGCTGATCTGGAATGAAAATAATTGGGGGGAAAGGATTAGGAAGGAAGGAATGAAGCCGTTGCACATTTGACCAAACAAAAGTCAAATCTTTGCAAACGGTCAAATTCCCCCCCTTAATCATCCCATGTTTTTTTTTTTGTTTTGAATAAGCGCTGTCTACAACCCAGAAAGGAAAATATTAACAACGTCCCCCGCTATATTAAAAATGAATACTTGCTTAAATCACAGAAAAAAAGATTTAGGTGATTATAACTTGGTTTCTTTTAGAAAAGCATAAATAGGATCTCCGAATTAATCATTTAATATAATTCTAATAAATATGAAAAAATGAAACATGTGATGGTGATCTTCAAACGGAAAAGGAGAAAAAGAAAAAAAAAGGAAAAGAAAAGGGGGGAGGGACATAAATCACTGGGCCACAAAGTGTCAGTTCAAGCCATCAAGAAAAAAAAAAGAAAAGAAAAATAAGAACAGAGGAGGGAGACCACGAACAGAACCAACAAGAAAGCAGAAGAAGAAGAAGAAGAAGAAGGTGATGAACATGGGGGAATCTGCATGCCTTCGGAGATCCTTCTCCAACCCTTCTTCATCCTCCTCCTCCTTCCCTGAATTCAACCAGGTTTCGCTATCCAATCCCTCTCGGATTCCCCAGTGTCTCCCGATCGTTCGGTTTTTTTTTTTTTTTGTCCTCCTCCTTTTCGTGACGGTTACCGCATCGTCCAGGGCGGTGATCCCCTTCGTGCTCTGACGGAGTCCGTGTCGTTCGGCCGATTCGTTTCCGAACCCTTACACTGGGAGAAATGGTCGGCTTTCTCCAGCAACCGCTACCTCGAGGAGGCCGAGAGGTTCTCCAAGCCCGGATCGGTCGCTCAGATGAGAGCCTTCTTCGAGGCTCATTACCGGAGAAAGGCGGCCCCCGCGGCCCGGCCGACTACTCCGCTGATCGAGGAACCCGTTGCGGTTGTTGATTATTCCGGTGAGAATGACCGCCAGGAACAGGAGGTGGCACCTGCTGACAGTGTCGAGATTGATTCAGCCGGCGAGGTTTGCGTTGAGGTTGAAAGTGGAGTGGTTGACGAAAATAATAGCAGGGTGGTGTTGGCTGAACCGGCGGAGAGTAAGGACGATGATCTTCTGGCACATGATGCTCACGTATGTGATGTCCAGCCCATAGCTGACAAGGAAGAAGCTCGTCATGAGAGCACGAACGTTTTGCCGGATGATGTTAGATTGCTAACCAGTCTGATGTACACTTAACACTTCTTTTTTTCTTCTGTGAACTTAACCCACTGTCTCTGTAGCAGGTAGCCGCCGATCGACATTGCCTGGATTCATTTGAAGAGAAGGAACTAAAATCATTGGCGACAGCTTCAAAACCCGGCCAAACATCAAATTCGAGAGTCACGAAAGTGAGGGCTGCTTCAAAGCCAAAGATTTCCAATGGTGCTGCTGTAGACGGTCGAAATTCGAGCTTGAAGAGAACTGAGGAAAAGAGGCTAGCTCCAAGGCTGCTACACATGTCACTGAATCCAGTGCCCCCTGGCGGTCTTTCACAGGCATGGAAAACAAGAGGCTCTAAGTTTCTACCTGCGTTGAAAGAAATCTCGGGTCCAGCTTCTATCGAAAACAAACCCAAGGTACATCATTGTCTGCTCCTAAAATATTCAAGTCGCTCCCCAAGCTTCACGGGAACCTCGTGATTAGTCTCCATTTTCTGTGAATTGCAGGTACCTCAACGTGCAGCGCCACCTCAATTGGCGAGTGCTCCATCCTCGGACATTAAAAGGTAATGTTTTGTAGCTCACTGAAACATTTAACATGCCAAAGAAACTGTTTAATCGGAGTCTGCAACATTGATTTAGGACTGTATCCATGCTTAGCAAGTCAATGACAGCACTAATGAGGATGAAGACAGATAAGAAACCGAGTCCCCTTCACACCTCGTAAGCTTCTTTTGATCCTCATGCTCGTGGCTGTTGTCTATTGTTCTTTAATACGATAAACAATATCCGGTGCTAACACCCATGCTTTGTCGGATGTATCCTCCAATTGATATTTGGTATCGTCACAGTCACTCAAAATGCTCAGCTGAAGCTGAATCTAGAGCTCGACCTGCTACTGTGTTCACTGCTTTTGGCCTCAGAAGTGCAGAAAGAGCTGAGAAACGTAAAGAGGTGAAAGATACTTCTCCTGTTCCTTTCCCTAGTGTTTTCTCCTGACTGCTTCTTCACTAGGCGCGGAAACTGATTCTCTCACTTGGAGATGCAGTTTTTCCTGAAGCAACAAGAGAGAACAATTGCCAAGGAAGCAGAGAAAGGCCAGTTGATGCACAGACGCCAGGTACGTTCCACCAAGCCCACCAGAGATTTATGACTTTTTTTCACCTGGTCAGTGTGGAAGACATTGATCGTGGCCAACTATTTGCAGCCGTCCCTTGCAAGGTCACAACCAAGATCGCCTAAATCAAGAAACAATCCCTCTCACAACAAAGGACCTGACGGGAGATCTCTTCCGCCTTGGCAAATCTCCACTGCTGCCGAGACAACTCATCCAGTCAACTCAAAGGCCAGCCGAAGACCAGCAACGTACATCGAATCACACACGAAAAAGCACATCCAAGAAAACAAGTCTCCAAATATCCCGGTTTAGAGCACGTACACAAACCGAATCGTGTCTTGCATACGCTATGGTGAATCACAGATGATTTAGAGTATGACACCTGAGAGAACCTAGTCAGTATACTTCGCACAGTATCTTGTAATATGTATACCAGCAAACAGCACGAGTATGTGTAAGATAAAGCTAATGAAGCATTTGATGTTTAGCAGAACTCTGAAAAGTATGTTCTGGCACTAGATTTTCTTTTTGTTGGTCTGAATGGGGCTGGATTTCGTGGATCTGATGATGGCGTATGGACAGAGTAATAATGGGCCAATAGAAGAATCAAAGCATATCACTACGTGCAGACAGCTTTGCCTCCTTATCCAAAACCAGTGATCATCAGCCAATGTCTGCAACGCCACTGGCTACTTCCCCAGATCGCTTAGTCTGTGCTTGTGCTGGGGGAAGAGTGCAGTTCACTGTTATGGAAGGATTGCTTCGACGGCTGAGTTGTACCCATTTATCAGGTCGGAAGTTGTTTATCAAGCCTCCGGATGCGCGGTCGAGTATAGGCAAGACCTCATGTAGGGTGAGGTTCCTGGGTTTCTTTGCAGTCTCTCTTTTCCTGCACAGTAGAAGTAGTAAGTGATGATCCTGTTGTTTCAGTGCTCGTCGACTAAGAGATCGAGACGGGATAAAAGGTGGAAGGATGGAGCTAAGTTGAAGATCGATGAGGGCTCGTCGGGGACAGGAACGAGACCTATTGTGTCCGAAGACCCTTCACAGGAGATCGAAACTGCTCCAGATAGCTTACTCTTGGCAAACAATTCGCCTGCTCCGGATATGGTCCCGATTTCCCCACGTGGTAATGTCCTCCAAGCATGTACGCTGACTTCCGGCACTATGGCTGCACTTGGTCTAATAATTAGAGAGGTGGGTTCTTGAATTTCACTTCTCCTTTCTCATTGACATGTGAAGACCAGCTTCTCTTTTCCAAACAAACTTGCAGGGTTCTCATTTCGCTTCAACGAGAGGTCTGCCGGTCGTCGACTGCACGACACAAGTGTCCTGTACGTTTGCGTTTCCTTCGCTGCATCGACTCTACCTTTTCTTCTTGTAGGCCTAAAAAGTAAGGCCAACTTACTGTTTTCTATGCCTTCAAACATGTTTCTGTCTCAGATTAGAGTATTTTCCGTTCGACCAATGTTGAGATCAGTCTTTGTCCCCCTTGTTTACAGTTGGTTTTGAGATGTGGCATCTTGAGTTGATTACAGGATTAGTCGTTCTGATTTCATCATCCCGGTACCTGCTACTCAAGGCTTGGCCCGAGTTCTCAGAATCCAGTGAAGCTGCAAATCGGCAGGTACACAAGAGTTACGCCACTTTTTATAGTTAGTTTTACAGTTCATCGAGTTGCATGCCGTCCAATTTTGAACTCGTACAGAGTTTTGTGACTGAGAGTCATCTCTTTCGGTTGGCGCAGGTGCTTACTTCACTAAAGCCTCTAGATTATCTGATTGTATCATTTTTCCCAGGCATCAGTGAGGTACTGGTGATCTTAAATGATTTATCGGAGTTGAACATTCCATATTGAATGGGGACCAGATAAATTATTTTCATTTTGGGTCCAGGAAATCCTGTTTTGCGGTGCCTTGCTGCCAATATTCGGAATCAATTGGGTAAGCATCATGGCTGTGGGTGCCTTGTTCGGAGTTTTGCATCTGGGCAATGGCCGAAACTACTCCTTCGCCATCTGGTAATTGGTGTTCTCGCTGAACAGATTTGAACTCTCATAGTCAAATCTCTAACTATTTGTTTGTTCTTGCTTTGCTGCCAGGGCAACATTCGTCGGCTTGGCATATGGCTACGCGGCCGTGATCTCGTCGAGCATGTGGGTGCCAGTCCTTTCCCACTCGCTAAACAATCTAGCTGGCGGGATCTTCTGGCGCTTAAAGCAGGAACCATCCCTGAAGTAGATAACTCTAATTCACGTCCTGAGATAGTGCTTCACGTCGGCCATTGACGCCCGCTGTGATTATTATTATTACAATGACAGCTACACTCAGAAAATCATGTAACAAGAACGGGTTGTTTTTGGTTCTTTCGACTAAGGAGGACGAAAAACAGAAACCGTGAAAGGCAGAGACGCGGGTTTTTGGTTAAATCCTATAATTAGGAATCGCCATTAAACGAGAGATCCATTAAAAATGGAGGCAGGGGAATAAAAGGAACAGTTAACGCGTTGTCGACGAGTGCAGCTCGTGGAGGAGAGTTTAAACCAAAATCTATAGCTGCCCTTTCTTTCGTCCTCTATATAAACGACGCGACCTGGGCTGCTCGATCTTCACCATGATCCTCGGTTTTCACTGTACCAACATCTCTTCCAATAACAACTTCCACGACCTGAGTCTGCATCCACATTTCCCTCCATGGCACCGGTAATTTTCTTGAATAGATTTTTCAGTTCAGAAGAATGCGTTACGATCATCTCCCTGTCCTGGCCATCGATGTTGACATTGCCTGCTCCTTTTGCAAATGATTCCATTATGAAGAGAGTAGGATGCTGCCAAAGTTCGGCGATTGGGATGTGAACGACCCGGCATCCGCGGAAGAGTTCACGGTGATTTTCAACAGGGCTAGGAACGAGAAGATGTCCAGGGCCACCACCTCAGGGAATGTGAGGTCAATGAAGAGGCAGGACAAGAAAGCGGCACAGCCGAGGCAGGCCATGGTACGACGAAACGAGATCCCTTCTCCATCCGCATTAACAAATCTCCTTAGGCCAATCTGAACTGGGGAAGTTTTCCCGGGATTTTTGTTGCAGAGAAAATGGTTTTGCTGCGGTTGAGACTTTTGGAAGAGTAAAACAAACATCATCATCGGACAGGGTGATACTTGGTTTCATCGAAAGCATAATGCTTCCATAGGATGTTTTGTTAGACAGATATGCCCATTTTGGGTGCAAAGTTTTTCGGAGTTTTGACAAGATGAATGAGAAAGGGGAAAAAAAGAATCCTAGAACGCGAGTTTGACATCCTCTCGTATCTCTTCAAAACAAAATCCATCAGAACCCAGGAAGTACGAGGTTTTTTTATCTGCAAAATTGAACTCGTCGCAGCTGGAATCTCACTGTGCCATCCGACCTTGATTTGAGCAAACCCCAAATCCTTTCAAAAGATGAACATCCCCATTTTCCTCTTTAAGTGCATGGTGTTAAACTATATAAAGATAAAACAAGCCTAGTATCAAAGTTATTCTGGGTTCAAACCCCCGCACAAGACTACCTTTTGCACTTCTTGTACGCGCCATACACGGCTTCTTCTCGATGTTACTACATGGCCCTCAAAGTTCTCCCTTGTTTTCCTTAACGGGGTGTACGGATCTTGGGCAGACATCACCGGCTCCGCCAACAGCATTGGCAAAGGATTCACCTTCCAGTTCGCCTAGAAGGATCTAAACCTTGTCTTTGTGGGTAGGAATCCTCGCGAGTTGAAGGAGATTTCTGATGAGATCTTCGTGAAGTTTTAGTAAGGTCATGGTTAGGATCGTTGCAGTCAACTTCTCCGGGGACTTGGAATCGGGTCTCAGAAAGCCGAGGGAGGTCATTGAAGGGCTGTATGTCGGGATATTGATCAACAATGTCGGGGTGTTCTACCCGTATGGCCAGTTCTTCCACAAGGTTGTTGCCAGATTGCGACCACAGTAACACTACTCAACTTACATCTCTGTTGGTCTGATTTACCGCCTTTCTTGCTCACTTTAACAAGTGGCCTCAGCGAGTTTCATCCTCGTCTAGCTCGTGGTGTCTCTTCACAGAAGCATGTCGTATGTTCGTTGTCTGTGATTATTCAGGTTAGCTGTATACCATGCTTGTGCCGTTACCAGCGTTGAACTCTTTGGTCAATTGCCGGATCCACTGTATGTTGCTACCAAAATGGCATCAATCAATAAAATCCTCTTTCTTCATGCCATGAGCAGACCGGTATGCCAGGGCAGCTCTCAGGTGGATTGGCTACGCGACTCACTGCACCATGAACTAGCCCCACTGCTTTATCTGGGGTGTGGCGCGGTCATTGTCCGAGTCGGCCATTGCTTCATGAATTCTGGGTTTATGCCTCAGTATCTGAAAGAGAGGCCAACTCAAGGACCAGGAAGAACGAATAGAAATGTTTCCACCATGTTTCCAGC
The DNA here is from genome assembly GCA_023653495.1 of Melastoma candidum. Taxonomy (NCBI): domain Eukaryota; kingdom Viridiplantae; phylum Streptophyta; class Magnoliopsida; order Myrtales; family Melastomataceae; genus Melastoma; species Melastoma candidum. The sequence goes on from CM042882.1 coordinate 23,876,456, forward strand.
ATACTGCAACTCCTCTTTACATACATCTAATTTGGCTAGTTTTCTCATTGAATCCACGCTTTCGGCTGCAGATTCAACTTGCTCAGAATTATATCTACTCATAGCTGTATAGATCGAATTCATCAGATTTGAGTGAAATGAAAAAGGCGCATTCTGGGATTGATCTTGCATTTATGTTCATGCTTGATAGTTACACAACCAAACTAAAGGAAGCAAATCTCTCAGTCAGACCTCATCCTCTCGAGCTGGTTAAGTGCGGGTCTCAAGATGTTGTATCCGACCCACAGCAACGCCGGTGTCACGACAATGAGCAGCAGCTGCCCCCTGTTGTCGCTCTGGGGTGCATCTGCCGCGATGGCGCCAAAGACCTCCGTAATGGCTGCCTGCGCCTGCTCGGCCACTGCAAACGCCCCAATCCCGCCAAGCCCGAGCCCAACAACGACTCCCTTGGTCTCGCGCATCCGGTTGAGCTGGTTAAGCGCAGGCTGGAGGATGTTGTACAGGACCCACGCGAGGGCCGGGATGATGGGGAGCAACAGTGCGGTCCCCCGGCTGTCGCCGTCTGCGATCTCAGCTATCTGCTGGGCCGCGAGGGCGGGCTCCGAGGCAGCGATGGTTGCGAACATGGCTCCCGCGAGTGCCGAGCTGGCTGAGAGCCCTTGCTTGGTAGCCTCGAGGGAGATGACCTTCTGGGACGAGGCGGAGGCGGTTTTGGCAGCCGCAGGGAGCTTGTTGTTCTTGATGGTGCGGAGTGGCTTGGCGTTGAGCATAGCCATGGAGGCCATGGAGGCTGCTGCCATTGTTTGGACTGAACTGGAAGCGTTTGCCTTGGGACACACGAGACGATTGATTATGGGAACTGGGATTTGGACAAGAAGGAAAGAAATGTAAGAAGGTGAAGGGGAAGAGGGGGGAACCGACCAATGGAGAAGAGTGATGATCTCTGGATCCTTCTTTCCTTATCCACAAAGATTTCGGACAGGGCTGATTCCTGCCTCACGTTTGAGTTTCCGAGGTCCCCCACCTCCCCTTACTTCCCTTTATCACTTACTTCACTCCCTCTCTGTCAACCTCTTCATATGATACTACTTTATGTGCAGTTATAAGATTTATTTTGTAACTTTTAATAGTTTCACAATCATTTCTTAGTTTTTAATCCCAGAAATGAACTGATCTAAAATGATTTATTATTAAACAGGCTGCAAAGAATTTAAAAAATCTTACCTAAACCTATGTTCATGTCCTAGAAAAAAAATTGTCCTGTAATAAGGTTCCTAAATCTTTCCTAAATATAGGCGCTTCACCGGAGATCTACGGCAGCGTCTCGTCGAACTCCAGGCATGGGACTATTGGTTGAACGTTGCCGTTCGTAAGTCCTTGGGCGTTCCAGCACGAGCTCACTGCTTCCCATCTCCACAGCCAATGCAGGTTGATGTCCTTGAGGATGATGTCTGTGCACGGTTGTGTCAAGCTGCAAGCAAGCTCGATCGCCTTCCTGGAGGTCGAGGTCCCCCTTATGTTGCTGAAGGTCACGTTGTGTATCTGAACTGCAGATGGCTGCAGGACAAAGCGTGGTTTGGTCAATAAAGGTCCCGAGGGAATTATGAGGACGATAGCAGTCTCTACTTACTAGAATCCTCAGTAGCTCGTGGCCGCTGTAGAATTGGTCGATGGTGATCGGGTTGAGTACGCGGTGGCAAATGATGTCCTCGAAGATTATGTTCTTCACGTAGCCTCTTCCGCCCTGCCATGTGTTGATTCTGACTCCATTAGTTGTGCCTCGGAAATGGACGTTCCGGACGTGAATGTTTTCGGCATGATCTTCGGAGCCGTCCTTGCCTAAACTTCCAATGCTGCAACCAGATACAGTATTACAACCCTAGTTCACCAAATTTCCCTCTGGGGATATTTCAGGGTGTTATGTTGTTTCATACCTTATGCCGTGACCAGGTCCGCAATGGATTCCCTCGACATAAATGTCGGACGTACCATCGCCAATGGAAATGCAATCGTCACCTGTTCTAATGTCACAATCTGAGACATAGACGTGCTCGGAATTCTGGATATGGATGCCGTCTGTGTTGGGGATATAGCCCGGAGTGTGAACAGTGACATTGGTGACAAACACATACGTCGAATGCTTGATCGCGATGTGCATCTGGGGACTATTTTTGAACCTCAGATCGCGGAGCAATACGTTGCTGGATTTTCCTATGTCGAGCGCCTGAATGAGACAGAACAGAGTAAGAGGCAAGTGTGCGTTAATGTCCCATGATTCGCGACAAAATAACCGATTTATCACTGGATGCACGACTTACGGTTGGTTTTCGGAGGCAATCCTGCAATATGTCTCTCGTTTCAAAGCAGAACCACTCGCGCCACCAAGCTGCGCCACGGCCATCCAACGAGCCAGACCCTTGGATGACCAGACCATCGACTCCATCGAATGCTATCCATGTGTAACAATGACTGCATTCCCACTCGAATGGTGCTTCCGGTGCAACAAGTTCTCCGTCAATATGAACTGTGACGTTTGAGTTACAGGGCCCGCTCAAGGTCACAGGCAGCAGCATGTACTTTCGACCGCCGGGAACGTAGACCCCGGACAAGGAATGAGACTGGCAAGCAGCATCCCATGCATACTCAAAGGCCTGCGCAAATGGAACTCAAATCAGACCGTACCACAAAATCACAAAAAATTCCGAACAAGTTCTCACGCACCACACTGTCGTCGTCTTGGCCGTTACCCATGGCTCCGTAGTCAAGCACGTTGTGAAAACTGATATTGCTCTGTGGAGGCCCGAACAGACCCCCCCCTGACGAAGGCGGGACGGCGCCCGACGACGGCGGCATGGACGGCCTCAGCGAGGGCGGTGTGGTGCCCGGCGAAGGCGGCAGTGACGGCCTGGCCGAGGGCGGTGATGGTGGCACGGTCGGGCCAGCCGAGGGCGGTGTGGTGCCAGGCGACGACGGCACTGACGGGCCCGGCGACGGCGGTGTGGTGCCAGGAGACGCCGGAACGGACGGGCTCGGCGAGGGCGGTGTGGTGCCAGGCGACGGCGGTGTGGAGCCAGGCGAAGGCGGCATTGACGGGCTCGGCGACGGCGGTGTGGTGCCAGGCGAAGGCTGCACTGACGGGCTCGGCGAGGGCGGTGCGGAGCCAGGCGAAGGCGGCAGTGACGGCCTCGGCGAGGGCGGTGTGGTGCCCGGCGAAGGCGGCACGGACGGGCTCGGCGACGGCGGGGTGGTGTCAGGCGAGGGCGGCACTGACGGGCTCGGCGACGGCGGTGTGGTGCCAGGCGACGCCGGAACGGACGGGCTCGGCGACGGCGGTGCGGTGCCAGGCGAGGGCGGCACTGACGGGCCCGGCGACGGCGGTGCGGTGCCAGGCGAGGGCGGCAGTGACGGGCCCGGCGACGGCGGTGCGGTGCCAGGCGAGGGCGGCACTGACGGGCTTGGCGACGGCGGTGCGGTGCCAGGCGAGGGCGGCAGTGACGGGCTCGGCGACGGCGGGGTGGTGCCAGGCGAGGGCGTTACTGACGGGCTCGGCGAGGGCGGTGTGGAGTCAGGTGACGGCGGTGTGGTACCAGGCGACGGCGTCACTGACGGGCTCGGCGACGGCGGTGTGGTGCCAGGCAACGGTGTCACTGACGGGCTCGGCGAGGGCGGTGTGGTGCTAGGCAACGGTGGTGTGGTGCCAGGCGACGGTGGCACGGACGGGCTCGGCGACGGCGGTGTGGTTCCAGGCGACGGTGGCACGGACGGGCTCGGCGAGGGCGGTGTGGTTCCAGGCGATGGCGGCACGGACGGGCTCGGCGAGGGCGGTGTGGTTCCATGCGACGGCGGCACGGACGGGCTCGGCGAGGGCGGTGTGGTGCCAGGCGAAGGCGGCACGGACGGGCTCGGCGAGGGCGGTGCGGTGCCAGGCGAAGGCTGCACTGACGGGCTCGGTGAGGGCGGTGCGGTGCCAGGAGAAGGCGGCACTGATGGGCTCGGCGAGGGTGGTGTGGTGCCCGGCGAAGGCGGCAGTGACGGCCTTGGCGATGGCGGGGTGGTGCCAGGCGACGGCGGCACTGACGGGCTCGGCGAGGGCGGTGTGGAGCCAGGCGACGGCGGCACTGACGGGCTCGGCGACGGCGGTGTGGTGCTCGGCGACGGCGTCACTGACGGGCTTGGCGAGGGCGGTGTGGAGCCAGGCGACGGCGGCACTGACGGGCTCGGCGACGGCGGTGTGGTGCTCGGCGACGGCGTCACTGACGGGCTCGGCGACGGGGTCACGGACGGGCTCGGCGACGGGGGTGTGGTGCCCGACGACGGCGTCACGGACGGGCTCGGCGACGACGGTGTGTTGCCAGGCGACGGCGGCACTGACGGGCTCGGCGAGGGCGGTGTGATGGCAGGCGACGGCGGCACTGACGGGCTCGGCGAGGGCGGTGTGGTGCCAGGGGACGGCGTCACGGACGGGCTCGGCGACGGCGGTGTGGTGCCAGGGGACGGCGTCACGGACGGGCTCGGCGACGGCGGTGTGGTGCCAGGGGACGGCGTCACGGACGGGCTCGGCGACGGGGGTGTGGTGCCAGGCGACGGCGTCACGGACGGGCTCGGCGACGGGGGTGTGGTGCCAGGCGACGGCGTCACGGACGGGCTCGGGGAGGTCGGTGTAGTGCCAGGCGACGGCGTCACTGACGGGCTCGGGGAGGTCGGTGTGGTGCCCGCTGACGGCGGCATGGAGGGGCTGGCAGTGGGTGGCTGGGACGGGCTCCCCGCAGGCGGGGTGGTGCCCGATGATGGCGGCAGTGACGGGCTCACCGAGGGCGGCTGGGTGGGGCCTGCGGAGGGCGGGGTTTTCGGTCTCGCCGAGGGTGGGATGGTGCCTGGCGATGGAGGCAGTGCCGGGCTAGGCGAGGGCGTGGTGTTGCCCGGCGACGGGGGTAGTGACGGGTTCGGGATGGGCGGCAGGGACGGGCTGGCCGAGGGCGGGTTGGACGGGTTAGCGGAGGGTGGCAGGGACGGGCTGCTCGAGGGCGGGGTTGACGGGCTCGCCGAGGGCGGGGTGGTGCCTGGCAACGGAGGCACTGATGGGCTCGGCGAGGGCGGTGTGGTGCCCGGTGACGGCGGCTGGGAGGGGCCTGCGGAGGGAGGGGTTGACGGGGTCGCTGATGGTGGGGTGGTGCCCGGCGACGGAGGCAGTGACGGGCCCGGGGAGGGCGGTGTGGTGCCCGGCGAAGGTGGCACTGATGGGCTGGCCGAGGGCGGCTTAGTGGGGCTCTCCGAGGGCGGGGGCATGCCTGGGGACGGTGGCAGTGACGGGCTCACAGAGGGCAGGGTGGTGCCCGGCGACGGAGGCAGTGATGGGCCAGCAGAGGGCGGCACGGACGGGCTCGGCGAGGGTGGTGTGGTGTCCGGCACCGGCGGCACGGACGGGCTCGGCAGGGGCGGTGTGGTGCCTGACGACGGCGGCAGTGATGGGCTGGGCGAGGGGGTGTGGGAGGGGCTGGGCGAGGGCGGAGTGGACGGGCTGGTCGATGGTGGCTCGGATGGGCTCGCGGAGGACGGTGCGGTTCCTGAAGATGGGGGCAGTGATGGGCTGGCCGAGGGCGGCTGGGAGGGGCTGGCAGATGGTGGGGTGGAGGGGCTTGCCGAGGGCGGGGTGGAGGGGCTTGCCGAGGGCGGGGTGGACGGGCTGGTCGAGGGCAGCTGGGATGGGCTCGCCGACGGCGGGGTGTTGCCTGATGATGGTGGCATGGATGGGGGTGCTGAAGGTGGCTGGGACGGGCTCACCGAGGGCGGGGTGGTGCCTGATGATGGCAGCTGAGATGGGCTGGTCGAGGGCGGCTGGGACGGGTTCACCGAGGATGGGGTGTTGCCTGATGATGGCGGCATGGATGGGCTTGCTGAGGGGGTGGCGGTGCCCGAAGAAGGCGGCAGTGACGGGGTGGTAGAGGGCGGGGACGTGCTCGACGAGGGCGGCAAGGACGGGCTGGCAGAGGGTGGGGAACTAACAGGTGACCTCGCCGGTAAAGGTGGTAGACTTATGGGAGTGTGGTCGCTAGAGGGAGGAGGCAATATGGGCGGGACACATAGGGCTTGCGCGAACACACTTGCTAGAACAATCACCGAAAGTATGAAGTTGGCCATGGCAGCTCTCGCTGCCATTCGAGAAATGAACACCAGAAGGTTACGACGAGTTTCAATGAAGGCATGCAACTGTCTTTGATTTATTTATATATGTTTCATCTGTATCAAAATCCTTGTTGAGGAGATCCTTTGGTTTATTTGTTTATATGCGATTTTAATTTTTCGTTGGTTTCGATTTTGAAGTATTCGTATAGATTTCACGAGGAAGAAAATTAAGTTAGATGAATTCTAAAACTAGATTCTTCTGATTCTTTTTAAGTATTATTAAGATAAGAAAAATGTAAAGAGTGAATCCTTCTTTGATTACTTTCACACATGCTGAATCTCCAAATCATACAGGGGATGGATTTAGTTTGAATGTTAATGGGCCATCCCTGGCGCCCGGCCTGGAAGGTTGTCGCGCCGAGAACTAGAAGTCAGACACCGGCAACAGCTGCAACAACGCACTTAAAAGAGGGTCGACACCATCACTTAAAAGAAGCTCACATTCACAAGAACATGCCCCTTGTTCATTTCACATGGCCAAAAATTACTCGACGAATCTTTAATATGCGATTTTTGTCCATTTCCCACATTAGAAAATTTAAATTTGTAGCTGGTTTGGTGGCTTTTCATAATTAAAAAAATTTGTCATCGAGGTCGTCGTTTCTGTTTTAAGTTGTAAGCAATCAATCATACGTAAAAGTAAACCAGCGTTACGCGCCTATCAATTAAAATAATAAAACGGGTGGTTTATTAATTACATAAACATAGCATGATAGCGGCACTCTAGTCCATATGAAGAGATTTATATAAATGAGGCGTTCATCGTTCGCTTTGGGCACTGTTGTAGCAACTCAGAGCAATCTAGATTGAATTGCAAATGGGTTCGATGAAGGAGCTTAAGGTCAACCTGGTGAGGACCGACGTCGTTACTGCAGCAGTGCCGATGGAGCAGCATCGGCTCCCCCTCTCTAACCTCGACCTGCTGCTTCCTCCTGTTGATTTTGGTGTCTTCTTCTGCTACAAGAAGCCGGGGTCACTTGAGTTCGCGTCGGTTGTCAGCACCCTCAAGGTGTCCCTGTCACAAGCACTCGTCGACTACTACCCTTTAGCTGGTCAGGTGGTGGCAAACTCGGCCGGGGAGCCCGAGCTCCTGTGTAACAATGGCGGGTTGGACTTCGTCGAGGCATTTGGGGACTTGTCTCTCCGCGTCCTCGACCTGCATCAGCCTGACGAAACTGTCCAGGGGAAGTTGATGCCTGAAAAGAAACGAGGCGTAGCTGCTATCCAGGTAACAAAATAATTCAGTTTAAGAACGAACTATCACGTTAAAAATCAGCAAGGTGGGGTTAAAAATATGTGGATGATGGGACAGGCTACGGAGCTGATGTGCGGCGGGATAGTCGTGGCGTGTATATTCGACCATCGCGTGATTGATGCGTATTCTGCCAACATGTTCCTAACAGCGTGGGCAGAGATGGCCCGGTCTGCCGATACTTCATTAAAACCATCTTTCTGCCGCTCTTTGATCCAAGCCAGGAACCCCGGCTTCACTGACCCATCACTTGATGAAATGTACGTCCCGATCTCATCACTTCAACCTCCGTCTGAAGTTGAACAAGAGGAGGGACATGTCGACAATCTCATCAGTCGCATATTCTACATAACAGCCAAGAGCCTTGATGGTCTTCAACGTGATGCTGGTAGCTCTATCAAGAGTACTAGGACGAAGCTCGAGTCAATCAGCGCATTCCTCTGGAAGACTATAGCCCTGTCAGCAAAAAACCGTGACCAGATCACGAAAATGGGCATTGTTGTTGATGGTCGGACCAGGATGGGAAATAACATGAAAACCTACTGTGGGAATGTCCTCTCAATCCCTTTCGGGGAAATGGTCACCGCCGACGTGTTGGACAATCCCCTTAGCGCTGTTGCAGAAACAATCCATGGGTTCCTAGAAGTGGCAGTAACAAAGGAGCACTTCCTGGGGCTGATAGACTGGGTGGAGGCGCACCGTCCAGAGCCCGCCTTGGCGAAAATATACTGCAGGGGCAACGACGAAGGTCCAGCATTCGTGGTCTCGTCGGGGCAGAGGTTCCCCGTGTTTGAGGTGGACTTCGGGTGGGGGAAGCCAGCCATGGGGTCATACCATTTCCCATGGGGAGGGTCGGCAGGATATGTGATGCCGATGCCGAGCCCTATCGGGAATGGCGATTGGATCGTGTACATGCACCTGTTCGAGGAGCAGATGAATATCGTGGAGAGGGAAGCTGGACATATCTTCAGGCCATTGACTCCCGTCTACCTCGGCCTTTGACACTTTTGTCTAATCGGCTGAATGATTGAAGAAAAAAGCACTGTTCATGTTTTCTTTCTATCTTTCTAAGTTCAGAGTCATGTCGTATGTTAACCGTGTCTTGTCTGTGTGCCTGTCGTCAATGAACAACGTTGTTCTCCTGTTTTCTTTCTAATGTTTCTTCCAAAATTCAACCTCCTAAAACCTCTCATAAACAATGTATATCATTATACATAAACACAATTGTCTTAGATCCAGGAATGGAGAATATAAAACTGGAATTGTAATATAGCAACAGATGAGATTGAGGACAAAATCGAGTCCCCATTTCTGGGTAGTCCAGATCTGAAAGTAATATTTATCTGAGGCGCTTCTTGTCCTTTCCGAATTAGCTAATAATTAAGAACAGCAACCACCCACCACATGAACGATCTATCTCTGCACTTTCTTACTAAAGTATTTCAACGACAGCGCCCTTGTTATTTTGCCAACCACTGGGGTAGTAGTTAGTTTTTGCGATCCATAAACCCCGGATCATGTGCATATAAAACATAAGAAAACGAAGCATCTGTAAGATGGATTCGCGCGTAGTAGTAATAAACAAGGGTACCGCCAGTTCATCCGCCGAACGTCTCCCCATCTGTTTGATTCCGAAACAACACCATATGGGCTGGATGGATGATTCGTCGGTTGTCTTGTTTGTCGTCGTCCCTTTTCCTTCTCCGGGGAATATGAATTATCATGGGAGGTTTGCCTCCTGTAAACCCTTGCTATTTCATTTACTGCCGTCATCCAGAAACATGTGAAACTCAGCCAAGAAATACTAGTAAAAAAGACTAATAATATTTTCCTTAAAATCGATTCCAGAGATTTAATTTAACCATGGCTCGCTCGGCCATGAGAGCAGTAAATATTTTTAAACCTTAGGATAAATCGAAAAGAAATAATAAAAATGAATGATATGATTAATTAATTAGGACTCCTTTATGCAAGTTGTAGTATGATTAATCGGAAATCGACCGGGGGGGAGTTCTCCGTCACCTTGTTTTCCCGCTGGAATGGCAGGAGGGCATGATGGCGATGAAGTCATTTTTTACCGTAATTGGACTCGGGCCATCAAACCAGGGAATGAATGAATGGAGAGATTAAGGCCCTGTTTGGAAACCCCTGGATAAAAATTAGAAGAAAACCACAGAGAAAACCCCGTAAAAAATTAGCCAAATCATACAAACATACAGTCAATTGATATGCAGAAATATTTCATATTGCCTGTGTATGTTTTTCAATAGATTTTCGTAATGGGATAAAATGTTAAGATTCAACTACCACTCTCGGATATTCTTGACTTCTAAAAAGTTTTAAAAGAATAAAAAAAGAAGCTCTAAAAGAATCAAGATATGTATGAAAAATTTAAATAATTCTAGAATGTTTCGGATATTATAGAAGTATTTAAAAAGTGTATAAAAGGTTCTATAGGATAGATCTTAGCTGTACATGTAGTATAATCCTAGCCAGCCGTAGATGGAAGAGACCGACTAGTATAAATAGTGCCAAGGGACCTCATTTTGTAACAATCCTCTGCGGAGTTTATAAGTGTGAAATTCAAGTGAGACAATTTGACTTTTTCTCGACATAAAATTTAAGAGCGATGGAACGAAGGGTGAAAGCCAAAGCGAGTAAAAGATTAAGTCGCTTCAGGGCCAAGTAAAGTTCCGATTCTCCTATTCCTGGAGCTCCTCCGGGAGATTCTCGTTGTCTTTCCGAAAAGGGGAAAAAGGAGAAAGTCTTCCGATGCAAAGCAGGCTGCGGGAATCAATGCCGAGATATGAGTGACATTGCACAAGATATATATGGTCGCGGTGACCATCGTTATCAAAAGCATGGGCCTAACTCTAGCTTGATTGAGAAGGTTGTTACGGTTGTTTGACCATGAAGGCTGTCGAGAAGTGCGACTGGGAAACATATCTGTGTTTTAAAGGGATTTGGCAACCAGTGAAGTTTGGCTTGGTATTCGTGTTTTTCTGGGTATTTTAGCTGTTGTGATGAACTCGCGTCGACAGATCTCAGCTCAGGAATTGGAGGAAAGATACCTGATCAGAATGCTCGTGCTTTCCCATGGCCCAGATGTTCGCTACGTCGATTCGGAGCAACTTCTTCGTGTCGTGAAGCGCATTATTCGCTGCGCCGCCACTTCGGAGCTTCAGGTAGCAACATTGAGGATTAGGATTGAGTGCATTGTGAATCGCTTCTAGAGGCATTTCACGTGTTGTAGCCTAATCTCTCTGATTTGTAGTTCGACATTGAAACAGGGAACCTCAATCGCCGAATCGAGTCTTTCGAATCAGACGAACCAATAGGATGGGTCGTAGACATGGTTTCGTGGAAGGTGTGGTACCACTTCATTGATTTAGTATTTACTTGCCGGGGTATAAGCACAAACACCAGTTCAGCTCACCCGGTTTTGGAGACTGCAGATGATGTGCCGGTCATCCGATGGAAGGGATCTACAGGCTTGTGCATTGGAATTGTTCGACTGGTTAAGCAGTTACAAATGGGACACGAAAGTGGTGTTGATACTCGCAGCTTTTGCGAATAGCTACGGTAGGTGTTGCCTATCGACACAGCTCGGCTTACAAAACCCCCTGGCAAAGTCGCTTTCAATACTGAAGCATCTGCGCCGGGACTTTGGGGCATCAAAGTCGTGGCTTAAAGTTCTAACTCTTGCCATAAAAGAGATGTTTTGCATCACGGCATCGATCATTAAGTATGCGAGCCTTCCAGTCAAAGAGTTTGGACCGAACAAAGAGGCAGTAGATGCTATCGAATCTGTCGTCTACGTGGCAGCATTTCGGATTGCTCAGGGCTCATTAACGAGCTCATCTCATATCTTGGATTTGATGACCGCTACATCGGAAGAACAGTACGTCTTTTCCGCATTGCTAGCTGCTGAACACATCTATACATTATACCGACCTAATATTTGAATTGCTATGCCTTCAGGAATGGATGTTTGAAGGCAACTGCTACATGGGAGCTCGCGAGCTTGGTTTGTAGATTAGGCAATGTGCACAGTCGCCTTAGGATTCTGCTAGACAAACTCCAGCAGCAAATAGGTGAATTTTCTGTCATCCACATGCATGTTAGCGATGTATTCCTAGCACGATCCAGAGCGCTGAAAGTGTCTCGCCCTTGAATTCTTTCAGAGGAGAAGATAGAAAACAGACTGGTAAGTCTTTCCATGGAGAGTCAGCCCGACAATCAGGAAGTCCTTGGCATTTTATTTCGATCGAGGGATGGTTTTCCGCTGAAGCAAATCCATCCCCCAGCGAAGGTACGTTGCTTCTGTTGAATATAGTTTTCGTGTGCAGTTAATGTGATTTTCATTTGGCCAACAATGGCAGATAGGAATCTCGGAACTTCAACACAAGGTTATTGTTCTTATGATTTCGGATCTGGGGTCAATCACACCGGAAGAATGGCTATTACTAGCCCACCAGACCAATCCTCGGAGCAAGGACATCGAAGAACGTTATGCTATCGTGTGGCTGCCGATGTTGAGGTCCGAACTCTGGACTGATGAAGATGAAAGGAGGTTTGAATTCTTGTCCGGCCAATTTCCCGGGTACTCCATACGGAATCCTGCTTCATTGAGTCCAGCTATATCCCGTTTCATAAGAAAAACATGGCGATACCAAGGGGAGACTGTCGGGGTGACCATCGACACAAATGGGGCCGTGACAAACCTAAACAACATCGACATGGTTCTGATTTGGGGCGTTGAGGCATATCCTTTCTCAGTTTCGAGAGAGGAAGATCTCTGGCAATGCGAAGAATGGGGCCTGCCGCTAATTTTCGGCTCTTTCGATATGTCGATCTCGGAATCGGTATGTCGCTATCTGATTCCACTTTGGAAAATGTTCACCGTTTCCTAAACTATTCTGATCGCATAACGTTGAACTCAGTTCGAAGAAGGTAAAAACATCTGCATTTACGGAAGCACTGACCCGGAATGGATTCGTTGGCTCAGCACGAAGATGGAAATTATAAGCAATGGCATACAACTTGATTTTGTGTACGTTGGTAAGACGAGCCTAATACAACCGCAGTCTCTGGGAATGCCTCTGTCACCTATGCAAATTCGCTTTTTCTGGCTCCGCTTGGAGAGTATGAGGAGATCAAGACTGAGACTCGGGAAAACAGCAGCTGACGACCATATCTTACGAGAACTGTCAGCTCTCCTGGATTTTGACGATAATCACTGGGCTATTTTCGGTGTCGGCTCGTCCGCAGACACATTACGACTCCAGGGCGACGAGATGACGAACTGCTTAAATCTCTTTCCGGAGTGGGGAAAGAATGTCAGGGAGTGGGGACTGTTGAATGCTATCAGAACAGCCCTCGTGCCACCTACCGTCGATGCACCATGTGAACAGTCAATGATTATAATACCTTACGAGCAAGGACAGGGATCAAACAAGGGATTCCGTCGATGTGCGAACTGTGAGCACCCTTGCAAGAGCTACGTGGTCTATCAATGAAATAATCTTGGCCTCTGTCGCTTGTTAAAGGGCAAGTCATTCCGATGCGTACATATTGTGTTTATGAGACGCAACATTCCTCGATCCGATCATTTCATAGCCAGAAAATTGCAGGTGATTTTTGCCGTTTCGCGTAACGAATCTGCATATAAGGCCGGTGCGTTACAATAGTGGACGAACGAATAACAGCAATGCCGAACCATTTTAGTTAGATTTCACTGACAGTTAAGTAAATGCGACCTCCCCAACAGCCGTTCGAGCAAGAAACACAAAGTCAGCCTCTAAACTATAAGCGAATTAAAGAGGTCGGTTCAGATGATTCGTGTTTCATGAACGAGAACGAAGAAAATGGATGATAAAGAGGAATCTTTCCCGTTGCGAATCAATCTGGTTCGAACTTCAAAAGGATCAAACAACAAAAGATTTCATCCAAAGTAATGTCTTTGACTTGTCAATTTTTACCAGGAATAAAGTCGAAAAGTGATAAGTCTTCCTGAGGACCTACAGGAGTTTCAACAATGCCAATCTTGTCGGAATGATGCTGTCCTAAACCTTGGCGGAAGCAAGGTAGCCGTGCGTATCCATCTTTGTTCTCGCACTCGAGGTTGGGACTCTACATATCCTGCTGAGAAAGATTCGCCAACAACAACTGGCTTCGAAACGGTGCTCGACACAGATTTCATTATGGCCCTTGCATCTGCAACTCCACAGACGCAGCACCAACGGGATCGGGTCCTGTTTTTTACCACTGAGGACAGTTTGATGCTCAAGCAGATACAGTCTACGCACTCTCCCGATAGCTGTGAGGTCGACGTGAAGTTTGTGTTCTGGCTCATTCAGGAAATCTTCCATTGGGCCAGGCCTGCAATTGGCGGCTCGTCTCTCGTAGGAGTGAACTTTCTGTCCTTGTCTTCCTGTTGATTGTTATCCGATCACTCGAAGGCTAATCCTAACGAATATGCAGGGTCCTCCCCACCGGGTATACAACTTACTCGACAGAAACTTACAAGACGAGCTGGACATGTTGTCATACACCATCAACAGGACTTCCTGCGAGGTCGGTGAATGCCTCTGCTTCTCCAATCGTGTTAAGTATCGGAAAAAGATACAATTAAGAAATCCCTGAGTTAGTGTTTTTCAAATACGGCATCGGCAGATTTCTTGCAAGAGTGTTGCGGGTGGAGATGCTCATGCGACAGCCTTAAGCATATTCGACTTGCTGGCAAATTACTCATGGGAAGCGAAAGCGGTCGTCGCTTTGGCAGCCTTTGCTGTTAACTATGGAGAGTTCTGGCTGGTGGCCCAGCTCTGTCCCTCCAATTCGCTCGCCAGAGACGTAGCCCTCCTCAAGCAGCTCCCGCGGATATTGGAACGTGACGATTATCTTCAATCGAAGTTCGATGCTCTAACCAGTCTGATCAATGCGATGATGGAACTGACGAAATGCATGATCGAGTTTAAAGAGCTTCCGCCTCAGTACATCAGTCGTGATGCACCGGAACTCTTAATGGCAATCCCCCACATCCCCGCGGCTACTTACTGGATTGTCCGAAGCATAATCGCCTGCGTATCACAGATCACCAGCCTCATAGGCAGAGATCCAGAGTATGCGAAATGAACCATCACTATGATTAGATGTTTTGAAACGAACATGATATGGGATTATGGCTCGTATAATTAATGTTTATCCAGGCAAACGGCCTTCGCTGCGGAAGCATGGGAGTTGTCGAGCCTGGTGCACAAAATTGGCAGCATCCACAATCACCTGAGGAAGCAACTCGGGATATGCTACCAGATAATGAGTGAGTGTGACGCCATCTGATCAGCGTGCCATGGGCTTTTCCTCTGTGTTCTCGAGAGTTTTCATACGTTATGACACAACGCAGATGAGAAGAGGAACACAGAAGCATACAGCAAGCTAGTTCGACTTCTTGAGAGTCCCCAGGTCGACAACACGAGGGTTCTTCAGGCTTTGATATACACCAAGGATGACCGGCTTCCGCTCATCGAGGGCACCACAAAGAAAAGGGTAAATCATCCTGATTGCCAATACATTTTTGAGCTTTGAAACCGGCTTTCTCCAAGGCTCTGAGTGAACTGAACAGGTCGGCTTGGACGTGTTGAGGAAGAAGTACGTGGTGCTATTGATCTCCGATGCAGATTCACCGAGCGATGAACTGTTCATCCTCGAGCAAATGTTTGCAGAGGCAAAAGAAGCTCCTGCAATGACAGACAGCCAGTATGGGATAGTTTGGCTGCCGATGACCGACAGGTCAATCCCTTGGAATGAGGAGAGGCAAAGGCAGTTCGAGAGCCAGCAGTCGATAATGCCTTGGTTCTCTGTTCTGCATCCCTCGGTGATAGATCCCGCAGTGATCAAGTACATAAAGGAGGTGTGGCAGTTCGACAAGAAGGTGATGCTGGTCGTTTTGGATCCACAAGGGAAAGTGGTGAACCCAAATGCGATCCACATGATATGGATATGGGGGAGCCTGGTGCATCCCTTCACGAGGACGAGGGAAGAAGCCCTCTGGAAGGAAGAGACCTGGAGGATCGAGCTGCTAGCTGATTCAATCGAGCCACTGCTGTTCACCTGGGTCAGTAACTCTCCCGCTACTGTCCCTTCCCTGGCTTTCTGCATTCGGCAGCTTTCACATTTTATTGCAAAAACAGATGGCGGAGGGCAAGTACATCTGTTTGTACGGAGGCGAGGACATGGACTGGATCCGCAGATTCACGAAGACGGCAACGGCAGTCGCTCAAACCGCTGGCATCTCCCTCGAGATGCTTTACCTGGGGAGAAGCAATCCCAAGGAGAAGGTCCGGAGGAACAATGACGTGATTGCTGCGGAAAAGCTGAGCCACACCCTCCCCGATATCACCCTGATCTGGTTCTTCTGGGTGAGGCTCGAGAGCATGTGGCACTCGAAAGTTCAGCTCGGGAAGACGGTCGACAACGACCCGATCATGCAGGAAGTCATGACAATGCTGACCTTTGACGGCACTGAGAAGGGATGGGGCGTCATCACCACGGGAGGCAAGGAGGCCGCTAAATCCAAAGGCGACGTGATGTTGAAGGGGCTAACGGAGTACGACAGCTGGAAGGGCCAGGTTAGCAAGATAGGATTCGTAGCCGCGCTGGATGACCACCTCCATGATATCCGTAGCAGCCACCACTGTAACAGTCTGATACTGCCGAGCGCAGCTGGAAACATCCCCGAGACGGTGGTCTGTGCCGAGTGTGGCCGCGCCATGAACAAGTATATCATGTACCGCTGTTGCACATAATAATCGAGATTAACAGATCTCTTAAACAGAATTATTCGAAATTTCTAGATTTGACAATAAAAAGCCAAAGATTTTATCTTCTAATGTAACGATTAAGATACAGGAATTATCTGTATTTATGTGTCTATTAATATAAGTTAAAGTTTTCAATATTCGTGATATTCGTGATATTGTTCCAAACACTTTTTTTTATTAAACTCGTCTTCCTCACGCAATTCGCCAGACACAGAACGAATTCCTCTCCCTTTTTGCCCGGTGCATGCAATCGATTCCCGATCGGACACCGACCAGACGCCCACACCCGATTAGGGATTTGCAGGGATTAGGTTACCACCAACCAACCGCTTTGTCCGAATCCAGATCTTGTCGAGATGTCCAAGCCCTGGGGAAACATCGGCGCGTGGGCCGCCGAGGCCGAGCGCGCCGAGGAGGAGGAGCGCGCGGCCGCCACTTCCAACCCGGAGCCTAACAACTTCCCCAGCCTCAAGGAATCCATCGCCGCCAAGCCGAAGAAGAAGAAGATGACCCTCAGCGAATTCAACTCCTCCGTGGCCACCGCCGCCCCGGGATCCTACGGAAGCCTCACCCATGACGAGCGCCTTCGCCTACCCACCGGCCCCAAGGAGAGGTCCCCTTACGAGGAAGATGACCGCCGCAACTTTGGCGGCCGACTTGGCGGTGGGTTCTCTTCCTACGGCGACCGCTCGAATGGTCCCTCGAGGTATGATGGGGGAGGACGCAGGGGCGGTTTCGATGATGATCACCGTGGCCCCCCGCCGTCTAGGGTTTCGGATTTCGAGCCCTCACGGGCGGACGAGGCTGATAACTGGGCTGCCACCAAGAAGCCCATGGCTTCCTTTAACAACACTCCATCTCGGCCGGGTGGTGGTAATGCGAGATATGAGTCTCTCGGAGGAGTGGGGTCGAGGTCCGATGATGTGGACAATTGGGCGATGGGGAAGAGAGCCCAAGCTCCTCCTATGTCTGCCCCTGGCTACTCCCGGTCCTCCTCTGGTTTCGGCTCGGGGTTCCGTGATTCTCGAGATCAGGGGATGGATTCTGATAGATGGACTAGGGGTGGGGGAGGGTTTGGAGATGGCGGAGGAAGGAGCGAACGGCCGAGACTGGTCCTAGATCCTCCGAGCCGCAATGTCAGTGGGAATACTGTCGAGAATCTGAACGGAGGGGAAAAATCCAATAGGGCCAGCCCATTTGGGACAGCGAGGCCGAGGGAAGAAGTGCTGGCTGAGAAGGGGTTGGACTACAAGAAGGTAGATTTGGAGATTGATGCCAAAAGGAGTGTAGGAGTCACTTCTGGCGGTAGTCGGCCCTCGAGTGCGCAGTCCAATAGGTCTGAGAGTCAGGTTGATGAGGGTGGGGTTAAGCCACGGCCCAAGATAAATCCATTTGGGGATGCCAAGCCAAGGAAGGTTTTGTTGGAGGAGAAGGGATTGGATTGGCGTAAGGTTGATTCTGAGCTGGAGCAACGTGCAGATAGGTCTTGCTTCTTTGATTTCCAATTTGTTTCATATTGTTTGAGCTCTCTATATATGGCGTATTTGTTATCTTTTTTGTGAATATTTCTTTTAATTTTTTTTTTATCTGGTTTGCCGGATCAAGTTTTGTGGGCTTGTTTTCTGTTTCAGATGTTGTTTTGCTTTTTCAAATTGCTATGCCAAGTGCTTACCTGACTAGGGTGCTGGATGGTTGCTTTATACCATTGCTAGTAGCTGTGGTTTATCTTTTCTGTAATAGGTACCTTGTGATGTACTTGCTGTTCGTCAGTTTTCGTGGATTTTGTTTTTCACCTTTGTATGCCTGTGTAAGTGTCTACTGGTAGAATGTCAATAAATGCCATCACTTGAGTCTGGAAATACTTAGCCAATTCCGGTTGTAGTAATGCCTCCAGCATCTGGAATTAGATTGGAGAAACATAAATTTGATGTGCAATGACAAAATTCCTTTAGGTTCCACAGAGGAAGTTGGTATTTTGGTCTTTTAGATTGAATAACTCTCCAATAATCGACGAACTCATTATTTGGTCATCGTTGTTTGACACGCCATATGCCAATATTTCTTGGGGTTCTCATTTTCAGGATGGAAATTGTGAATGCAAGCTAATAGTCTTTTATCACTCGGGGTTCCCATGCACGTAGCAAGAATCTTTTGCTTACACCACTTTGAAGCAATAGACGAATATTTGGTAGAATGGCTTTGATGACTTTGATGGTTATGTTTTCTTAGAAGTTCCCCAAGGTCGTTTTGGTAATGAAAAAACCGTATATGTTGTTTGGGAGGACTTTTTGGCACGCAAGAATGAATATCCGTTGAAAGAGTTCTCTGTGCATGAATGATATCTAGTGCTGATGAAGTTCGTCGTGGAGTAGCATATTGACAGTAACATAGGTTGTGAACTCCCCCTTGCCACTTGGCACTTGATTTAGGCTTATGGGTTTCAAAAATATAATATCATTTGGCAATTTCAAGCCTATCTAGAACCACAGAAATATGTTTAAGTGTGTGAGGGAATATGATAGAAAAGGTGTTGCTAAATTGATAGAAGAGTATTTCGTGTTTGTATAATTGACGAGTTTGTTACTCTTACCCCTTCGTTGTTGTGTAATTATTTTAAAAAGGGAATTCTGTTTCTTGAACAATCCTATTTTTTTGTTATTGTCTCTATCAAGACCAATTAGTATTTTTCTCGTTTAGAATTGGACATCTTATGCATCTAATAGAAGCTAGTTTTCAGGCCTTTGTCCGAGGAGGAGAAGCTGCTAAAGGAGGAAATAGAGAACTTAAGGAAAGAACTGGAGAGGCAGGTTACCCTGAAAGATGGCAAGGAATCTGCTGGGAATGGCACTGACACAGGCACTGTACTTACTGTGAAGGAGAGAGAGCTGGAAGCGTTGACTCGTGATTTGGATGATAAAGCCCGAGTTGGCCAAAAGGGCATCAACCGACCTGGTTCTATGTCTGGAAGGGTGGGTAGCTTCTCTGATAGGCCTTCTTCAAGGTCTGGATCCATAGATGACTCCCATAGCATGGACTGCTATGATCGTCCACTGTCTCGTGGGTCAGGAGATGCCTGGGCAAGGACAGGGAATGAGAGAAGAGGATTCCAGGGCACTAGGGATAGAGAATTTTCTGGCAGCCGAGATTTTGACAGGCAAGGACATTCTCTACCCATACCATCTTAGTTTCTTTTATGGCCGCAATCACACAATCCATTGGCAGAAACTGAAACAGGTTGTCCTTTTTCGATAATGGTAGTTTTTTCGTGAGAGTCTTAGGAGTGCATCAAGTTTAACGGGGCCATTCTCTTCTAGAATTGGGCATGAATTTATTCATGATATCTCAACATGGGTTTAATTTGTCTTTTGATTCTATCTGCGATCTCAGCCGCAATTAGGATGCTGTAGCTACCTGTTTTGATTGTTTATTGTTACTACTGGCCAGGTCAAGATCGAGAGATAGATGGTAAACTGAGGCGGTTCCATATGGGCCGTACAGAGGAGTTTTTGGCCGTGCATCGTTGGCTTGTTACCGATTACCTGGTCTGCTTTCTCTACCTCGTTGATTCTGTTCTTGGATCGTCGAGGCACCTCAGGAGGGGCCTCTAGTATTCTTCTTTTCTTTTTGAGAAGGGGGGGGGGGGGGGGGGGTCATCAAAAGAGGGGAGAGATCCTCCTGTATTTGCTATTTTAAATGTTTCGAAGTCCCCTCTGTATTTGACTCATGAAGTAGTACTTCGTTTTTAGTACTTTTGATTTCATTGTATTATCCACCCCCCCAGGACGGTGTAATTGGATTACGTTCGTCTTTCTCTTCTTCGTTTGTTCTTTCAAAGAAGTCTCAAATTAGGACCGACTTTGTTTGCTCTTTGGGTTGATTCATTTTGAACTTTCATGAATGATGATGGTCTTCACAAAAAGTCAAGTCGGAGATCGATTGTTGTTTTATTATTACACCCCCATAGATTTAGGTCATGTGGTCCGAGGCTTTTAACTAAAATAAGTTGTGTCCCAATCCGATCTTGGACTTGCTCTCATAATAATAATGTTTAAATAAATAAATAAAAAACATTAGTTGATCCCAAAAGAACAGGACTTGAAATTATAACTACCAACATCGGGATTTTCTAATGCTATTCCGCTAACTGGTCTTAATACTAACTAGCGGGTTAACGATGACCTGATTAGTCCCGTCCGACAGCAAAGAAGTAGGGACGGGTTCTAACAATCAAACCGACCGAGAATAAAACGAGGGCAATGGACAACTCGAATTGATACAGTTCTCGGATAACTCGACGCTACCACCTCAACGACACTCTTAACTCAGGCACAATTAGAATTCACAAAGCCAACGGACAGAAAGGCAAACTTGTTTAAAAATTCTTAATTGAATGTATGTTCAGCATAGAGGTGATACACTTAATATAGGAAAGCATTCAATTACGACATTAACTAGCATTAACCGAGTGAGTTATCCAAATTTTCTCAGTTTTAAGTGATCTCTCTCTCTAAATCTTGGCCCTGAGGATTGATATGGTACTAAACATTGGGGGCCACTTTTTGGACAGAGGTGCTTTCCCTGTCTGGTCCGCTTGACTTGGAGTTATTCGTGAACCAGGAAGCCGGTTGGCGTGGCAACAGGGAATCTTTGCTAACTCTCCATCTCCATCGCCATCTCCAATTAATGCCGACGGTCCCCCGAGTTGAATTGCCATTGATTTCCATGAACTGGGACAATGCCCACTTCGGCTCAGAGCTTCTTACTCCCCGAACCCCATTCCTTTGGCCTTTAGCAGCAAAGAGATCCATCCATCCATCCGGAGAAGACCTGGCATAGGCAACAACTCCTGTTGTTTCAGGGCGAGCAAACTAGAGGAAGACATATCATGGACCACTCAATGGTAGTTCATGACCAGAGGGAAAAAGAGAAGAAAAGAAAAAGAATAAAAAAGGAATCCTGTAGCAGGCTTTTCTGAGCCATGGAATTAGATTCAATAAACAGTTAGCAGTCTTTAACAGATTCAAAACTCTCACAGCCAACGTAATGTATCTCAGAGAGTCACCCATCTAATGCCAATAACTTGTAGAAACCATTGTTCATCCGGAAGAACCAACGACCGGATTTCTTATAGCAACCCCTTGGGAGTTTTTGCCAATGACATAATGCACATTTCCTAATTGGAATGGAAAAGGAACGAGCAATATAAACGGGAAATTCACGGCATCCAAAAAGTGCATGTCATGAAATATGATGAATAAGGCGAAGTGTTTATCAACCAAATATCTGTTGAAGGTTCAATGCCATGGTCATAACAACTCTTACCTGAATAATTCCCAGGAGCACTGCACTCTCTGCTCAGACTTCCTCGCCGTTCTTAACCTACAAAACAAACAGAGAACGAAAATAAAACAACAGAAAGAAAAAAAAAGAGAGAAAAGCCTACTGAAAACCAACATTATGACGGGAATAAACACAGACCACAAGACTACCATGTATTAAAAATCAACAAAAGACTACACAAGAGAAAACAAAGACATGGAATCACAACATGTGTGAGGGGAATAACTGTGTGCAAACAAGCACCGAATATCAACATCAATTAGATGAATTCTGGAGTAGAAGCTGCATATGATTCATGAAAAAGTGGACACTTGATCCAGAATGGATGCACAAATTTACCACCACCAACTCTAATCCAAAATGGGAGTGGACTGGCATTCGTTCAATGGAACAGATAACAAAAGAGGATAATTCCCGGCTTTACAGTCCATGTGATTACATAACATATCAATAGGTTGCTTTGCTCTATGTTCAAAGCACGGTGATAGAAATGGAATCCGAGATAAGGCATCGGTCAAAGCAGAATCTGCCCCACATTCCCAAAGGTTATTGCGAGGGATTCCCATGGCGAATGATGCAAACATTTCCAGGGTTTCCATGGAAATAATTACCATAAACATGAAGCTGGTGACTAGGTGTCTTCCAAGCTGCCTTTCCTGAGCTGGGACCAGGAGGCATGATTGGCGGTTTTGGCCTGCCAGCCATGAACTGGTGGAGACACCGTTCAGCGACTGCAGGATTGCTAAACACGTGGGACTGCAAGGAGTCAACATTGCCCCCGCCTGATGACGAGGACGAAGCAAGCGATGACGGTGGAGTTAATTTGGGCAAGGAAAGGAAGGCTCGAATCTTAGGGACAGCCGCACGGTCGTACTCCACTATGAGGTTAGCGAGATCCCCGTCGCAGGTAATGGAAACGAGGGCATCTAAGTCCTCGGCCGGCAACTGGCAGCGGAGGGACACAGCCGTGCCGCAAAGTTCGCCCATCTTGAGGAGCAATTCTGTTGCAATTGCAAACAAAGCATTTCCCAAAATTGAGCTCCCCAGTGACGCCTCAAAATCAAGAAATCTTCACACACTTGAAAGAATCATTCGCCCAAACCACAAAACCAACGAAAGCCATAAGCGCGCAAGAAACGGAGGGGCAGGGAGGTGGGGACTGACCAGAGAATTGGAGGGAGCGGGGGACGGAAAGGAGGCGGGTTTCCCCGCCGACGTAACGGAGGCGGCAATCGGGGTGGCGGGGGAAGATCCTTCCGCCGTAGCTGCAGAGGAACTTGACGGTGGCAGCAGATTCCGGGGAAGGAGGAGGCCGTCCGACGACCATAGCCGATCAACGACGTAAGAGGAGGAGAATTGTAATGGCCGAACCGAAGGTGGTGGGAGATGGAAGCTTCTTCTTCTTATTTCTTCTTCTATTTGAACTTTGCCGACGGAGACTTTTAGCGTATTGTTTGTGTAGGAAACGGTTTACCTTTAAAATATTTGCCACGAATATTTATAAGGGTTCGAAAGTAGTTGCCGATAAATAAAAATAGATTAAATATGTTAATCAACGTTGCTTAAACAATGTCTTACAAACTAATCAAAAGTTTACAGCCATAAAAAATAATAAAGATGATGGAGCGGTTAGTGGTGACACCGTAGATTTGCTGATGGCGCCGTAGACTTGCGGACTGGAATGATGAAATTTGGCTTCTGGAGAGGCGATGGGCGGATTGTGGTCGAAGGTAGTGGCTGGATGCCTGGTGGTGGAGTGATGGCGGAGCTTTGATGTTGAGGCTAAGGTTGCTCACCAAGACGATGGAGTGAAAGCGGATATTGGCTATCAGAGCTACGGTTGCTCAATCTGATGGTGGAAGTGAAGATCAAGAACCCTTGCGAGTTCACCCAAGTCGGGGTCTGGACGCCTATTAATTAAAACTAAAGGATTGACGATCAATGCAAAGTATGTCTTGGTTTGATTGTTGTGTCTGACTAAGGAGGATCTTCTCCTTTTTATATTAAATCTTAGTGTGCCAGGATGTTTGACGCGTTCTCAAAGTATCTTCCCAGGTCGTGGTCGACTTTCAAAAATTTCGGTGACAAATTGATCCCGGTAGACATGGCTTTTATCCACATCGTCTATCAGTTTGGACTCGCGTAGACTTAACAGCTTCTCTTTCTTATATCAAATCAGATAAATGGAGAAGTGTCTCTAGATTTTCTCCAGATAGTTTCAAATCATGGGAACGTGGCCCCGTAATCTTTTTTTTTTCGAAAATCTCGGAATCAAGAGCTTTTCTGATCTTCGTAGATTCTGACTCCGACGTTCGTAGACTTAGTACTTCCCTAACGGGCTCACATAACGGTGGGTTTGTAAACACTATTAATGACCTCTAGACCTATGGGTTTCGTGTAAAATGGGCCCAAAACTTCTTGTTATTGTCTTGGTAGACTTGATATGGGTCAGCATAACTTTCTTCATAAAATGGCCTGAATTTATGGGCTCATCATAATTAGGCCCGAGATTTTTGTCATGCCAACAGATATAAAGGTCATCTAGTTCAATCGTCTTGTACGGAAATACGGTTAGTTTTAAAAAAAATTTGAGAAATGCGGTCCGAAAACCCGCCCCTTGTCCATTAGGATTCAAACCCAAGACGTCCCGCAAGTCTCGCAATTACTTTAACCAACTCGGCTAAACCCGCCCCTTGTGCATTTCTTGAAGGAGTGGGTTTTCAAAACCCCCATTAAACGCCCTCCCTTTCTACTAAGTGTTAGGAAAAACTCGCCCTCTTTGTATTTTAAGGGGCGCGTTTTACGAAACTCGAACCGTATTTCACAACTTTTTTTTAAACTAACCGTATTTCCGTACAAAACTCCGCAAATACCATCGAAACATGACAATCTCCGCCAACTTTCCCGATTGATATCGATCGGGGCCTTATGTTGTTCTACAAAGGAGGATGGCCCAAATGGTACCTGCCCAATGGGCCTACTTTACAAAGCCCAAAAACCAACATTGGGTCGGTCCAATAAGCATCCCCCGACGGGAATCAATCTCTCACCATCAATTCCTCACCTCTAAATTTCTTATTTTTATTTACTTTTTTTTTTTCTAAAAGGGCATTAAACTTTCTCTTGAACTGCCAACATGGACGCTCATCGCCGACGTAGTTCTCGTCTTCTCTTCACAGGGCTACTTTCTTCTTTGGCCGCTGCCGGGTTCTGGTTGCAGGTGATTTCGGATTCTCGTCTCTGCTGCGATTTCTCAGTCATGAAACGATGACTCGTCAGGTCGCATCATATGACCTGCCTCGACAACACACTGCATCGTCGGGTCAATGGTCGGATTCGGCCTCATCTGTGGCGTAAACTGCGCTGTCTTCTGGAGCTCAATAGGAGGGCGATGTCCTCATGGGTGATCTCACCTGTACACGGTTCGTGTACAGCATGCCAAATCCAGGACAAGCAACCTTTGTAGCTGTTGACATGGCAATTAATTTTGGGCCTGAGTTTAGAACAGAAACCCAGTACTCCCTCAAGTAATACTCCGAGCCGGCCCAAGACGTAATCGTCTAGGTCGACTCACGACGAAATCGACTAGGTCGATTTATGACAAAGTCGATTAGGTCGACTTATAAACGGGGTCGACTAGGTCGACTCACGATGAAGGAACATGGTGATCAAGGCCAATCAAGATGACTTAACAGTAGCTAGGTCTACCAGTAGAGTCGAATCGACGGAATCCTGGATAAAGTCGACCAAGTCGATCGCAGTCCGTACAGGTCGATCAAGTCGACGAGGTTGGAATAAATTTATTCATTTTAATCACGTTTGCTAAAGATCGTAACTGATCTTAAATATCCAGGAACGTGATCCCGTATAACAAGGGGGTTGTTGAGACACTCCCACGATATTAGGGATCACGATCTGTAACACGATCTATAAAAGATTTATCTGTTACGCGTTAAACGCGTACAAATCCTCTATAAATAGCAGAGGGATTTTCCAAAACAGACACGACCACACACAGCCAAAATACTGAAGTTTGTTCGTCAACCTTAGGAAATTAGACACCTCGACCCGGTTCATCGGTCAACTTCCTTTCCACCAGCAGAGTGAGCTCGTAGGGCCTTTGCTGTCAACCCCCCGCCAGCGACACCACCGACGGAGCGAGCTCGTAGGGCCTTCGTCACAACTCTCCGCCAGCGACTACCACCGACGGAGCGAGCTTCCAAGGCCTTCGTCACGTGTTCTCCGCCGTTACAAGATCCTACATCGTCACCTTCGTGTCCCTTTTTTTCCTTTTAATGGCTGTAAGCCCTTTTCTTTTAATGTTCTAAAGATTGTAAGACTTGCATCATTTTTGTATAAAGTTAGTGCATCTTCTTACTGGCGACCACAATACTACTACTGTGAGTCCTTTGCCAAATATTTCCGACGTGTCCCGTTCTGTGCGTGAACACGTTTTTGGCGACCACAGTGGGAGAACATGCCGAGAAATACTCGAAGTACCACTCAGAATCTCTTAGATGAAAACCAGTCAGAACTTCCTCCGGGAATGAGCTTGCAAGCACCGGCCCTAGGAGGCCAGGCGGCTACAAACCAGACAGAACTTCCTCCGGGGATAGACTTGCCAGCGCCGGTCCTAGGAGGCCAGGCGGCTACGAATCAGTCCACCTTTGATTCACACACCCCGTCCGAATTTATTTCGAGACTGGAGTTCCACAAGGAACTGGGGGATGTGCGTCAGGAGTTGACTGATATGAAGGATATTCTAATGGATGTCCAGACTCTAATGGGGCGTCTTTCTGGCCCGAGAAACGAGGAAAGAGTAAGACCTCATGTGAGAGAAACCCCCTTTAGGGAGTCTACGTTCACGGCAGACGCTCGTCGGGCTACTCAAGGGCCACGTAACGTGACTTTTGAGCAATCCGACATACGGACAAATGCCCTGTTCGAACCTGGGAATCTGGCTCCCCCTAGTCGACCCTCTTCTTCACGTAATCGACCAACGAATGCGTATTGGAATGAGGCAGGGGACTTTCCAGAGGAAACAGATCAAGGGGAGGATTTTATCCCGACTCATCGCCCTGGCAAAGAACCTGTAATCGACGCGACTGGAGACCCTTATGAGCTCGGATCCCGAGGTGGAAATTTTCGGGAGGAGCCTTCTTTCTACATGAGGAATCCAGCGAATCAGGCAATGGGGAATAGATCTCCGTATAGCCCGATAAGGTCGACTCGACCCCCAGCGCAGGCTCCAGTAGGCGGTGTACCCCCAGATTTGAGAGAGGCCATAACTCAGGTTATAGAGCAAGTCGTCCCCGGAATAGCGCGGCGAGACGATGCCTGTTTGTACAGGTCTCCCTATCCTGCGTATGTCGACAGAGATTTCCCTTTACCTAGAGGTTATAAGGTGCCCGACTTTACTCGTTTCTCGGGTGAAGACGAAATGACCCCACTCGAGCATGTCGCTCGCTTCACTCACCAACTTGGCGAGGCGGCTGGGAACGACTTTTGGAAACTGAAGCTTTTCCCTAACTCGTTAACAGGGGATGCCTTTACGTGGTATGCGAGTTTGCCGCCAGGGTCAATAGCCTCGTGGACTCAGATGCAATCTATGTTCGTTAAGACCTTTGCTCGACTGGACACCCCCATGTCGATGTTTGAGGTAATGCGCCTTAAGCAGGCTAACGGAGAACACCCAGGGCAGTTTCTAATGAAACTCAGGAAAGCCCTACTACGGTGTGACCCCCCCATACCGGAGAAGGATCAGTTACTTCTTGCATTAAATGCGTTGACTATTCCGTTCCGGAAAAAGCTGCAGGGCGAGCGCTTTGCTGACCTGTATGACTTAGCGAGGAGGGCCACTGAGTACCATCAGCTCCTTACGGAGGAAGCCCACATGACTCGAGCCTGCCAGGTCGACACTTATGAAGTCGACGTGGCGGAATTTGTCAAGGGGGAGTCGACTATATGCGACCCCCTGACTAAGAAGAATTCCAAAGCTAAGGCATCCCAAAAGAACGCCGAAGAAAGAAAATATTCTTTCGACACAGATAAAGTCGACGCTATATTCGACTGGCTTCATCAAAGGAAAAGGATTAGGCTTAAACCCGGCCATCGAGTTCCTCAGACAGAGAGGGAAAAGAATAGGAATTACTGCAAGTGGCATGGGTCTTTCACCCATGCTACCAAGGACTGTTTGTCCTTTAGAAATATCATACAGGATTTAATAGAGTCTAAAGAGCTTCGTTTTCCCGAGGTCGACGAAGTCGCCGTAGTGGATAATAATCCATTCGGGGATGAAGTCGCTATTCATACGTTTGACATATTTGACGCTGAGGTTAATTTCTTAGAAGTTATTAACGACTCTGCTGTACCCTCGCAGGACGTACAAGCAACCGGCGAGACCTTGGTGGCTAATGCCCTCATGAAGCGACTGGCTGAGCGCGGGGTCTTCATTCTGCCCAAAGGAAGGGAGAAGTGGCTATGCCACTGGCACCTGAACGACTCTCACACTACAGATCGGTGCCACACGTTCAAGAAGTACCTGCTGGACAGCAAAACAGAGGAGTGGTACGACTTGACCCCTTTCGAAGAAGCAGCAATGTCGCTGAACACTCCCCAAGGATCTTCTCACGCCCTCAAAAGCCCTCCTAGCGCAGATCGCCGATTAGCCTTGCGAGGAGGAAGAGGAGGCCCCCAGGGTCACAAGGGGAACGGAGAGACAGTCGCCCGGAGAACAGAACGCCCGGCACGGCGACTGGAGTTCGTAGACTCATCTGGCCAAAGGGTCATCAAACAGGGGTACACTAGGACTACCCCTGTCAAGGAGATCAGGCCGGTAGAGGAACACAAGGGAGCGGACCAACCTCAGCAGGCCATGAATCGCAGACCCCGCTACGCGTCGCAGACAGTGGACCCTCAGGAACTGCGGAGGGGGCCACCTATCGCCCAATTCCTGGACGAAAAGCTGTTGTGCCAAAAGTGCAAGTTGATCGCTCACAACCGCATACTCATCACCCAGCTCTGCACAGCCTGCTGCGTTAGCTACTTCTTGCGGCTCGTCGACTTATCCGCAAAAGGGGAGATGCTGGTGAAGGCAGTCCGTCCTGAGGGTTCAGGTAACTCGAACCCTAACAAGCCCTCTTTGAATAGGCCGGCAGATAACCCCGTGCAGGTAGGATATGATCCAGCCGACGGAAAGTTTGTGGAGGTAAGTCGACTTCCTTCTGGTTCTAAGAAACCAAGGTTTGTCAAAGCGCTTAACCCTTCGTCTCGATGGCAGAAGGCAGAGAGGAAGGTTACGCTTCCCATAAGGGCTCAAAAGAGAAGAGAAAGGCGTCTAAGCCACGCCCAGAAGAAGCCAAGAATGACCCCTGTGATGCCACCCGCTGGCGGGAACCACGCCACGGGGAAACAAGTCGCAGAACCCGAGCGGGTCGAGTCTACTGACTACTCGGAAGACCCAGGCTCGAGCTTCGATTACACTCCTCTACGAGGAGATAAGCCCTGCGACTTCAATACAGAACAAGGGCCCCTTGTGAGCTGTAACGCTCTCACCCTCCCTGCGGAATTCGCCCGCGGCAACAAGTCGGAGACGCCAGAAGGTAAAACTCTCGACTCTAAAGTCACTACGTTTCCTTCTGGCTTCCCTCTACACTGGTTAAGGAAACCATCAGATCGCATGAAACAGCATATGCATTCGCTGTACATCTCAGCCACCTTTGATGGTGTCTTAGTAGGCCGAGTCTTAATAGACAATGGCGCCACTGTCAATGTCCTTCCCCTTGCCAAGTTTAGATTACTTGGATACAAGCCTAGCGAGTTGGTGCGGACCGACGTAGCTGTAAGTGGCTTTAATGGGAGGAAATCCGAGTGCCTGGGCATATGCTCCGTGCGCCTAGGCGTCGGGAGGCACGAGCAGGAAACTGCTTTCTTTGTAATCGATATAGCCCCCTCATTTAATGCGCTTTTAGGACGCGATTGGCTTCATAAGGCCGCCGCGATTCCATCTACCTTGCATAGGGAGTTGATCTTATGGCTTGACTCCGAAATAGAAATCGTTAAGGCTGATGAATACTCCTGTTGTGACAAGGGTATTTTGCATGCAGAGACGTGTAAGACAGTCAAGGACCTTACCCTGGACCAGCGCTACAAGCTGGGAGACCCCACAGTCGGACCCTTGGGCGAACCTTCTGGGAAGTTCGACTTCATCGTAAGCTATGGCACCTCTCACCCCAAGCCTGACGAAGGACCGATCGTGCCAACAGGATGGGGGCCCGACTTCGCAGACAAAGACATGGACGAGGTCCTCCAGGAGGTAGTCGCGACCAAGGTTGGAGGCGAGACAAACAATAGCCCGAACGGCAACAAGGGAGAAGCGCCTAAGAGCCAAGAAAGCACTGCGACGGAGTTGGAGCCCGATAGACTCCTGCACGAAGGGATGTATGGACCGTGAGGAGAGAAATCATGCAGTCGCTGATATCCTACAGCGACTTCGGAAGCATGTTAGGATGTCTAGGAAAGTAGAATGCCAGATAGGCAACATCAGTTTCGAAGCTGGGTCATGTAATAACGTTGACACCGATTTAGGTGGTGTCCAGAGTCGTGAGTCACTGATGATGCCATGCGACTCACTAGTAGGCGTCAATTTAGGCGAGGCATCGAGCCCTCGAATTGTTTTTATCAGTTCCTCGATGAATAAAGAACTTTTCCATTCTATCAAAGCTACTCTAGAAGAGTTTAAAGATTGCTTCGCTTGGGATTACACTGAGATGCCTGGCCTAGATCGCCGACTTGTGGAACACAAGTTGCCAATCAAAACAGGATTTAAACCAGTCCAGCAGGCGCCGAGGAGAATGACTCACGAAGTCACTCAAGCAGTATTCGAGGAAGTCAAAAAGCTCTTTAAAGCCGGATATATAAGGACATCGAGGTACACCGAATGGATATCCAGTATAGTTCCTGTCATTAAAAAGAATGGTAAAATTAGGGTTTGCATCGACTTCAGAGATTTGAATCGTGCCACCCCAAAAGATGAGTACCCTATGCCCATCGCAGACGATTTAGTCGACAAGACTGCAGGGCACCAAATTATGTCCTTCATGGATGGTTTCTCAGGATATAACCAAATCTTCCTAGCCGAGGAGGATATCCATAAAACCTCGTTCAGATGTCCCTTAGGCATTTTCGAATGGGTAGTCATGCCATTCGGACTCAAAAACGCTGGGGCAACCTACCAACGGGCCATGAACGCTATATTTGACGCCTTGATTAGCAAAACGGTCGAAGTATACATAGACGATATAGTGGTCAAATCACGAGACGAGAAGTCACATGTTAATGACCTTAGAAATGCTTTCATTCAGATGAGAAAGCATCAGCTCAAACTAAACCCTCTCAAATGTGCCTTCGGAGTCAGAGCAGGACATTTCCTAGGGTTCCTAGTTCACCAACGTGGCATAGAAGTCGACCAGAACAAAGTAAACGCCATTCAAAGATTGAACCCTCCGAGTAATAAGAAGCAGTTACAGGCTTTCTTAGGAAGGGTCAACTATCTAAGGCGATTTATTGGTAACGTCGCTGGACGGACAGAAGTTTTCTCGACCTTACTAAAGGCAAAGGGAAATTTTGTGTGGAGCGACAAACACCAAAAAGCATTTGAAGGTTTAAAGGAGTACTTAATGAAACCGCCTGTGCTTGCCCCTCCTCGGATAGGAAAGCCCTATCTGCTTTACGTGGCAGCGACTGAATCAATCATCGGTGCCATGTTAGCCCAAGAGGCGGAGGACAAAATTGAGAGAGCAGTCTACTATTTGTCAAGACAATTGACTGCTACAGAAAAGCGCTATACAATCAAGGAGAAGTTATGCCTGTCAGTCTTTTATGCTGTTAAGAAGCTGAGACATTATATCGGATCCCAAGAGGTTCATGTTATTGCCAAGTCTCCAATCATAAAATACTTTTTCAAAAGTCCCTTATTGACTGGAAGAATTAGTAAATGGAGCTTGGTCCTCTCCGCATACGATCTGCGTTTCAAACCTCAACAGTCGGTGAAGGGGCAGGCCTTGGCCGACTTCTTAGTAAACCACGATCCATCTACATTAATCGATCAAGAGGAATCCCTTGAGGATGTCTGGCAAGCTTGGTTTGATGGATCTTCGGCAAAATCCGGCGTAGGCATAGGCCTCCGTATACTTTCGCCACTAGGAAAGGACGTTCGCCTAGCATATCGTTTGTCGGCGACTCATACAAACAATGCGACCGAATATGAGGCGTTGATCACGCTCTTGAAGGAATTGTTAGCCTTGGGAGCCAGGAAAGCCACAGTAATGGGAGACTCTCAACTGGTTATTAACCAGATGAACGGCGACTCTCTATGTCAAGAGAAACTCGCACCCTATCATCAAATCGCTCAAAGGCTAGTCAAACGGTTCGAAGTAATTACTTTCCTCTTTGTAGGCCGGGAGGAAAACACAGTCGCTAACGACTTAGCCCAAAAGGCTTCAGGGTACAAGGTCAAAAGAGGGAGCGATTGTATACCAGAAATAGCTTCTCACCTAGCTCCCCAAGGCGACGCGTTCACTCTGAACATAATGACAAGCGATAAAGATTGGCGGAGGCCAATCACCGACTTCCTCTCCGACCCAACACAAAAGGCGAGCCAAAGAATCAAGACTCAGGCTTTATCGTATACCCTTATAGATGGGGTACTTTACAGAAAGACCAAAGAAGGAGTCCTACTAAGGTGCGTCGACTTAGACGAAGCGACCCCAATTATGTTGGAGACTCACCAGGGTTTATGCGGGTCTCACCAATCTGGCACCAAAATGTCTTGGACTATCCAAAGACATGGTTTTTACTGGCCATCAATGCTAAAGAACTGCATAGAAATGGCTAGGGGATGCCAAGAGTGTCAAAAACATGGTCCGGTGGCAAGGGCCCCAGCATCCGACTTAGTCCCAGTCATTAAACCTTGGCCGTTTAGAACTTGGGCCCTGGATATAATCGGAGAAATTCACCCGCACTCGAGTAAAGGCGATGCCTACATTCTAGTCGCCACTGACTACTTTACTAAGTGGGTCGAGGCTCAAGTATATAAGAAAATTGACCACAAAGAGGTGATCGACTTTCTCAGATCTTCCATCATTTATAGATTTGGGATCCCCCAGAATATTGTAGTAGACAATGCCATCGTTTTCAATAATGAGAAGGTGCGTGAATTCGCTGCTGAGTTCAACTTTTCAATCACTAATTCGACACCTTATTACCCCCAGTCGAATGGACAAGCTGAAGCTACTAATAAGCTCATAAAGAATAACATTCAGAAAATGGTTGGTGCAAATCCAAGAGAATGGCACAAACTATTACAAGACACCTTGTGGGCGCTAAGAGTCACCAAGAGAGACAGCACAGGAGAAGCTCCTTTTTCGCTGGTATATGGGCAAGATGCTGTCTTACCTATTGAAATTCGATACAAGTCGCTCAGGGTAGCTCATCCTGACTTGCAAAACGAGGCAATGTACCTCGCTCTAGAAGAATTAGAGAAGAAGCGACTCGATGTAATAGACCGACTTGAGATACATAAGCAAAGAGTTGCTAGGCACTACAATAAGAAGGTTGTCCATAAGCGCTTCGAAGTGGGCGACTTAGTATGGAAGATGATCCTACCCCTTAAATCAAAAGACCAAGTCCTGGGTAAGTGGTCTCCTAATTGGGAGGGTCCATATGAAGTGTGCGAGACATACTCATCTAATACGTATCGACTCATGACCAGAGAAGGAGATAGGCACCCATTGAAGGTCAACGGTAAATATCTTAAACCCTACCGCGCAACTATCTGGGAAGCTCATCATAAAATCCTAAGACAAAGGACTCCATTAATTTGGGAAGCGCTTAATTTCTAAGATCACGCTAGGCTTCAGTAACGCTGTTTGGAAGAATGAATTTAGCGTAGTGGGCAGAAATTCATTCGAGAAACAAGA
This sequence comes from Melastoma candidum, assembly GCA_023653495.1. NCBI lineage: Eukaryota > Viridiplantae > Streptophyta > Magnoliopsida > Myrtales > Melastomataceae > Melastoma > Melastoma candidum. The sequence goes on from CM042882.1 coordinate 23,910,031, forward strand.
TACTCGATTTATTCAGTAAAGCAAACAACAATCGAATTGCGTTGTTCTTTGGATCACAAGTCTAGTTTCCATAACCCGCCAACTTCTCTAAAATCAAGGGCAAGGGATTTACGAGCTCGTCGCTTCGCGTTCACCCTGTTTCGCTGGGCATACAGGTCAACGACCTTTTCTTTATCCTTCTCCGCGCTGGCCTCCAGCTCCTCGATTTCCTGGGTATTGATCGATGCAAGCTGCCGAGTCAGGTCATCTTTCAGGTTCGTGTAGAACTCTATCTGTCTCTCTGCCTCGGCCAGCTTCTCTTGCACATCGACCAAACGTTGGCGGGCGTCCTGTGCAGCTTTAGAAGTCTGCCCTCGAGCGTCATTGATCGACTGAATCTTCGAGTCGGTCAAGTCGTGGGTGAGCAGGTCGGCGTAGTAATCCTTCCAGTGGGTCCAATACGTCGACCTGAAGCTCTTGCAGGCCCCCAATATTTCGTCTGTGACCCGAGGGGATGTCTCGATCTCCTTCAACAGCCTCTGCATCTTCTCAAACTCGTCGACGTTTAAGGGGTCAGTGAGCAGAAGCTGGCAGAATTCTTCAATGTCTTGGTGAAGCTTCATCCACGGGTCGACAGTCGAGGTCGCTGCAGCAGGAGCCTGCAGAATAAGAAATGAAATGTTGCTAAGGCAAAATATCCCCGAACAGTCAACACCTCCATACAATCGAATACTTACTTCTGAAGGAAGTGAATCCTCAGAATTTCCGCCCGAAGAAGTGGGAGGAGTAGGAGCCTTTTTGCGACCAGCGGTCACCTTCACTCTCTTCGGACGAGCCTGTGAAGTGTCGCGGTTAAAACCGCGATGGCAACGCCATGCCTTGGGTGAAAGAAGAACACGTACCATTGGTAGTGCAGGAGTGGGGACTGAAGAAGAAGGAACGTTCTGCTCTTCCTCCTCTTGCGTCGACTGAGGGGGTGCCCCCTCTCGCGTCGACCGAATTAAAGGATCGACTACAACTGTAGTGGTTCCTTCTTGTAGCAAGACTTCAGGAGCCTGCTCCTCCTGGAATAGAGTGTAATAAAACTAAAGTTCATATATGAACTAGAGTAATATATCTTAGCAGGGAGTCGAGCTCACCTCAACGGTTGGGGTCGTTGCACCCGTCTCGACTACAACCGGAGTAGGCTGGACCGCCACTGAGGCTGGTACCTTCACCGATTTCCTCCTCTGAGATAGAGGTACCTCTTCGAGATCTCCTGCCTCGATCGCCTTGCGCTTTGGAGCGCTTTTAGGTCGAGCCTTGGAGGGATCACCTACAGCCATCTCCCTGAGGCTCGCCACCTTGGCTTTCCCCTTGCCAGTCGACCTAAGCCTAGAAGGAGCAGGAGCAAGGGGAACCTTAGGCTTGGATTTTTCAGAGCCCTGAGGCATCGTCGATCCTGAAAGGGAGAAAGCTCACGATTAATACTAAGAACCCAATACTCTTAAAGTAAAGCTAAGCCTTTACCTCTCGCTTTGATATGCGCGTCGCTGAGGTGAAAATCAGGCTCTTTGGAGACCTCCAAGAAATGCATCAAAGCCCGCAGCTCTTCATAAGTAGTCGACCACAGCACAGTGAAGAACTGTGTGGCGAAACAGGCGGAAGTACCAGACGGGAATTCTATATGAGAGAGCTGCGCCTTGCTGTTGAGCAGGTCGAGGGTCTTCGGGGAGATCGGCTTGCACACAATTCTCTTCGTCCTGTCCCCGCACAAGCCACCGGTAGGGTCGGCAAGTGGAACTGCTGGACCCTGGATGAACCCAAACTGCCTTGCACATAGCTGAGGATTATAGGCTTCAAAGGTTAGGAAGCCGTCGAAGATAACTGGTAGGTCCCTGCGGGTCAATACCCCATCCCAGAAGCCATAAGCAGTTTGAAGTTTAACTTCCTGAGCAAATGTCTTGCCGCCTGGTGCCCAGCTGCGTCGATCTGCCCTGCCGAGGTCGACGATGTGCTTCATATGGCCAGTGATCGATGTCATAAGCCATTGATCCCTCCGCTGACAGCACTGCTCCAAGATAGTCTCCCCATAATAAGCAGACTCGAGGGGCGTTGAAGGGCCCTTGAACCCAGTCAACCCTGGCATCCACATGGCCGACCAGAGGTGAACTAACCAGAGCAACCCTCCTGCTGGATGTTTTGGAAACGGCTTGATCTGAGTCGTCGCTCTGTCCAGACTATGGTAAAGAAGACCCAGAATGAAGGGGCCCCAAGAGATGTCTTCATTGGTCTCCCTCAGAAAGTTGGCCACTGGATAAGCAGTGTGGCTGACCTTCTTCCCTGGGAAGCAATAGACAAACTTGCTTAACCAGGTGCTGAGGAACTCGACCTCCTCCCGGGCACCAAAACACTCAGTCGACAACTTCTCATCTGGCTTTTTGCCTGCCGAGGCCATTTTTAAGTGCCTGTTTACCACCTCCATGTACTGAAGGGCACCCTTGGGATTAATATCGCCTGCCTGGGAATATTGACGAACAGGGAGGCTATTGACTTTGCACCTGGTCAAAATCTTCACATCTGCCAATGTAACAGACATAGGACCCTCCGGGAAATAGAAGCAATTGACGGCAGAATTCCAGAAAGGCAACATTGCCGAGCAAACTCTAGGATCACAGGTCTTGTCTGCTACGGACATCCTAAAGAACCTCAGGATCTTCTGATTCCTAAACCTTTCTGTGAAGTGCTCCTCCCACATCTCGAGCCATTCCACCATCTCAGATTTAGACGCAGAAGGAAAACACAGGAAGGATCCCTGACCTTCCCAGTTGAGAGGATCGATAAAGTTGGGATGGCAAATCGGGATGGGCTTCTCAGTGATGAGATAGTTGAGCGGCACCGTCCCCGGGAAGAGATGCTCCGGCAGGATGGGTCCGAGAGCGACGCCGGATCCTTGTTCCTCCGCGACCGGAATGGGTCCGGTTGGTCCCGCACGCTGATTATGGAGCTCGAAAGCCTTAAAAGTCGACATCTTTTTAAGGATCGGAAGATTTTTAAGGAGGGAGACGAAGAGTTTTCTCCTTTATATAGGGTATGATTTTTGCTGAGTCGGCATAGCCAACCCAGCATAAAAGGGGGGCTTATGTTGACATGGCAATTAATTTTGGGCCTGAGTTTAGAATAGAAACCCAGTACTCCCTCAAGTAATACTCCGAGCCGGCCCAAGACGTAATCGTCTAGGTCGACTCACGACGAAATCGACTAGGTCGATTTATGACAAAGTCGATTAGGTCGACTTATAAACGGGGTCGACTAGGTCGACTCACGATGAAGGAACATGGTGATCAAGGCCAATCAAGATGACTTAACAGTAGCTAGGTCTACCAGTAGAGTCGAATCGACGGAATCCTGGATAAAGTCGACCAAGTCGATCGCAGTCCGTACAGGTCGATCAAGTCGACGAGGTTGGAATAAATTTATTCATTTTAATCACGTTTGCTAAAGATCGTAACTGATCTTAAATATCCAGGAACGTGATCCCGTATAACAAGGGGGTTGTTGAGACACTCCCACGACATTAGGGATCACGATCTGTAACACGATCTATAAAAGATTTATCTGTTACGCGTTAAACGCGTACAAATCCTCTATAAATAGCAGAGGGATTTTCCAAAACAGACACGACCACACACAGCCAAAATACTGAAGTTTGTTCGTCAACCTTAGGAAATTAGACACCTCGACCCGGTTCATCGGTCAACTTCCTTTCCACCAGCAGAGTGAGCTCGTAGGGCCTTTGCTGTCAACCCCCCGCCAGCGACACCACCGACGGAGCGAGCTCGTAGGGCCTTCGTCACAACTCTCCGCCAGCGACTACCACCGACGGAGCGAGCTTCCAAGGCCTTCGTCACGTGTTCTCCGCCGTTACAAGATCCTACATCGTCACCTTCGTGTCCCTTTTTTTCCTTTTAATGGCTGTAAGCCCTTTTCTTTTAATGTTCTAAAGATTGTAAGACTTGCATCATTTTTGTATAAAGTTAGTGCATCTTCTTACTGGCGACCACAATACTACTACTGTGAGTCCTTTGCCAAATATTTCCGACGTGTCCCGTTCTGTGCGTGAACAGTAGCCGACTGTACACGGTTGCCGTTTTTGTTGGATAACCAGCATCACCTTTGCGGCTTTCCCACTAAGCCAGTCTTTCCCACTAAGCCAGTCTTTCCCACTAAGCCAGTCTTTCCCTGCAGCTCTTCTACAGGCATTGGCCTGTGGTGTCGCAGGCACCTTCGCTGTCAACTGAATGATCGGGAAACAGATTGGCCATCTTCTCGTGCAACCCCAGTCCGCATCATTGGACTCTGAGGAGGCTAGAGAAGGACCAGGACCTAAAGGCGTGCAGCTGGAACTAGTCTAAGGCGTGTTTTTGAACATGCAAGTTCTGTCGGCCTGTTTCATGTCGTTTGCTCACGGTGGCAACAATGTGTCCAACGCCATCGGACTGCTAGCAGCAGCACTGCCTTCCTCCATGGGGTAGGCACATCTGGGGCGGAGATCGTGATCACAACAGACTTCCACGCTTGGGGAGGATTTGGGATCGTGGCTGGTCTCTCGATGTGGGGTTACAGGGTGATCTCAACGATTGGGAAGAAGATCACCGAGCTCACTTCCACGAGAGGGTTCGCAGTGGAGCTCGCCGCTGCTTCCTTGGTCCTCTTCTCTTCAAAGCTGGGGTTACCCATCCCGGTGAGTCACGCTTTGTGGGAGAAGTCATGGGAGTAAAGTTCGCCAGGGGAATGAAAAGAGTTGAGGATGGAGATCGGTGAAGGAGATCGTCGCTCCCTGGGCCGTGTCCATCTTCTTCACCTGGGTCCTGACAAAGCTCTTAAGCCAAATGCTAGGATTTGCATATCTATGTACAAATCAAACACCATTAACGGATCAAAAAATAGACATCCTCAAAAATCGACTTTAGCATACACAACCTTATTCGGAAGGTTTCTTCTTCGTATTTACTGATCTCGTAAAAAGTCTTCATGTTGTATTGAACAAAAACGCAGGTTCGATAGAAAGTACAATTTCATGTGGTGGATTTTCCGTCTTGTTCTAAACAAGCATCGAGGGAAACACCACACATCAATGAAGATTGGAGCATCCGAGAGCGGATTATGAAATGTAACGAGGGGAATTCAAGGGGAGAGTTCTTGTACGGAGGATAAGCTTGGTTCCCATGCAAACTGCCGCAGCATCCTCTTCCTCGGTATCGGAGGCACAAACGGTTTCCTCTTCGATGGTTTCCTTCTTGGGGAATGCCTCGAGTCCTTTGCAGCAACGGTGGCGCCCTCGCCAGTCTCATCCCCATCATCCATGACGGCCTTAACGTCCTCCTTGACTTCGGCGTCAAGCTTCTTTTCTGGCGGTTTTTCTCTGTCCTGAATGGCTTCTTTGGGTTCTGCCTTCCTTTGGTGCTTGTGTTTCAACTTTGTTGCGGTCGAGCAAGGAAGGAGGAAGTATTTGTGACCCAGCAGCAACATCTCGTTTGCAGATAGTATGCATTCGTGAGGTCTCCGGAAAACATCCGGAAGAGCTACACACTTTCCTGGATACTTCTCCATAATTATCGATGCAGGGAATGGGGTCACATATCGTTCTACTCGTCCACCCGCATGGATGATCTTCACAGAAGCATTGCCAGATCGAGAATTGAGGGAGAATTCCTTGAACTGCGAGCTTATATCCATTGAAAGTGACAAAGAAGCCGGGGATCCTCCTCCAATGGCTTTTCTCTTTGCTGACTCCCTTTTGGAGATTGCACCCCACAAATCAACGCACCTCATCGGCATTTCTGATTGCAGAAGCTCCTCAACAGATCATCACATGCAGCACCAGAAAAGCTGCGGTCTCATTTTCCTCTTCAAATATATTCAGGCCGGCATTGTATTAAACTCTCAATATAGACAAAGATAGTTGATTACTAGGGCTCATCCTCTAAGCGCACCACAGAAACGTCCAAAAGAGGAATGAATTTGCGTGACTTCTCTCGCCCCGTCGAAAGCAAGGCGCAATGTCCTCTGCAATAACGGCGACTAGGCACAATGTGTTCTGATAGTAATGGTGACAAGGCGCAATGTGCTCTGAGAATAACGGCAACCAGACGTAACATGCTCTGAGAATAACGGCAACAAAATGGTCCTAGATTTCAACCCACTATTTCAACTTTGTGCCAACTCTGCAAGCACATTCTCGTGGCCATATTGTATTTCCAAAGGCCTTTCATCACTTGACGCTCTAGTTTCCTTCGCCTACCGCTAATCCAGTTGTTATGGAGTATATAGCATCCCTTCTTTAAGCAGGACTCTTTCACATCCATTTCATCCCACAGACCTGCGTAAGCACCATTTGGGAAGAGGTTCCTATCCAAAAAATGAACGGTCAAGTTCGTCTCCGGTTCTATGCAAACATCATTTCCCAATCTATTGGTCCCCCCTTCCCCGCATAATATGTCGTAGAAGCTTGGCTGTTCGGATAGGCCAGAAGTAGCCGCATGTTTAACAATCTTCTCCATAGCAGCAATAGTTGATTCATCTGAATGAGCAAAATAGAAGCCGGAGTTCAAACGTCTGGGCATGTTGATAGGTCCTGCCAGAGGTTTTGCGTTAGCAAGGGTTGGTGCTTGTAAATGGGATTAGATCCACATAAAGCGGACGCCACCGGCCACCCGCAACCCAGGCAGATTAAGAGGTTATGCTAGAACCACAGGGTTTTGAAGTTCATACCTGTTTCATTATACTCATCGGACTGCGCCACAAGAACAGCAGGACCAAATGATGAAACATATGGCAATGGATTTCGAAACCAATACACGTCAACATCGCTCATCATCACATTATATCCTAACTTGAGGATCCTCGTGACTATTCTGGATTTTACTTTGGTCACTTTCTGGAAGCATTCCGTGCCGAAGTGGCAGTCATCAAAACTAATTTCATTTGGGGCAGATTCATCTTTAAATACAGCTAGGCCCTAACAAGAGAAGGCAAACAATGGTTTGTCAGAAAGAAAAAACAAACAGAATCAAGAAACGATCAACATGAATAATGCAAGTACCTGCAGCAACGAAAATTCATAGGTTTCAGGGTCAAGTGCACAAACAACAAAATTAGTGAGCCTGAGGGCTCGTAATCGGCAGACCCAACTCATCAGCATGTCCTTATAACTGTATCCAGCCACCCCGAGGATAATTGTTTTATTATTGTCCACAAGTGTTGGGAGGAGGGCCTCCAGAGAGAAGGGAAAATTAATGGAAGCCGGCTCATCCTTCCGGGGCCAACTGTATGCATTTCCACTGGCCATGCAGTCCTCAACACAGCGTATCGTTTTTTCCTTCCCCCATATATGCAGGATCTTCTTCTCCAAGAACCCAAACATGTTTTCACGAGCTGAAACATGAGTGGTGTAGTCAATCCCATTGACAAACAAAAACGCCCCGTTGCACTTCAAAAGCCTTAACAGGCGAGAATTCTTAGCTTCATGGAATATTAATGACCCATAAGCTGTTCCGACAAGGGCATTACCCATACTCTCCCAATCCCTTTCATTGATCTCTGATTCAACTGAAGTTAACGGTGGTTCCTTCGTAAAATTAGGGGTATTATTGGCGATGTATAACCCAGAAACGCAGCAGCTGGCATCCAGCACAGTCCGAAGCTTGGAAGACAGAACCTCATTGATGAGCCAGACATTATGAATTCCCTTCCCATATAAGAAGGGTGGAAGAACACCATGATGCAATGGCAAATCCATTCTATTCCAAGCGAGTAGCATTCTATCCTCAAGGCGACTTCTCGAACAGCACTGTCCAAGAACCTCCTGCATCTGTTGAAAACACTTTGATTAATGGGATGTTCTTATACTAGACAACCAGGGGCTCCTCACAATCGTTACCTCTTCAAATTCGACTCTCTTACCGCTCTCTTTTAGCCAATGTTTCCCTTCTGCATCCAGCTGGAAGGGGATATGAGATACATTGCACGTCGAGGCGAAAAGGAACCACGCAAAATTCTCTCCATGGACAAAATTCAAGGCAGATAGAAAATCAGGCAAAGTAACAGTTTCGGCATCCATGAAGACTGAGATATCCGAGACAAACTTCTGCGATCTTGCCACCATGGAATGAAAGAAAGGAGTTCCAAGGAATCTGGAATAGGAAACCGAACCAAAAGTTGACTATTATTGGCTAGAAAGGACTATCATCATTCATATTTCCGCCTTCACCAAAACGATCTATGGGCAATAATCCCAGTAATTTGAGGATCAATAGAAGTAAGCAAACAAAGGCAATCGACTTAATCATAGAAAATCAACTCAGAAAAGAAAATCTCCATTCAGCAATCAAACCCATCACGGGCAATGCGATCACTTACGAGAAATCGATCTCAGGTTCAACCATGACCCGAGAACTGAGCCCGCGTGCAAAGGCCACCACGGAATGGTCTCTGCTGAACAACACCACCGTGACCTGCGGGGAAAGACCGAGCCAAGACCTGACAGCAAGACCCTGTCTTTGGCCGTAAGGACCAACAAACGGACCCGGCGCTGCAAAAATAGTGATCGTGGGAAGAGATTTGGCTGCTGCTCCTCGATCGGCAGTGGCGATCGGGTCTCCGAGGGGAGGAAGCCTGGTGGTAGCGTAGAGGGACAGCGCCACTAGCGCGAACCCGAGCGACCACATCAAGCGAACCCCCGGTCTGAAGAACCGCAACGAACAAGCCTGTGTGGGCTTCATTGGGATGAAGTGGCCGATGGGAAGGGAGAGCGATTGGGTCGGGGGGAGAAGGAATCATTTTATAATGCGAAGAAGGAAGGCGAACGCCCGGGTGGGGTTGGGGGGGAGAAATGTGTGACGGCAGCGGAGGCAAGGTGGGAAAGTGGAGAGCTTTGAGTGAAGGAGCAGTAAAGAAAAAGACGACGACGACGAAGAGAAAACGTGGGACTGGAAGAAAAGACGGGGGGGTTGTGCCGTAGATTTGCTGAAAGTCGGGGCGCTTCAAGAACGGAAGAGGGAAGAAGAAGGAGATGGGCTAAGCCCATCCGAGCCCAGCCCTTCTTCGATTATCGACGAAAAATATCTAGGGAGAATCCGTGAACTTCCGCTCAAAGCTTCCTCCCTTCCTCCTGCCGTCGCCGCGCCATGGCCGCCGTGTTGGGCAGCGCCGCCCTCTTCCTCGACCTGGCATCCGACCGTGCCGCCGACGTCCCCGATCGCAGCCCTGCATCTCTCCGTTGCTTACTCGGCTTGACCCCGTCCTCCTTCAAAGCCTCAAGCGCGATCTTTCCTCAAGGCCTTCGAGATGGAACCTGCCCGGAGGGAGAGAGCGGTCGCAGTGCGCGGGAAGGCCAGCGGGGATGGTTTTGATAGTGAGGAGGATGGGAATGGGGGCGGAAGTAAGGAGTGGGAGGCTGGGCTCGAGAGGAGGGTGAAGGAGATTGAGGAGATGAAGGAGCTGGGGAAGAAGGCCGAGGAGCTGCAGAGCCGTGCCGAAGAGGAAAAGGACGGCGGTAGCGGTGCGACGGAGGGGAGAAGCGGACGCGTGTTTGGAAGGAGCTTGAGAAGGTTCGCGATGGCATTCAGTACTTACCGTGATATCCTCCGGCATGAGGCTTGTATTTATTATGGCCTAACTGCCTGAGCTGATGAAATTTCAAAACTGAGGAGACTGATTTTTGTGGCTGCAATGTCGAGAACGACATTGCCGTTGCTTGTCACTCGTCGGGGTTGTCGTTTGATGAGATTTACAGTCACGGCATGAGGTTGTGGTTTGTTTCTTATCGAGATATCGGTGCTGTCTCGTTGTCCAAAATTAGGTTGCTCAAGAGCAGGGGGAGCGCCGAGCTTCTGCTCAGTTAGTGTTCGAGTTGCGTCAGAAAGCCTATGGCAGAGGGACGTATGGGCGAGCTATTGGGTTTTTGGAGGCTGCCCTTGCTATAATCCCTAGGCCAACTCTCTTTGGCGGGCGAGGTCAGTCCTACGATCTATGCATTGCCCCAGTGGTTTTACCATTTTCAGGTTTACGCCTGTTTAACTAATAGTTCTTATGAAGGCCGGCTTCAGATTCAATATGGCTGGCAATGATGTACAAAGCCAACAGCTGCCGTGCCGATTATATCACGCTTTATCTGCAGCTTGAGAAGACAAGTACCAGCAAGCTAAAGAGCTTCATTGTATTCTGCAAGCACCTAAGCTGAAGATATCCCAAGAGGAGATGGTTTCCATTCCTTTGATCGGCTCAAGCTATGACAGGTGTGTTCTATGACCTGTTCATATATGTGAATAGGTGATCCATCGCCATGTTTCTTTTCTCCCCTACGACATGCAGGTATGCTGGAACTTGAACTGACAAGTATAAAGATAAGGAGCAAACAGGAGTTATATGACGACCAATCAGCTCCCGTCTTCTGGAGATTTCCTGGCAGACTTCCTCGATGACGGCATGGCTGGGCTTTGTTGGAGCTGCACTCATCCTCCAGAGATGAGTGAATGAGCTAGCGACCGGACTCTGTAAGTTCACACTTGTATTCATTCGTGACGTCTCGGTCTCGACCATTCACTTGTGGGAGCTACTTGTATTTTACTGTGCACAGTAATGTGCTTGCAAGTGCAGGAAAATCTTTGCTGTTGTCTGTAATCCTGTTCTGTCGAAATTGTTGAGTCGATTTTTATAGTCTCATCTCGAGCCATGATGAAGAGGACAGTTGTGCCTATTAGCATGCCGCATCAAGCGCTCTCCTCATTGTAAACTCTGAGAAAATTTGCGAAAACAACTGGTTATACAGTCAGGTGCCTTGAACTTACCCCGAATGTCCCAGTTCAGCCTGTCTCCTCGGAATAGATCAGCAGGATGCCGCGTAATAGCAGGTGATGGTCACATACCTTGAGTGTGCTGTTTGCAACAGAGAAACGATGGGTTTGAAATCATCGATACAGAAGCACAGTACCAGGGTGAGTTCCTCAACCGCGGAGAAGAGTGAGGGGGCGCTTATTTGTCATGGCCAACTGTACCACGATATCACCCGACTGAAGGAAGGTCGTCAACACTGCTTCGCTTAGCCGCCCTCGGATGACCCCCTCCACCCAGTTCGTTTCCTATTTCTCACTACTTTTATTGTCTGTCTTTTTTGCCTCTCGCGGCCGCTCATCGAGCTGCGATGCAATAACATCCTGCAAATCGACCGCGGGAACGATCACTCAGATTAAATCAATCGCAGTATTATGGAAGATTTTAAACGAGCATATGCATAAGGAAACATTGGTTGAATCGGATTTGGAAGTGACGGACGGCGGTCCACCACTATCGCACACGCATTTATCGTAACCTTCCAATATAAACAAAAGATAATCCATTCTTACAAAGAAGAGTCGATCGTTGTCTTGTCTTTTTTGTTAGGTTCACTTTTATGGAGGTTGGGGGGCTCTTTTATTTATTACCTCAGATCGATACAAGACACAATGATCGCAGAACCAAAGCCCACCCCCAGCAACTTCTTCTTCTTCTTGTGATCCCTATCCCATTCCCCCACCACTACATCCCGGGAACGTTTGCTTGTTGTTGTTGAGCGTCAGTGAAGCTTCCCTGCTCATCCTTCCCTCGCCGCCTCCTGCCAACTCTCTGACCCACTTCAATGGCCTCAGCCCAGGAAAAGGCACCGCCTCCTCCTCCTCCTTCTGCTCCCTCCGATAGCTGGAGCGATGCCGGGGCCAAGCCTTCTTCCGCCGCTGCCGCTGCCGCAGCTGCCGCTGGACTTGTGCAGACCATCCCCGAGTCGCCCACCAAGGCTCCCAGCAACAAAGGTCTCTTATTTCTTTGTGTTGAGTATGTGGGTGGGTTTTGGTTTTTTTTTTTTTAATTTTGATCGTTTTCGTGTGTTGGTGGTGTTGTCTGAGGAGAACTATTGCTTAGGTTTTTGATTTGATTATTGGGATGGCGTCTTATCCGGAGCGGTCGAATTCTCCGTGTACTTTGACTGTAGACGTCTTTTTTCTAGACTGAATCAATTATTGATGATTGATTGGGAGCCCGGGATTGGTGGGTTGCTGTCTGAGCTTGGGCAAAGGGTCTGATCTTGGGAGTTTCTTTGATTGCTCTGAGATGGGAATGTGATGGGGGTATAGTTTTGCTAAACTGCAGGAATCACAGTCATGGTCAAGCCTCAGACTAGCCACCCTCTGGATCCTCTGTCAGCTGCCGAGATCTCTGTGGCAGTTGCGACCGTCCGGGCTGCCGGGAAAACCCCCGAAGTAACTTTCATGGCCCTTGCTCGTGTGGTCTGTTCCTGTTTTCCTTTCCTTCCTTTGAAAGAAGAACATGGTTTCTTTTCCCCTTACAGGTGAGGGATAGCATGCGCTTTGTCGAGGTGGTTCTGCTGGAGCCAGAGAAGCACGTGGTTGCATTGGCGGACGCGTACTTCTTCCCTCCTTTCCAGCCATCACTGCTTCCGAGAACTAAAGGGGGACCTGTGATTCCCAGCAAACTTCCTCCCCGGCAAGCAAGGCTTGTGGTTTACAACAAGAGGTCCAATGAGACCAGTGTATGGATTGTTGAGCTATCGGAGGTTCATGCTGTGACGCGAGGGGGGCACCACAGGGGAAAATTTATTTCGTCAAAAGTGATTCCAGATGTGCAACCACCCATGGTAAGATGAACATGCGCCATTGAGGGGGATGATTCGAATTTGTGCTAGGCTTTATGAACGACTTGATGCACCCAGGACGCCGAGGAGTATGCTGAATGTGAAGCTATCGTCAAGGACTTTCCGCCATTTAGGGAGGCGATGAAGAGGAGGGGTATCGATGACATGGACCTTGTCATGGTGGATGCTTGGTTTGTTCTTATTTTCTCTATTCAGATCAAAGAAATCATAAGCTTTTGTCTATGCGTGCTATTTATCAAATATTTGAGTCTTCTGTCTTTCAGGTGCGTGGGATATCACAGTGAATCCGATGCTCCAAGTCGTAGACTTGCAAAACCGCTTATATTTTGCAGAACTGAGAGCGACTGTCCGATGGAAAACGGTTATGCTCGCCCGGTTGAAGGTATTCACGTGCTGGTTGATATGCAAAATATGGTTGTGATCGACTTTGAAGACCGCCGACTGGTTCCCTTGCCTCCTGCGGATCCTTTGAGAAATTACACTCCTGGTGGAACACGAGGAGGTGTGGATCGCAGTGATGTGAAGCCCCTGCATATTGTACAACCTGATGGTCCGAGCTTTCGAGTCAGTGGAAATTTTGTTTCGTGGCAAAAGGTGCTTGCTTGTTTCTGTAGCTTTCATATTCTAAGCAAGTTAACGACTGGGTCTCGAGATGTTCCTGAAATTGGCTTCCTTCCTTTGTTTTGTTAGTGGAACTTTCGGATTGGATTTACACCGAGAGAGGGTCTTGTCATATATTCTGTGGCATATATTGACGGTAGCCGAGGTCGAAGGCCTGTAGCCCACAGGCTAAGTTTTGTGGAGATGGTGGTGCCTTATGGAGACCCTAACGACCCACATTATCGGAAGAATGCTTTTGATGCAGGGGAAGATGGCCTCGGCAAAAATGCACATTCGCTCAAAAAGGTGTTCTGTTTTTAGGTGATCAGGTCCTCATTTATTGCAACTTCTACGCAGCAGAAAAATGTGATGGAGGTGGATTCTCTTTCGTTTGAGCTTACTTGATGCAGGGATGTGATTGTCTGGGCCATGTCAAGTACTTTGATGCTCATTTTACGAATTACACGGGCGGTGTCGAAACGATTGAAAACTGTGTCTGCTTGCATGAAGAAGACCATGGTATTCTATGGAAACACCAAGATTGGAGGACCGGATTGGCAGAAGTCAGGAGGTCCAGGAGGCTTGCGGTGTCTTTTATTTGTACGGTGGCTAACTATGAGTATGGATTCTTCTGGCACTTTTATCAGGCGAGTTGTGGGAAGCTCTATAAATGCCGCTTCTTTTATGATTTTGGGGATTTGCCTGTTGATTTCGACCATTTTTTAATCATGTTGTCTCGGCTCTTCTGAAATTGTTTGTTCATTCTTCATTAATCTCATTCGCTTTCTTATTTTAGGACGGGAAAATTGAAGCGGAAGTCAAGCTCACTGGCATTCTCAGTCTTGGTGCGTTGCAACCTGGAGAAACTCGAAAATACGGGACTACCATCGCGCCTGGACTCTATGCACCAGTTCATCAACACTTTTTCGTTGCCCGAATGGACATGGCTGTTGATTGTAGGCCAGGCGAATCCTTGAATCAGGTTGACTTGCTATTGTTATTTTTGAATCTATGACTGCAGTTCGCCAAACCACCTGCTATCCTTCTTGGTTGTTGGACAAACTCGTGTTCTTTCTCAGGTTATCGAAGTGAATCTTAAGGTGGAAGAGCCCGGAAAAGACAATGTCCACAATAACGCGTTCTATGCAGAAGAGGAGCTGCTCAGGTCTGAGCAGCAGGCGAGGCGGGATTGTAACCCGTTATCTGCTCGCCATTGGATTGTAAGATATCTTGTCTAGCTCGCATCCGGTTTGTCCTTCAGAAGTTCTACTATTTAGCGGAACCGTACTAAGCATTTGTTGTATACAGATCAGGAATACGAGGACAGTCAACAGGACTGGACAGCTAACAGGATACAAGTTGTTGCCAGGGTCGAACTGCTTACCGTTAGCCGGATCTGAGGCGAAGTTCATGAGAAGAGCTGCTTTCCTGAAGCACAATCTTTGGGTCACGCCCTACTCACGCGATGAGATGTACCCCGGCGGCGAGTTCCCTAACCAAAACCCACGCGTTGGGGAGGGTTTAGCCACTTGGGTCAAGCAAAACCGGCCCCTGGAAGAAGCCGACGTAGTTCTCTGGTTAGTTTGTCTCCCTAGCCCACCGGGAACTTAACCATGTATCCTGAAAATGGCATCGACCAATTTCCTGCACTCAGCTACGCACAAGAGATAAGATTCATGTTTCGCTGCAGGTATGTTTTCGGGCTCACACACATTCCTCGCCTGGAAGACTGGCCTGTCATGCCTGTAGACCGCCTCGGCTTCATGCTAATGGTAATCTCATCCCTTCCTCATCCCCGCCATGCCAAGCTCTGATTCCCCTAGCACATGAGATTTATCAAAAAAGAAAGCTTTTTCTTCCTCCCGCAGCCTCATGGATTCTTCAACAGCTCCCCGGCCATCGACGTACCGCCGACCGTCTGCGACTCCGAACTCAAGGACAATGGAGGGTTGTCGACGAAACCCATTCACAGCAGCCTCGTCGCGAAGCTATGAAAAGATCCCGACTACCTTCGCGCAACGGCCGCGCGGATTGTTTGGTCCATTCGTGTTCGAACTCACTCTAGAAATATTGTTGTATTTTTGCTCTAAGACAGAGGTTGTATGTATTAAACAAATATATTAATGTAAGTTAATCATGGGACATATGATTGTGACATATAATTCCGATGAAAACCAATGAAAAAGAAATAACAACAAGTGGGTTTGTGGAACGCTTGGTCTCCAATAATGGGCGCATAATTACATGAACCAATTTTTTTAATCCAAAGGGTGAGATAAGAAAGCATCACATTACCAATTAATCCCCATCAGTTAAAATTGGCACAAAACCTTTTGAACAGTTTTAACTTTTGTTCGCTTAAATATTCAACTAATATTTCGAACTCGATTTATCTTTTAAACCCGAAATATTTTCGTGAAGTAACAAAACTCTCGTGCAAAGTATATAATAAAATAGTCGGTCAAATAAGCCGGCCCAGTTGGTAGAAGACAGAACATGTAACTTTGTCCTTTGTTTCTTGTAAACCCTTTTAACATCAAAGCATCATTTTCATGACTAATATAATCAATCATGAGCAGTAGTGTAGTGTGTCTCATGCTTGGGGATTCATATCCTTTCGTGGGAACCTTGTAAGAAGACCAACCCACAAAAAATAAAAAGGAAAAAAAAACACTATTCAGAAGCCGGATCATGCACGACTCCATTGACTGTCCTTTCCTTTCACCAAAATCATATGTATTTTGAACCTTCAAGGGAAATGATAACAATGGTTCTTCGAAAAATACCCACAATTTTTCCTTCATTGTTTGGTGTTTCCGAGTCTTTTCAGAAGAAAATAAAAGAAGTGAAGGGGAGGCATTGAATCATCGAAGCCCATGAGATGAAAAACTGTGCACAAACAACGTAGAGAAATGTGGGAAATTTTATTACATCCTAAGATTAAGCTAAGGTTTGCCGATAGTTAAAGGAGACGGACACAGACGCACCCCGCAGGGGGGCCCCTACCGGGTGGCTGATCTCCTTACGAAAACGGCCTCCAAGTCCGGCGGAGTGGCGAAGAACTCCCTGTGGCCGTACCTATATTTGAGCGCGGGCTTCCGCTTCCTCGGGACAGGAGGCGGGCACATGAAGCTCGTGGGGATCCTTGAATCCTCGCCTGTCGGGGTCGTAGCGGGCTCGTCAGAAGACCTTTCCTCGTCGGAGGAGGGGATTACCGCGGGGCTGCCGGTGAAGATGGGCCTTAGGGAGGCTGGTCGGAAGGTTATGGAGGCGACGACCCAAGTCTTGCTTGGTTCAGACATGGTTTGATCTAGAGAGGAGAATGACGTGCGGAATGATGTATGAATGAATGGGGTGGAGTGAGGAAGGAAGGGTTAAGGGGATAGGGGGAGAGGGAGGAGAGGCTTGTTATAGAAGGGAGAAGAAAGACGAAGAAGAAAGGGAGAGTGTAAGAGAATATGAGAATAAAGTTGAGGTTGTCTTTATGGATTTTCCTTTGCTTCGAGAAGAAAGAGGGGTGTGAAGAAAAAAAAGCGTCTTTGTATGTTTCGGAGAAATAGGGCATGTGGGTGTGGGGTTGGTTATTCAAAAAAGGACAGTTTCGATTAAATGTTCAGGTTGTGTAATTAAAAAAAAGGAACACATAGACTTAAATCTGGAAGCCCCCATCTTCACCAAACTCTCACTCTCCCAAACCCATGTCGGGACTTCACTTATAGCATAAGCCCTGAGAATGATCATGTTCAATACCACAATCACCAATCATTCATTACATGTAATATATACATGTGTGTTATATAAAAGGGGGTCCTTTTTTGGGGAACTTTTCTTTTTTAACCCCTTTTGGAGATGCCCTCTTTCTTAGCCGCCTTTCTTCTCTTTATTCCTTAGCTTAATTATTTCTATTTCTTCATAATGCTCTTTTCATGGAGTAACAATTGATTCTATGGGTCTGTCCGAAGCATCTCATCTCACTCTCTCTCTCTCTCTCTCTCTCTCTTACATGTTCCCCACTTTTCCTACCATAAAATCCCATCATTAAATTAAAAAAAAAAAAGAGTTGAATGAATGAGTGGATGTATCCAGATTTGTGCAACTTTTCTGAACCCAAAAAAATATGGGCTTCCATCAAATTTCCCAAATTCAGCCCAAACAAATGACACAGAAAGGAAAAAGGTTGTTTTTTTTTTATTATTATTATTAGATGATTTGGAATGCAACCCATGAAAACGATGGCATTACCTGAAAATGGGGATTTGATTTTCGAAATGGGGGCCGAAAATTGGTAAAGTAAAAGAAAACAGATTGAAGCATTGTAAGCTTCATATTAAAAAAAAAAAAGTGTATTTTGTACCGAATGGAATGCACGATCGATTGTACGAGGTGGTGTTATAGTAAATTATCCCAAACATCTTGTCTTATTATCTCCTAGTCGGGACGGGGCTTCTCGAGAAAGGCCCGTCCTCCCGTTAGCCCCAATCAATTGGGCCGTGTTTGGAATCTGTAAAAGAAATAGAAACTGGAAAAAATTAAGAGAAAAGTTTGAATAAACGGGATGAATATCTTTTTACAACCTCTTCCCGCAGGCATCCAAACTAGGCATAAGCATATGCTCCGGATAAAACTTAGAACGGTATTAGAATATGTTCTCGAATGGTCATGAAACATTATAGGGTTCTAAATTAATCCTCTGAACTCTAACATAATAATTAATTTATATGTGAATACGAAACTCTTGTGCTTATAATCAACTCGTAGAAGGGTCGAATATCAAATTAATGGGCTTTTCTAAAACACTTACCGACCCAATTGTCTTGCTGGTCTTCTCGTCGGTGATTGTGCCCGATTGTCTACCGATAAGTCTTAATCAAAGCAATAACCGATCATAGGGCGATCTGACGAAACCAGAACTAATACCAGAACCATTAGTATAGGTTAGTGGGTAGTTATTTGATTAATATGATAGGTTTTAAGTTCTCCGGGAACCTAGAAATACTGTTAAACCATGTTCCAAACACAACATAAAAGTAAGGAAAAATATTTTAAAATAAAAAAATAGTATTCATAGTTTTTTTTTATATATTTTGGAGTTAATTACAGAATTATACTGTAAGAACACTTTCAATTTGCTTATTTTTATCATTGATCAACATTAATCAATGCAGTTATTTTGAAGAATAATTTTATTATTTTTTCATTGGGCGATATACACGAACCCAAATTAATTAAAAAAAAAACAGAGAAAGAGAAAAGGAAAACCGACGGGGCTTCTCTCTCTCTCTCCCTCTCTGTGCGTGTGTCGCAACATCTTCGTCTCACAGGTCGTCGCAACGCTTCGCCCAGAAACCCCCCGTTCTCCCTCCCCATCAGATTCGACCGTAACTGAATCCCGCATCCATCTCTCGACCGCTGTCGCGACCCCCCCCCCCCCCCCCCCCCCCCCGATGACTCTTCCTTCCGTTTGATCCAGATCCGATCCGGTTGTTCGCGGCGGGGATCGGTTCTTATCCGTTGTAGAGCATGGCGGGTGGTGCGGTCTCGGCGATGTTCCTCCTGGACATCAAGGGGCGGGTCCTCGTCTGGAGGGATTACCGCGGGGACGTCTCCGCAGTCCAGGCCGAGCGCTTCTTCACCAAGCTCATCGAGAAAGAGGTGGGGTCTGACGGCTGCGTGCTTTGCTTCTCGAACTTTTGTTCCGTTAGGGCTTCCTCTCGAGGGGATTCGCCTCTGTGAGAATTGAGTGTTTGATTGCAGGGGGATCCGCAGTCGCAAGATCCAGTAGTATACGACAACGGCGTGACGTACATGTTTATACAGCATAGTAATGTTTACTTGATGGTGGCTGCACGGCAGAATTGCAATGCCGCCAGCCTTCTGTTCTTCCTTCATAGAGTGGTTGATGTAAGGGCTAGCTGTTAACTTTACGGGTTCTGTTAGTGCGGTACTATAGGATGGATAATGTATGCGGTTGTTCTGTTTGGCAGGTATTCAAGCATTACTTTGAAGAGTTAGAGGAGGAATCACTGAGAGATAACTTCGTTGTAGTGGTAAGATGCATGTGCTGGTTTTCGATCTTGATTTGCTGTAGTGTTGTTGCTTGTTGACAAATTGTTGAGGAGTCTATCTTTTTCTAAATTGATAAGAATAATAACGTGCTTGGCAGTACGAATTGCTCGATGAAATGATGGATTTCGGGTATCCTCAATATACGGAAGCCAGAATTCTGAGTGAATTTATCAAGACGGATGCATATAGGATGGAGGTAACTCAAAGGCCTCCGATGGCCGTAACAAATGCAGTTTCTTGGCGTAGTGAAGGAATCCGGTACAAGAAGAACGAAGTTAGTACTGTCCTTTTCTCGTTTTGTTGATATTTTATTATCTTTGATCTTTCTGATTAACAATGTCTATTTATTTTGACATTGTATAGTCAGGTGTTGGTAATAAATATTTGATAAAGAATGCTTTGTATGTCTGAAATCTTGCTTGAATTTTAATTGTATCTTCTTGAAGGTGTTTTTGGACGTAGTGGAGAGCGTAAATATTCTTGTGAACAGCAACGGCCAAATTATTCGATCGGATGTTGTCGGGGCTTTGAAGATGAGAACATATTTGAGGTGGGTGTGCCCCCTTTGTGATGACGACCATGCTATTAGTCAGAATGAGTCCCCTCCCATTTCTTGTACCTCAAAAGCTCACAATTGTCTTTCCCACATGCAACTAGAATGTGATTCATCGTGGATCTAATGGATTTAAAGGAAGAGTATTTTCACTTCAGCTGAATTTTGTAAATGTCACTTCAGCAGCTTTTGATATTCTTTATAGTAGCCGGTTTCTTCTTAAATACTCTGACAAAGCCCAGTGAGTTGAAAGAGATGTGGGTTTTGTCCAATTATCTGTTTCTGCCTGCCAAGTATTGTGTATTTCTGTTAGTTTTGTTTTAATAACTGCAAAAAAGATGCTGGGAAATATGGGGAGAGTTGAGGTCAGCAAGGAGAGCTGACTTATATGAATTTCAAGTCTTGAGATGGCCAATGTAGTGTCTTTAAATTTCACTTCAAGAATTGTGATCTTGTTTTCATTTACTTGCCCTAGAATTCTTTAGTTAAGTATTCTATACTGAGTTTGTTCATCCGCTGCAGTGGCATGCCTGAATGCAAGCTTGGTCTGAATGATAGAGTTCTGTTAGAGGCACAAGGACGATCTACGAAGGGGAAGGCCATTGATTTGGATGACATAAAGTTTCATCAGTATGTGGGATCGTTTCCATCTGAAGCTAACTTTTCTTTTGCTTTCTGTACATTTTCTCTCGGTCTTGTCTCTGTTCTTTATCTCATGCTTCCTTAAAAGAGCAGCTAATGTGGAATCGGCATGCTTATGTGACAGGTGTGTTAGGTTGGCCCGCTTCGAAAATGATAGAACAATATCCTTCATACCCCCTGATGGTGCTTTTGACCTCATGACGTATAGGCTGAGTACCCAGGTTTGAATTTATGGGCCACATCAGTTCTTAGCACTTTTGGGGGACTGTTGCTCATTTTTCCTGGGTTTAGGTGAAACCACTAATTTGGGTGGAAGCTCAAGTTGAGAGGCATTCAAGAAGCCGCATAGAAATTATGGTAAAAGCAAGGAGCCAATTCAAAGAGCGCAGGTTTTTTTCCTGTCATTTCATTGTTTGATTTAATAATGGGATATCATGTGTGCGGTATCATGATGAAAGTGCTATTTTCCTCCAGCACTGCCACAAATGTTGAGATTGAGTTGCCAGTTCCTGCTGATTCTACAAATCCAAACGTGAGAACCTCAATGGGATCCGCATCTTATGCGCCAGAAAATGATGCGCTTTCGTGGAAAATCAAATCCTTCCCTGGTGGCAAGGTATGTCTTTATTTTTATCCAGTTGATGATGAGTGGGTAATTGGTATCATTAATATTTTGAGGCGTTGTTACAGTGCTGTAATAGAAGCCACATTCTTCCCGTTGACCCCTGATTTCGTGTTCTGAAATTTGAACCATCAGGAGTATATGATGAGGGCTGAGTTCAGTCTTCCTAGTATTACGGCAGAAGAAGCAACACCAGAAAGGAAGGCCCCAATCCGTGTGAAGTTTGAGATACCATACTTCACCGTGTCTGGAATTCAGGTAAATCCCATGAAAGCAAATGTCACATTCTCTTTACAAAGATTATGAACACCGGCTGGGTCACATCTGAGATATCCCTAAGTTCTTGTCCGATTTTGAGGACATGATGGTACTGGATGTTCTTCAATAGTCTTCAATGATTTTCCAATTCTATTGGAGGACAATATTGTTTGTGTTATCCGGTGTTTGAAAATCTGCTCATGTGCGGCCTGCAGGTGAGGTACCTGAAGATCATCGAGAAAAGCGGTTACCAGGCGCTTCCGTGGGTGAGATACATAACAATGGCTGGCGAGTACGAACTCCGCCTTATCTGAATACAGGATCCCAGAAAAAAAAAAGATAAAAAAAAAAGAAAAAAGAAACAAATATCACTACGAATGCCAAATGACCAGGTATCAGTTGAGTCGGTACTTTGTTTTGGATGGTTTGTAATCTTTGCTCTGGATGTGCAAAATTGGCGTGGCCCCTTTCAGATATTGTAATATCAGCTTTTTACTTTTCTTTTCTCTTATGAAAATGTTGAAAAGATTAATATTTTTGCCTTGTTTATCCCTTGAGAGCTTCTTTACCATCTGCAAACCTGACCATTTTAATTTAATATAATGGAGGCACGGACCTCGTCAGCCTCTGTCACGATCTCATCCTTCTTAATTTATAGATGCAAAACTTTTTAAGTAGTACATTGAGAAACACTTTACGCACTCTACATAGCAGCAGCCTGGGATATTGATATTGATCACATGCTGGCCTGTGCTCTGATGTCGATGAAAGCTTTTCTGGAGGGTTCTCTACCGAGGAAGTCGGTCAGTAAACTGATGGGGTTCTTGGATCCTCCATGAGCCAACACCTTTGAGACATAATGGAAGTGCAAAAGCATGATCAAAGTTAGCCAAGAGTTGACCATCTTTTGCTCAATCCCAATGTTCCTATTACTGAGTTTCAAGACAGGCATGAGACGACCGGCATAAGATGTACGGTCTGACCAGGACGTACCTTACTCCGAAACTCCATTCCCACATTTGGGTTCAAAAGATCGTCCTGGAACTTCGAGCGAAATATATCAGCAGCACACACCTGAATGCATCAGAGGCATCGAACCCCATGGTTAGACAGCAATGTGAATTCGAGCGTGCTGAGTTACAATCAAAAGTTATTTTCCTGATTCCTGATAGAAGAAATGAACACATGCCTATAGTCAAAACAAAGGGTTACCTCACTCCATAGTCGGCTGTAACATGCGGCTTCATAACCAATGGCACTGCGGGGAAAGCAGGCAGCCACATTGACTCCCTCCAGCATTGGTAAACCAAGCATTACCTGATGAAGCGAAGCAAAATCTATTGGTTGAGGTACATTACCCGACAGGAAACTAGTTATTCATAAAGCAATTTTATGTACCTTTGGATGAAGATGCTTCAATAATTCACCAATATCGATGTCATCTTCCGTATATATCAGATTATCAAAAAGACCTACACAAAAGGAGTGATCAGATTCCTCTCTATGTGACTTGTTGCAAATAAAGAAAAGAAACTTACTATAAAGGATTTCTTGCTTTAACTTGACAGCCGAAAAACTGTATCGCCATTGTTTTATCAGTCCAACTGTTTTCTCGTCAACAGGCTTTGTTGTGTCCTTAGTGACAGGTCGGAAACACAATTCATTCCTCGGTCAGCCAAAGCAACAACCTGGAAAATTTCTATAATGTGCTTAAATCCAAATCCTAACCTGATGAAAACCGGACATCAACCTCAAGGATAGGCTCTCATAACACCTGAAATTATCAAATTTTCAGTATTTTAAAAAGACCCGGGCGTGTTGGGGGGGGGGGGGGAGGGAGACATCGATATGCACCAGTTTTCGAACACCAGTGCTGGGACCTCGACAAAGTCAGGATTAATCCTCAGACCCGAATATCTGGCGAATGATGACCGGTTGCAGATATGCTGAATCTGAATATATGAACCACGAATGAGACAAAACCAGTGGAACTGCCTTAGATATGAAGGGTCAGACTATATCAACGAACCCCAGCAGTACCACCCTGATGAAGAGATTTATAGCGGCTCAAGGTTTTCAAAAATTTCATAACTCTTAGGTGCTAGGCTAGGAAAATGTATTAACCAATACAAGCTCCTCAAAAATATGGAATTACAATACAACATGAGTAAATTTATGGATAAGGCTGATTAGCTGGTGTGAAGTGAAATGTTAAAGCAAATATTGCACACCCTAACAATGACAGTTACGGCGGCTCCGGGGTTCCATTAAATTCAAAACTCTTAAGTGCTAGGCTAAGGGAAAGGTATTAACCAGCAAGTGATCCTCGAAAAGATGGACTTACGACATGAGTAAATTCATGGATAAGGCTGACCACTTCTGGAAAACGCAAGAAGTTAAGATGATCCCCTTCATTCTTCTGAAACTGAGCGATCAGCAACACAATTGGAATCTGGCGAAATAAAGGAGGTAACATGTAGATCGGGCATCACCATTGCATGGAAAACTTGTGAAATGCGATAATTATAAGTTAGCCTATCTATTAGCACGACTAAACTAGATATCTCTCTCAGTGACAGTTGTATATAATGTTCACTGACAAGAAAAATGATAAGTTTCTTCTAAGAAAATCGACAGTTACTCCTACGCCTTCCATTGATAAATTTGTTCATTTCTCGTTTTCTTGAGAAGAAAGCAGGACAATAGAGTGATGATATATCTCTATGGTACAAGAGAATCACTTGAAATGGGCAAGTGACAAAAAAAATCCAATAAATTCATATGACATTAATGAGATTGACCAATTTAATTTTTGAAACTAACAAAATTTCTACAAAAAATGATCCTCTGAACTTTAGTAGCTTCTACAATAAAAATGAAGGTTTCCGCAAAATCACTAATACATCCATTACCAAGTTGTTTAGTTCGCAATACTTAATATGTAGCAGCACAAGGCCATAAAACATGTTACTAAAGATGTCTTTAGTTACCTGGCGTTTATCTCTGAGAGAAGATGCTCCATTCTGAAGAGCAACCACAGAAGTATGACCATACTTTCCTTCCCTGCATGCAAGTATAATCTAATTATGCACGAACCATACATGATGCCAGTACCTGGACCTTTGACTAGCAAAAGAAGATTACAAACCTTTTATACAAATCAATGTAGAAATAACCCATCAAATCACCCGAAGTAAGGTCAATAACAGAAAATAGCCTAACATCACTGTGCCAGACATCAGGATCTGCAACCTCCTCAAATTTCAAACCTGCATAGAAAATGATGGAATACCATTTACTGCCATTATCATATCATTGTTTAAGTAGTTTGTTATCTTATTTATCATAATGCAACGTACTCCCAGTGGTAGCACATAAATATGCATAACCACAGGTTAATATACTCAATAGATAGAGAGAGAAGTGTGTATTCTCATTACCAAAAAGGTCTTGAAAGATTTTAAAAATGCCGGAGAAAACCAAATTGACTGGAAAATAATGCTTGATGGACCCCAATTCGAATCCTAGCTGGATATCTTGAAATCTCTTCATATAGTATAGGAGGTCTTCGCTGCCAAAGGGAAGGTCTCCCTCCTCTTTTCTCTGCCCAGAGCTTATGTTAATAAAACAATCATAAACAATAAAGAAAGTTAGAGCATGCTAAAAGAAAACTGCAAAACTTTACCTTCAAATCCTTTAATACCATCAGTTCTCTATCAGCCATATCTGATAAAGCATTAGAGATTTCCTCCAAGAATTCAAGAACCTGCCAAGGTGATATGTAGAGTGATATTACAACTGACTAAAAGTTCATCTGAGGTCCCCAGTCTACTCATGTGGCATGCTTATGTGGTCCGCATAATTATCATAATCATTTTGAAATTCCACATCCGTAGACTGCCGGCTTGCCATCTGCACAAGATTATTTCCCCTGCCCCAACACTATTTCCCTAGCTGCAAACTGTTATTATGTCAATCCAAAGTTATCCTAATTTTTGCGTAATATCCAGTACATCAATACAACGTTCAGATATAGAAATGTTCTTGTTCTCATAAGTAATTTTATAAGATTTTGCCGAGTTCCTTCGACATAAATTTCGATCCAAGCCCGGTCACTTTATTCCCAAGCAAAGCACCAAAACCGAAGAAATAAAACAAAGGAAAGATCGAGATCAAACATAGAAAACCTTAGTTGATGTTTTAGCCATCCGACACTCAAGCGCATACTCCGCATAGCTTGAGTAACCCAATAACTTGGACAATTTGTGGCGAAGCTCAACCTGAAAAAATTCTCATTAGTAATGCCACATTAACCGATAAAAGTGGAAAAGATGAAACCGGTGTCGGACTCAATTTGAGACGGCCACTCTACTTAACAATAATGCAAACTTTCAGAAAATAAGTATCACTCACTAATTTTTTCAAAATAGAAAGATTCACTTCTCCACACCTCTTCCCATATGCCACTGCCACTGAACGCCTTGTCGTTGCAATCTGCATGGGGAAATGGTACGCTTGCTTGATACAAGGAGGAAATTTGAGTTACATCCCACAAACAAACTAGCCACTTAGGTGAGAAATTCCAAAGAGAATAAGTAAATGCACATGTGACCAGATCAACACCCTTGAATAAAGAGCAGTCTAGAAGTTAGTCTCATACCAGAATCTAAAACTAAATGGCGTTTAGATAGAAAATAACAAGAAGCAGATTTTAGTCCACAAGGTGGGCATTTAGGTAGAAAAGTTGTGAAATATTGTGAAAGTGAAACCATAGCTTCAATGTAAGAATGTCCTATAGTGAACCATGTTAGCTAATACCTCCACGATGAAGAGATAAGGTCAGCAAAGAAGCATTAGGGATTTAGTGTAATATCAGAAGGTATTACCTTACAGTGCTCCAAAATTGCTCCAACATGATGCTTTCTTAATTTTACTTTGTATTTACCACTTTGAGTTTTTTCCATAATCTGCAAAGAAAAATCATTAGAAACAGACAAGTTGCAGTAACACCTTGCAAGGATCAGGCCAATGACATCAATTGGTTGCACCTTCAGCTAAATCATCACTTTCAGACAATTTATATATCCATTACTAGGTGGACTAATTCAATTAAATAATCCAAAAGATCAGGCCGTGTATGTTGAGCCCTTTAGAACTTTTTGTCTTTGTAAATGCAAACGGCATATGAAAATAATTATTAACATCAGCATGTAGATAAGTTCAACACCACAAACTTACTGTCTCCAGTTAATTTCAAGCAAATTAAAGCATTACAGTAATATACCCACACAGGGACATCGCCGGTTGCAATTTTTTACATGGCAGGTGTTGCCGATAGCATCTATTGACTGTAAAAAGGGGTTGTGAATGAATTACACACGGATGTAAAGGTTCAGACAAAAGTGAATAGTGAACCTTACCTCAAGGAATTCGGCTGGTATTCCAATAACTTCATCCCCACTAAACAACAGAAAACTACGATCATCATTCAAATTTTGAACATACTGCAGACTTAATTCGTCAATTTGAGACTTCAAGCGCTGTACTTCCTCTCTCATAGTCGATGTCAGGTTCAGGCCATTCCTCTCAAAATCTTTGACCTGTCACTGATACCAAAGTTTACAATGTTTGGACTTAAAAATGGAGGTTTTCATATCAGGGGACTGATCATGGAAACTTCCACCAATTTCTTAACCACAAGAAAGGCATCTCCTTACCAAGCATTTCACAAAACAATTAGCTTCAGGGCTCGTCCATTCCCCCCTTGTAAAATAAGCTTTGACAACATGATATACATCTTCTCGAAGACTGGTAAAAAAGAAGACATTTTTTAAGGTTCAAATAACAAATTTAAGGAAACACAATCCCGACTTCTAGGAAACCAGGAAATCAGTCGCTCCATCTAGCGCCTAAAATGATCTCTCGCAGTTTACATTTTCCCCATTGATGATAAGGTGCCATAAAAAATCAAAGCTTCAATGGAAAGAGACCCTTCAGTGTACCTGCAACTTGCATTGTGAGCATCAATTCGTTGCTCGGCTTCGGCACTAGCCCTACGCACATTCTCCAAAGTGGAAACCAGCTTTGGAAAAATGCAGGATTGCACTAGGGGAGACAATTCAGCCTCCAATTCCGCCAGTGGCGCCACCACATTCGCATAACTAACCTACAGGGAAAACGCACAGCGAACGAAATAGCCGCTTCAGAATTCCCCTCTGCACACAATCCTTTAGGCAACCTCAGCAATACCTTGTCCAGCGGAACAGAAGCTACTGCGTCATGAACAGCCTTCGACCTTGTGATGATCCTGTCCGATAGCTTGAGGATCTCCTGTGCGGAGAGGCTCACGCGGACTTTGGAACCAGCTAGCTCTACAAAAAGTCAGTGACAAACAACGCGTCAGAAACAGCAATTGGCGAGGCAAAGGGTAAAGATTTTGGAGGCGCTTACGCTTCCTCTTCTGGTCGCGGAGGCGAGAGCTGACGACGGAGGCAGC
This sequence comes from Melastoma candidum, assembly GCA_023653495.1. NCBI lineage: Eukaryota > Viridiplantae > Streptophyta > Magnoliopsida > Myrtales > Melastomataceae > Melastoma > Melastoma candidum. The sequence continues at coordinate 23,937,932 of CM042882.1, forward strand.
AAGGCCGACGGCGAGGGCCACGGCGGCGGCGGCGCCGGCGAGGGCGAGGATCGGCTTCTCCTTCCTTCTAGGATTCTCCGCTTTCCGTCCGTTCAGTTGGTTCTCCATTGCCGCACCGTCGCACAGCTCAATGCGGGTTGACCTCGGAAGGTTGGGTGGGGATTGAGTCAGACGAGGCAAAGTAAATAGACAGGATTTCAAAAGTATTTGGTGAGTGAAGTCCTCCACCCGTCGGGCCACGGTGGCCGTCGCCGGTGGTCGTCACCCCTCGGGTCGCGGACCTGGAAACCAGCAGGCTTACGGCCCATTAATAATAGGGGCCATAGCTTAGAGCCCATCTAATGGAAGATCCTCGATCCATCTTTCGTCTTCTTCCTCAACTAAACAAAAAATAGAGAACGTTTCAAAATTCGTTGCAACCCTTGTGCTTTGAGCCCTCGATATTTCCGAATCCAAAAGGCCAACCTCAAGAGGAAAGAAGAAGAAACCCTCAGACTGACGACTACACTTTGTGATTTTGAGTTCTTGTTTTCTGGGTAAGCATCAAGTTGACTCCTTTTTTGGTGGGTTTCCATGAGTTTTCTTCTTCTGCCGCCATTGTTGTATGTGTAAATTGGTGGGTTTGTTTACTCGGGTTTTTGTTCGGTTGAAGCAGAGAGAGATCGATTGTTGGAAATGAATAGTAGTGGGGGAAACTCTTTGCCCTCGGGGCCTGATGGGGTGAAGCGTAAGATTTGTTATTTCTACGACCCGGAAGTCGGAAATTACTATTACGGACAAGGCCACCCCATGAAGCCCCACCGGATTCGGATGACCCACGCGCTTCTGGCACATTACGGCCTCCTCCAGCATATGCAGGTCCTGAAGCCTGTCCCTGCGAGGGATCGGGATCTCTGTCGGTTCCACGCTGATGATTATGTGGCCTTCCTCCGGAGTATTACCCCCGAGAGTCAGCAGGACCAGCTTCGGCAGCTCAAGAGATTTAACGTCGGGGAGGACTGCCCCGTTTTCGATGGCCTTTATTCTTTCTGTCAGACTTATGCCGGCGGTTCGGTTGGTGGGGCAGTGAAGTTGAATCACGGGCTGTGTGATATTGCTATAAATTGGGCGGGTGGGTTGCATCATGCCAAGAAGTGTGAAGCTTCTGGGTTTTGCTATGTCAATGACATTGTCCTCGCCATTTTGGAGCTTCTGAAGCAGCATGAGGTTTGTCCGTCTTAGTCCGGTTCCTGCTCAACAACCTTAATGGGTCGTATCCCTTGCGTTTATGGTGCTGATGATATAATTCTTAATCAATTTTAAATTCATAATACTGATAGATGTTTATGTTGAGTAGATTAGTTGAGTATATGTTTCTGCGTGAGTGATGATTAGAATCGCCATGGTAATAGTTTTTGGAGAAGCTTTAGGAGGTTCCACATATTAGGGGCCATTGGTTGAGAGTTTCAGGGTAGTTTCTGCCATATTTTAGTCCATTTTCTAGCATTACACCAATGTAAGTGACAGGAATCGAAACTGTGATCTCCTTGATATAAATTTTAAAATCACTTCTTCCTAGCATTATGCTCAGTTAGCAAACATCATTGGCTTATGCAACTAGCATTTCCTAAGGTTTGGAGAATCAATGCCTTTCTGTGAAACAATATATGGTCGGTCTAATAATGATCCTTTATGTGGTTGTTGCAGCGTGTCTTATATGTGGACATTGATATTCACCATGGGGATGGTGTAGAGGAGGCGTTTTACACAACCGACAGGGTTATGACTGTTTCATTCCATAAGTTTGGCGATTACTTTCCTGGGACTGGTGATATACGCGATATCGGATATGGGAAAGGGAAATACTACTCCTTGAATGTTCCACTGGACGACGGGATTGATGATGAGAGCTATCATTATCTTTTTAAACCAATAATTGGCAAAGTGATGGAAGTTTTCAAACCTGGTGCAGTTGTTCTCCAGTGCGGTGCTGATTCTTTGTCAGGCGACAGATTGGGTTGTTTCAATCTTTCGATTAAAGGTCATGCCGAGTGTGTGAAATACATGAGATCCTTCAATGTGCCTGTGTTGCTTCTTGGAGGTGGTGGTTATACTATAAGAAATGTTGCCCGTTGTTGGTGTTATGAGGTACAGAGTCTTTCCTTGTTATTGCTGTTTTGGTGGTCCAAATCAGTCTTCCTTGTCTTTGATTGTTGTCTTTGTCCTTTATTTTGAGTCAGACAGGAGTTGCCCTGGGAATCGAAGTTGACGATAAGATGCCGCAGCACGAGTATTACGAGTACTTTGGTCCCGATTACACCCTTCATGTTGCACCTAGCAACATGGAGAACAAGAATTCACGGCAAATATTGGAAGATATAAGATCGAAGCTTCTTGATTATCTCTCGAAGCTGCAACATGCTCCCAGCATCCAATTTCAAGAAAGACCTCCTGATACCGAGCTCCCAGATGTATCCAACCTTGCTGATAACCTTTATTTACTTTCTTTGAATGGCATTCATACCTTCTTATATTCTTCCCTGGTCTCACTCATCATTATGGACTATATGCTTGCAAATCTCATTACATAGCCAATCGCATGCTGTCAATCAATAGAACTTGCATTATAACTGGAGAGTAATATCCTTCTGTTTTCTAGTTGTCAGTGAAGATGTGTCTGGCTTGTTGATTAGAGCTCGTCTTAGATCTTTCCTTGAATCTCATCTGCTTTCCTAACTCTTCCCACTGTTATTTCTTTTCTCATTCCATCCTTACTTTTGACAATTTTCAGGCTGATGAGGATCAAGAAGATGCGGATGAAAGATGGGATCCTGACTCAGACATGGAGGGTGATGACGAGTACGTTCTTTTCCTCTTTCCCACTAACTGCTTAGCTTACTTTTTCATTTTGCTAAATGCTAACATGACGTTTGCTAATACTAACATGACGCTACGTGCAGGAAGCCTTTGCAAAGCAGAGTAAAAAGAGAATTGATGGCAACTGATATGAAAGAACAGGTATGTGTCTCTTCTTACTCACCGGGCATATAGGCCCGGGCATATAGGCCGTGGTACTAGATGTTGATATGAACTCCGAATAATAGCTATGGGGAGGGTTTGCTACAAGATCTTTTTTTTTTATAAGAGCTAGGCTAGTATTGCCTGTTGTCGAATAGAGGGGTGATTTCATTACGAGCGTACTTTCAACTCCTGCTCCGAGGCTGCACTCTCATCCTGATTTTCCTTTATCAGGATGCTACAAAAGTAACCGTGGATCACGCCAAAAACCTCCTTGATACAGCACCACCAGAAGAAGCTGCTGCCGTTAAGGTAAGTGGAATTCGATGGGAATGAATGCCCAGCTTTGTTGCGACTAGCTGAAGGAATGGGTACCTCTGGTGGTCTAATTTTTCAGGCTCCGATCGAGGACGCCATGATGGTCGACGAACCAGCCATTAAAACGGAGCCAGAAAGCACCAACAACAAACCGCCAGAGCCAGTTTTTAACAAATAGCTTTACTTAAAAGCAAGGTTTCGCATTCACCGTGGACAAGAGAAAAGTATGATGCACTTCCTGATCCAGATTACTCATACAGCATGGACCTGTTCGTGGAGTAATGTCATTTAAGTGCTTTGTAGGAGGAGGCCGAACTACATCATCCAGACTCTGTTATTCTGTAAACCTTCGTTCGTATTGCATCATACAGATAGAACTGATGTGAACTCCCCATAAACCTCGTTTTCTGAATTTCCAAGAAAAGGAAAAGGAAAATCAAACAACACGTGTCCTTTTCTAACAAAGGCTGTACGGTGCCATAATTCAATTGACATTTATGTCATAGTGCAAAGAGTCATCATTGCACGGGAGGAGCGAGATTCTTCTGTAAATGTTTACCTACACCCCCACTCAAACTCAGATTCATACAGAGGCGTAAATAAAATCATCCAACGTAGACAAATATGTGGCCAATGTGGGGCCGACCAAATAACTTGTGCGTATGCACAGGACCACCGAAGAAGATACGAAATTATTACACAATCACGGGAAGACACCACCGTGTTATCTGAATCCTTATCTTCTTCCACCAACCTCTACAACTTCCTGTTTCAGTTTCACCAATTTCTTTTACCTTACGGTGACACAAAGAAGAAAGGATGAGAACAACATAAAACAGGCCAGCAATCTTCGGGGATTCAATCCAGAGAGTAATATAATAACTCAAATCATTCCATAAACATAACTTCCCTATCCCAGAATTCTTCCTAAACCAAAACATAGCATTGACAAACAAAACTTCCAAGAGACTCAGGCATAGATCACTATGTATTATTCATAAGAGATTTTTGTCCTTGGTTTACCCGGCACTCATTTTAGCTTCGATAAAAGTATGACAGTGCTTCCTCGCATGGTAGTCACGTATTATGCTGGGAGACTCGTGGGCGCGTCTCTACATTACCATCCCTCCATCAATCGTCAACACCTGCAAGGCAAGAAACGAGATATTTGAGACCGTGATACTGGGTTATCAAGTAACATGGAACGCGTTACTCGGCTGGATAGAAATAGTCTGCGGAGGATTGCCAAATTACCTGCCCGGTGATGTAGCTGGCTGCAGGATTAACCGCAAGGAATTCGACGAGTCCGGCGACTTCTTCTGGCTGCCCATACCTCCCTGTATTCACAGTTTGACAGTAACTAGAGAATGATCGAGAGGACGGATTAAAACAGAAGCCCGAACATGAAACGGGCATCTAACCTAAGGGGATCTGCTCCAAGATTTTCTTCTCAATTGTTTCTCCAAGCTTGGCGGTCATGTCAGATGCGATGAAACCGGGCGCAACAGCATTAACCTGAAGACAAAACAAATTGTGTTTATGAATCTACAAGAAACACAACTGCCCACAAGTTGTTCACCAGTTGTAAGGAAACTAACATTGATGTTTCTGCTGGCATATTCTCTAGCCACAGTTTTTGTGAGACCAATAACCCCAGCCTTTGCGGCACTATAATTGGCCTGTCCAGCATTACCAGTGAGACCGACCACTGATGCTATATTGACAATCCTTCCCTGCATGACGCGATATATTTAGCACAGTGCCAAACATAGATGAGTTCCATTAAAACCAAGCAATGCACCTTTTTCTTCTTCATCATGATCTTAGCGGCTGCCTGCAAGGAAGCCAATAAGTTTAGGACTCCACAAAATGCGAAAGATTCAAAAGCAGATAGATATAAGCTCCTTCCTACCTGTATACAGAGAAATACACCTGTAAGATTGAGATCAATAACATCTTGCCACTGGGACATAGACATTCTCATCATTAGACCATCCTTTGTGATCCCTACAAGCACGACACATCAGAAAAGAACATTATCAAATCTATATTAACCCAAAAAAAATAGACAAGACACATCTGAACTGATATCCTCTAATTACCTGCATTATTTATCAACACATCAATGGTTCCCCATGTATCAACAGCCTACAAGAAATACAATCAAAAGCTTGTTCAACTGAGCAGCAACAACACTCAATTGACAAGTAAAAAGTGTTAGCACTCACAGCTTTCATCATTGCATCCACATCCTCCTGCTTTGAAACATCACCGCCAAATGCAAGGGCTTTGCCACCATGTGCCTCTATCTGACAAAGGCATTCGACTGGTCTCATTATAGATGAAAGCATCATCTAATTGTACCATGGCATGCTAAGCAATCTCAAAACGATATTCAATGACAACGAGCCCCTTTTTCTCCGTTGCTAATAGATTCTCGAAGAGTACTAAGATCAGTCAATATTTGCTCGAAATGAAAATTCCTTGATTCAAATGTAGATAATCTAGCTCTCCTATTAAGACGGTCCGTCACTTTTAACATGAGAAATTCCAAAAGGTTCACCACGAAGAATCCTGGAATCTATGGCAGAAATTGACATACATCGGCCATAATCTCACAAAAGCAAACCAACTCAGGAACGAGTCAATGTTTACCTCAGCACAAACCTCTTCAGCTTCCTTAGATGACCTAGCATAATTGACCAGTACCTGCACATGGCAAGAGCAATATTGCAGTGTGGCCGGATTTCTAATAAGAAGATCCACGTCACATCTGACAAGGTGGCTAATAAATAGACAAATTCGCAGCATCTGTCAACCTTGCATCCTGATTTCCCCAGCGACAAAGCAATTGCTTTACCAATGCCTCTGGAAGCTCCGGTCACAACAACGACAGGGGATTCCACAGCGAGTTCTTCCTTAATTGCCGATTTCTCAACAGTGGCAACTTGAGCCCTGAAACCTGCAGCACATAGATGCATAGATTGATAAGATACTCCAAAAAAAAAAGGCATCGGCCAGGCATGCTCAAATTGTTTGGCTTTGGGTGACAAAGTCGCTTCTCTGGTAAACATCACACTGCTTAAGAAACACTCCGACTCATCACATCCAAGATGCATAAACGAACTCGGAGTAATCACAAGCGGTATACAAGAGGTATTCAGAGCAGCCTCGTTCAGAAAAATTCCAGAACGATCACGAGCCTCTCATAGGAAAATGCCAATCCAATTGTACTATCGCCATCCCACACAACACAACAAGAGAAAAACCTTCATCGAAACATCATCCTGCCTATTCACAAGACACACCGACGTAGCCATTCTCCCAGACAAAAGGAAAAAAAAAAGAACTAAAACGGAAGACGCATTCCCTAACCGGAAGAAGAGAAGGATCGGCGGAGGTGAAAGGCGAGGGAAGAATGAGGAAGGGGAGAGGAAACTCCGATCAGGTGAGGAGCAGCGCCTAGGGAGGGGGAGGAGGACAGGCGGGGGGAGACCCTAGGTGAGACGAGGCCGGATTGGAAGGATGCGGCTGAGGTGGCAGCCATGGCGAGGGATCGGAGGAGTCTTCCGGAGGTGGAGGGAGTGAACGGGGTGGGAGTTGCCAGCGATGGTAGGAGGATGGGAGAAATAAGAAGGGAGAAAAGAGAGAGGGCTTCGGAAGGTCCGCCGATTAGTGGGGGGGAGGTGTTTGTGCTTGTTTGGATTGTAAGGTAGTAGTGACTTTCCCACCTGTGATGACGGCGAAAACAATGAGTCGTTTCTTCTTCTTGGGTTGTGCGAGGTGGCTCCGTTGTCAGTTGTTTTATTATTATTATTATTATTATTTCAAACAGTCATTCTCCCTCGTATCAATACCGTACACCTAAACTGTTTTTCGATTTTATCCATAAGTTCAGGAGCACTTTAAAAGGATTGTATGACAATTGAATACATCGGCAGTAACTTCAGTAAATGATTTCAGCAGCAGAGATGAATGGGCCCCGTGGTCTTCATTTTTACCAATTTGGGTCATTGTCCTGCCTTTTGGGGTGATTGGGCTTATATAGTATGGGGCCCATTTTCTGTAGCGGAGAGACGAGCCCCGTCGGCAAACCGTCCTCACCTGGACTGGACCGCATTAGTCGCGATGGGCCGAGACGAACCCGTTGCCATCAAGTCCTCTGGTCCACCTCTATTTGTGTCAGCCTTCGAGGCCCCGGCAAATATTATTTTGAATTCGGAGTTTAAAAAGTTGAGTGTGATTCGTTAAAAGATGGAATTTGACTTTTGAAATAATGATTTCCCCACTTTTTTTTCTAGCAGACTCGGTTGTTTCAAAAGTTCATCTCTTATTAACTAAACTCGATTTTTCAAATTCTCATTTCTATACACTATCTTTCTAATTTTAAAAGATGCGGATACAATCAAACCCGGGTTAATCCAACCAAGAAAAGGCAAACTCCTTTTGGTAAAGTTTACTTTAGGACACACCCAACAAATGTAAAGTTTACTTAACCGGGTTGGAACCCGATTCTAATATCTCTTAATAAACCATCCTTACACACACTGTTTAGCATGAAGGTAATGAAAAAAGTCTTTCGCATTTAAACATCGGATGTGAGATGTCAGTTCCGGATCCACAACCCCTGTCAGGGCCCTGGAGTGTGGTTCGAGGGTACCCGAAGACGAGCCTGCTGGGATCTCAAGCAATTGGCTTGGGATGAGGCAGAGCGCGCTTAGTACATGACAAGTTTCGAAACCACTGCCTAAACCAGTAACTCGAAGATCATGTCCTTAGAAAAACGGATTCCTCGCATAACTTTTGTGAAATGCAGGTACAAGGGTGGAGGAGGTGAATATACAGGAGTGGGAGACTCACCAGATGAGGAAAGCAGAGATGAAGACAAAGAAGGCAGAGGCAAAGATAGAGATAATGAAGGCAAGGGGCAGACGAGTTGATGACTAAGGGCATCGCGGCTGCACGAAGGATGGTGGAGCAGATGAGGGCAAGGCCGAGTTGTTAATTTGCCGGTCGGCCCATTCCCAAGTCTAGTATACAAGTCCAACGAGGGTTTACTCTAAAATCAATTGTCCATAGAGGGAGTAGTCCGCTTAAACTTATATATTAGCTTGTAAGCTTCAAGCTTTCTGACGTGGAACTTGAGTTTGCACCCTTCAACACCCCCTCAAATCCAAGACCACTTACGGGCCTTACCACATTTCAAGGGTGGGACAAACCACCCGTAAGGCCCACTTCGGGTCAAATCTTATCGGGTGAGGAATCCTAACGTTATCTGGGCTACACCGGGCTTTGATATCATGTTAGATTTTCCGGACTGGGCCCATTCTCAAGTCTAGTATACAAGCCCGGCAGGTTCCACTCTAAAATTAATTGATTGTAGAGGGAGTAGCCCGCTTAAATTTATATATCAGCCCGCTTAGACATTTTCTGGTTGTGGACATTTTCGCTGCTTACGACACGATTTCCACTCTCGCCACGGCGATTGAAAGAGTCGGCAATGGGGACTTATGGTTCAAGAGGCCTGCGCAGTTCCAGGAAACTCAAGCGATATCGAATCGGTGGGAGTCTTTATACAAGGTCCAAAAATCCTCTAATCCATGTAATACCTCAAGTTAACATGCGAGCCGCAAACAATCATCTTAGACCCAACATTTATTTCTCTTAAAATGGCCAAAGCCCAAGTACAACTCAAACTTTAACACTCCTGGCCAAAGCCCAAATACAACCCAAGGTTCAATTTCGGGCCAAGGAATAAGCCCGCCACCAAACCCATCAAACAGCGACGAGCCAGTCTTCCCGTCTTCCTCGTCTTCAGCATTGGCAGCGGCGAAGGTCCATCCTGGTATTCCCTCAAACCAGCAGCCACAGCGAAGCAGAGTTCCTTTTGGCCTTAACAATAGCAGCCCCACACAGCTTCAGCAGCAACTTCTGCTGCTCTTCCTTAAATACAACAAGTTCAGGGTCATCAACCATCGCCACAATCACAACGACAACAGCGGAAAGAAATACCACAATGCTAAGGATCAACAATAAGTAGGACCACCAAGCTGTCTTGGGACAAGAAAAATGTACCTTCTGTAGAATGACCCCACATGTATAAGCGTTGAGACGATTGTTGCGAACCCAAAGCCATAAGTGAGTGCGAAGAGTACTCAGCAAACCCAGGATGTGTTTGCAAACCTTGAGAACAGAGTAACCTTAGACAATGTTCAAGGCACCTGCACAGACCGGCGTCTCAACACCAGCAATTACCTGGTTGGCCAACATGCAGTATGAAGCCTCATATGCCACCGCAAACACAGAACAAACCTCTATGAAGCACAACAATCACAGTATAACCTTCGGATGCTCAAATTCAACTTACCTTACCACCACCTTCGTAGCCTCCGGCTCAGCCAACCTTTTATGCAAGCAGAGATACAGGTCCTACCGAATCAACTCAGCCAGCAGTTCAGCCCGTGGCAAGCCTCAGATTCTTTCTGCAAAGCAGCAAGTCATTGCTCAGATTCATGGGCAACATCCTTCGTCCCAAGCTGTAGTGGACTGACAACCAATTCCAGGATCTTTGCAGCCTCTGCCCATCTTGTTCAGCCTCCTAATACACAACCTCATCCTGTGTGGAATCAAGCACACTTTCCTCAGCCGCCTCCCAGAGCTTGACCATTTCATCCTTGCATTGCGGTTCCACACCAGCGGCGATCGAATAACCTCCTGTTCCAGACAATAAAAAACAGAGCAAACCCAGCAAATACATCTCATATCACAAGCCCCCGAAAACCACTTATTCTGCCGATCATAGGCCATGGTGCAATCCAAAATTTGAACCCAAAGAAACCATTCTTTGATAAAACGAAATTCAACCCAAACCCAAGCAAAAAGGGCTGACCAAGCCCCACCAACCCAAAGAAGAAGGCTGAAGTAAACCCCAGCCCGACCCAAAAGAAAAGAAGAAGGGGAACTGTCCTGTCCTAGAGTCATCATCACCTTTCAAGAAAACCAGCACGGCTAGTAGACAACTTGCGGGGGGAATGGCAGGGCAGAAGGTCGCTTCCTACATCACACAGCTCTCCAAAGGGAGGCACACTCCGAGACCCCCGGTCCTGCAGGGATGATCGAGATCACTCGGCCCAAGGCGCCATCACTTCACCGTGGGAAGATAAGAGAGGAAGGGGTGGAAGGAATTGATGCAGCCATCGTCTCTCTTCCTCATCTCTTGGCGTCCTTCAACAAACCAGGAACCTCCATCTTCCCTTGGGCGACCAGCCACATCCGTTGCGAGAACTTTCCTGCATCTGCCAGCCAAGGTAAGAACAACCAAACTCAACAGGAACTCCTTAGTGGCCAACCCAAACGAGGGAGGAGCACAACATACCTCCAGATGGCGAGGATGCTGGCGTCCCAGACTTAGCGAGGATGCTGGCTTCCCAGACGCGGCGACGTCCTCAGCAACAATCGGAGACAAATCTCCTCCTATAGACAACTCTGTCAGCCCCAACTGTCTGTTGTTAAAAATGGTTCCAGGCTCTTCGTGGGGAGCCATTCCTGGAGCAATCTCCATCTGCCTCCCCCTGCACAACGAAGGAACTTTGAGTCTTACCTCCTGAAGTCCCACGGCTTCTCGGAGGACTTCCTTTTGTTACTAACGTTTTCTTTACATGTACAGATTTTAGAACGCAAAAAAAGGGGAGACAGGCGCTTACCTGAAGCCCTCATCCCCCTTTGAGCCCCAAAAATCCCGAACCAAGCAGCGACCTCCCCTCCATGACAGCAGACCAGGCGCTGATGGGACTACCGTCCTCCACTCCGGCTTCGACGGCAACCAGGCGGCTACTCACCCCCCCCAGGATCAGTGTCCGCCGATGCGACACTCCTCCTCCAAGTGACAATCTCCCCCAGACATCCAAAGACTGCCTTCCCTTTGTTCAGCCTAGCCGTACCAACGACCCGTAGCAGTCAGCCCTCCGCAGCAAGTTAGACCCGCGCCCCGAAGCCGTTCTCTATCCGGCGCTCCCCAACAGCGGCAGCCCGTCTCCGGCGGCTTCGAAGTCCGGTGTTCCCCTTTCAACATCCGCAGAATCGGCTCAGCAACCGACGGTCCGCCAGCAAAGGAGCCTTATCACGGCAAACCGCGCCCTCGGCTCCGGTCATCCCTTCCCCGGAGTCCACAGCGGCCGTCCCGCTTCCCGATTCCCCGGCGTCTCCAGCCAGATCCGTTCCCGGTACCTTCTCCTCTCAGCTCCGGTGAAGACCAGCCTCCCCACGTCAGATCTGGCCACCCCGACCTCGATCCAGCTTCTACTTCGCAATGCGGACCCGACCCCGGCACCCCCTCCAGTCCAGCATCTACGGAGCCCAGATCTGGTGACGGCGACCCCCCTCCGGCGTTCCCGAGCTCCACCGTGGCAGACCCACTTCTCTTTCGACGTCCCCAGCCTCATGGTGGCAGGACCACCTCGTCCCCGGCTTCCCAGACGCCTTCAATGCCCACAGACGCGCGTCTCCACACTCGGCAGGCCTCCCCGCCGCCTTCTCTCGGACATCCACCCAGATCTGGCCGCCCCAGAATCACTGCCCGGTGTCCCTACCTCAAGCCGTCTCGGATCTGGCCAACTTGACCCCTGATGGTCTCCTTCCCCACTGCCGCAAACCTTGGCGACTCCCCAACCCCGAACCAAACCCCGTCGTCTACAAGGCTGTTCTTCACGGGGAAACCACACGGCCACTTCGGACGACCCTCGGGAGCCAGATCCCAGCAATCGGGGTGCCTTGGAGTGGTCCTCCTTCTCGCTCCTTAGTCGATGGCTATTCTGGATCTCCAACCCACGCTCGACTTGGGGGGTTCCAAGACAGAGAGGAAGTTTCCTTGCTGTGGGTCACGTGTTCCCCGAAACCCAAAGGTAATAAACCTGTTCCCTTTAATGAATCATTTTTTTTAATAGAAGCATTGCGATTTATTTTGCTTAGAGAAAAATTGACTCTCTTGTCTTGTCATTTGACCTTTATAATTTTATCTTATTCGAAATTCATAGCTGAATACAATTTAAGTATGCTGACTCATTTTTTTTCGTTGTTTTGTCGAATTTCTTAAAAAAAATTTTCAATCATCGTATTTTTACCTATATTTATTATGTTATTATGAATTGACATTCAAAATCCATTGCTAACATCTTATTCTCTCCGTTTTTTGCACGTGAAACACGGGAAACTTCTTGGATACTTTTGACGATTTTTACATCGAGCGAACATCCTTGGTTGGAACGGTAAGACAAGCCTTACCCTTCTTAATTCGATTGAATTTCATTTGAATTTACATCGATATCAATGCATTGGCATCTTCCTGTTTTACATGTAAAACACCGAGGAATTATTACCAAGGAATACATCCTCCGACGACGCGGACGATCGACATCAACGGGCTCACAACGCCCCGTAAGTATCATTCTTATTTCATTAAGTCCTAATTATTTACTTCTATTTAAATTAGGACTTTCTGACCACTTCTTTATTTTTCTCTGCATGTACATTGAGCATCTAATCTCGGAAGATCAACTTCAAAATTCCGAAGATTAACTCGAAGGCGCGTGTATCAAACCGCGTGGATCTACCCCGGCCTAAAAACCGTGGGTTCGAAGGTTTAAAGCGGCCCCAAACTCGATCAAAGGTACAAAGGGGAGGTGCGGGCCTCCCCGAATTTTTATTCAAATCCACTTGTAACGGATTGCGGACCCAAGTGTATAGGTTCGCAATCACCGCCCTTCCCCGTCCTTTTGATCTAAATAATTGTTTGTGATTGCGCGTATGCTTAGGCTTTAGGTTTTGCGTCGCATGATTGGTTTTAATCAAACAAACCTAAACTCGGGTCCAACGCCCGTTAAAACGTCGATAAAAGTCCGGCCTACTCCCGGATCGGGCCCAACACCCGTCAATCAAAAGTTAAACTTTTTTTGGACAAATCGCCACCCTTTCGCATGTTTTAGAATACAAAGGTTAGTAAATAGGAATCCCCGAACCCAGACTCTGATTTTTTCCGACTTAAAATCACATTTTTTAAACTAAGTCGGTGGCGACTCCGAACAAGTTTTCCAAAGCTAAAACTAAACCACACCCCTCTTTTTCGGAGCCATTTAGGATGAGGTGATGGCAGACCGAGCCGCTCCTTGGGCCCTCCCCGAAAATCCCGAGCGAGGTCTTAACGCAGCCCTTCGCCCGTCGCCTCCAAGGACTGGAGACGGTCGGCGAAGCGTCCCGCAGATCCGCTCGGGAAACAAGGGAAGGCCCAGCCCCGGGTCCCCTTTCCGCAGCGTCCGGCGTTCGAGCCGGAACGTCGACCGGACTGGGCCTCGGGGGAGCGGGCCCGGATCCTCGGGCTGCCCGAGCCGCAGCGCGCGTGCTAGGCCGGAGGGCGCGCGTACATCCCGGATGGCGACTCCGCTGGGGACCTCCGCATGTGGATTCCTAACGAAAACCTTTTCTAACCACATGCGGAGGGGATTTACTTGTTTTCGCATGTAATTGATTGGCTCGGTGCCCTTTGTATGATCTCCTACCTGTGTTTGTTTACCGCTTTATTAGGCATACATAGGTAAGTCCCTATACCCGGGACTAGGATCTTTAGGGGGTCACCGAAAGGCACGGCCTCGCTGCTTTCTGCGGCTTGTAGGCTATGGACCGGGACCCGCCTCCCTTAGTCCGAGGGAGGTCTTAGAAACCTCCATCCGAGTCTAGAATTGCTTGCCCACTACAGGTACCAGACGCCGCACGTGCATTTGTCTGTTACTAAGTGCTTGTTACTCGTGCAGAGACAGGGCATGTACGTTTTGTATGCAATAAACTGTGACACTAAATCTGTTCATTTTGCAGCGGTTTGGGTTGGTCACAGGGGGGGTTTCCAAATTCCTTTTCTCCCTTCCCTAACTCCTTTTACCGTTTTAATGCATCCATACACATTCATAACTACATGAATGCATTTCAATCTACAAACGTTCCTGTAATAACATGCATTCTGTTTTACTTGAACACGATTGCGCAACTCGCATGCCAAATCATACTAGGATTAGGGATTGGAATGTTATCATCTCCGAATAACACCCTATTATGCAGGAAGATTTCATGGAGCCCATCTCACTGCGACAGAAAAATATGCCTAACGTCGATCATCTCCACCAGTGGCTGCCGTTGCTGAGGCCATCCGAACTCGAGTTCGTGCAGTCCAAGCTCAAGGGGCTCTTCCACCTCATGCGTTTGGAATTGGACTGGGCTCTCCTGCAGAACCTGGTGGCGCGCTGGGATCCAGACGCCTTCGTCTTTCGCTTCGGGGACTTGAAGTTGGCACCGCTCTACGAGGAGTACATCAACCTCGCCGAGATGCCCCACCGCACGGGAATACTGCCCTTGCCTCGGATCGACAAGCCGAAGGAATACATAGCGAGGCTTCTCCAAATCCCGTCAGCAAGTGTACCCGGACTGTTCCATTCCCAAGGAGACGTCAGCGTCAATGGCATCATCGATCTGCAACTGACGTCGTACAACCCGCGCATGGGAGAAGGGCAAGGATCGGCACGAGCGTTCATCCTGCTATTCGTCGGGACGATACTGTACCCGCAGAACGAGAAGACAATCAACAGGCGAGCCGTCTACATTACCAAAGCCATTTTGGAAGGCGCTCCTTTCCTGCCCAACCTGATTGGAGAAACCAACTTCAGCCTCACCAACATTGTGCGTGAAGCCAGGCGAGGAGTTCGTAACCACCGAATGACCTTCTGTCCAGCCCTACTGCAGGTGTGGTTCTACACGCATCTCGGGATCACAGGGGAAGCCTTCACAAGAGAGCACACACCGGGATTGCTGGCCCGCATCGTAGAGCGTGCCCGCCTTCCTATACGCACCTTCGTTGGAGTCGACGCACTATTCCGTTCTCTCGAGCCTGCCGACTTCTATCAGAGAGCCCCCTGCTTCGACACGGATGATGCCATCACTTCCTCGATGGACGGATACTTCATTCCAATTATGGGGTTCGGAGGCACTTCCTACTACGCGCCATTTCAAGTCCGACACCAGCTGGGATTGACTCCGAGGATCAGAGCACCTCCACAGCAGCTCTTCCGACCGCTCAGCCTCGACGACAAAGTGATCAAGACAGCACTCCAGAGGGTGATCGCGCACATCTCCCGCACATGGATGACCCTCACGGAGGAAATCTGCGAGCTTCCACCAGAGCCCGAGGAGGAGGATCGCGCAGCTCAGTCCCATCGCTTCTGGAGGAAGCGTCATGCTCAGTGGGATCGCGCCTGAGCGACGGCGTCGTCATGCAGCTATCGGGCCTACGAACCCATTCTATCTTTCATTTCAGTTGATTGTATTTTAACTTTTACGAAGATGTTGGACTTGTTGGTCTCTATCTAATTCGTTTCTTTTGGGGCTAAATTCGAATGAGAACAATCCGATCCCTGCATTAGACACATCATGCATCACTACATGTCATGCATCCATGATATCACTCCTTGATGCTGATCGGATTTTCCTTTGTTTTGAACCAAGGTACTGAGCAATAGCTCCATACCGAAAGCGAACCAAATATCGTGCCATCCGAGCAGTGATGGCCGAAGCTTCGGCAGGACAAGTGCTGACTCCCATGGTCCTGTCTCCGGCAGCGGAAGAGGAGATGACCCCCGTCGCCGGAATCACCATCGCCGTCCCGTCGCCCGCCGCCATTGACTTCTCGGCCGCAATGGAAACTGCCTCACCTTTCCCAACGTTCGCCTTCCCGTCATTGCCCCAGACTATCTTCACTACCGGGCAACCCTCAAATGGGAGGACCTCACCAATGTACGTCCCACCGCTGGTTGCGTCAACAGCGCCGTCGGTGATGTCGTCAGCTGCTCTTCTGGCGGCAGCTCCCCTCAATTCCACCTCAAACATACTGGCCCAAGGCGCCGGCCCTCCTTCACTGGGAGACAAGGTGGAGAGTCTCACAGCCGAGCTCTCTTCTTTGAAGACGATGATGGCTGAGCTTCTCCAAAGACAGCTAGCAGCCACCCCTGCTCCTGCCACCTCCCAAAACCCCCACCTTCCTCCTGTCATGCCAGGACCCCAAACATCAACATACCCATTCCATTCTAACCTAAACACTCCACCAAACACTCTACCTCCCTATAATCCGGTCATGCCCGGATCCGCTACCTCCCCAAGTGTAGCACCTTTATCTAACCCATACATGAATGCGCCATCCCTTTCCCTTCCCATGCCTCAGCCATATCTGCCTCCATACTACCCTCAACCAACATCCCGAGGGCCAATGCCCTACCTCCCAATGCCGTACGGGCCAACTCCCCACACCCACACTCAGACGCCCGGGCCAACTCCCTACCCTCAAACAACCTTCACACCTCCCGCTTTCAGAATTTCCCAGCCAATTGCCACCCCTTCAGTTCCGCATGTGGAACCAGCCTTGCCAAGCCCACGAACCCGTAACGCAGCGATCGTCGACGAGTTATTTGGCGAGCAACAACAGACCAGCGCTTTCGAGACAAGGCTCGAGGCTAGGATTGCCTCAATGCAGCAAGAAGAGGCTCGCCGCATGGCAAAGTTGGAAGAGCGCCTGAACGCCATCCAGGGGCATCGGGCACACAACTGGGAGTACGCCAACTACCAGATCCCTCAGATTCAAGTCCCGCCAAAGTTCAAGATGCCCGAATTTGAGAAATTCCGTGGAAACGGCTGCCCGGAATTACATCTCAAGCACTTCTGCCACAAGATGGCAGTATATCCAGCAGACGATAAGTTTCGCATCGCCATGTTCCAAGAGAGTTTGGCGGAATCAGCGCTACACTGGTACTACACCAAGGATGTCAGCCAGTACGCGACGTTCAAAGACTTGGCCCTTGATTTCCTCAACTACTACAGCTTTAATGTTGAGATGGCGCCAACAATATCGGATTTGCGGAAATTGAAGAGATACCGCACCGAAGACGTCAAGCAGTTTGCCTACCGTTTCAGGCATATCGCGTCCCAGATAAAACCGGCACTTACAGAGAGAGAGCTCATCGACGAATTCCTCCAGTTGCTCCCACGTGAGTACATGCCCTACATGATCGGGCAGACATTCTCCACCTTCGCCCAGGCAGTCATCAATGCAGACAAGCTTGACGGAGTAAATCGAGAAGGGCTAATCCCTTCCCCTTCAGCGAAACTGACGGTGAAGCCCAGGCCCAAGGAGCTAATTGCAACTGCTGAACAGAATAGGCAGTCAATGAGGGCAACGCCACCCCCGACCTCGTACGCGCCAAGGACGTATATCGCAGCCGCGCTCAGGCCCCCAGCCCCGGCAGCAACTCGTTTTAGACCCCCAGTCAACATGGCGGGACAACAGCAGCCAAGGCCTGCGCAAATGGAGCGTCCACGACGGAGGCTAGAGGACTTGACCCCAACGCCCGATCCCCTGGATGTTATGTTTGTCCGATTGAGGGACATGGGTTTCATCAAGCCCGTTGAAGCCAAAGCAACCAACCCCTCCTCGTTCGGATACAACCCCAAGGCGGTGTGTCAGTATCATTCGGGAGCAACGGGGCACGACACCAAGGACTGTATTGCTCTGAAGTTCAAGATTCAGAACCTGCTAGATGAAGGAGCTATTACATTCTCTGCGCCTGTAACTGCCCCAAATGTTAAGAGCAATCCTCTTCCCGAGCATGTAAATTACATCGGGGCAAATTCCTTCTCAGTTTTGGCCGAACGTGAAGAAGAGGTGAACACATATGAATATGACTATGCACAACCAAGGACTGTCAATGTCGTGAACCCCGGTCGTAGTCGAGGCCGAGGCCGCAGCCGAGGTCGAGGAAGAGGTCGTGCGCCCCAGTCCAGTAGAAGTGTTCAGCCCATTATCCTGCCGGATGGATTTACATTAGTTCCCCCTCGGCGGCCAAGGACGCCCTATGTTTATATTTCGTTGGGATCAGCACAGCCTGAGGCGTGTCAGACAGAATCATCGCCTGCAACGGAACCAAGGATTCCAGTCGTGATGGGACCCACCTGCACGTCTCTCAGCCCAGAAGTTGAATTAATTACCCGCTCCGGAAGGGTAGTGCCAGCCCCTGAAGCCTCGTCTCCAGCCGAACCTTTGAAGCCCAAGGCGCCTTCAAACGAGCAGATCCGCAAGGTGATTTATACGGTGAAGGGAAGCGACTACGATATAGTCGAGCAGCTCCGAAAACAGCCAGCCCAAATATCACTATTTGACCTCATCCATTCATCTGACAAGCACAGGGAGATGTTGGAGAAGTTTCTAGCCGAGGTACATGTGCCAGAGCAGGTTGAAGTCGCGGCGTTAGATGCGTACATGAGCAGCATGCTGGCGAACAACGTAATTACCTTCTCGGAAGACGATCTACCGGAACAGGGGCCGGATCACAACAATGCTCTCTTCATCACGCTCAAGTGTCGTGATACCACCATCTCCAAGGTTCTCATCGATGGCGGGTCAGGGGTTAATATCATCCCGTTGGCAGTAGCTCAAAAGCTGGGCATCAACTTGGAGAAGCTTTCACAATCCGGCTTAACTATTCGGGCTTTCGACGGCGCGAAGCGGCAGGCCCATGGGGAAGTTACGTTGGAGATCAAAGTTGGGCCAACCCTCTTCTCTACCCAATTCCAGATTCTAGAGACTGCGGGGTCCTTCAACATGTTGCTAGGGCGTCCATGGATTCACCAAGCTGGGGCAGTTCCCTCAACGCTTCATCAGATGATTCGATTTTCCTCAGATGGCAAGCTCATCACAGTTCGGGGAGAACATTCAATGGAGCTCTGCCACGAGATTGACATGCCATACGTGGGAGAGCCAACCGAGGAGCCGTCAACAACACAGACCTTGGAAATGGTCCACATGGTGAGACGCGACTACAAATCAGATCCTTTGATGACATGGGGCAACATCAGTGCCGCAAAGGAATTCCTTCGACATGGGTATCAACCGGGCCAAGGACTCGGAATTAGAGGGCAAGGGATCGTCTATCCGATCACTATTCCAGCTCCTGCAGGGACTAGTGGACTCGGGTTCACTGGCAAATTGCGGCGCAAACAGGGCAATCACCCCATTAGCAAATCGGCCATCCGTTTCGTCCGATCATCTGCGGCGACAATGGAAGGCGAAATCCTGTCGGAGAAGTTGGAGAATGTGAAGATCCGGAAGGATGAAGAAGCCGATGACGAGGAGATGACTATTGAACATGTTAATGTCATCCAAGTGAATATCGGGCTCGGGCATAGGCGTCGACCTCGCATGCGGGCGCCGTACTTTCGAGCTCCAGTAGTGCCAATTCCACCCCGGACGCCTCCAAGGTTCGAAGCGCCTCCTCCGAACAGGCGCTTGGATTCTCCTACTACTAGCGAAGAAGCGGAGAAGAAAGAAGACAAGAAGACCAGGACACAGGAGTCCGAAGAAGAAGTTTGTATGATGGAAGCGTCGACCCTGGCCGAGTCTGACATGCCTCTCGACGGGTGAAACTTTCCATCTTTAGTTTTCTGCACTTAGATAAGTAGAGTCTTGAGTAGGTTACCTTGCTACATTCTGGTCGCGGTCTAGCAAGGTTGTCTATATGTAACGCGACCCCTAGGCAGTACCTAGGGCGTCTGTGGGATCGGGCCGCTGATGATCAGGGCGAATCTGAGGAAACGACGAGGGACCCGCTGAGTCCTGATCCCACAACATTTTCTTTTGGTCATAAGCGCATGCCTTATTGTCGCATGAAACGATATTTCGAATGATTCATTGCAATGCATCACTCTGATTTCTGCTCCTTTTCAGGAACGGCGCTTCGGGTACACCCGAGAACACCCCTGAACAAGATGGAGAAGCAGTAGACGACCCCAAATCCATAGAAGGATACTATGGCTTGGAACAAGGTCTTCAACGGCATGAAGAACCAAAGGACATTACATTGCAGAGGCCGGTTTCAATCAACATCGGAACTCAAGATGACCCCAAGGAATTGTTCGTCGGCGCAGACTTGTCAAAGGATGAAACTGAAGACATCACCAACTTGCTCAAGGAATTCTCTGACGTCTTCGCTTGGTCGTACACAGACATGCCGGGATTAGATTCGGAGATTGTGGAGCACAGGATTCCAACAGATCCGTCAGTTCATCCTATAAAGCAGAAGCAACGCCGGTATAAGCCCGAACTAGCCCTTGCCATCAAGGAAGAAGTGGATAAGCTACTGAGGGTCAACTTTATCGAAGTGTCTACCTATCCACAATGGGTTGCCAACATAGTCCCTGTCATCAAGAAGAACGGGAAGGTCCGTGTCTGCGTCGACTACCGCGACCTCAACAAGGCGAGTCCCAAGGATGACTTTCCACTCCCGCACATCGACCTTTTGGTGGACAATACCGCTGGATTCAACAGATTCTCTTTCATGGATGGATTCTCCGGTTACAATCAGATTCGCATGGCCGAAGAAGACAAAGAAAAGACAACCTTCACGACGCCCTGGGGCACCTTCTGTTATCGAGTCATGCCTTTTGGACTCAAGAATGCTGGGGCAACTTACCAACGTGCTATGGTGGTTTTATTTCATGATATGATGCATCGCGAAATTGAAGTCTACGTCGACGATATGATCGCCAAGTCCAAAGAAGATGAAAGCCACGCTGTCATTCTCCGGAAGCTATTCGAACGGCTTCGTAAGTACAAGCTGCGCCTCAACCCCGCCAAATGCGTGTTTGGAGCAACTTCGGGCAAACTTCTTGGTTTCGTTGTCAGTAACAAAGGCATTGAGATTGATCCTGATAAAATCGAAGCAATTCGTGATCTCCCAGCTCCAAGGTCAGTCAAAGAGATCCGCGGCTTCATGGGTCGTGTTAACTACATCGGACGGTTCATCTCCAACCTAGCCGACACATGCAAACCGCTGTTCAAGAAATTAAGGAAAGACGTCAAATTTGAGTGGGACGATGATTGCAAGATCGCATTTGAGCAGATTAAGACGTATTTGACAGAACCACCGGTTCTTATCCCGCCAAAGCCGGGGCATCCTCTCACGCTCTATCTCACCGTCAGGGAAGAATCATTTGGAGCCATGCTCGCCCAACAATTGCCAGGTGCCAAGGAGCACGCGATTTACTACCTCAGCAAGAAATTTACAGATTGTGAGTCAAGATACACAACTTCTGAGCGTACCTGCTGCGCACTCGTTTGGGTTCTCCACCGACTCCGACAATATACTCTGCATTATGAGATCCTGTTAGTGTCCGAGAATGACCCACTCAAATATCTCTTCGACAAGCCAACACTGATGGGGAGAGTGTCAAAGTGGCAATTGCAGCTCGCCGAATTCGACGTTCGACTCCACTCCACGAAGTCAGTCAAGGGGAGAACAATCGCTGATCACATCGCTGAATATCCAGGAACGGATGATTCATCTTTGGAAATCGGACTACCAGATGAGAACATCTTGCTCATGGAACAAGAACCAAGGTGGAAGATGTACTTCGACGGTGCAGTTAACTCCTCAGGATCAGGAATAGGAGCTGTGGTGATCTCTCCAGATGGACAATATTACCCAACGGCCGCCAAAGTCACCTTTCCTTGCACGAACAACATAGCTGAATATGAAGCGTGCATCCTCGGCCTACTTCGTGCACTCGACATGCGGTGCTCGCCTCAATGATTCCGTTGGCTGGAGAAATGGACATCGAGCCCTTGCGCATCAATATTGCTGATGATCCAAGCTGCATGCATATTGAGCAAAGTCAACCTGAGGATTCCCTACCTTGGTTCACGGACATCAAGAATCATTTGCAATCCGGAGGATTTCCCCAGAACAGCACGGGGAAAGAACGCAAGTTCATCCGGAGGATAACAAGAAGTTATTTTCTAGACGGTGATACCTTGTACAAAAAATCCTTCACGACGGCTCTCATGCGATGCGTCACCAAGCAAGAAGCTGAAACCCTCATCGTCGAAGTCCATGAAGGGGTTTGCGGACCACACATGAACGGATACGCTCTCGCCCAGAAAATCATGCGACAGGGGTATTATTGGCTCACAATGGAAGCCGATTGCATCAAATATGTCAAAGCATGTCACAAGTGTCAGATCTACAGCGACAAGGTACATGTGCCTCCAACAAGACTTTACCCGCTATTTGAACCATGGCCATTCTCAATGTGGGGCATGGACGTGATCGGGCCCATCAATCCCAAGGCATCCAACGGGCATCGATTTCTACTAGTCGCAATCGATTACTTCACCAAGTGGGTTGAAGCACAATCCTTCAAAGAAGTCACAGCAAACAACGTTGTGCGTTTCATGAGGGCGAACATCATCGCCAGATATGGAGTTCCAGAGCTATTGGTCACAGACAATGGTTCAAACTTCAACAGCAAACTAATGGAATCCCTATGCACGGAATTTCGAATCAAGCACCTCAACTCTTCACCGTACCGTCCACAAATGAACGGTGCAGTCGAAGCTGCCAACAAAAACATGAAGAAGATTCTTCAGAAGACAGCAGTTACCTATCGCGATTGGCACGAGAAGCTCCCTTTCGCGTTACTCGCCTATAGAACAACGATGCGCACTTCGACTGGGGCAACTCCCTTCGAGCTCGTCTACGGCACCCAAGCGGTCATTCCAGCAGAGGTCAAATTGCCAACTCTCAGGATATCATCCCAAAGCAACATGACAGAAGAAGAGAAGGCCAATCACCGACTCGCCCACCTCGACTTCATTGATGAGAAACGACTTGCCGCAGCTCACCACATGCAATGCTACCAACAACGCATGTCTAGAGCGTTCAACAAAAAGGTCAAGCCAATCAGGTACAAACCAGGTGACCTCGTCCTTAAAAGAATCCTACCGAATGTCAGGGATCCACGAGGAAAATTTGCTCCAAACTACGAAGGACCGTTCGTCGTCAAGCACGCCTTCTCGGGAGGAGCAACCATCTTAGCAAGAATGGATGGAGGAGAACTGCCACAAGCAATTAATGCAGATGCTCTCCGACGCTATTACACCTGAATGGATGAAGAACACTGACATCAGGGATAAGGGAGAAATACATGATCATACTTCTCCTCATTCAAGTTAAGCGAAATTACATGAACACATTTCGTTTACGTCCTTTGTCTCGTAGGCAGGTACAAGAGCTCCTCACATGAATGGTACATAACTCCCATGACAAAGGCGAGGGTGGTAGGGCGGCAAAGCTTCAAGTCAAAATCTTGCAGCAATTTCGTCAGACCTTCGATTCCATCGGACGAAGGTGCATTGATGAAATCACACGAAAAGGGAAGTGTCAAAACTCTACTTCACCTTTCTTACAAATGAAGTTACACGAGCAAACTTTATTCTTACTCTAACAGAAACAAGTTACAAGGATTTCCTTGTTTCTAGCCATCTGTTTGATAGGTACATGAACATCCTTACACAACAGACATCAAGCAAGAGTAACAATTTCGTCAGACCTTCGATCCCATCGGACGAAGATGCATTGATGAAATCACACAAAAGGGAAGTATCAAAACTCTACTTCGCCTTTCATACAAATGAAATTACATGAACAAATTTCATTCTTACGTTTAAAGAAAACAAGTTACATAAGCTCACTTGTTGTCCGTCCTTTGCCTAACATAGGTACATGAGCATCCTATGTTATTGACAAAGGCGCGGGCGGTTGGGTGGAAAATTTCGAACCAAAGCTTCGAGATTGCCTTTGTCGTTATCATGAATAACCATGCCAAAAGGGAGTATCATTTACATTACTCTCTAACAAAATTTTTATCATTCCTCAGATGAAGTCAGAACGACCATTGAGATGGGCATGTCCATCTCAAATCCCCAGCGGATATTTTACTTCATCTCCTCAAGCGAGAGTCAAAATACATGAATTAACTTCGTCTCCGTCCGTTGTCAACCGTGCAGGCACATGCATATCCGTATAGTATGGTACCAATTTCTAGGCAACGGCGTGGGTGGTCGGGTGGAAGCCGTTCCGAGTTCGGTCTAAAAACAAAAAGAGACATAGAGCGCAAGAGTGCACAATAGCACCATAGAGGTTTGAGTATCTAAACCTATTCATTCCTTAAGCATTTGTGTGCCCGATTGCATACAATTTGGAACTTTTGATAATAAGAATGTTTCTGGGCGAGAGTGGAGAAGGCAAACCTATTCCTAAACACTTACCTAGAGTGATGAGCGTAAACACTGTGAGGATTCATGCACGAGCGTTCAGACAGATAACGAATCCTTTGACAAAAGATGCTCTAAACCGGGATGAGATCGAGCATTTCTTCTCTGTCCCAAACACAAAACATTAACCATTGCTAGCCCTTTTCGAGCCAAAGTTGAAGTTTTTGTACAAACACTATACCCAACGAGTCTAAGGGCCGCCTCATATCGAGGTTAAAAAGGAGATCCTGTAGCTAGAAACCGGAAGTAACGGATCGTAGAGGCTACACTTCCTTAAGATTCAAACAAAGAGGCATCATCGACAGTAAAGCCTACCAGTTGAGTCGTTCCCAAGGACCGAGCTTCTCAAAGAGCTTCTCAAGAAACACAAATTCCAAAGAAAATTATCAGAAAACAAAGCGGGGCAAATCCCCGTAATACAGCAAGGAAAAGAAAGAATCAGCGCAAAGACCAAAGTCTTTAAAAGAAAGCGCAAAATGAAAATCAAAAGAGCAAAAATAATAAAGCACCAGGGCCGACTTTGGCGGTCGCAAGAGCAAAGGTGCTATCTTTCAAACAAGTCAAAAAATGAAATTCTCCCCACAGTGGATCACCTACACCTATTAGCAAACCAATTGTTCGTCCCAACAGAACATGTCAACTGACAAGTTGTCTGAGATACGGAGAATTTGCTTGAATGGTGAAGCCTCCACGATCCAACAACTTCCGATAAGGTCCTTAGACTCTTTCGTTCAAATAACAAATTTAAACTTTCAAATTTAAAGGCCTTATGCCAAAGTCACGCTACAACCCGAGTAAAGTCTCCTTCGACCGGTACATGAGCATCCAAGTCAAAGGAATTCCGAAATCCAACAGAATTGGCTTTCCAAAAATGAGAGTAAAACACGAGAGAAATCAGAGAACTCATCTACTCTCGCTTAGAAACATGCTTTCAAGGAGAAGACAAAATGAAGCATAATGTGCATGTACATTTAGCTATTTTTGTTTTCGTTGCGACTAATAATTTTCTTGATGAGTCTCCAGAATACATGTCAACCACGAATAATTTGAGGTATTAATGACGTCCTTGCGAGCGAATCTTTCCAGATTCCCTCCCAAGGAGGGGCAAACTGTAATACCTCAAGTTAACATGCGAGCCGCAAACAATCATCTTAGACCCAACATTTATTTCTCTTAAAATGGCCAAAGCCCAAGTACAACTCAAACTTTAACACTCCTGGCCAAAGCCCAAATACAACCCAAGGTTCAATTTCGGGCCAAGGAATAAGCCCGCCACCAAACCCATCAAACAGCGACGAGCCAGTCTTCCCGTCTTCCTCGTCTTCAGCATTGGCAGCGGCGAAGGTCCATCCTGGTATTCCCTCAAACCAGCAGCCACAGCGAAGCAGAGTTCCTTTTGGCCTTAACAATAGCAGCCCCACACAGCTTCAGCAGCAACTTCTGCTGCTCTTCCTTAAATACAACAAGTTCAGGGTCATCAACCATCGCCACAATCACAACGACAACAGCGGAAAGAAATACCACAATGCTAAGGATCAACAATAAGTAGGACCACCAAGCTGTCTTGGGACAAGAAAAATGTACCTTCTGTAGAATGACCCCACATGTATAAGCGTTGAGACGATTGTTGCGAACCCAAAGCCATAAGTGAGTGCGAAGAGTACTCAGCAAACCCAGGATGTGTTTGCAAACCTTGAGAACAGAGTAACCTTAGACAATGTTCAAGGCACCTGCACAGACCGGCGTCTCAACACCAGCAATTACCTGGTTGGCCAACATGCAGTATGAAGCCTCATATGCCACCGCAAACACAGAACAAACCTCTATGAAGCACAACAATCACAGTATAACCTTCGGATGCTCAAATTCAACTTACCTTACCACCACCTTCGTAGCCTCCGGCTCAGCCAACCTTTTATGCAAGCAGAGATACAGGTCCTACCGAATCAACTCAGCCAGCAGTTCAGCCCGTGGCAAGCCTCAGATTCTTTCTGCAAAGCAGCAAGTCATTGCTCAGATTCATGGGCAACATCCTTCGTCCCAAGCTGTAGTGGACTGACAACCAATTCCAGGATCTTTGCAGCCTCTGCCCATCTTGTTCAGCCTCCTAATACACAACCTCATCCTGTGTGGAATCAAGCACACTTTCCTCAGCCGCCTCCCAGAGCTTGACCATTTCATCCTTGCATTGCGGTTCCACACCAGCGGCGATCGAATAACCTCCTGTTCCAGACAATAAAAAACAGAGCAAACCCAGCAAATACATCTCATATCACAAGCCCCCGAAAACCACTTATTCTGCCGATCATAGGCCATGGTGCAATCCAAAATTTGAACCCAAAGAAACCATTCTTTGATAAAACGAAATTCAACCCAAACCCAAGCAAAAAGGGCTGACCAAGCCCCACCAACCCAAAGAAGAAGGCTGAAGTAAACCCCAGCCCGACCCAAAAGAAAAGAAGAAGGGGAACTGTCCTGTCCTAGAGTCATCATCACCTTTCAAGAAAACCAGCACGGCTAGTAGACAACTTGCGGGGGGAATGGCAGGGCAGAAGGTCGCTTCCTACATCACACAGCTCTCCAAAGGGAGGCACACTCCGAGACCCCCGGTCCTGCAGGGATGATCGAGATCACTCGGCCCAAGGCGCCATCACTTCACCGTGGGAAGATAAGAGAGGAAGGGGTGGAAGGAATTGATGCAGCCATCGTCTCTCTTCCTCATCTCTTGGCGTCCTTCAACAAACCAGGAACCTCCATCTTCCCTTGGGCGACCAGCCACATCCGTTGCGAGAACTTTCCTGCATCTGCCAGCCAAGGTAAGAACAACCAAACTCAACAGGAACTCCTTAGTGGCCAACCCAAACGAGGGAGGAGCACAACATACCTCCAGATGGCGAGGATGCTGGCGTCCCAGACTTAGCGAGGATGCTGGCTTCCCAGACGCGGCGACGTCCTCAGCAACAATCGGAGACAAATCTCCTCCTATAGACAACTCTGTCAGCCCCAACTGTCTGTTGTTAAAAATGGTTCCAGGCTCTTCGTGGGGAGCCATTCCTGGAGCAATCTCCATCTGCCTCCCCCTGCACAACGAAGGAACTTTGAGTCTTACCTCCTGAAGTCCCACGGCTTCTCGGAGGACTTCCTTTTGTTACTAACGTTTTCTTTACATGTACAGATTTTAGAACGCAAAAAAAGGGGAGACAGGCGCTTACCTGAAGCCCTCATCCCCCTTTGAGCCCCAAAAATCCCGAACCAAGCAGCGACCTCCCCTCCATGACAGCAGACCAGGCGCTGATGGGACTACCGTCCTCCACTCCGGCTTCGACGGCAACCAGGCGGCTACTCACCCCCCCCAGGATCAGTGTCCGCCGATGCGACACTCCTCCTCCAAGTGACAATCTCCCCCAGACATCCAAAGACTGCCTTCCCTTTGTTCAGCCTAGCCGTACCAACGACCCGTAGCAGTCAGCCCTCCGCAGCAAGTTAGACCCGCGCCCCGAAGCCGTTCTCTATCCGGCGCTCCCCAACAGCGGCAGCCCGTCTCCGGCGGCTTCGAAGTCCGGTGTTCCCCTTTCAACATCCGCAGAATCGGCTCAGCAACCGACGGTCCGCCAGCAAAGGAGCCTTATCACGGCAAACCGCGCCCTCGGCTCCGGTCATCCCTTCCCCGGAGTCCACAGCGGCCGTCCCGCTTCCCGATTCCCCGGCGTCTCCAGCCAGATCCGTTCCCGGTACCTTCTCCTCTCAGCTCCGGTGAAGACCAGCCTCCCCACGTCAGATCTGGCCACCCCGACCTCGATCCAGCTTCTACTTCGCAATGCGGACCCGACCCCGGCACCCCCTCCAGTCCAGCATCTACGGAGCCCAGATCTGGTGACGGCGACCCCCCTCCGGCGTTCCCGAGCTCCACCGTGGCAGACCCACTTCTCTTTCGACGTCCCCAGCCTCATGGTGGCAGGACCACCTCGTCCCCGGCTTCCCAGACGCCTTCAATGCCCACAGACGCGCGTCTCCACACTCGGCAGGCCTCCCCGCCGCCTTCTCTCGGACATCCACCCAGATCTGGCCGCCCCAGAATCACTGCCCGGTGTCCCTACCTCAAGCCGTCTCGGATCTGGCCAACTTGACCCCTGATGGTCTCCTTCCCCACTGCCGCAAACCTTGGCGACTCCCCAACCCCGAACCAAACCCCGTCGTCTACAAGGCTGTTCTTCACGGGGAAACCACACGGCCACTTCGGACGACCCTCGGGAGCCAGATCCCAGCAATCGGGGTGCCTTGGAGTGGTCCTCCTTCTCGCTCCTTAGTCGATGGCTATTCTGGATCTCCAACCCACGCTCGACTTGGGGGGTTCCAAGACAGAGAGGAAGTTTCCTTGCTGTGGGTCACGTGTTCCCCGAAACCCAAAGGTAATAAACCTGTTCCCTTTAATGAATCATTTTTTTTAATAGAAGCATTGCGATTTATTTTGCTTAGAGAAAAATTGACTCTCTTGTCTTGTCATTTGACCTTTATAATTTTATCTTATTCGAAATTCATAGCTGAATACAATTTAAGTATGCTGACTCATTTTTTTTCGTTGTTTTGTCGAATTTCTTAAAAAAAATTTTCAATCATCGTATTTTTACCTATATTTATTATGTTATTATGAATTGACATTCAAAATCCATTGCTAACATCTTATTCTCTCCGTTTTTTGCACGTGAAACACGGGAAACTTCTTGGATACTTTTGACGATTTTTACATCGAGCGAACATCCTTGGTTGGAACGGTAAGACAAGCCTTACCCTTCTTAATTCGATTGAATTTCATTTGAATTTACATCGATATCAATGCATTGGCATCTTCCTGTTTTACATGTAAAACACCGAGGAATTATTACCAAGGAATACATCCTCCGACGACGCGGACGATCGACATCAACGGGCTCACAACGCCCCGTAAGTATCATTCTTATTTCATTAAGTCCTAATTATTTACTTCTATTTAAATTAGGACTTTCTGACCACTTCTTTATTTTTCTCTGCATGTACATTGAGCATCTAATCTCGGAAGATCAACTTCAAAATTCCGAAGATTAACTCGAAGGCGCGTGTATCAAACCGCGTGGATCTACCCCGGCCTAAAAACCGTGGGTTCGAAGGTTTAAAGCGGCCCCAAACTCGATCAAAGGTACAAAGGGGAGGTGCGGGCCTCCCCGAATTTTTATTCAAATCCACTTGTAACGGATTGCGGACCCAAGTGTATAGGTTCGCAATCACCGCCCTTCCCCGTCCTTTTGATCTAAATAATTGTTTGTGATTGCGCGTATGCTTAGGCTTTAGGTTTTGCGTCGCATGATTGGTTTTAATCAAACAAACCTAAACTCGGGTCCAACGCCCGTTAAAACGTCGATAAAAGTCCGGCCTACTCCCGGATCGGGCCCAACACCCGTCAATCAAAAGTTAAACTTTTTTTGGACAAATCGCCACCCTTTCGCATGTTTTAGAATACAAAGGTTAGTAAATAGGAATCCCCGAACCCAGACTCTGATTTTTTCCGACTTAAAATCACATTTTTTAAACTAAGTCGGTGGCGACTCCGAACAAGTTTTCCAAAGCTAAAACTAAACCACACCCCTCTTTTTCGGAGCCATTTAGGATGAGGTGATGGCAGACCGAGCCGCTCCTTGGGCCCTCCCCGAAAATCCCGAGCGAGGTCTTAACGCAGCCCTTCGCCCGTCGCCTCCAAGGACTGGAGACGGTCGGCGAAGCGTCCCGCAGATCCGCTCGGGAAACAAGGGAAGGCCCAGCCCCGGGTCCCCTTTCCGCAGCGTCCGGCGTTCGAGCCGGAACGTCGACCGGACTGGGCCTCGGGGGAGCGGGCCCGGATCCTCGGGCTGCCCGAGCCGCAGCGCGCGTGCTAGGCCGGAGGGCGCGCGTACAATCCATTGTGAGGATAAATTTTACCGGACTTAGCGGCCAGGTTAATCTGGAGACGGGTGAATTACCCATGTCTTCTTTCCAGATTGTCAACATGGTTGGAAATGACACGGAGGTGATCGGCTTCTGGTCGAAGGATAATGGAATCACAACGGAACTTCCTGCAACGGGTCTAGAGAGCGAGAGCGAGATCCGCGAGGAAAGTGCCTGATACGATGATCTCGTCCAGGGACTCTCAAATGACGTAATGATCATCTACCTTATTCGATTCTGTCTATTTTCCAAAACTGTTCGACTGGTTTTCGAATTTTGGCTTAATTTTGTTGCAGACTTATGACGTCGTGGTGGGCGACAAAACCATAAGGGCGAATAGGACTCAGTACGCCGATTTCAGCTTGCCATACGCCGAGTCTGGTGTGACGATGATTGTCCCCATCAGGATTAATGATGGGAAGATGGCATGGATCTTCCTGAAACCCCTGACGAAGGAGCTCTGGCTCAATGTTGGAGCCTTCTTTGTGTACATTGGGCTAGTGATCTGGGTGATCGAGCATCGTGTAAACAAGGCGTTCCGAGGCCCCCAAAGGAAGCAGATCGGAATGATTTTCTGGTTCTCCTTCTCCTCGCTCGTTTTCGCACATCCCCTTCTTTTCTTTTGCGAGGATTTGGAAAAACTCCAAGCGATCCATTTCTTACCGTAGAAATCCTTCTTTTGTGCAGAGGAGAAGTTGCGGAGCAATTTGTCAAAATTTGTGGTGATAGTGTGGGTATTCGCGGTGCTAGTCCTGACATCGAGTTATACGGCAAACTTGACTTCGATGTTGACGGTGAGGCAGCTGCAGCCCACGATCACAGACATAAATGATATTATAAAGAGCAAGGGAGACTATATAGGCTATCAAAATAGTTCCTTCGTTCTGGACCTTCTCAGGAGCTTAAACGTGACCGATTCGAAGATGGTGGTATTGAATACCAGGGAAGATTATGACAATGCGCTTACCAGAGGCAGCAAGAATGGTGCTGTCTCCGCCATCATGGATGAGATTCCATACCTCGGACTCGTTCTCTTGAATAACTGCAACAAGTACAAATTCGTTGGCCAGATATACAAGACCGCTAGATTTGGTTCTGTAAGTCATCCATCTTCGTTTTGTTCTCTTACTGCTAACTAACAACTAAGCACGCCTTGATACTTGTTCATTCCAGGCATTTCCCATTGGATCTCCACTCATCTCCGATGTATCGAGGGTGATAGTGAACCTAACCGAGCAGAACAAGACGGATGCAATCCGTAAATTCTGGCTCGGAGACGACCCGGATTGCTCGTCATCGGCTAACAACGACGTGAGATCCAATAGCCTCACCTTGGACAGCTTCAAGGGTCTCTTCCTGATCGCTGGAATCTCGACGACCTCAGCATTGTGCATCTTCCTATACAACTTCCTTATGGAGAACACGCACGTCCTTAACTCCGACGCCACGATGAAGTAGAAGATCGAGACCCTGATGAAGATATTCAACGAGAAGAAGGAAGACATACCCGACTCAACAAATAAGAAGGCGAAGGAGGAAGAGGCTGCCCCGGAAAGACCAGAAGTTCAGCTAGCAAACTTCGACGACATCCCACGGGGATTCATCATCAGGGACATGAGGAGCCCCGCGACAGTCAGCCTGTCGAACCAGGAGGAAGGAGTATCTACCATGGGAGAAGGGCGGGCATCGTCGTCGTCCTCTGGCCCTGGGACGCCGTAACAGGGCTTGAACATTGATCAAGGAAGATAGGATATTCCTTTTCAGCTGTTAGATATGGATGATTCTTAAGTTGTACATCGCCAAAATAAATCAAGCAATGGTTGTTAGGCTAATTTATTTGAAGTTATTAGCGCTTTGGATAAAACTCGGCCCGAAAATGCTTCAAATTTTTAATACACGGGGTTGTCATTAGGCCTACGGTTTTGTTGGGCCTTGATCCCAACGTGGGCCAGCCCGGCCCATTAACCAAGTCTCACTTCGGCTTGTTTATCTTCATAACTTATATGTTTATCAACGTCCAACATGAATTGGGATAACATAATAACATGAAATATTTAATAAAACACAAAGTATCTCAAACATAAAAACTAACATACTAATTATCGTAAAAGCTTGCATAACTATGAAGATGACAAACCAAAAAAGAAAATCTTTTAAGGAGTGTGATGTTTTTGTATCGAATTTATCCTTCACTCTTTATCTAATTCCCAACATATTTTCATCCCAAGAATATCTTTATAAAAAAAATAATTCGACTACTTCACTTTTTTATTTTCTTACTTGCCAAAATTTAATTTTAGTTCTCTAATGAAAGTTGATCACTAGGTATTTTTAAAGATATTTCAGTATGACGATCACTTCCTGAATTTACAACAAATCCAACGCCTTAACGATAATTCTCGTGTCTACTCACATCACAACCATTTGTAGACTGAGAGTGGCCGGCTCGACGAATGTAGTCTGCGACGTACTCGCTGTTGAAGTGTGCAAACACAAGTCCCACATTAAAAAGTTTGGAGCTAATATATAATTATAATTTATTTAACATATCAGGTATCTTTTGGTATTTTGTAGGAAAAAAATAATTTAAAATAAAAGAAATGATAAACTAGTTAAATAATATATTTCTCACGTATTTTAAATTGAAATTTTAATGTGACTCAATTTAAATGTAATTAATCAATTTTAAAATACATATTTCTGGTATGATATTCGTTTGGAGCAGCTCACATGATGGATTTGTAGATCTCTTCAATATTTTCTTAGTGTAAAATTAATATATTTTCTTGCAAAAATATTCTCGCCGATTTTATTAGATTTATTAGATCATCTTTAGATCCCACTTGAATTTTTGCCAATAGAAATTAAAAAAAAAAAATCTGATTTTTGATTCTATAGATAGATAGAAAGATATCGCATTGGTTTTGAACGAGAATATCAACAAATATAATATCAAGAGAGATTTTTTTATATTTAATTCTAATCACATTCCCCTATATAAAGGTATCCCTGCTTTACATCCTAAAGCAACAAGCTCTGTAAAATCCATCCTCGCAATCTCCAGTTCTCTTCTATCAACATGCTGAAGCCGAAGAAGCGTCAGGGTCGCCTGCAGGTTCGTCCCTGGCGACACGCTGAAGGTCGACCCGTAGATTATCCTCAAGCCGTGCAACCCCAGCCACCGTCAACCCTCTCGTGTCCATGATCTGGCTCTACCAAGGTGGGCCGGTGGTTGGGAAGGTTGTGGACGGGTACGGGATCTCCCGAGGTGTCTTCCGTTGGACGAGTTGGGGGTCGTCGACGGCCAGACATCAGCATGTCCCCTGGGCCGAACCCACAAGCCATCCTGACTTGTCGAGCCGAGCAGATCAATCGGCTATTGTCCTCGAAAACGCGAGATCGGATTGAACATCTTGTTGCCATTCGCTCTATGATATTAAGTATAGTCTTGCGTCTTATCGAGGTTAGAATAGGGCCTGTCGTATCGTGTATGATTAAATAAATGTTAAATATCCTAATACAGTAAAAACTGTTTTCTTTTTCTATATATATAAATATTATGAAATTTAATCGTTCGGTATAAATAGAAAACAGAGTCCGAGGATATGGTTATATTTAGTCAAAATTTTTTTGTTATTTTAACTTCGGAAAA
Organism: Melastoma candidum; assembly: GCA_023653495.1. NCBI lineage: Eukaryota > Viridiplantae > Streptophyta > Magnoliopsida > Myrtales > Melastomataceae > Melastoma > Melastoma candidum. Next base: position 23,972,044 of record CM042882.1, read on the forward strand.
ATAATATTCGCTTTATATTTTTCTTTCGTGGTAAATTATAAATCGATAATTTTTTAGTTTTTATTCTAATTAAATGTATTATTTTAGGGACTAAACCAGGTAAATTGAAATGAAAAAATAGCTCGGTATATAAAAGAATCTAAAATATATGTACGAGATTTTTTAACGTAGAAAAAGCTAAGCTGAATGAATAAAAATCTATATATTTGTTAAAAAATCTAGACAGATATTTCAAAACTGAATTATTATTACTATTATATGGGCAAGAGCACTTAACAAATACTAGATCAAAGCTTGTGTTTCCAAGATGTTCTGTTTAAAAACTTTCAAATTTAAAATAAAAAAATGAAAAGATCTTTTTGTTTAGGGAGATCGTTAAAGGTTATATAGTCACATTTTACTATATAAAAAGAAGATTATATTCTCAAAGAATAGATATTAACCGTGGAATCATGATAAAAAAAATAAGTTTTTTAGCCTATTTTTAATAGAAAATAAGCCTTTTTCCGTAAGAGGAAATAAGTCAGTTTGTTACTAGAAAATAAAAAAATTTTCAAAATTTGCTGAATAAATAATTTTTTAGAAATTCAGTTTCGTTTTCTATTTTTCAAAACAGATAAAAAAAGAAAACTAACCCTATTTCCGGTTACGTCTAAGTTTTTGAAATTCTAATAATTTGATAAATAAAGTGGTCGTGGATCCTATATCGGAATTTTGTTCTTTAATAACGTTATTTGACGAATTAAGTTTTTAAATTCACGTATTAACTCACCAGAATCGGCCTTTGTAAGGCCGCCTTCGGTACTTAAGAAAGTCGGCGTTTGGTGTCATGTGACGAAATATTTCGCCACGAACAAAACTCTCCTTTACCGCAGCCTCATCTCCATAAAAATGGGGTGGACCGTCCCACATCACAACATACCCCCAATATTCCCCAATTGACTGGTTTCTTGTTTATAACTTTCGTCGTCCCCTCTCTCTCTCTCTCGATTCGTCGCCGCCCTCGAATTGTCGAACAGATACCCCCTTCGTCTCTCCCGTTCCCCTCTCGCCTTAGGATTTGTTTCGCGCTCCGTCGTTGTCGTTGTTAATCGGCGCGTCGGCGCTCTTCTTTGATTGCGATTACGATTGGCTGTTAGGGTTTCGTGTTCCTCCCGATCGACCCTTTTCTTGATTTCGTAGGTGTTTTATTGGTTTCTTGGCTAGGGTTTGGTTGGATATTCCGTGCGTGGTACAGCCTGCCGTGTGACGATTAGTCTTACTCGAGTTTTCTTTTTCGATTCTTCTTGGCGTGTATGGCTGCCGGAAGGCACGGGGGATACCGCGGGAGTGAGTTTAGGGAGCGTGAGGCCAATTCGTCCTCATCCAGGGAATTGGGGTACCGTGATCGGGTTCGGGAGGGTGGGCATAGGGCTAGGATTAGGCAGAAGGAGGTGGAGAACGGTGGCGGTGGGTACGGTTCTTATTCTAGCGGGAGTGATTCTGGTGGTAACGGCGGTAAAGATCCTGGAAATAGGCACCAACCGAATTCGGTGAGGAATTCTGACAGAGAGCCTGGGGAGTTGTCAAGTGAGAGTGGTTCAGAGGATGCCATCGAGTTGAATAGGGGTGAGGAGTGCGAGAAGCTGGAGAATGGGGTTAATTCCTCCCCGGTAGTGGAGAAGAAGAGGAAGTTTTCGCCCATTGTATGGGACAGAGATGATGAGGAAGCGAGTGCCATTTCAAAGAGGAGAACCTCCACTATTGTGGCCATAACTAGGCTGCCTCCTCCTCCTCCTCTGCCTATGTCGTTTGTGGAAGTACCAAAGTCTGATAATGGTGGCGTGGAAATTTCTTCAGTTCAAACATATGCTACCCAGGTAGTGTCCTCTGCTGTTGACAAGGTGGATTCTGATTTGATTGAAAACAGTCGTGATTCTCCAGCTGTGGATAATGCTATGGTTGCCTTACCTTCCGGTGATGATAGACGGGGTGCTGGCCAGGAAGCTCAGCCTTTGGAAGATGAAGATTATGTGCCGTTGCGGAACATATCATCATCCAGGTGGGCATCAGGTGATAGTTCTCCTATTGATGAGGGTGAAATCGTAGACCACGAGGCTGTCCATACAAGTCGACGAGGCTCAAAACTGCGAGGAAAATCTGTTACTCCTGAGGCTGGCAACTTGAAGAAAGATGGATCAGAAGATGTTAGACTTAGGTCCAATGAATCGGGTAGCCAGAGTCGCCATACTGGTTCGTCGAGCGAGGAGCGATATTCCGGTCATGATTTAGACGGAAATGATTATATGGAAATTGATGTGGACAGAGATAACTATATGAGAGGAGATGGTGCATTGGATACTGATTCTGAGGAAGATAGAACTTCCGAGAGGACACCAGAACCTGCTAGTCCACCAAGAAGAACTGTAAATATGTTTCTGGGGTGTAGGAGTGTTGATGAATTCGAACGGCTTAACAAGATCGATGAAGGTACCTATGGAGTAGTGTTTAGAGCTAGGGATAAGAAGACAGGAGAAGTAGTGGCACTGAAAAAGGTCAAAATGGAGAAGGAAAGGGAAGGGTTTCCCTTGACTTCTCTGAGAGAGATTAATATTCTTCTCTCGTTTCATCACCCATCAATCGTTGACGTCAAGGAAGTAGTTGTTGGGAGTAATCTTGACAGCATTTATATGGTAATGGAGTACATGGAACATGACCTGAAAGGGTTGATGGAGGCTATGAAGCAACCATTTAGCCAGAGTGAAGTCAAGTGTCTGATGTTGCAGTTGTTGGAGGGTGTCAAATATCTCCATGATAACTGGGTACTACACCGTGATTTGAAAACTTCGAATTTGCTGCTAAACAACCGAGGTGAGTTGAAGATTTGTGACTTTGGCTTGGCTCGACAGTATGGTAGTCCCTTGAAACCATATACTCCGCTAGTGGTTACGCTTTGGTATAGGTAAGCTGAATTACTTTGCATATCTCAGTCCAGTGGATTCATGAAAGTATTTACTGTTGCCTCTGGTTCACGACCAGAGTCTTAAAAGTGTTCTCCATTGCCTGAATACTTGCAGGGCACCGGAACTCTTGCTGGGCGCAAAACAATATTCCACTGCCATTGATATGTGGTCCCTGGGCTGTATCATGGCTGAACTGCTATCGAAAGAGCCGCTTTTCAATGGGAAAACTGAATTTGAGCAGCTCGACAAGGCATTTGAATTCTTATGTCTGTTTGTCGTGTCATTACGTTTCTTCTTTGGATTGTTTTATATTGATTGTTATGGTTACTTTGCAGATTTTTAGGATTCTTGGGACTCCCAACGAGACTATCTGGCCTGGTTTCTCCAAGTTGCCTGGGGTGAAGGTCAACTTCATCAAGCACCAGTGAGTTTCTTTACCTGGCTGTTTATATCTATCTTTGTAGCTGAAATTGAGATGTTCTCATCATTGATGTCCATTTTCCCAGGCTTCCAGCTTTGGGTGATCTGGTCTGGGTTTCCAATCTCGTGGTGACTTTCAGTTCAGAGTATAGTTCCTATTTTATTGATTGACTACCATCTTTCGTTTTTTCAGGTATAACATGTTGCGTAAGAAATTTCCGCCCACATCTTTTACCGGATCTCCTGTTCTTTCTGATGCTGGGTTTGACTTGTTGAATAAGCTCCTAACTTATGATCCCGAGAAGGTAGTCAAGGACTGCTTTGGTTGTCGTAATTTGTTTTTCATATTTTTTGAATGCCATCTCACTTTTTGCTTCACATCTTGGCAGAGAATAACTGCAGATGATGCTCTTAACCATGAATGGTTCCGTGAGGTTCCTCATCCCAAATCGAAGGACTTCATGCCTACTTTCCCTGCTCAACATGATAAAGACAGGTAGCTTGTTTATCTGTACTGTAATTAATCTGTGGACAGAATGACCGAGTGGACTGAGTTTCCTTTTTAATGGTTTTCTTTCTTGTCAGACGCACCAGGAGGCTTCTTAAAAGTCCTGATCCTTTAGAAGAGCAGCGAAGGAAGGAGTTGCAGCAAGGCGAGCTTGGTGGTGGTGGCCTGTTTGGCTAAGAGTTTTATCTTTCAGGTTCAGTTTTAGTAGCAAATTCATTCGACGCCAAGAATGCCTGATTTCTGCTGCGTCCATCTCAAGGTGTGGATGGAGGCCTCTTAAGATTACTTCACCATCTCTTCCTCGATCACTTGTTTGTAACATATGACACGGCTGTATTTTGTAATCTCTTAACAGTTCCATTTTTAGTTTTGTTTTGATGCTGAATTAGCTTGGTTTTTAGCCATCTCTTCTTTTCACCCGCTTGACCTCATATTCTGTTTGCAAGAGCCGGTGATGTGAAGTCAAGGCGGCTTTCTAATCTCCCACATACTTGAAGAAAATTTCAGTAATCTTTTTATTTGTAAGGTAACTGCCAATTCTTAATTATAGGCTGTGGTTTTATTACTCCAACAGGGCTTTGTGCATTCCAGTTTGTTTTTGTTTTTGCCTTTTGTCTGTTGATCTATACACACATATATTGTGAAATGCATTTAAATATAACTTGGTACCACTGGGTAAATGGGAAGGGAAAGGTATTCCATGGACATGGAATCCTAGCTTGGAAATGATTTTTTTATTTTCTATTTTAATTGCGACCTTTGTAATTCGGTTGGGATGTCCATGATAATGCTCTGTCCACTGGTTTTGATTTATTTCTGAATCTTTCTTTGTTTTTCCCTTTTAGGAATGTTAAGCAGATATTTGAATCTGTCACTACACTGTATATGGAATTCTTGATTGGCAGAGCATAAAACCTTTAAGTACTCAGTGGAGAGCAAAATTTGTTTGTTGAAATGAACTAGTCTGGGATAAGAAAACAATGCATGTGGTTGTGTTGTCATTTCCAAATTATATGTTGGCATATCGCTCTGTCATGCTGGTAATCATTTGTGTTCCAAGATTTCTGCATATTCCGCCTTTTACTCTTCTGGGCTAAAAATTTTCAACAAGTGTAACTGGTTTTGATTTGTTCTTTCCTATCACATCGGCTTGGATAGCATCGCCCCTTTCAATTATTTGCTTGATTGGTGGTCTCCATAGAATTGCTGATTGCCGTAGCTTAGGTCTTGCACTTGCAAATGATCAATCGTACGTGTTTTGGCCTTAGTCGCGGATCAAATGGCTGGAGACCTCTTCTTGATTATCTTAGGGAACAGATTTTAGAGGCTGTTGTGAATAGATTTTTTTCAGTTTTATCTGGTGGGGAAATGACTTGGAAATATGTCCTTCCCTTGATCTTTCCAAGAGGTTATGCTCATGACATTTGTCTGCGGCTATCACTGCAGTACTAAAAGATGCAAGCAGGTTGTGGACGTTACCTGCCTATCTGCAGTTCTGCACTATAGGCTTCGGTTAGTTGTTGGAACAGGCTAATTAGAGGTACTCTTTTTTCTTCCTTCTTTGGTTATGCCGTCCTTGTCGACGTCGGGTGCTTGTTTGAGATGGGAAGTTTCAAATTTTGAGAAAGGGCTCTGCTCTATTAATAATAATTTCTCTAATCGTTATTAATGATATGTCCCCTCTAAATTGTGGATAAACCATACTAACTGTTCATGGAAGTCTCTTCTTTTCAGTTTTATGTTAGAGCTGCTGACTTGGAACCGTTTCGCCGGTTTTATCTAACAAAGAATTTAGTGTTGCCAGAACTTTAAAGTGAGAATATGAAGGACGTGGTGGCTGTTTCCAAGTGGTTCCTTTTCATGTAAATTGCATGGCTAATGTTGTGGTTGTCATGTTTGGCTTTTTAGGACTGCACATGCCTGGGGTCTTATTGTCTGTACTCATCTGTCCTCTTGGTAGTTGTGCGGTTGATTCTTGATTGATCTTTTCTTTATGTCAACGTCCATAGTGATTTCTCTCAAATCGGTTGCTCTTAAGTCGACTTCCTTGCAATTCCTGGGAGGGATTTACCTGTAAGTTTAGTATTTGATGTAGTTAATTTCGGAAAGTTGTATGCTGTATGTTCCCTCTCTTCCTGGCCATCTTCTTCTTCCCCCTATCATTTTTTTACCTCTCCGGGAAGGCGCCTCTCCTGTAACAGAACAGGTGTTCCCCAAGGGCCCTCCTAAGAGGGAAATCTGGAGGGTATCGTCTGTGGTGCGGATAGAAATCCCACGGGCATATTTCTGCCCAGGAGTTTGAAATTACAGGGGATTTCATTTTGCATTTCCTGAAGATCCTGCCGTGTAGATATGGTGTGGCTAACAACATTAAGCTCTTGCTCGGAGGGCAATTTTGTCTTCAAATCATCAAAATTGTCGCAGCTTTTTTTTTTTTTTTTGTTAAGTAAAATTGTCGCTGTTGAGGTACTTGAAATTGCTTGCAGCTATGGCTGATTGAGGCATTATTTCGGCAGAGTGATATTCTTGAGTGGTTTGTTGCCGCCCACTCAAAAGAGGAAGTAGTTTCGAGAGAGCGGAAATGTGGTGGCTGCCGAGCATGCAAGGGCCTCCCCTTCTGCAACCACAGTGTAAGTTTCTGGATCCACCCTAATACTTGGGAGTGCATCATTTAGCTTCATGTCCAATTTCGTTAGATTCCAAACATTGCCTACTGGTTCCGCATTCTTCTTCAACCCATAGCCTTCCTTTAAATTGGCATGAGCTGCAGCCTGCTTGCAAAACATGGAAAATTACACTGGCAAAACAAAAAAGGCAAAAAAGTTGCCGAAAACAGAGTCTGAAAGCAGGGATCCGTGCCTTGCTGACAAATGCAACGGAGTTTTCACTTCCGGCCTTGCCAAAAGCACTAAACATGGGCCGCATAATCACCTGCAACAACGCAAATGTATTTGAAGCGTCCGAGTTACTCGTTGTTACCGGTTTGGGGGTTGGAATGCTTGCGTTTGGATCACCCATTGCCCAGGCAATAGACCCGCCTTTAATGACCATTTCTGGTTTAGCACCAAAGAAAGCGGGGGCTTCCAAAGAATCGCGACATTTATCGTGTACTTGGCAATGTATCTCTTGATGCGGAAATTATCATTATCTGGTCCGTCAGGATGAAGCGGTCCCCTCTGGGACTTCACCTTGTGGGCTGTTTGCCATGTCCTGCAAATTACCTGTGTAATAGATGAAAAAACTAAGATTCATGCAAACACGACACAAGCTGAAGATTCCGGGTAACCGGAATAAGATGTGTCAGACCTCGCCAATACGGCCCATTGCCTGTGAATCAGAGGACGCCCATATCATGCCAGATATCTTCTGCAGCAATTGTTTCTGCTTGAATTATTGATTCAGCAAATGTCACATCTTCTGGTATGTCCTTGTCGAGGTGATGACTGACATTTAGAAGTTTCCACCATCAAAGTCTTGCCAATAGATATAGTCGCACCAACATATCCAGATGCTCATCGATAGTATAATAACCACGCCATATCTTAATATGGACACTTGTGGTTGAAGAGCCGATTTCGCTTCTGAAGATTGGTGGATGTATGTCCAAATAATGACGGCAGAGATGTTCATCATTATACCCATGCTGCTTTTTTACTTCCCATCTTCACTGGCAATGACATCATGAATAATAATTAACTTAGTTCCATCACGAAAAGTCCCTTCAATCTGCAGAGATTAGCAAGATCACCCCAATAAATTCACAAGTTCGAAAATGTAAGAAACAGCAAGTCACAATAGTACCTGCACGGTATCCAACAGATGAGGAACAGCCGGAAGAACTTGCCTCCAAGTAAAACAACAAAGAGCTAGAGAACCACATCACTATTAATAAACCAAAAATTCAATATTTTTTATTCTATCGTTTCAATCAAGGCAGAGCCAGAAACAAAAATCACTTTATGATACAACAATGTTATGAAGAACAGACAGCATCATGAGTCAAATTCCTGATTCAGCACTACACAAAAAATCTGAAAAAATAAAATAAAAAGGAAAACACTAAGAACTCTGATAATAGAGTTCGGACAACAACATCGAACTGAATGCTCACAAGCTAACTACAATGCATCAGAAAGCCACCATACCTTCCGAGGAGCCGTTTCCCTTTGTCCATCAACTCCGCCACTGTTTTATCGCCGTTTCGCACTAACTCCAAGATCAAGAAAAGAGAACAAGAAGATTGTGACAAACTTGAGTCCGATTGCATAGTATCATATCATCACCTAATCAACGCAACTCGGACGAAGCCATCTGACCAGAGGAAAAAAGCCACCGCGCCATACCTGTGAGGCGACGAGGGCGACAGACTCGGTGTAGTTGAGTCGCAGGCTGCGGGCGAGGTGCTTCTGAGCGAAGAAACCGGCATTATGGAGTCCAAGCTTATCCACTTCCCTCGGAGTCAACTTCATCCTTTCTTGCTTCCTTCCTTATCCTTCTTTCTCTACGCAAAACCGACACCTCGGGAATTATGAGAACTGCCACCGCTTCCCAAAAAGAACGTCCGTTCGGCTTCGATCGGCGATGGGAAAACCGGACCAATCGGCGGTTAACTGAGGAGGAGAAGGCAGTTGGGGAGGGGGAGAACTTATTCTGCTGACACACTGGCTGGGCAGAGTCGCACTCACAACGAGGTAAGCCAAACTGACTATTGGAGGAAACCGCACCTTAAAAATTTGTGGAAAAATAGTTTTGGCCCTTATTTTTTCTTATTATATTATTATTTAATCCTCTTAGTTTTGGAATTATCGAATTACATCAAATAGTTTTAATTTTTTTTAATCTTCTGAATTACAGACTTGTAAGATTAACATTGACAGCACGGAGAGCTCGCCTACATGGCGTCGTAGTGGCCGTGGCCGTCGTACAAGACGTGGATGGGATCCCTGCTGCGGCCGTACTCCCGGCCATACTCCGCGATCACTTTTGGGCTTCTGGAATTGCTAACCTTCATGTAGACCACTATCGGCATCCTGAAGGTGAGGATTGATCGGAGCGCGTTAGGATAAAGGTGTGTTTGTGGTGCGACGAATGATCGGATAAGGTGCTTACTGTAGGACGTGAGAGCACATTAGGAGCTCGGGTTCTCCTCCCCAGACGTGTGGTTTCCTCATCTCAGCGACGTACTTCTCGAAATCACCCTCTACGTACCTTCGCTCACGGGGCAATTGGAAAAGAAATCGGTTATCCCACTGCAAAGGAAGTAAAAAGGATGGGAACGTTTTTACCATTCGGCTTCCGAGCGTCTCTTGACGAATTCGTCCGCAACCTGTAAGGGGAAGAGATCCGGAAGCATTAAAACCTTACTCAATAGTCTGAGACGTAAACGTGTGGCTCCAGGTTGATTCCTACCTTGTGTCGGAGCTCGTCCGCGAGTTGCTTCTGCAGGGCTTCGCTCGGTGATTGCTTCCCGTTTCTGAGGTACGCTCCGTGGATCACGGAACGGAACAAGCATCTCCCATCGCCAGTGATGCCTGCCCCAGCATAAAAAGCCCAGCATCACCACTAACCTTCCATGTCACGAACCGACGAAACAACTGACTACTCGTCCGTTATTTATTCATTCATGTAACCCTAGAAAAGCCGAATGAAACCCCTTCCACTCACTGAACGAGTCCTCCGATCTCGGCATTCGCTCGCGGGAAATGAAAAAGCCAACCTCCTAGCTGCCTCAGTCCACTCAACTATCACGCGATATTTGCAGTGAGCTAGTGGAGGAATGAATCTTACCCCCAATCATGGAATCGGATGCTTCCACTGTCCGGATTCCTTTCTTCTTCTTCTTCACGATCCCCGCCTGACGCAGACACACACCATGTGTTTACGCTTTCGAAACATACTTGGTTCCACGGCCGCGGTCAGCGCGCTGAGGCACGGGTCACATATAAGATGTATCCATGTTGTCAACACTAAAATCTTGAGAAAAAATATTAGCGTATAAATTATCGTATGAAAATGTATAGCGAGCCTTTGGACGTCGGCAGGGCTTCAGCAAGCGGGAGGCAGCGAGAATCTTCAAAAGCTGCTCCAAGAATCTTCTCTTCACGTATACGTGTATAGTGTGTGATGATGTTGTGAATGAATGAGGAGGCTCCTATTTATAGGGCCCCAGGGCCAATTTAAATTATAAAGCTGGTCGTATCATATTATGCAACTTCTCGTGGACCGGGCTATGGGACGAACATGAATTTGGGCTTATTTTGACTTAAAGTGCTTTTATTTGGGTTGGACTTGTGACTTTTATATATTATTTCGTATATTTGGATGTATAACCCATTTGTGTTTCATGCCCCTTTAATGATTGGATTTATAGCCCATTGTAGAAATTAAATAAGACCCAATATATCTTGATAAGACAGATGCGGACAAAATTTTAATGTGTACACGCGTAAATAACCAACCCTTTGGGTCTGCTCCGACTTTCAGTGCTTCCTCCTATTCATTATTCATTTCCCACATATCTTTGCCGACATAAATATGACCTTTTGTTGCTTTTTAACTACTTTTCCTTTCAAGGTCGTTTTGCATATCATGCTAGGGCAATAAACATCACGTCGTAAATAGAACAAAAATAAGATAAAAATGGAATACGTCGACGTCGACATCCCTAAAAAAAATTTGAAGACATTTTGAAAACTAAGGTTTAATTAATTTTGTGAACTTTCTTCCTCTTTTATTGTTGGGTGGAGCGAATATTAATTGTAAATAGTGGGCGAGCGACATTGAGCATTCAATTCAATTGGCCCAAAGAAAAAGTAAAAGTAAGACAAAATAATGACAAACAATAATGATATAACGAAGACAATAAAAACTATTTTACAAGGACTAATCGGGTATCGGAAAAGGGAAAGGGAAACATCACAGTCAAAGAGACATGAAACAATGGCCACCCCCCTCTACTCCCCATTATGGAAATAGTATTAGAATTAATTTCATATTATATATTTTTTTTTTGAGACGTGACTCGACTCAAGACAAGACTCCCTCGATTTTCTTCCGCTTTCGCTTTCACGACGACCCGATCGTCTCCTCCTCCAACTTACTACTACTTGTAATACTCTCTCCCCTTCAATGTGCCCTGCCCTTCCCTGCACTGCACATCAATCATCAGTCTCTTCTTCCCCCACCTCCCCTTTCTCTTGCCTTTTGCTTTCTTTCTTTCCTTCCTTCTTTCTCCTACTTCATTTCGTTTAGATGATATGCCCGTCTGATGTTCGTCTCCTCGTCTTTTTAAAAGCGTAACGAGGAAACGGAAAGGTTGTTTGTTCGTTGGTACTCGATCCCCCCCCCCTCCCTCCCTCCCATCACCATGGGAGTCTGCGCGTCCGCTCAGGAAGACCATGGTTCTGCCGTCAGGCTCGACTTCTCCACTGTCCGGACTACTAACGCGGATGCCAAGGGAGTTGACTCGGCCAGCCTTGATACGCCTCGTATGATTATTTGACTAGTGTCCGTTGGTGATTTCATGTTGTTGGTCTGATTCCAAGGATGTTTTTTTGCCTTGGTTTGCTTGGACGTTGTTCAGGTGCTGAAGGGGAGGTGTTCTTTGACTCGCGAGCCTGGTTGGATTCTGATTGCGAGGACTATTTCAGCGTCTGTGAAGGTAAATTTGTAGTTCGTTGCTCTCCTCGCCCCTGTTGGCTGGAAGACTGTCTGATTTCCTGGGGCTTAAGGAGAAGTATTTTGTCTGTTTTAATCACGCAGAGGCGACTCCCACTTGTACTCCGATTCATCCCAGCCTTAGCATCGAGAGAACGCCCGACTTCATCCTGGAAACCCCTTCAACGCCCAAGAAGCTGCTAATAGATCTTCTCCGGGAAAGCAACGACTCCGATCCCATAAAAAACGATCGAGATTTAAACCACACGCAGACTGCCCTTGGCCTTGGCGATTCTCCAACGATTTCCCATGACAGGACAGACAACTCTGTCTGGAGCAGCGAGATGACCCCTAATTCGAAGCCGCTGAAGCAAAAGTCTTCACAATCTTCCCCGTGCTGCCTGCCGAACTTGGTACGGAACTTGAGCTTTAACGAGAGAAGGAAGAAGTTGGGCAATGGTAACGGCGTCCTTAAATCCTAAACTTGCGCGTCTGCATCAGATTAACTGTAAAGAGAGACGGCACTTGCTGTCACTTTTGCTATTTGGCAGCTGATCGACAAAAGTTTTTCGTCGTCCGGGATTATGATCTCATTTTTGTCGATAAACCGGGATTTGGCATAGGAACAAAAGGTGTAAAACAATTAACATACCCCCAGATATCAAAACCAGGTTCAGGATACAGGAGAGATTAAACACAAGTCTCTCAATAGGTTCAGCTGGCATCTGCGGTCATCTCTGTGTCCTCAGCCATCATTATTTCCATGTCCCTGATATCACGCTTCAAAACATTGCCGAGAGCCTCGCGATGGCCTCTGTCTGCTTCGTCATGTGTCGCCCAAACCCGAAATGGTGCAAGTGGTTTCCTAATAATTACGGGCAGGTAACTGTTTGAATCTCAACCGTGAGCAATACTTTGACAAGATAAAAATTAAGGATGACCCCACTTAAGGGAAAAAGAAAGAGGGCCGCTTAGTTAGCATTGCCGAGGATGTAGAACACTTGCCTCCTGCAGATCTGCAAGACTTTGACCATCTATTTTCGTTGATCCGGGTAGGTATAATGAACCAGCAACTCCACCATTCGCTTGAGATCGTGATATTGCAAGCAAACTCTGAACCCTCTTCGAAAGTTCTGCTCCAGAACCTTTGAGCTCTATGTATTTTCCGTCAGCCATATGAACAGAAGAAAAAAATTGCAAAGAGTAGTTCACAAGATAATGTCAAGCATGTCGAAAGCTAACCTGCTTCGTAATGATGGCTAATTTATCAGCCAGTTGAGCTTCCCCCTTGACTAAAGGCAACCGACATCCTTTCCCCTCCAATGCCTCCACGATCCTCATGACCTTTTCATGTTTTCAGCAAAAAAAGTTGTTTTGTTGTTAATTAAAAGGGAAGCAGCAAATATCAGAACCGAGAAAAAAATGATCCAACATCAAGCAATGGCTTGACAAATTATAAGCTACATCCAATGATACGAAATGAAGAAAGTGTTTCGCATTGCCTTTGTTGTTATGGGAATTAAATAAAGAAAACCGGGCATCCTAACCAGAGAAGGGACGCAGCGTTGATTACCTGAACAGGCATCGCTGAAGATTTTGCTCCTTTTGTCTCATCCTTTGTATTCTGGGAAGTGTATCGGCTTGGAAATGTCTCTGTAGCTGCCAGTAAACGGATGAGGTCAGTTTAAGTTAGACCACTCAGGAAGGGAAAATAGATTTACCATTTTGACATTACTCTGAGTGGTTTTCAATCTCTCTGCATCTGAAAGAATGACACCATCTTGAAGCTGTGTTCAGAAGGACTTGACATTAGGTGCTATAGAACAACACACATGACTACAGACCAGAGAGGCAAGTAAACAACACCTTATTTCATGAGTTAGCTTGGTAATGTGACTTACAATAAATTCCAAATTTGCAAAAATCTCAACTGAGAGCAGTTGCACCATCCAAATGTACAGATAAGTCGACCACATTTGCAAAAATCTATAATACAATAATTTGAAAGTCATGGTGTAATTCAACTCCTATAGTCCTTTTAACCTAAAACCAGTCCGATAAGAGGATAAGCATAACATTAAACAAGTAATTATCACCAACAACTATGTTGCTTCCTGGAGGTAAAGTTTGACATCCATCATCCAGTAATAATTAACTCCTCAATTTAGCAAGTGCATGCCAGTCAACTTCAGTACACTAAGTGACAGAGAGGTGGTAATAAGCTTTAGGAGATTAGAAAGATACTTGAAGCCTTGAACAAGTTGCGGCCACAAGCGCTCACGATCAGCGCTGTCCATTCCTTCCAACTTCCCCATTGCCTCCACCCACACTATCTGTCCTTTTCATTAGGACCATCCATAACTCCCCCCAAACTCCTCATCATGACTCAATATCTTACACCACTTCAACGTCAAAGAGAAAATCACATCCAAATGCAGACACCAACCCGAGAAACATAACTTCTTACTCACATCAGATACACCGGCAGGCTTGGCTCTAAACTGAGGATCTGTCACGCTGAAGAACAGGTGCTGAAAGAATATAACAGTGCCTTGAATTATATTTCTGGTGACATAATAACCATTCAAACGTACAAAGGAAGAACTTAAGTAGAAAGGAAAGAGAACCTTGAAGGCGTACTTAGGGTTTGCAGTGTCCTCCTTGTAAGCATCAACGATAGCCTAACCAACAACAGCAGCAGCACCGCCACAAATCATCACCTCACTGAAATAATAACGTCACGGCAAAGCGCACTGCGAAGAAGAGGTAAGAGAAAGGAGTCGACCTGAATGTCACGATCCGCGAGGGAGAAGGGGAGAGGGGCGACGGGGGCCATCTGTTTGGTGAGCTGGCCGCCGGTAAATGTAATGTAGTCAGGGAAGCAGCGCCAAACGACGGCTGCTGCTGCGTAGTCTGGAGCCCCGGAAACTGAAGTTGAGGCGGAGTTTGCTGCTGCTGGGAGAAGAAGGGAGACTGCTGGGACTGAGACTGGGCGGAGAAGGGAGTCGTGAAGAGGGAGGAGCCAGTGAACGCCGGGGTCGAAGGGGTGCCGAATCCTCCGCCGCCACCGAGGGAGGACGACGCCACGCTTCCGCCGTCGATCCGAACATCAGTGCAGTGTGCAGATCAAGTGCTCGACGATTTGCCTCCTCTGCACAACCGTGTCGTTAATTTGATTTCCTTTGGGTGGAAACACCAGGTTTTCTTCCCGCTCGTTTTAGCGCCAGTTTTCTTTACCATCCCAACATCTCGGACGAAATGATAGTTTTACTCTCGGGCTGGCATTGCATTGGCGTATTTGCTGCTGTCTGGACCTTCATCGTCTTGAATTCTTTTTCGGGGGAGGGGGGGGGGGTGTATAGAAATTTTCCCACAAATTAATAGTTACACGGCATTTATCGAAAATCTCTCAAAAAACCACCACTTCCAAACACTGCATTTGCTGATCAATCGAACATTGATCAGTCCACGTGATAATATGAATATCCATCTGACCAGAGACCGGTCCTGCTGATGCAAAGAGGACCCTAAGGCATGCATGCTCAGTCTTCCTGGTAGGTGCTTATGAGATGCGAACAAGAATAATGAGTTCAGGTTCCCTTCACCACGAGTGAAGAATTGACAGCAAACGACTCATGAAGCCAAGAATGAATGCCGAAGAAGTAATAGGACTGCCCGGAACCCCCGAAAGATGATGACCTAAGTCGACAGCACACACCCATCTTCTCAAAATTGACATGAATCATGCAGCAGCCAAACCAGCACCCAGAAACAAAGCACGCGCAAGGCCAGACACTTGCAGTAGATCATGTACCTTGCTTAATGCACAATATGAAATGGAATTCCAAAGATTCCTACAGCAGAATGCAGAACAGGCATTGCAAGCGACCACCAGCGAGAGAACAGTACCACTTGCAGCGCATCATCATAGACCAATCGTCAATCTATTCTATCATCAAATCAGTCACATATCAGCAAGAAAAATACTGTGAGTCCTCGACAAAAAGTTTATGTCAATTGATGCATCTCAACTCAGGTAACAGGCATCACAATGAATGCCTTTGCAAAAGGGTGCGCCACTCACGGATACTTCCATAATGAGCTCTCTACTTCTTCGTAGATTTTTTCTTCCCAGATGACGCCGCTGCGGCCTGCTGCTGTGGAGGTTCTTTGGAGTACTCATCGGCCACGCTAGGTTCCAGCCACTTGAGGGGGTGACGGTTGAACAGCGGCCAGTTCTGGACAGTGATCAGCGCGATGAGGACAACCCCGCCAGCGTAAATCAGCATCATGATGCGGAAGGACTCGATCATGAATCCGGTGACGTAGGCAGCGACCGCGACGGCCACGAGCATGATCTGCATCAACTGCTCAGACAGCTTCTGCCCTTGCCAATCCATCTAAACATCCACCAAACCAAAAACCAAAAAATCAAACATCCACAAATTCCAGATTGCATAAAAAACCCTAAAAAATCGTCATCGGATCAGATTAAGATGAACGGAACACAAAGTCAACGATCGAGATGCGCAGACTCACCCCTGAGGGAAATCGAGAGAAAATGGGGCAAAGTCCGATTTGTTCAGTCTCGGTCGGCCTAACTGCGAGTGGGGGAGGAGAAAGTGCTGCCGTACAGTGTCTGGGGAAGAGGGGAGAAATGTCCTCCCGCAATACCACTTTGTAATATGACGAAAATGCCCCTAGGCTTCGAATATAACGCCAAAAACATTCCATAGTTCGATTAAACAAGATTTATAATTTATGTTAATTTTAAAATAATATACGAAAACATTTTACAAAATAAGATAATTAATTTCAAAATTCTTTAAGTAATGAGTTGAAAATTTCGATTTTTGCATCGTGTTATTTTAAACAAATAGAAAATGACAACCCAATTTCTTAAAAAAGGAAATCAAAAATCAAAATTTACAATTTTAATTCTAAACCGACAAATTTTAAAACTAACTACACTATTTTATGAAATAGGTTAGCCAATAACCATGAAATGATATAAAGCTCTCTCCTTTCGCGGTCGCACATAAATTGCGGGTAGCACCTATCAGGCTCCCAGGCTGCTATTCTTTTGAGTTGTGGGGTTGGGAGGTGGGAGCATTCTCTGTTTCGACAGATAGTACGGAAAGGTGGATTTGGAAAAAGAGGTTTAGTTGCTTATTATTATTATTTCAACGATTGAATCATTGATCTTTATCCCAATCATGCAGTTTTGGAATAGTTGGATAAGGTGGAGGAGAGCTTTAGTTGACGTTTTGCTATTTGCCTAAGAAAACAGCACCTCATAAAAAGCACCCGAGTGCCCCCTCTCATTCATGACCTAACCCACTCCTCGCCATCATCATTTATCAAATCATACCTTCCACCAAATGGGAATAGACACCCAACTCAATAGGAAACCTAGGGGGTCAGCTCATTTGCGGAAGTGTTCATCAGATAATCCAAACTGTGAACCAAAAAAATTTGTAAAGAATATAAGGGCGGGCTGTTAGGTAGTCATAGTCTTCAGTTAGGTGTGACCACTAAAATCAAGGGCAACACTCAAGTTGCTGTGTCTCAATCAAAAATTGTATGGAAGAGTAAGTTATATGGAAGATCACTCAACAAGAAAACTGGAGATTGGATTATTCCCAGAAACAGTGGTTTCTCCCGCAGCTTACCATGATTGTAGTTGTGGGGGAGGAAAGCGTCCACATCGGATAGCAAGTCCACTGTCCCTAAAAAAGATGGTACTTTTGACGTCACATCTCAAAGACTATGAAGGATCAACTTTAACTACACAACAAGGAAATGAGAGTTACAGGATTCCTGCAATTTTTCCCAACTTCCCCTGTTTGTTCTTCTTCGTCTTCCTGCTCCCTTTTAAAAGGAGGTGCCGCAAGAGAGGAAAGAAGAGTTCCTGCTCGTTCTTGATCCTAAAGCCACAACATCACCCAACTCCTGTCAGTTCAGATAGCCTTGTCTTGCAAGCAAATACACGCGTACAAACACATTCTCGGCTTATATGCCCCCCCAACCCCACCAGAAAGAAAAGGTCCATTGTGCTTTGAGTGCTTCCCATGTGGAACTTCTGCATGGAAGCACCTCTCAAACTTCCTTCAGCTCAAACATCCTCGCTAATTTCCTTTGATCAGGCATCAGGAAACAAGCACATGGGGTCTTTCCCAACACCCGTTTCCTTGAGAAGCTCAGCACTGCCGGAGACTACATGTGGATATCTATTACAAGAACTACAGGCAAGAGAATACAAACCGTATGCTGGTTTACACTTTTGACGAATTGATTTGCTGCTTTTTCCTCACTCGAAGACGTTTGGTTTACATTATTAAGCAGATGATATGGGACGAGGTAGGGGAAGATCAAGCAGAAAGGGAAAGAGTATTGCTAGACCTGGAACAGGAGTGTCTAAAAGCTTATAGGAGGAAAGTAGACATTGCAAACATATCTAGGTCGCACTTGCATCAGAAGCTGGCAGAAGCTCAAGCAGAATTTACACATCTTCTCCTGTCCCTGGGCGAGCGGTCTCTTCCAGGACGGGTAACTCCTACTATTCTGAAATATTCCATGTAGTTCATCTGTAATCGTCAAAAGAATAGGAATTCCTTAATGGATTACACGTGCATAAAAGAGTTAGAACTATTAAATATGAGAGAAGTGTTGTATTTGATGCAAAACCTAACATAGGCCGAGGAGATACTGTGTCGTGGATCATAAGTGCTATAACTCTAGCAGCCAACAACATCCCATTAAGAATTCACTCGGCATTAGAAATCAAACTTTAGACCTCTAAATGCTGACGTCCGAGATTTTACAGCCTGAAAAAATGGCGGGAAATCTGAAGGAGCAGCTAGACTCAATTACACCAGCTTTGAGAGAGATGCAACAGAGAAAAGAAGAGCGGATGAAGCAGTTCCGGGCTGTGCAAGGTCAAATACAAGCTATTTCTGCAGAAATAGCGGGGAGATCTGAGTTTGAAAACTTGTTGTCAACTATCCCAGTCCATGAGGGAGATCTCTCCTTGAAAAAACTGGAAGAGTATCAGAATGAGCTTGAGAGGCTTCAAATTGAGAAGGTAGGATCATAATCTGATTATTCTCTGATTTTAAGAAGCAGGAAGTCAAGCTCCATCATTTAAATTTGAATTATTTCCTTGTTTTCTGAAGAATTACAGGATCAGAAGAGTGGATGAGAAAATAGACACAATCCACAAGCTCTCCACGATAATGGGAATGGATTTTTCCATGATGATCACCAAGGTCCATCCAACTCTAAATGAATTGTGTGGGATATCAAAGAACATTAGTAATACGATATTAGAAAAGCTCGATAGCACTGTCAAGTCTCTCGAGGAAGAAAAGCAAAAACGGCTTGAGAAGGTAGAGTTCACTTAGCTTTCATGTAATGCTTCTATATCATGATATCTATATAGTTCATCTCAGAATCCGTGATTCTGCAGCTAAGTTATCTAGCCAAATCATTAACCAACTTATGGAATCTCATGGACACGCCGCATGAAGATCGTGCACTTTCTGCCCATGTGATGGGACTATTGTCCAGATCACCAGAGCAAGTGTCAGATCCAGGAAGTCTCACTTTGAATCTACTCCAACAGGTCAACCAGTATGGTTCAAATTATAGCAAGATGAAAAACCAATAATGTCAATAATAAAACAACCTATTTGATATTTGCTTGTAGGCTCAAGCTGAAGTGAAGCGCCTCGATCAACTGAAAGCTAGCAAAATGAAAGAGCTATTCATGAAGAAGCAACATGAACTGGAAGAAATTTGTAGAGGCGCCCATATGGAAATCCCCTCAAGATCTGAGATGGATCGCATACTTAACCTCATAAACTCCGGTGAGACAAACGACTTGGATAATACAGTTCTTACTGCATGGTGGGCTAGCAATATTAAGTTTACCCACTCCACATGGACAATAGGTAACATGGATCACACTGATCCACTGATGACAATGGATGAACGCATCTCAAGAGTAAGAGAAGAAGCTTTAAGCAGGATTGCTATAATGGAGAAGGTTGAGAAATGGATGATAGCAAGAGACGAAGAGAGGTGGTTAGAAGAATATAACAGGGTTTGTTCTCCGTCATTCTGCACTTATTTATTTATTTTTTTGGCACTGGTTCATTGAATGATATTGTTACATTCACAATGTTCCAGGATGAGAACAAATATTCAGTCAGCAGAGGGGCTTATAAAAACTTAAAGCGTGCCGAACGTGCCTGGGTAACTATTAGCAAAATTTCAGGTACGTAAACTGCTTTTCATTGCCCAGCAGAATGAGTACAAAGGGAAGAACCATAATAAAAGCATACTGTGATTTATCACGATTTCCTATAATGCTTCTTCTATGTTTTAGCTCAAGCTTTAAGCATCCTCTGAAGTTATGAAATATGCATTATATCAGAGTCCACAAGAAATTCAGTCATGTCACTTATGGCAAGTTCACACTTTTGCAGCACTGGTGGAATTAATAATAGAGAAAACTAAGAGTTGGGAGGAAGAGAGGAAGAAGGTTTTCTTGTTTGACGAGGTAATATAATCTCCTTAGTTATTATTAGCAATGGCAGCAAGAACATCTAGTTCTTGCAGTAATAATACTTCAAAGATTAAGTTAAGAGCATTTGCCAACAATTCGCGATAGTCGCACAGTTGTTTGTTTACCCTTGTGGAAGCTAACTTGACTCATAACTGCTCAGAACGGATCAAGGTTTTTAACAGGAATGCTTTTTTCAACATTAATGAAAATCAATCAGACAATAGTTTTGCTGCAGTTAATATGTGAAATCAATGACTACACACTTACAGAAATGGATACTATTGTCCTCTAGGTACCTCTTCTAGCTATGCTGGAAGAATACAGCATACTGAGGAGGGAAAAAGAAGAAGAGAAGCAAAAGCAAAAGGTGGGTTTGCATCACTTTTCATTTTATCTTTCTTTCAAACATCTGTTTGTAGTTCTGAGAACATAGAGAATAAACTGGTTACTGAATGGATTCTTTTAACTAGGAAACGAAGAAGGCACAAGGCCCTGTAGGGGTTAATTCAGAGAACTTAAGCAAAGCCAGGCCAGGCACCAGCAGCCGACGATTGTCAAATAGGAGCTTGAATGGTGGCTTGTGGACTGGTACTCCACCAAATGGTAGGCTCTCCTTGAACAATCAGAATATTAGCATGAATTCAAGTGGTTTCTACTCAGCAACCCCAATCTCATCGGACATGAAAGAAAGAAGAAAGGCCAGGACAATTCCACGCACTAATCTGGTTTCTAGTTTAAGAGATGAAACAGCTTCAGTGGTCTCTACCCGTTCGGGGCCTCTGTCCCCTTGAGGATTCGAGTGTATTTATTCAGTAGCAACTCTGTAAACTAAGGATGAGATAAATGTGTCCTAGGCTTTTGACAGGCTTTTTTATTGCAAACAGCGTTTCTCCCATGTTTATTCATATGGAATTATTCACAAACAATTAAGGTTCCCTAATCTCATAATTCATGGAAATGAAAACAAGAAGGATCTTTTGAATTTCCAGTCTGCAGGTAGAATTTCTTCAGACTAGCCCAGAAGTAATATTTTCCAAAGATTATGACTGATTACCACAGAATAAAAAACATGCACCACAACTGAGCTCTCGGATTGCTGAATTTATATGTCACTACAGCATCCATCGACCAATATAACTCTATTCGGAAGCACTTCCAAAACCCTAGTCATCGAAATTGCCATCGATTGGACCATACCAGTACCAGTAAAAAAATTAGGGCTAGCTGACCTATCCAGAAGTCTCGTTCCCGGCCTTGCTGAAGAAATTGTCGATCGTCCTCACTCCTTCCGGAGCCTCCCTCACGTCGTTCCCCTTTTTCCTCGCCTTATCCTCGGGCTTTCCACTTCCGGTCTCGGTCGCAACTGCAGGCGGAAGCGAATCGAGGAGGAAATCCGCGGTGGGACGGTGCCGCTTCACGGCAAGCCTCAGGTGCTCGAGCCTAACGGTCTTGCGCTTCTTCTCCTTGGCGACCCCGGCGGACCGATCTGCGAGGGAACCAAGGAAGAGGTCGGTCGCGACCGCAACAAGGTGGAGGGCCTCGGTGCTCACTCTACGGATTTCTCTGTCGAGGTACACGATCTTTTTGACACGTGCCGTCGGAAGGCAGGGCCGAGAAGGAGATCGAGGCTCTGGTATTCGCTGCCGTTCGTCGTCGGCTTCGGCCATTGCGGGATTCAGTAAGATTTGGCGGGAAGAAACGATCGAGCTCGCTTCTTGGGGTTTGAAATTGGCGGGAAAGGTCTAGGACTAATTTGAGACTAATGTTAAAATTCAAGGACTTAATATGTAATTTGTATAAATGCTTCCTGACCAGTCCCTTAACCACGGGTTAGCCGGACTCAACCATGGTCGTAACGGACAGCACTATATAATTAGAATCCTTCCGTCCAATTCGGCATTTCGCTACCGTCCCGCCAAATCGATCGCTCTTTCTATTCGATTCTGCTGCTTACGGACGAACTCTCTCGATTTCTTTCGAAATTCAAACGAGGAAGAGATGGTAAGCAGAGTAGCTGCGATTCCTTTTTTGCTTGGTTTGGTATCTGTGATGCTTAATCGGTTGCTGTCTTCGGACTGTGGGTTCGTCGCTGTGCAGGTTGTTGCGCAGAAGGTGAAGGAAGCCGAGATCACCGAGCAGGACTCGCTCCTCCTGGTAATTTACCTTCACAATGCATGCTTGACGAAATCGGTAGCCGAGGAGCTGAGGCGTTTGATTTGTTTGTTGTTTCTGCTGTTTGATATTTGAGTTTCGTTTTCTTCTGTGGTTTTGGTTTCCAGTTTCCAGCGCTGATTCTAGAAATCAATTGATCAGAAATAGTAAAAGAGGGAAAATGCAAATTCATCTTGGTTTTCTCATCTATTATCGTTTTCTGTAGGATTCATCACTCCTTTTATTTTTAACATGATTCTGATGTGATTCAGATTTCGGATTTCGGTTTTGTGATCTGCTTTGGCTGCGTTTTTAGTTTGCTGTTCTGGTTAAATTACTAGCTGTTGCTTTGCCTTGAATTTGTCAGGGCAATTCAGTAGAACCTGTTGTGGGAAGAAGTAAAACATTGACGAGAAGAAGGGGGTTTCAATCTTTGTTTTGTGTTCTTATGACAATTTTATATCGATTCATCCAAAGTAACCAATCGATGAAAATGCAGTGCTGTTCATTAATTTTGGTAGTGTGATTCATTACAGCTTGTGACCGAACGCAATAAGAAAGCAGGAGTGCAGTTCTCTTTATTTTCCACATCCTTACCAGGAGATGGATCCCTTTCTTAACTGTCTAGCGTTGGCCAGCATAATCCATCCCTTAGTTGGAGTAACCTTTATCATCTCTTGTTGTGGAGTAGACTAGGAACTTGCTGCGCATCGCAATATTCAACATAAGTTACATCCGAGGACTTTTTCCCGAGAAGTACTTCAGTGACAAGTCTGTTCCGGCTTTAGGTGATGTCTGTTTGTTCCAAGTCTACTTTAATGACTGCATAAGCTTTGCAAATGAGAATCTCTATGAAAGTCCAAAGGCCTTTCGCAGATATGAAGATAAAGAAGCTGATGCCTATGGATCCAGAGTCTCGCAGGCTCATTGACTGGATGGAGAAAGGCATGCCATGCATCATCCCCTGTATGTATTTTATGTGAACTGCATGATTCCATCATTGAGTTAATATGTGCCATCCAGGTGTCTATGATGCACTGCAAAAGAAGTATTTGAAGACGGTACTCTTCTGTATCTGCGAATCAATTGATGGGCCAATGATCGAGCAATATTCATGTATGAAAATATTCATGATATATCTGTTCAAATCAAGATTTACTTAAATTAATGTGACAATCCAGGCCAGATTGGTGCTTACATGAAGCTATTCTGGTTGAACGCAAAGACAGATTGGTGCTTTTGTTTTTGCAGTTTCTTTCAGTTATTCTGACTCGGACAGCCAAGAAGTTTCCCTTAATATCAACAGGGCAGGAAGTAGAAAGGGAACTGCATTCAAGTGCAATTCCACAACCGAACTTACTCCAAATCAGATGCGGTAAGTTACCAGACAACAGCTGGTCATTTGATAAATCTTATGTATTCCGTTGCTAACCTGACCAACTCTTCCCTTTTAGGAATTCGGCTTGTAAGATGGTCCGTACTCTTGTTCAGTTGATGAGGACATTGGATAAGATGCCGGAAGAGGTAAACTAATACTTCTGCAAAAGCCTAACAGTTGTTCTTTTCTAATCTGCCTAACAAACTTGGTTATCTTTGGTGCAGCGCACTATACTGATGAAGCTCCTATACTACGATGACTTAACGGTATAAACTACTAGCAGCTGTTTTGCTTCACAATTTGATGATAACACGCCTTTACACTGGAGGCACAACATAGATCAGAATTACTTTATCTGTCTTTGTCCTCAAAAGTCAAAATTTATTAGTAGTGACTAAGACAGCACTTTTTGTTCTCAAATCCTTAATACCTGCAGTTAAAATAGATAAAAAAATTCGTTGCTTTTAAATTTACATGTCTTCCTAATGCAATGCCATTTGAATTGTCTTCCTCATCTGTCTAAAGTTAAAAGTAGTGTCGTAATTTTTACAGCCTTTGGAATATGAGCCTCCATTCTTCAGAGGAAGCAGTGAAGAGGAAGCTTACAATACATGGAAAAAGAATCCTTTGAAGATGGAGGTTGGAAATGTGAATAGCAAGCATTTGATTCTAGCTCTTAAGGTAAAGGGTACAGGACACAGTCAATACTTGAGTTCATGTGCACTGAATCCTCTTCATTAACACAATTGTAAGCGTATGTTCTCAGGTAAAGAGTGTGCTTGATCCTTGTGGTGATGATAATGAAGACAGTCAAAATGAGGAAGTGAGCTTAGGAGCAGATTCAATTCAAAAGGATGGCTATTCTGATTCAGACAGCGAGGTACAGGGCTAAGTAAATCTTATGGTATTATTGCTTTTCAAAAATCAAAATCCCTTTTGATAACCACAAAATCCTGCTGCTTCCATTCTCAGATCAACCAATCAATTGACGATCAATATATAATCGCACCCATTGGTATATTCTCGATAAGCTCATAGCACCCCTGCTCTATATCAATAGCAAATAAAGTTTTGTATCATATTTTGTGTGATGACAATGATATTTATGCAGATCAGCAGCAAGCCATTGACAAGGGCACCATAGATGAAGGTAACTTTATTTATTACCATCATGAAACAAGACCTCGCTGGATGCTTTTCTTCTCTTTGAAGGAGCGTCAAGGTTCAAGAGATTTTAAAGTTTACACAAGAACACTGTGGACAGTTTACTCTTCTTTCTTAATTTTGTCTTTGTAGACGATACTCAGGATTCTGTTGAAGATGGACAGCAAATTACCCGGGTAAAGGATTGGATAACTGGTCACCATCTCAGTACGCTCAGACTCATCGACATCCTTTCAAATTTTCCAGACATCTCAGTAGTAAGTATCATTTCCTTGGTGACTGGCCTATTTCAAAAGCATATCGATTAGTAATATCTGAATTCTCTACAGATCTTGACAGAGGGTAACCATGCTTAACCAAGATCGAAACACAAAAGGTTCATAAGGCAATTGATCTCCTTTTTCATTGCATTGGCTATTTGTGTTTCGCATTTTTCTCAGAGATAATGGAAAAGCTCCAGGAGGAAGGGGTGGTATCAAAAACAGAGAAAGATACTTACACCATCAATAATAAGAAGGTTTTTGTTCATTTCCTGAGGCAAATTTCCGCGAGAGGCAGCGTTGTCAGTTGAATGGGTTAACACTTCTGTATGGTGATGCTTAGCAGCCATCTCACTACGACTTTCCTGACATCAAGGAGGAGCATGATACTCAAGCGGGATCAGGAGACAAAACTCATACACTGGATGACCACATATACATGAAGGTACCAAAATCACTTCTGACAACTGTTGTGCATATAGATGATTTTCTTAGAATTGCCCTCCGCAGGATTTTGCTTTTCCTTTGTTGGTGTATTTCGGTTGAACTTCAAAACTTCAGGTACACCTTTTAACACAAACATTCTATTGGCAGGCCTTGTATCATGCTCTTCCCATGGCATATGTGACCATTCCAAAGCTCCAAGAGAAGCTCAATGGAGAAGCTGCTCAGTCTGCTGTCAAGAAACTCATCAACAGAATGGTCAAGGAGGGCTTGGTGGAAGCAAAAGCAACAAGGAGGCTAGGTGACTATCCCGACGTCCCGACCATATCACGTCCATATACCTAATGCTCGTCCAAGCATGACTTGATCTTTATCTCTATGTTTATAGGAAAGCGCGTTCTTCATTCCGAACTGACTGAGAGGAAACTAATGGAAGCAAAAAAGGCCCTGGAAAATGCAGCAACGGTAAGTCATCCGGTCTCTACTGGAATGTACACCTCCTTTGTTACGTAATGTTTGATTTACCCGAAACTTGCTCAGCAGGACAATGACCCCAACCATTGTCTGCCGAGCAAATCCAGTTATCAGGAATCAAGGACAAAGGGTAAACTCATCCTTGTCAAAGGGATTGTCTTTTGGGAATAGTTTGGTTTCGCTGACAGAGAAATTACGATTCTCCATCCTCAGGGAGCAATTACCAGGATCTGTCCACGTGCGGCGCACTACAGTCGATTGGATCAGATCTTACGCGAATGAGGGTGGGATCTGACCACCATCAGAACGAATCATTCCAGAGCAAGCATACCGATGCCAGGACTAAGGATATTAATGGCACTCCGATGAGCATCGCCAAGGTAAGATTTGCAGCATCCTTTTCCCCGAATGCAGCCATTAACTTCTCTGCTTGTATGTATGGGGGGCCTCATAGAAGTTTTTGGGAAACTTCAACAGACGGTAGATTCCCGGGAGAGCTTCTTCGCAGGAAACCAAAACGAGTGCCCAGATGGAGTCGTCGTCCCAAGCGAGGGGATGGATATCGCGATCTTCACTAGATCCACCCAGGAGAAATGGTCTAGGAAAACCAGCCTGGTTAAGGATCCCATCCTTCAGAACAAGCGCAGGAAGACAGAAGCTATCTGAAATCGCAATTACCGCGGCTTCAAACTTCCAGTCCCCAGAATTTCGCATCGGCCACAACTTTACCTGCCTCTCACTTCCTCTACTAGTTTTTCCTTTTTACGGTGAACTCTCTTCCCACTACTGTGCATCAGATGGTGTGATGGAGGGACAATGTCCCTTCAGCCCTTTGCCGGAAAAACTACGTAAGGAATGGTATGTTGTCTCTAATCCCCTAACACGTACTCCTGTTAGTATTAAGTAGAGTCGTAATACATGATGACCGTATTCTCGTGTTTATATCCCAAGTATTGCCACTTTCATGTTACATCTTAAGTAACACCAGCCCTGCCACAAAACCTCTCCTTCCCAATAGAGTATTCCATTCCAGTCAGAACAACGAGGTTGACATGCATAGCAAATGAGTAGTTACAACACGGGGATGATTTCAAGACCTCGGGATGTTAGGATCCTTCATGGAAACCTGGACACGGATTAGCTGGCAAGTCCCTGATCCCCTGCAGCCTACGTCTACATCCAACCACCGGGAACAGAGGCAGCTGATGCGGCCGGTGCCGTTGCAGGTTAGGCACCTCTATAAGGGACACCCCCCCCCTGGCATTCTGGTCCATGACGGACTTGACGAGGGCTGCGGTTGTGACGATGCTGAGGTCTGTGGCCAGCTGAGTCAACCAATGGACCCATTCTTGTAAATATCTAACGAATATATATAAAATAAGAAACGAACGGTTATGGTTTGTTGATTATTTCGTGTGAGGGGAGATTGGCCTGTTGACATTATACAAGAAATACAAAGATTAAAAAACGTACTGCCAGAAAGTGGAGATGGCCGAGTTGGTCTAAGGCGCCAGATTAAGGTTCTGGTCCGAAAGGGCGTGGGTTCAAATCCCACTCTCCACACACACAATGCCGTTTTCCCAGCGACAACTCTTTATCGGACCGAGGGCAAGCTAAACACTGTGATCCTTGCCCAAGGCATATTCCTGTGGAATCAGATGATGATAGTGGCGATGACGATGGAACTGAAAGCTTTGTCTGAGCAAAAAGTAGCAATCAAAGGTAATTTACGAAATTCGAATAGTTTTTTGTAAACTTTTTTTAAAAACTAATGATAAATTCGTACAGACCTCTGCCTCTCTCTTATCACTTTATCCGCCCCGAGTCCCATTCCTTCCATTACCACAATTCCCGCCTCGGGACCAAGGAAGATCTCAGCTTAGCCAGTACTTCCGGAGGAAGTGCAAGCACGTGCCCAAGAGTACGAGGTGCTCGATGCACTGGCCTGGCCTCCGTGGGTCGTCTAACCGGGATGGCTCGACCATGATCATCTCTATACCCTCGGCCGAAAATACAAACAAATAACAACTATAGAGGGCTAAATTACAAATATATACAAATTTGAGTACTAATTTTTTTTTTTTTGGTTTTCAGTTATATAGGCCGAAGCGATCACTTCATTCCCGAATCTTCCGCCCGCGTACGGAAACAAACCCTTCGTCGTCGCGTTGCGCCTCGCAGATCCGGTTCGGACAGTCCGTGCTACGCCGCCTCAGACGTCGTTGCTGTGTAGTGTCCGGAGGCTAATCTTCATCGGTAATCTCCAATCGATCGACCGGCTATTGTTGTTCTTGTCGTGGTTCTTGTGCGATTTAGGCTTTTGGAACCGAGAGTAGTTGCCGTTGGATTCTTGCGGTGAATCGATGAGATGTCTGGCGATGTCCGTGCGTCCTTGCGGCTTTCTGATTATTTGATTCGGTATGCTTGTGGAATTAGGGTTTTGACATATCCGACGGCATCTTTCCTCTTCTTGTTCAGATGGATAACCGGAATTCATCGGCAGTGAAGCGTGCCAGGACTGATGGTAGGCTAAGACTCTTCTTTTGTTGCAGTGGTTGGTTGATTAGTTTCGATGCAGGCATATTTGTTATGGTGTGGATGCGGTAATATTTTGGTGTGACTGTTTTCTTGACATTCTATTTGAATTTTTGAACTAAAAAATGAGTATGACCTAAAGAAGTAAATCATTCTTTAGTTTTTATGTCATTTTTATATATGTTTTTTGTATATGGCTTAGCCATGTAGCAACACCTGTACATCTACACCATCTATCTAACAAGTTTCTAGTCAATCATTACTCCCTATTTATGTGCCTTTGGCATTTGAGTCCTTGGAAAAATTGCATTTATATGATTGAATAAGTGTGTTGTGTTTTTTTTTTTCATATTTATCTAATGTGCTATGTGCAGGAAGTCGTAGGGATGATGATTGGACTTGCCCAAGTTGCGGCAATGTGAATTTTTCTTTTCGAACTACATGCAACATGCGAAATTGTACCCAACCTAGGCCTGCTGATCATAATTCGGTAAAGTGTGATGTGATTAAACATATGTTCCTGTGCATCATGTAAGAGTATGAGTAACTGTTGTCGAGTCTTCCAAGTTTACACGTGAGATTATACTGTGAATTCTCCTTGGTGTGTCATGGCTTTTCTCCAAATCAATGATCTTCTCCGCTGAGCTTGCGTTGACTACATATTGGTTGAACCCTTATTATCCGCTCTGCTGCGATTCACTCTAGTGTCTTCCGTGCCTTCAATTCATGGAAATTCGCTGATCTTGTGATTTGAACACTAGTTGACTAGTTTTGTTGTTTTGGACTTTAGAAATCCATTGTGAAGACCATGCAAACACCTCATGGATTTTCAGCCACATCACCCTATCTTGGTTCTGGGGCTCCCTCGTCTATGTTTATGGGGGTTCCTCCTTATGCCGCTTCGGCCTTCCCTGGTTCCTCACTCCCTCCCTATGATGTCCCCTTTTCCGGGGGTTCAGCCTATCCTTTCAACTATGGCAACCGCTTCTCTGGTGGTAGTCCATACAGAGCACCGTTGCATTTGTCTGGACCTCCTTATTCAAGCGGTCCAATGATGGCAAATGGTATAAATTACGCATGTATAAATGTCTTTATTGTTGTGTAATTATTCAGCACGTCCTAATTTTTTTATCCACAGCTAGTTTCTCGCCATCTTTCTCTGTTTTGACGTTCTCATGTTAAGCTAGTTAGACTTAGACTCACGATCACTTTAATTTTCTTGATATGTATATAGGAGGGCTATACGGAATTCCTCCTATGATTGACCGATATGGCTTAAATTTCCCTGTTTCACCGAGTAGTTTGGTAAGTATGAGACTTTCTTCATTTGTTTGGTGATGTGTTATCGTTTAACTGTTTTGGAAGTTATTTTCTATAGTCTTTTCTTTGGTATGATTCGTGATGTTTTTTATTTGTGTTCTGCTTTAGGGACCAAGGCCAGGGTTCTTTCCAGACGATAAAGTTCAAAGGAGGAGTGCAGGTTGGCTGTGTTGTTCCATTGCTTAGTGTCTATATGATTGGACTCCATGAACTTACTTTGATATTATCCATTTCGGCCCTCTGAGGAAGCCTAACTGAATGAGATCTCATCTATGTTGATTTCCAGAGGCATCTCGGGATGATGACTGGACTTGCCCAAATTGTGGGAATGTTAACTTTTCTTTCAGGACGTTTTGCAACATGAGGAAGTGCAACACTCCCAAGCCTGGTTCCCAGGTTGGTATTTTCTGTGAGATTCATTAATATACTGTTACAGAACAATGTAATATGAACTTCATCATGTGGAGATGAGTGCTCTTGTCTCAGTACCTCTGGTGGTTTTGGCAATCTTCTTTGGAGTATAATGTGTTCAGTGTACTTGAGCCTCTTGAGGATTGTGCTTCATCATTCACTTCCTGATAGGTTTATGTTTCTTGTTATTCCAGGGTGTCAAGATGGACAAGAATCCGAGTAAGTTATGAGCTATTTTGAATGTCAATTCATTTTGATGTGTGCCTTTTCATCTGACCACTTATTATCTTCCTTCCTAGAATCAAAAATGCCTGAAGGAAGCTGGAAATGTGATCAATGCAGCAACATAAACTATCCTTTCAGAACCAAGTGCAATAGACAAAGCTGTGGTGCTGACAAGCCAGCTGAGGGTGAGGAACGTGCTGCCCAGGCTGATAATGAAACTGAACAGGTCTGTTGTGCCATGGATTTTACGTTTTTCACCTTTTTGCTTGACGATGCCGTTGTCAATTTTTATTTTATTTTTGTTTCTGGACATTGTCTACTAATGAAAATGCCAATTGACAAAAATATTCTTATTTCTAAATCCTTCGAAGTGGTGATCAGTAATCTCAATTTGGCCTTGGCAAGCCTTTTGCCTTCCATAATCTTTATAATTTTTTCCGCTTTTTTATGCTTGATATATTCTCAGATGGATTTTGATTCGATATTGTCTACTCTTCCAGTGAGTACTAGGGCCTGTTTGTGGGTTGTTGGTGAGTACTACAGTCCACAGTTGTCGTCCAGCGTTGCTCATGTGGTTGTCAGGGAGTCAGTTTTGTCCTCGTCTTCAAGCAGTGTCCGTCCGGTTTCGCAACCTTCTTATCGTCTTGTCCGGGTTGTCTTGTTAAAGGTGGTATTTCTGGTTCTTATCAGTACTTTCTGAATGGATACTTCTCGGCCTACCAGACCCACACTTGGAGCTGATTATGGTTTTTGTGCCTTTCACGGGTTATATTGCCTAAATCACTAATGCGAAGTATCGATGATGACTGTTTGGTTAGTGATGTTGGCTTATGTGGTCGGAATTGAGTTAGCATTGGATAAGTGATTTCACGGTTTTGCTCTTAATTTTACTGCGTTGAGCTGCCAGTTTTCCCTTTTCAGTGATGTCATTATTCCTTAAATGTAACACTAGCGAGGTTTGGATCCCTTGATCATGGGAAAAAAATTGCCTATTCCTATGTTGACGTCCATGGGTCCAACAAGGTGATTTAATAGCATTTTCAATTTTCTGCTGTGACTGCTGCGGGATCAGGTTTTTTATTATGGTGGTGAAATTACTTATTGTTCCACCTTGTGATGTAGTCACGGGCAATACTGTCCCTTCAATTGAGAATCCCTGATAAAATTTACATGAAACATGATCAGACAAGCGAATTCCATGAAGGGCGGTTGGCGGGTGCTAGGCTTGGTTTGCATTTTGGTAAAAAAGTAAACTGTTATGTTGATTTCATCAGGTTGCATGATTTCTAGCGAGGTATACTATATTCAAAGGTTAATAAATGTTAAGGGCTTCATTTCTGTAACTTCCGCCCATGCGCTTGCTGCTTTGGTAGTTGCTCCCATCGCATGCCCTTTAACAATGAAGAGCGTTTTTCTCGTGGTGTGAAATGGCAAGATTTCTGGTTCCATGGTCCAGTTCTTTCGTCTCACTTTGATTCAATGCAACATCTGTTATCAAGCAAGCATGAGATGACTCTCTGCATGATGTGACCTCGGTAACTCTGTCTCAGCCGTTGCAGATTAGTTCCTCGGACTTGTTTAGTTTTCTAAACTACCAAGCTCTGCCCTGGAACAGGGCAAAATACAGGTTGATTGTGAGTGACCCTTTGTCAAATTTACTGAAGGATCTGTAAGCTTTTTCCGCTCTGGAATTTTACTGGTCCGGCTAACCGTCCTTGTCCTACACGAGTGGAATTGAAAGTTTGTTGGTTTTTGGGGGTCAATAATATAGATAAGGGGAATCTACGGAAACTTTCCGTCTCTTGTTACCGCTACCCCACCCAACTGGGCTGGGAATCCTGAAATATGTGATGTGAGGCACACGTGACGAGTTAGTCACTATGTCTGAATGCTTGCTGTTTCGACCACCTTTTTGGAATTGAATGAATGCTTTAAAGTCGAGTCTGCCCCCAATCAATTGGGTATTGTCTTGTGGTGGTGAATTCAAAGTAGAGGACATCTTTTTTTTTTTTGTCTTGGGAGTTGCGAGGCGTGGGGTCCTTTTACCTGAAGTTTTCTTAATAGTAGTGGGGACGTTTGGTAAGAACAGTGTCAATTATTGCGACTTTGTCCGAAAATGTTGTCTCCGTTTTTCGAACTCCCCTCTTTTGTCCCCATCTTCCTGGGGCGTTTGTTTTTCACGACCCCATGTCATCTGCGTATGCAAGAAAAAATTGACCACCCGAATGTCCGTTTCTTCCTATCTTCCCGTCCAAAGATGGTGACCCCTTTGTCGTCCTATTGCTTGTCGTCGACTACTTCTCTTAAAGTTGTTGCAGGATGGATAAAAGAGCGAGCAGAGGCTATGCTCATATACATCTGTATGCACATGGAGGGACAATATTGGGATGCATAAAGGCAGTCATTGATACGGGTACAGCAAGAAATAAATGATCAATGAGCAAGTTGACAGCTCTAATCGATGGTACGTGGATGGTTCTTGTATCAGTCATGCGAAAGAAACTATGACCCAGTTGCAGTTTTCACATTGACTAGGAGAACCGGCTCAAAACGATATCTTTGGTACTTTATTTAAGGTTTTCCGGAACAGACAGGTAACAAAATATAGCGGCAGCAGCCATAGCGAGTACCAGGGGAGGACTTCGAGTTGCTGCTCAAAAAGGGACTGCCAAAAGATACGAGGACTATTCAGAAATGACTGTTTAAGAAACAAAGGGCGTAAAATATAGGACAAGAATGGATCCTTCTTACAGGAGAAGTTAGTTTTCCGCAAACTTTGGCAGCCAGTCTTTTCAGTTCAGCTGGATGGAATCGAATCCGAAATCATGTTGAGCATCTGGAAGGAAAAAGTCTGGGACGTTGTTGCCAATGACCCCATTCTGGTGATTCACAATGTTCGGCGCTGGATTGCCAGTGCGGTCAGCTCGCCAATATCCAGTTGAAGTGACTGGGGGGCTCTGGCATATTGACGGAGCCGTCTGATGATGATTGATTATTGCGGCATGGTCGGTGTTTGTATCAAAAGGATGACCATGTGCAGCAGCAGCTTTTGGCCTCAAATGCTGGTGCGAATTACTAGTAGTTGACAGAAGAGAGAGAGCACGGTCAACATCGCGGGGCCTGTCCAATGCGAAAGATATAATTCTTTCCTTCGAACCTACAGTAGTTACAAATCAAGGCATTTGCATCAACAACACGAAAATGTCCAATTTTGAAGTAATTGTACTCGAACAGAAGGAATCGTACCATCGCCAAGAGTTGCAGGCTCAGTGCTTTTGAATGACAGAACTCCACCGGAAGCTCCATTTAGTACATCCCACGACTTGATGGTGCCAGTGCCAGAGGACACATCATTCAGCAAATGCAGAGGCTCATCAACGGACACCGAAATTGGAAGCTTTGAGTTCAGCACACTCTCTCCCCTTTGCATGAGACCGGAGCTTGACGAATTTGCCCATGACAACAGTCCATCAGACCTGGTCGGAGCAAGTGCCACTTTGCCTAGTGCTGGATTCACTTGGCCCAGCCGACCTAAGGAAATAACACAGAAATGAGTTCGCACGTGATATAATTTTGATTTTTACATCAGAAATGAAGTTAATAGTCTTGTGACAAGGAAACAAGACTACGCCTTGCGGGATCAAGCTGCCACCATAAATCAGCTTATGAATTCAAGAGTAGTAGCCACAGTGTGTATCGATGGACTGACAAGATTTCAACTCGATATGATTATACCCGTAATATACAACTCCCTGAACATCTGATCTTCATATCTCATCTCAGAAAACTGCTAATACTACTGCATGAAACTGCCAAGCTCAATATTGAGGAAGATAGTAACAAAATGCAAAATATATGGTGAAAATACCACTCTGTGATTTCTTCAAGTTGAAACGAGAAAGAAAGATACAGGGAAAAAAAGACAATTATAGAAAGCACCCAACAGACTATTTTTAATTTGAAAATTTCAAAGCTTTTCCTTGTTATAGGTCGTAGCAGCTTGTAACTTGGCAATAACCCCGGGGAAGGGGATGAGAACGCCAGTAAAAGTTTGAGAAAAAAAGATACCATAAAACAATGAGGGCATGCGAGCAGCATTAATCTGCATTAGATCCGGATGTGGTTTCCGACGTCTTGCATTATGGTCTGATAGACGCTTGCGGCAGCTGCGCTTTTTCTCATCAAACTCAGACAGGCCATGAAACCTTTATCGATACAAAAATGATGAAAGTTACTAGTAAAACTTTCGGAACACCTGAAAGATGAAATCAGCACATTACAGAAAAGTTACCTGCTACACTGCTGACAGAATCGACGTTCGATGCCATTAACAATGACCTTTGGACATTTGGAATGGCTTTCACAGACTTTATGTTTCCTGTGGTACTCCTTTGCGGAAGAAAGGTCAAGGTTACAGCCATGGACCTGGCAACGTGGTCCGGGAGAACCTTGAGAAGTAGATCTCAATCTCTTGGCTGGTATTCGTGATGATTTTGTGATGAGAGGACTGTCAGATGCCTTTGGGTTGTGTCCTTCAGAAGCATCTTCAAAATATATCCGTTTTCCAAGCTTTAAACCAAGCAGTGGCTCCCCAGAGCACACCGAAGACGCAACAGCAGGTGATGTTCCACTCAATGCAGCCATTGCAGCAATATTCTTGTTGTTTTGAAGTGAACTGCCAGAGGCATCTAACAAAGCACCAGAAATTTTAATCTCTGTCGTAGACGAAGAATTCATGGACGCCGATTTGGAGCTCTTCGACATGGACGTGTATCCCGGATCTGCACCAGTCTGACAAAAGCTACTGCCGCTGCCAAATCCTGAGGCGTACAAGGGCCCACCCTCAACAAGGTCCTCATTCACAATGCTCCAATCATTGGTCCGCAAAGTCTTGGATGCTTCGGCAGCTTTTGAATTATACATAACCATGTGATCCCACTCCCAAGACAAGGGAGTTTTAGAATTCCACTCCATGAATGAGATTGCACTCATTAAATTTGGCACCACGAACTCTGTTAACTATTCAAAGCAGGAGAAACCACTGCAGATCTGCAATTACCAAACTGATCCCAATTAACAGATGTGCAACTAACACCTTTTGGAAAAGCATAACAAAACTTAAGTCCTAAACAGGCCTTTATAAACACCATTTGGAGTAGCAAATCTTTGATTTGCAAAGACGAAAATAAGGAGGTAAGACCATTTGGAAGTAAATTCACAGAAAAAAAGGAGTAACGGTACAGATCTATCCATTCATTTCCACAATCGTGACAAATACACAGTAGGAAAGACAAACTTAGAGGTTGATTAACATCTGCAGGAAAGTCCGTTTAGAAACTCTGAAACTTGCTACTCCATATATCCCAAAGAATTGCCTAGTTTCATGCAAGGAACTGCCAAATTGAACCTGCCTTCTCTGAGGCTCAAAGAATCACAAGAAGACCCAATTCTGGAACAGAAGCAATGGTACAGCCAAATTCCTCAAGAAGGCCATGCCTAGCATATAATTCACAGAGGAAACCCAATCAGGAAAGCATAGAGAAAAAACAGAAAGTAGTCAAACTAACAAGCCACCGGATAAAACTCCCATTCCTTTCTTATGATTTACCCCTTATAAATCAAAGAAACTCCAACAATCAATCCAGGGGAGGGTGAGAATTCTACAACCCCAATTCAAATGTCAAGTACAAAAACGATTACCAATTGAAGGACAAACAGATGTACTGTATATAACAGCTTAGACAAGCTAGTAACAGTCCTAGCTCTAGCAAATTAAACAATTTGGTCCAATCACTCTAACTACTGCTACTGCTGCTGCTGCTGCCACTACCAAAACTAACAGATCCTTCCCCACAAACTCCACCAGCGCGAGAAGGATCTAATTCAATAGAAAAAAACAGTCGGCCCTAGTGCCCTGAATCCCCTCTCAAACCCGTCTTTTCTCACAACCCAAGAAACCCAACATCAAACTGAAGGGGAAAGAAAAATAACCCAGAAGCCAAAAATGCTTCCCCATATCGGGAAACTCCCTCCCCCTTCCCCAACGGCAAACAATAAATGTAAAAGAAGAAGAAGAAGAAGAAGAAGAAGAAAAAACCCAATCCCGGGGTGATGGGAAAAAGGGACACGTTGCCCTCACGTACCCTTCTTTCAACCCGTTTATCAATCTAACCAAAACTTTACCCAGCACCCCACCAAAAAACAGTAAAAACAGGACCCGACCCAAAAGGGAAGATGGGGGTCGGACGAGAATCAACCCGAAACCCCCTCCTCTTTCCCCAAACTCGGGCGACCCAGACCCAACATCGAAAAACGAGGAAAGGAAGGAACTTTACCGCATTTACTGAGTACTCGGAGCTTAAACTTACTCGAGGTTGAAAAGGGGAAGGAGGGGATGGTAGTTGGGTCTGATGGGTAAGGCAAGCGAAGGGAAGGAAGGGGCCGGGGAGTGGGGAGGTTACTCCCTTAGCATCGTTACTGCCAGTGGCGCTGTTGGTTGGGTATTGAAGGGATTCATTATTGGCAAAAAAAAAAATTGAAGAGGACTGCTTTTTGGTTTCAGAGGGTGGATGTTGATGTCGAACGCACTCCCCAGTTGATAGCTAGCCAACTCAGTAGCTGTAGTAGTAGTAGTAGTCGGCAAACGAGGAATGTGTGGTTATGTTATTGAGTGTAAGAGATTCCCACGAGTTAATGCCCAGTAATTTCCTTTTTCTATAAAAGAAAACTAAAAAAGAAACAGAAAAGGTGTTTTAGAATTTGGTAACTTTTTTTTTCTCTCTTTTCACCAGATAAATAACCAGACTGACAAAAAAAATCATAATATCTTTTATATAATATTTATTTTATTAGAAAAATGAATGAATAAATGCGGCATGAGCTGCCTCTGCCTCCTGCCAGGCTGCCCCCAGTCCCCCCCCCCCCCCCCCACCACCCAAAAAAATAAAAAATAAAAATAAAAGTCCCCAAATATTTTAATTCAATTACATCACACCCCTTGTTATGCTTGCTAACATTAATTGTTTGTAAATTGGCATGGCGTTGTTTTCAGCCCCTCTGGAACCTCACCGTCCTCACCTTCTTGTACCCTGCGACGTTGGCCGCTACGTACTCCATTCGGTTTCAGAGGAAGTTAACGGACTGCTCGAAGTGGGCGGCCGGTAAGGTAACAACCCTCGGGCTGATCCCTTTCTCCCACCGTATACGGGATCACTGGAATAAGTCGTAGTCATGAACAGGTTCGAGCTCCGGATGTTCCTCACCGCCCTGATTGTGGACGAAGTCGCGTTCGATATGGGAACTGGCGAAGAATCCCATTGTAGATGAGTTTGACCTTAGGAAGCTGAAACACGAGGCGATCATGACTCGTGCTAATAAATGAACGCTCACTCGGTCGTATGGTCCCCTCGAACCGATCCTCCTCCAGGACGTTCACTGACAGTGTAATTAGACTTGTTAGTCATGATGAGCTCGGAATCTGCGGCTTCGACCTGCTTCTGAATCTCCGATGCATCCAAGGCTGGGTTTGTGCCCGAGTAGACAGCCACCTGAAG
The DNA here is from genome assembly GCA_023653495.1 of Melastoma candidum. Classification (NCBI taxonomy): domain Eukaryota; kingdom Viridiplantae; phylum Streptophyta; class Magnoliopsida; order Myrtales; family Melastomataceae; genus Melastoma; species Melastoma candidum. Next base: position 24,010,054 of record CM042882.1, read on the forward strand.
CCATTATCCCGACGGCGACGATGCCATACTCGGTGACATTTGGCAACATGACAATCACAACACGTCCTTTACTCGGCCTGAGGGACAGCCGTCGAGAGTGAGTAACCTCGTGACGTCCACATAGGTGTAGTACTTCCCGTCACTGCTTCCACGAATGCCATCCTTGTCACTATACAACTCTGCATCCTTGAGCACAAACTTCGGAGTAAGGCCGGTGGTCGGAACTGATGGATGGCGGCTCCAGAAGACTAGTTCAATCTCCCATGGCAGGTTCTCAGCAACCCTCCCTCAACCCCGCGCCGACCCTGCCCCTCGGCAGACCAAACCACCTCCCAAGCCACCTTACCGGCCTCCGTCGTCTCTAGACCGCTCCTCCCTTAAGCCAATCCAGTCCGACGATCTACCGTTTGACTTCCGCTTCAGCTACACGGAGAGTAGCCCCTCCGTCCGGCCCATAGGCCTCCGGGAGCCGAAGTACTCGCCCTTCGGTCATGGGAGGCTCGACCGACAGTGGACCGGTGTCTGCGCCCCTGCGGTGAAACTTAGGCTTGAGATTGGGGCGGAGGTCGATGTGAAGGAGGATGAGAAGTTGGAGGAGAAGCGGAGGAGGATGAGGGAGAGGGTTCAAGGCGATGAACTGACCAATGCCGAGAGGAAATGCCTTGTGGAGACCTGCCAGCGCGGACGCAGTAAGCGCCAGATCAATTTAGTGACTGCCGATTGATCTTTCGTTTGTTTAGTATGCGATTCAGGTTTTGTAGGCAGTAGGAAGTTGGGCTGGAATGTTTGGCAGATTCTTGAATTTTTTGTTTCGTGATTGAAAATCGGTTCGTTATAGAGTTACCGCACTTTATCCTCTAGACTGCAGATTCAGTGATGTCTAGGAGTTCCAATGAGGTTTGTGGATGCTGATAAGGGCGACAGTTTTGAGATGGATGATCAGTTCTGGATATTCGAGTCGGATGTGTTGCTTCGACGGAGTTTCACGGTGGTTTGGCTAATGACTTGTTCTCCAAATATTGCAGGGAGAGACGGATTGACTCATAACATGCTAAACGACATCCACAATCACTGGAGACGTGTGGAGGCTGTCAGGATCAAATGTATGGGTCTTCCGACCATCAACTTGAAAAATATTTGTACTCAACTAGAGGTACTAAGTTAACGACACTACCTTATCGTAATTTGAGAAGGTACTCTTTCGATGAATCTGATACTCATGTGAGAACTGAGCCCCTTGGAGTTACCTCGTCGCCTCCGGGATCATCTTCTCCGTGGTCGAATTCTTTTGTTGTGTTTTGAAGTCTCTTGGCTCTTCTGAAATATATCTCTTTCGTTGCAGGATAAAACATTTGGTAAGGTGATACACAGACAAGGTGGACTGCTCATGTTGTACAGAGGCAGGAATTATATTCCCAAGAAGAGGCTGGTTATACCGTTGATGTTGTGGAAACCTCATGAGCCTGTGTATCCCCGATTGATCAAAACCACAATCGAAGGTCTTAGTATTGAAGAAACCAAGGAAATGAGGAAGCGGGGTTTGGCCGTGCCTGCTCTTACGAGGCTCGCCAAAAACAGTTATTACGGCAGTCTTGTTCCTATGGTGAGGGATGCATTCCTGACCAATGAACTTGTTCGAATAGACTGCCAGGGACTCGAGAGGGGTGATTACAAGAAAATTGGCTGCAAACTCAGGGACCTTGTTCCTTGTACCCTCGTGACGTTTGACAAGGAGCAGATAGTTGTGTGGAGAGGGCCGGGCTACATGCCTCCGGAATATGGGCAATATCCTGCAGACTGGGAATCAGGCGACGATGGTCTCAAGGTTAACATAAACGCCGAAGAAAATTGAGGACCCTGTTAGCTATTGGGAAAGCTACATTTTACTCCGTTCTGGATTCAACTGCAATCGTCAGTGTCACATTAGCTTCCCGGACTGTTTAGCGAGTCATCACATTCATTCTTCATGGGTCCATACCAGTCGGCAGATGTCTGCTCTGGTTGTTGTTTGAGAGCTGGAATAGTCCAAAGGAATCGGCATTTCGCAATCCCAGCATCGTGATATGTCCTTGGCCGCTGCGAAATCGGACCAAAGGAGTTGTGGGTCGTCTGAGGATGAAATGGTGCCTGAGCAACGTAGATTAAGTCACTAAAAAGGTACCAATTTCGCTCTTTGCATTTCCCTGTGGATTCTTCGTGAGTCTAGTTGGAATGCATGCTGATCTTTTCCCAAGCCCATGTAGTAAGAATCCTGATTAGGAGAATCAAACAGGCCCATATGACAAACTGCGATTGATCTTATTACAATTGACTGACAGGGTTCTGTGCCCTCTAGATTGGAATGACCTATAGGATTAGGTAGACAATCATGGTTGAATTATACACCCTCTTGTGTAAATATGGCTTACATTGACCTGTCGGAAATCACCATCACAGTACCCATCTAAGTGGGAAGTGGGGGTGTTGGTTCCAAAACTTTCTCTACCACCCGACATCAACCCAATTGGCATTTGCATGCCCCCCTGTTTGCCTAAAGAAAGTGACCTTCCTCTTCTTCTTTTAGGTATGCAATACTTGTCCCAAGTCTAGCTATGCATGAGGTATCAATATCAGTATCATGCCTATTGCCTCCTGTCTCTGTCTGTCTGGTTTTGCAAAACAGCTGGACCTTTTCTTAGCTTCAATTATTGTTTTGTTTTCTTTTGGTGGTTGGAGGGGGGTGGGGGGGAAGTAGTCTAGTCTGGTTGTGGTGACTGGACTGAACCGTGAACTTCAAAAAACCCAACTCTTTTGCTGTTTGTTGGGGGTGTTGGGGGGCAAGTTCAGTCCAATTCAATTCAGTTCAATCATGGAATGGAGATAGCGAAAGTGGGGACTTTGGATTGGTCGGAGTAATAGTAGTGGGACTTGACTTAAAAGAGTTTTGTGATGTTGAGACCCCCCCCCCCCCCCCTATAACAAAGGTTTTAGTTCAACCAAACCCTTGGTTGGGGTTTGGAATGGGGACAGGACAGGAACAACACCCCTCCCCCCAAAACAAAGAACTTAAAAAGCATGTTGTAAGAATCCTGCTAGTTTTGTTAGTGGCTTAGGTTGAACCAAACCCTAGAGGATAGAAGTGGACCCAACTCTTTTTTGGGGGAGAAAAATTCCTGTGATAAAAGTTTTTCCAACTTGAAATTATATATATGAGATGCAGGCTAACCATGCTCAATTAATGTAATGTTAGGGGGGGTAGGGGTGGTGATGGGCATACCTTGTCAATGGACCATTTTTATTCAATCACAATTCCTCTAAATATGGTCAAAACTCCTTGTGTTTTGGGCTGGCTGGGTACAATGCATGTAGGAAGTATATCGAATGTTGTTGCATATGCCATCAATCCTATGATGCTGGTAATTCATCGAACACTGATCAAATCAGACACCTTAGGGCCATCCATGCACCTCTGATTAAAATAACCCCCCGAGTAGAAACTACCTGCTCTAATTTATTAAATTCTTCCCCCCCGGGGGATGGGGGCAGTGTGATTGATTGGAATATATTCCTACTTTTTTTTAAAAAATTCCTTCGTTTGCAGTTTGTTTTAATAGGTTAGGGTGGGGGGGGGGGGGGGGGGATAGGGGCATAATAAACCAAAAGAAGTCTTTAAACTATTCCTAAGAAACCAACCAACTTGCACAAGTTTGTTCCCTTGGGGGTTAAAAAAAATCACTTTTGAATTAAGAAAGCAAGTTCCTTGGTGTTCCCCAAGCGGAGGAACACGAAAGGTGGTGGTGGGCGTGGGAGGGATCTTGTACTGAAAGGAGGGGGGGTTTCCATTCTGTCAAAATGGAGGGATTCTCTTTTATTTTTCTCTTCTGTCTCTCTGGAGAAGTTCCCCTCGATGGACACGTGGCTGGGTTAGTGTAATCTGAGAGGAGGAGGAGGAAGTAAGTAAAAAAAAAAAAAAAAAAAAACATGGAGAGAAACTTTTGAAGAGTGACGTGTACGTGTGTCCTTGTCATGTAATAACCCCGCGCTCTTCTCCCTCCCCCTCCCTCTGTTGGTTACTCTCTGTTTAACAAAAAAAAAAAACATGATACGATCGAAGGCGAAGGTTGACTGACTGTGGCTTTGGTTCGTGTTGGTGGGAGCAATGTCTTCTTGTCAAAAACCATTTTTTCTTAATTAATTTAACGCAGCTAACCACCGATTACAGTAAAAAGGAGAGAGATAGATAGTAATTTATGCTTTTATTTGATCATGTGTTATAATTTAAGGGCAAAATAGCAAATATATCTCAAATTTTGCCTATTTTTTTATTTATCTTGGACTTTAGAAAATATCACCTTATATTCTAAGGTTATAATGTTACATTAAAACTATCTTTCGTCAATAATAATCCTTAACGGAATCTTACCTGACGAATAACGACGTTAATGTCACTGTTTAGCTTTTATGATCACATTCGGGATTATAACTTGACTCAACATTCCTATTATGAGAAGCCACATTATCATCATCATTAATATCTTCTTCTACAACAAGTTCAGCTTCGAAATCAGCATAATCGGACTCAACAACTTCAACATTCAACATATTCAAATGCGGCGCTTTTTCATTACCATTATACTGGACATATTCATCCTCCTTTTCCATATCCTTTTCATCACCCTTGGGATCACTGTCATTACGTTCATGGCCATCAATGTATATATCAATTTGTTTAGCATCCAAGAACAAACTAAGCAATTCACTTATTTATACATCGATTAATATCTCAATCAATGTTTTAGCAAGACTCATCCTTGGTTTTGTAAACCACATCCGAATAGGTTCGTATCCAGCTTGTCTTGCTAAACTCCTTATGGTAAAAAAAACCTGATCTTATCCACATTTACATTGTTAAATCTAACCGTCTTCCCACCGATGTAGCAAACCTTACTGGTAAGATTAAGCTTACCGCCAACATACAAAAACAGATTCCCGTTTTTCATTCTTAAAATTAAACAACAAATACAACTCAACTCTAGGAGACTAACAAAACACCCAAACCAACCTAATTTACTAACAGCCCAAGTAACTTACTTGTGCAACGAAGTCAATTATTGCCACTTTCGATTCTGTAAAATAAGCAGCACGACGAAACCAGTAAACAACAAAAATTACTAAGATAACAAAACAAAATTACACAGTGTTAAATTTAGTGTGATAACGGAAAACAATCGGAGTCTGTCTCTACTTCTCTCTGTTTTTTTCCTAAATCAGCCGTCGAGGAAGACGCCGTTGAGGAGGAAAGGCGGGCAGTCGGAGAGGAGGAGCCATCGGGATGAGCCGTACGTGGAAGGCGGACTGAGGGGCTTACTGAGGGTGTGTCAGGGGTAAAGTTGACTGGGGAGGCGAACGTGGGGAGGACGGACGGAGGGGAGAGGTCGTCGGCGGGGGCTGGTGGGAGGAGATCGTGGCAGAGAGGCAGACAGGACGGGAGGCGAATGCCCGTGGGGAGACGAACGGGATAGAGGCAGTCAGGGAGGGAAGTCGGACAGGACGGAGTGACGAGGAGCGGTCGGAGGAAGGCCGTCAACGGGGGATGGAAAAAGAATGACGAGTTTGAGTTGGTTGGGGAAAAATTAAAATTAGGACATATTTTAATATTAATTTGGGAAAATTTTAAAATTAGGGCATAGTAGGATTAGTTAATTAAAAAATGATGACACTAACCGCGTTATTCGCCATGTTAATATCACGTAAGATTCCGTTAAAGATTATCACCGACGAATGATAATTTTGATATAAAATGATATTTTTTAAAGTAAAAAAAAAGAACGTGGAAAGTTTGAGATTTAAAAAAGGGGATTTGTGTTTTGTATTTTCTATGCAGAAAATATTTAAAAAAAGGTCGTCAGATTACGTCGCTTTGTATTTAAATGTAAAGATTATTTGTTATTTTGAAAAAGAAAAGAAAAGAGGGAGATAATGCCGCCCTTCCTCCTGTCGCTGTTTAGCCCTTTTTTTAGTTAAGCAGCATAGTAGTAGTAGTAGACCCCCCCCCCCTCCCCCTCCAAGTTCCCACTGCTTTTCTCTTCTCTTCGTCTTCATCATCATCATCATCATCAACTTCATCTTCCTCGTCTTCCGACGACTCCTCCCTGCTTTGCTGTCCTAAAACCAGGGTACCAACCCAACCCATCCCCTCTTTTCCTGCCTTCCGGTGGTAGCTTCTTAGAAGGCTAGTTCTTGTTTCTTTCTCCCAACGGTTCCAGAGGGTCCTCCTCCTCCTCCTCCCCCTCCTCTATATTGCTCTCCGGGTTTCCCTCCTTCCTGGAATTGCTTGCTTCCCCTTCTCGGTCAAGTTCCCGCCTCTTTGTTCGGTTCTCCCCTCTAAGTTCTCGCCGCCCCGGACTTAAATCATGGCCCGGGACGGCAAAATTTAGTGACTTGTCGGGCTTTGGAGTTTCGGTGGGGTTAGGGGTCTTGTCGGCGTCGGTGGTTCTGCTGGAGAGTTTGTCGTCGTTTCTGGAGTGTTTAGTTCAGAGCTTAGGATTGTTTGATGTTTTGTGGGGAAGTGAGTTGGATGGCCTTGGTCTGTCTTGGATGAGTTTGTTCCAAGTTCTTGGGTTTGGTCTGCATGTGGGGCATCTGGTCTGGCTGATATGTCGCTCTTTGGTGTCTCTGCTGCCCAGTAATTGGATGATTGTTAGTCGTGCCGGTGGTGTGATGGGGACCAAAGGTAGTTTCCTTAGTGATGGCGTCAAGGTGCCGCACAATTGGCTAGAGAAGTTCCTGGGCCATGTCTACAACGTCCACCAGAGCTACTACCAGAGTGTTGGGTCTAAGAAAGTCAGGAAAGCCTGGTGGAGGAAGCTTCTGTTTGCGTGGATCCTAGTTTGGAACACGTTTTCCTTGTGGGTGTTTTGGGGCATGAGCTCCAAGGCCGCGGAGAAGAGGAAGGAGACTCTCGTGAGCATGTGCGATGAGAGGGCTAGAATGCTGCAGGACCAGTTTAATGTCAGCATGAACCATGTTCACGCCATGTCTATCTTGATCGCCACCTTCCACCATGGGAAATACCCATCTGCCATCGATCAGGTAAGACGACTACTAGAATTACCAAGGTTTCACGAGCCATCCTATTTTTTGTCATCGAGTGATAATTGCCGTTTGAATTAGAGCAGAATATCGATAAGCTAACTGCCACGTGTATGGTAGGCGACCTTTGCGAGGTACACGGAAAGGACGGCCTTTGAGAGGCCACTTACCAGCGGTGTCGCCTATGCTGTGAGAGTTCTTCACGCTGAAAGAGAAGAGTTTGAGAAGCAACAGGGCTGGCAGATAAAGAGAATGGATGGTCATGTGCAAAAGCCGATGTACAAAGATGACTATGAAGTTGAAGTACATGAACCGTACCCTGTTCAGGAAGAATACGCTCCAGTCATCTTTGCGCAAGATACGATTTCGCACATCATTTCTCTTGACATGCTGTCCGGAAAGGTGTGGTACCTAATGTTTTGAATTCACTAAGTGGTTGTATTTTTGAACTTTGATTATTTGCTCTGTGTATATTTTTAAACTTCGGTGATTAGCCAAAACCGTACTTCAAGATTAGGTGATATCTTGTGTTCCTTGTAGTTATGGCCGGTGATTCTGTTTCAATTGGACAGGAAGACCGTGAGAATATTCTTCGTGCAAGAGCTTCAGGGAAAGGGGTTCTTACTGCTCCATTCAGACTGCTTAAAACAAACAATCTGGGAGTAATATTAACGTTCGCTGTCTACAAGAAGGATCTTTGGCCTAATGCCACTCCCGAAGAGAGAATTAAGGAAACACTGGGGTAAGTAGCTTGCTTCTTCTCATCTAAAAGTTAATCAGGATGCCGCTGTGTGGATTCTCATGATTAGGGAAAGGTTTCTCTGCTATCAGCTTTTCACAGACTCCCATTTCGACGTAATGGCTACTAGACTATGATTGGGGCTCTTCATTCTGGCGCTGGCATCGTACAGCTTGGTGTTACTTAATAAAAAAATTAAATGCAGTTCATCTGTCTATTTATTTATCTGCAGATACCTTGGTGGAGTGTTCCATATAGAGTCTCTTGTAACGAAGTTGCTACAACAACTCGCGAGCAAGCAGAGCATTGTAGTCAATGTGTATGACATCACAAATGATTCACAACCTATAAGCATGTATGGTTCAGATGCATCGTACGATGGTCTTGAACATGTTAGCGGCCTTAACTTTGGAGATCCATTCAAGAGGCATGAGATGAGATGCAGGTGAATCACTATTGCATTTTTAAGTCCTACCCTTTATTTGAGAAAGGGTGGTTCCATGAAGAACAGAGAGCTAAAAAATAATTCATAAACAATGCTGCAAGATGGAGATTTGATTTAGGGATTGCAATACCATCCGAGTTGATGCATCCAAGTAATTTTGTGGTATCAACAGGTTCAAACAAAGAGCGCTGTTGCCCTGGCTAGCCATATTTATGTCAGTTGGAATCCTTGTGATTGCTTTGCTTGTTGGGCATATTTTCCATGCCACGATGAATCGTATTGCCAAAGTTGAAGATGACTTCCATAAAATGATGGAGCTTAAGAAGAGGGCCGAGAACGCCGACGTTGCAAAGTCACAGGTATTTTCATTCTTGGTAATGTGTAAACTTCTTCTAACCACTGCAATAGCATTAGTCATTCATCTTTTTTTTTTCAGTTCCTTGCCACTGTCTCACACGAGATAAGGACACCAATGAATGGAGTCTTAGGTAAGTCACTCGTTAAATTATAGCAGTCATCATCATAAAGCCTGTATTAGCGGCTAGTTTAAGTTGCAACATTTTCTTGCTTCTCAGGAATGTTGCATATGCTGATGGATACCGCCCTGGACATAAACCAGCAGGATTATGTTAGAACTGCACAGGCGAGTGGGAAAGCCCTAGTCTCCCTTATAAATAAGGTGCTGGATCAAGCGAAGATAGAATCTGGTAAGATTGAGTTGGAGGCAGTGCAGTTTGACGTGCGGACGATACTGGATGATGTTTTATCGCTCTTCTCTGGGAAATCTCAAGACAAAGTAGAGGTATTGACCGACTGACCCCACACGCATGAGAAGCCGAGTTCTGTATTCATAATTTAATCTCTCTCATTGCGTGGAACATGCAGCTTGCAGCTTACATATCCGATAAGGTCCCCCAGACGATAATCGGTGACCCGGGGAGGTTTCGACAAATCATCACAAATTTAGTGGGTAACTCGATCAAGGTGAGTTGCCTTTTGCTATCTGTATTTTCTGGCATCTCTGTCATGAAGTGCAGGGTGGAAGGATTGTGTTGATTTATCGTTCACTGATGACATTTTCACATTTCCAGTTTACGGAGAGGGGACATATTTTTGTTACGGTGCATCTATTCGAGGAAGTTATGTACTCAGATGATCTTGTGATGGAATCATCAAGTGGTAGTTTAAGTAGCTTACCAGTATCAGATAGACGCCGCAGCTGGGAAAAATTTGGGTCCTTGAGTGGAGATGGATCCAACACCCGATTTTCTTCTCCTTTTTCTGACCCGATCTGTTTAATCGTATCGGTGGAGGACACTGGTGCGGGAATACCTTTTGAAGCTCAAGCACGAGTATTCACACCATACATGCAAGTTCGACCCTCCATTTCTCGAACGCATGGGGGCACTGGAATAGGGCTGAGCATCAGTAAGTGTCTGGTTGGTCTCATGAATGGGGAGATCGGGTTTGTGAGCACGCCGAAGATAGGATCTACTTTTACATTTACTGCCATTTTTGGCAATGGAAATTGCCAGCGAGTCAACCGGCCAAGTACTGCGCTTGATGCGTCCTCTGGGTTTCAGGGAATGAATGCCTTGGTTGTTGACTCAAGGCCAGTCCGTGCCAAAGTGACGATGTACCATCTGCAACGACTTGGGATACGCAGTTGTGTTTTAAACGACACTACTCTTTGCGATATGCAAATCGACATGGTCCTTGTTGAGGGGGAAATTTGGGAGAAATACTTGGGATCTTTGGCTCTTTTGCAAGATAGGCTGAGGAATAGAGAGTTCCGGGCATCTCCTAAACTCTTTGTGCTGGCTAATTCTGTTGGCTTGATGCGCGCCGGCTCACCCACTTCTGACAGTTTTGGTCCTTTTGTGCTGATGAAACCTCTGAGGGTAAGTATGCTCGCGGCTTCCCTACAGCGAGCATTGGGGATCAGTGACCAGGCGAGTCACTCTATCTGCGGTTCTCCAAGTGTGTCTTTGCGGAGTCTTTTACAAGGCAGGAAAATTCTCATCGTCGATGATAACAGAGTAAACCTCCGAGTTGCTGAAGGTGCTTTGAAAAAATACGGGGCAGATGTGGTTTGTGCCAACTGTGGAAAAGACGCTATAAATCTCCTAAAACCACCTCACGGTTTTGATGCGTGCTTTATGGACATCCAGATGCCGGACAAGGACGGGTGAGTTATGATTCAACTATTTGATCTTGACTTGGAAGTCTGATAAAAGATTCTTGACGAATTGGTGGTGGTGCTGGTTCCTTTCACAGGTTCGAAACCACTAAAGAGATTCGACAAATGGAGGTGTACCGGGACCGATCGCAGCATGAAGACTCATGTTCAGATCACCAAGCCCGAGGCTCAAACTTCCGTTTACCGATCTTGGCCATGACGGCCGACGTGATTCACGCCACTCACGAGAAGTGCATAGAGAACGGGATGGACGGACACGTCTCGAAGCCTTTCGAAGCAGAGCAACTGTACAGGGAGGTCTCTCGCTTCTTCCACTCGGTTCCAGACCAACCAAAATGAATAAGCCGGATTAATCGAATTCCCAAGTCCGGACAACTGGACAGGCACGGGCCAGGATTCTCAGTCAGCCGACCCGGTCGATCTCCATGTTATCTTCTGAGAAGTGAGTCTACTATACCCATTGTTTTCTCGCCGGGATACCAGTGGTTGGCGAGGTCATAGGGTATCTAACCTGTGTTTGGTTTTACGAAAATGCAGTCGGGTTTGGGCGCTGGTCCGGGACGAGCCATTGTACATGAGACGGAGGAGGAATTTCCGACTTTTTCTGTAAATTATATTATTTAGTCTTATAATTATCAAATAAATATTTTATTTTAAAATTTTTATCGGAGTTTTAGAGATTTTCAACTGCTGATTTTTTTTTTAATAATAATAAAGTGAATAATAAGTGGGGGAGGATCTGAAAACGGAGCGTAGAAAGTACGCCCCCCCCCCCCCCCCAAAAAAAAAGAAAATAAACAAAAGCACAACCAATAAGAGGAGCGTTTTTGTGGCATCGTCTCATTGCGTCCGGGGGGTGGGGTGTCAGTTGTGATTGCGGGTTGCGGCGGAGGAGTCGGAGGGCGGCGGCGATGGATCCTGACGCGGTGGCGAAGGCATTCGTGGAGCACTACTACTCGACCTTCGACTCTAATAGAGCCAACCTCGGAAACCTCTACCAGGAGAACTCGATGTTGACCTTCGAGGGCCAGAAGATCCCAGGATCGGCGAACATCGTCTCCAAGCTCACCTCCCTCCCCTTCCAGCAGTGCCAGCACAGTATCACCACCGTCGATTGCCAGCCTTCCGGCCCCGCCGGCGGCATGCTCGTCTTCGTCAGCGGTAACCTCCAGCTCGCCGGCGAGCAGCACGCCCTCAAGTTCAGCCAGGCACGTCTTTCCTTAGATCTGACGGGAATCTGTCGTGCTTTATGTGATGCTGGTATTGCTCTGTGTTAAGGTTTGGAAAACCCTAGCGATTTGTTCCGGTGATATCTCTGCCGCCTTGTGATTAGGGTGTGGGATGATGAAAATCCCTTGGAAATAGAGAAGTCCTATAGGGGGTAGAATTCTCACTGCCTTTGATTCAAACTGGCTGATCAGAACTCGACATGCCTTTTGCTTTCTTGTGTTATGGATTTTCGTGGCTTTTGGACCTTGCTACATATTCATATCCCCGGGGCAGAACTCATGTCTAACTCTGTGGTTAAGGATTATGGAATCGCTCATATTCTGATTTCTGATTTGTGTATCTGGTTTCTTTGAAATGTATTGCTGCAGATCTTTAATTGTTTATGATTGTGGCATTCATTCTACTTTCTCGACTGTCTGTTTGTGTCGGGCTTTCTGTCGGATGTTCATGCTTGCTGATGTTTTGCTTTCTGTGCCTAACACGGATTGTTTCGGCCATTATTATGGTAGTCTATGTGGTGGATGTCTTACTGCTCTGTCGTCAACCTCATTCATCTTCTTTTCTTTTTCTATCTTATCCTCCAGATGTTTCATTTGATCCCTACACCCCAAGGAAGCTTTTACGTGTTGAATGACATCTTCCGGCTAAACTATGCCTGAGAACAGGAGTCAGACAAGCTGCTTGAATTTCGCCCTATTACAACCACCGTTTCCTTAAAGCATGTCTCATGGCGAAGGTTTCAGATTGTGGACCGGGTTTTTACGAATTTCCTTTGTTAAAAGAGTCCTGCTTTATTACTCTCCAGGATACAACATTTGGTCTGACGATTGCATGTGTGAAAAGTGTTTGGGGATTCTTTTTGTGCCGTTTGGTACGTGTATCTCCTATCTGGATTCAGTTTCTCTGGATTAGAACTCAGATTGCAAATGCCAATGCTGGGTTTATGCAAAGTTTGATTACAGTAAGAAGAAAATGGATTCCATTCCTCTGGATTTACTGTCCCTAGTTACTGGAATTGATGATCTCAATTGTCATCATTGTTCGATGAGAGTTTAGTGAAATCTTTGAAAGGCAGCTCTGGCATCTTAATCTGAGGGATCGCTGGTAGAATCCCATTATTATCCTGCTCCTGGGTGGGCAGTGAGTTATCCTTCTCTGCATTTCCGTCTGCTGTGGCCGCTGGGGCCTTGCGCTTCAACAATCCGGTCGCCAGGTTCCCCACGGTTCGGAATGGGTTGCTCAGGCCTTCCTTCACTTTGAGGATCAGGGACACCTCAGAAAGCTGCCAGCCAACCGTGAGGACGATCATGATCGAGAGTAGCCAGTGGGTGACAGTGTTCTGCCTCTTAATGCGCCTCAGCTCCTTAACTATCTCTTCGGCCGTGGCATGCCCGACCAAGGCAACTTCCTCCTCCTGCGAGTCCAACGACACATTACCTGTAAAGGCTTCCACCTGTCATAGGACATGGAATGCAACCACTGCGATCATCGATCCGAAAGGGGAAAACGGACAAGAGCTGTGTTGGCAGTTAAAGTTACCCGGGAGAGGAGACTCGGGTCCTCCTCCTCCTCCACCACCACAACCTCCTCGCCAGCGGCAGAAAGGGCGTTCCTCCGGTCGTCGAGGAGCTCCGGCCTGTCGTGGCTCGTCGTCTCCATTTTTCTTCGGAACGCTGCGGGGGGGGGGAGGTGTCTAGCCAGGGAAACCGAAGAGGATGAGGGATGACGTGGCGGTATGACCTATCGACACGTGTGGATGGTACTCTATTCCCCCCCTTACAGCCGACTTCCCACGTCGGCCTTTATAATTGGGCTTTCCCTTTTCCTTTAATCCCACCCTCAAAAACTTATTCTACGTGATTTTACATCACAATTTTGTCCAGCCAAGTTCGCTCACATAATACATTAAATTAATTTAATTACAGATGATTAAACTTTGACAAATACGCGACCACGTGTTGATGCCGTGCATCGTTTCTACACAAAGAAAATCAGTAGTGGTTCGGTTATGGCGATCATTCCAGATATCAAGTGCCAGCTATGCATTAAAAGAGAGTGGTCGGACTTTTGATTAAAAATAATTATTTTGAACAAATTCACATGGTAAGAAGTTAATTGGGGGGGGGGGGGGGGTTCCTTATCCCTTAAGGGGTCTGGATGCCACGTGACATTCTGGATTGTTGTGTCTTGATGCAGACAAAGGTGGTGGCGTGTAAGAGATTAGAAACCCAAACCCTGGGAAATCACCGACCAAACTCCCCCCCTCCCCCCCCCAAATACAAATTCAAATAGGATCATCCAGAAACGCCATCCACGGACATCGGAGATCTTCTTCACCTGTAAACGTACTGCGAGCTTGATCAAGAGGCTCGACTCCAGACATGGCGGACTGGGGGCCGGTGGTGATAGCTGTGGTGCTGTTCGTGCTGCTGACCCCTGGGTTGCTGTTCCAGATCCCTGGGAACCATCGCGTGGTGGAGTTCGGCAGCATGCGCACCAGCGGCCTCTCCATCCTCGTCCACGCCATCATATTCTTCGGCCTCATCACCATCTTCCTCGTGGCCGTCGGCGTTCACATCTACACCGGCCGATGATCCCTCTCCCCCTCGCTCTGCTGCGTCCTTTGGTAACTCCACCTCCTCGTTATCGATTCGTAGGTAGTAAAATTTATCTTTGTTTAATTGATCGGGGCTGTACCTTTCCGATTCCGCTTTGTTCTCGAGCACATTGTGAAAAGACCTATAAAATTTTTCAAATTCTCCGTCATTTGACGGTCAATCTGCGAAAGCGACAAAACTTTATACCTTCACTGTGGCAATATCGACTGTCTTTGTACTTTAATCCGTGCCACGTGTGTTCTCTTTTCCACTTACCCTGCATCACACTAAAATACAAAACTAGGGTCAGTAATAAATCGCTGAGTACGCTTATCATGTACATGCGAAAATATAAGGCCACTAATAATATCCTAATGTGCACTTTCAAAATCGTTTATGCAGCATGCGTCAGAACAGTATAATTCATAATCCTTTAATAAACAGATAATACCATATCACAACGATGCCAAATAAATAATAGACAGTAAGCAACATCAACTATATAAGCGACTCCCGTGAATCATCCCATCTCATCTCATATCAACCCTTCTCGAGGTGCCAGAACCACCGCAGTACGTTCTCACCTACTCCTCCGGGAGCGCCTGGGAAACGGCCGGCAGGCACGACCGCGGGTGGTCGTCGCCTCCCCGTTCTCCTCCGACCCACGGTCGGGAACTAATAAAATCAGGGTATTCCCTTTTCAACTCATTTCAATCTAGTTCAGGAGATCGTTACCGGCAGATGATTAAATATATAATTGCTTAAGATCAAGTCCGTAACTATCATAACTCAATGGCTGCGCACTCACAATAATGAAACAGTTTATAGCTCTCGGTGTGGCCAGACCCAATTGAACCGGTGATCAACCAACGTCCAACTCAACCAGCGTCCAGAATCCTCCAAGCCCCAGCCACCGTCAACCGGAGTCGACGTGACTGATCCCACTCGGAGATCCCAGGCGCTACCTTGTCAAACCAGTCAACGCAATCGGACTCAATCCCCAGCCACCACCTTCTCGCGTCCTAATGTGTGCGCAGCCTTTTCCATCCTCACTCCTGGACAGATTTCCACATGTGCCGACCTACGACATCGCACAACACCACAGCCAATATGCGAGCCACTCACTGCACGATTTATCAGAGGGCGCTATTTTCCATCTTTTCCACGCGAATTCAGGTCAGCACTCTAGATAGCAAGTTCATTTCCGCACACCATACTCACCTTATTGTTCAAAGTCATCGCATCACAGTCTATGTTGCACACCGTTTCCACTATAGAGGTTCGGTGTTCTGTATTATTAAGCCACAAGGGAGTGCTGCGAGTGCGGATTATGTAATCAACTCATACGTACAGCATCCCTGGCGCAACTTCTTGCCTGATTTCGGCCACCAACGGTCCTTACGACCCAAGGCTACTCCGCACATAACTAATAAATCGTTATTAGTGCGGCAATGCATCGAGTTGGGCGCGCAAACGCTCTACCCGCCGATAATCATTTCTCTACCCCTGTTCCACCAAAGTGGAACCCTCCCCGAGCCAAGTACTAGTTTATACTCTACTTCACCGGCCGGAGGTCACTACACTCACCCTGCCTTCCCCCGAAATCTCACTCCAAAAATCGAAGTACTCGATTAAACATTCAACAGTTCAACACACAAATCAGGGGAAGGGGGAGTACGTACTTGTCCCTAATGTCCTCTTAACCGAATCTGTAGCCGACAGATGCTCCGAGCCGCGTCCTTCCCTCCTTCTCTGCAATCGCACGCTCGAGCAAGCGGTTGGTAGGAAAAAAAGGGCTGCGGGGGACGAAGAGGAGGCTAGCTGAAGGGGACTGCAATTTCACTTCGTGGACGGGCTCGGTTGAGGTTTTGATTCTCCCCGACGTTGCTTCCCCACTTCCCACTTTATCCTTACCTCCCTTCTCTATCGTGTGGTTCCCGCAAGCCTTTCTTATTTTATTATTTTTTCCCTTATTAACATTTCCCCTTGATCTGAGCGTATGTGACAAGGTGAGGGAGAGGGATAAGGATTTTTACCGACGCACTGTGCTAGTAGTTTGATTGCTGACACAACGTATGGGTTACTTGTTTCTTTTCTGCTAATTCTATCCAGATTGTTATCCTGCCGATAGTTTCACGAGGTCGGGAGTCGTTCTCTCCGATTCCTTCTCTTCGTCCTATTATAGCCCATACATTCACGGATTTATTGCTCTCTTATTCATGATGAATTTTTAATCCGTAAACACGCTACTTGTAGGTTACGTGTTCATTATAATTTGGTTAGTTTTCCCGATCAAAATTCGCGACGTTAAACGGATATTATCGATACTCTAATTCGATTTCGTTTAGGTCCAGGTGTCCCCTTTCCCGCGTGACGTAATCACACGAAATCGAATTAGTAATCTCGTTAATATTCGATATTAACGTTCACTGACAATGAAAGTATTAAACTCTTGTGCCATGTCGGATTTTGACTCGGTCAAACGTCCTAATTCTTGTCAATTCGTCTAGTCAAAGTAATATATTTCATTTCCGAAATTTTGGGTCGTTACCCCTGTGATTTTGTCTCATCCTAAAGTTCATTCGATGTCGCATATACATTCTTTTGGCATAGTTCTTATTAGAAGATCCGGAACTTAATTCATATCCATATACTTCAAAATATAGGAAAAAAAAATTTAAGACGTCGGTAATTGTACTGAAATTGAATTGGTGATGTTATTATAACACGTAGATTATGTTTCATCGATGAAATTCCGACACGTGTATTCCTGTCTTGTTAAGTACAAAACTGTTGTCCTTTTCTTTTATTGCACAAGTGCTCTTCGCAGCTACAAACTTAGTCACACCATAAACGTTGTCGCACTTTCATGGTAACCATCCCGGCATGTTATTAGCTGAGCTGGGTCCTGCCGGTGCTGCCACTGCTGGATCCACCTGGTACCTGGTTGGATTTTCGGGTATCCCGATTCATCCTCCAAGATTAGGATTCGGATCATGATGGTGAAGGAGGCATACCCGATTTGTAGGGTTGGCTCATAGTCCATCGGAAGCGGCTGGAAGAACACATCCCCGTGAGGCTGGCCTGGATGACAGACGAAACCCATTGATTCCACACCGGGATTCAGCTGCAGTGCATGCGCTTGGTACCCTTCCATTAGCTGCATGAGAGGAACCAAGGATTTTGGTTAAACGCCTTGGACAGTTGGGACGAGTAACCATTTGGATCTCGACACACAAACTCGACAGCTTTCCTATGTTTTCACCCGTTGTCTTAGCGTACTGTTCGCCTTGTTCAGCTGGTGCTCCTGTGAAGGTAACCCAACCGCTCGTTTCGTTAAGCCTTTCCCATCCAAGACCATATTGCACAAACTGTTGTCACAATGCGGCCTATTTTTTATACATACCTTGCGTTGGAGGTCGTTCAGTTGGTCCAGTATGTATTGCATCTGCATAACAAGAAACGGAATTCACCGAAGAAACAGAAATGGTCGTAAAACCCTAGTCAGTCCAGATGCCAGTAACTTAGAATTTTAGATAATACAGACCCTAGTGGATCGAATCAACTTCAATGACGAATCAAGCTGCCTCTCCAAGGATTCCAGCTCCTTTGAGCTTAGAGGGCCGAGTTCTTCACCGAGAAGATTCCTGTGTCGTGACCGAATATCGCTTAAACAACATGTAACAGAACAAGCTCTCTGTGCGCTCTAACATGACTGGAGTGAAAAAATATCGCAAGTAATGAGGAAAAGTATTCATACTACCTTAGTGTTCTTTGAAGGGCTTCGTAACGCGCCTTCAGCTTTAGGTACTCCTGCTGACTGTGCAACTCCTGCAAGTGAATAAACATGCGCATTCTGGCATCAACACTTATCGACAGATAGAACTGAATAGGAACAGGTCAAGAAAGAATTTATCACCTCTAGGGTTTCACGGTTCGACACTGGTGGTTCTGGCACGCCATAGTTGCAGTTCTGGTACCTCTCCAAGGTCTTGAGCATACTGGTAGTTGTACCGGAACATGTACACATAGTGAAAATGGATCCCAATCCGCACACGAAATTAATGCACGCATATATGCTTGTTTTGAAGATATAAATCCAACACCAACGAGGATAATCATGGAGAAAGCAAACTGAGATGAAAACTACTATCTCCGGTTGTCAAGGATATGTGTCTCTTTTAGTTAATTGCTCATATTCTCCACACTTTCTCTTGCAAAAATCAAGCACCGTCCCTAATCGTGATATCCATTTCATTCATGCCGGGTAGATTCGATCCTGGTCGAAAAATGACCGACCGTATGGATCATGTCGAAGCTCTACGTATCTAGTATTTAACACCAATAGCGAAACCCGATGAAGCATTATCACTGTGCCAACAAACAAGTAATCCAGGAAATGGTCCGGAGGTTAAACAACCTCAACAGACAAGACATCTATCTGATTGACAATCAACAAACGGATCATCTCATTGCAATAAAATGAAAAAACTAAAACAGTGTCTGAGAAAGTGGGTTTGCCTAGAGAATGACCAGAGGATCAAATGTTGGGTTCTGCTAAGGAAGTCCCAATGGTCGATTTAGGAAAACCTCCTAAGAACCCAACTTTATGTCTTAAGGCCACAGGACAAGCAGCAACCTACAAACAATCGTCGACAAACTAATACATATAAACTCTTGTAGAGGGGGACCAAACAAGAACCCTAGCATCAAATCGCCCACGGTTCCAATCTAATCAGCCTCAATTAAACAAGCAATTGCGTTTTGGTTGTAGTGGGAAACAAAGTGTTGTGATATTTAGGGGATAGGCAAAAAATGAAAGAATGACATTAAAAAGGGGGTCCTTCATGACATTGTTGTCTATCCAATATTCATGTTGAAATGTACATATTTTAGTAAAAAACAACAATAGGGTTGCATCATCTCCACCCATTTTTCTTTAGTTCGTACTCCAACTGAGTTAGATCAAAAGGGTAAAGGTCCTCCTTCTTTTGGTTTCCTTGCAATCAGAACAGAGGAAAGAACAGAAAGGAGGAGACAACGGGGATGCTCAAGTCATGAAACCAGTTGAGGTGGAGAAAACAAATAAAAAACCAAGGAAAAGGGAAATGATGAGGAGTGAATTTGGACCAACCCCAGAAATCAAAACATGAAATTAGAGAAAGAAATGAAATGATAGAAAGGGGAAAGGAACAATTTGAAGTGGTTCATCTTCATCTTCATCTTCTTCTCCTCTTGTTTTTTGCTCTCATGGGATTTTTCCTAGATGCAGAGATCTAAGGAGGAAGAGATGGAACTCAAGGCACTCGCCAAACAGGCACCACGTACACCCACCCAAAAACCCCACAACACAGTAATAGTAATAATGATGAAAGAAGAAGAAGAAGAAGGCGGAGGAGGAGGAGGAGAGATATAATATACTTTGAGGTGCTGCAGAACTCGTAGAGCTTTCCCCTATTTGAGAAAACGATAAGGGCGACCTCGACGTCGCAGAGGACGGAGAGTTCGTAAGCCTTCTTGAGGAGTCCATTCCTCCTCTTTGCAAAGGTCACCTGCCTGTTGATCTTGTTCTCTATCCTCTTCAGCTCCACCCTCCCCCTCCCCATCGCCCCCAACCTTATTCCTCCTTTTTGGGCTTCTCTTAAACGTTTTTGATTGTTTTGGCCAAAAAAAAAAACTTAACCAAAAGAGAGATGGAAATAATGGACTGGGGGGAGAGGAGAGAGGTGAAGAGCGAATGAATAACACACAGACACTCCCCCTTCTCCTTTTTGTTCCCTTGTCAAGAAGAAGGAACTCTCCAACCCTCCTCCGCCCCCCCTTACCTTCTTACATCATCATTAGCAGAAATCGAACAAAAGAAAGTCTATCCCATTTGGTAAGAAGGAAGAGAGTGTTAGAATTCGAGCACAGCGGAAGCAGTAAAACAATATTTTTCAGCCCAAATCACAAGATCATCATGGTACGTATAATATATTTGAGATACAGCAACCAGAAAAACTTACCCGGAAATCGTACCTCGAAATTTCCGGTAAATTAGAACAGAGTCGCGAATAAGTAAGAGCCCCACGTGTGACTCCTCTAGCGGTATCCACTCACAATAATGAAACAGTTTATAGCTCTCGGTGTGGCCAGACCCAATTGAACCGGTGATCAACCAACGTCCAACTCAACCAGCGTCCAGAATCCTCCAAGCCCCAGCCACCGTCAACCGGAGTCGACGTGACTGATCCCACTCGGAGATCCCAGGCGCTACCTTGTCAAACCAGTCAACGCAATCGGACTCAATCCCCAGCCACCACCTTCTCGCGTCCTAATGTGTGCGCAGCCTTTTCCATCCCCACTCCTGGACAGATTTCCACATGTGCCGACCTACGACATCGCACAACACCACAGCCAATATGCGAGCCACTCACTGCACGATTTATCAGAGGGCGCTATTTTCCATCTTTTCCACGCGAATTCAGGTCAGCACTCTAGATAGCAAGTTCATTTCCGCACACCATACTCACCTTATTGTTCAAAGTCATCGCATCACAGTCTATGTTGCACACCGTTTCCACTATAGAGGTTCGGTGTTCTGTATTATTAAGCCACAAGGGAGTGCTGCGAGTGCGGATTATGTAATCAACTCATACGTACAGCATCCCTGGCGCAACTTCTTGCCTGATTTCGGCCACCAACGGTCCTTACGACCCAAGGCTACTCCGCACATAACTAATAAATCGTTATTAGTGCGGCAATGCATCGAGTTGGGCGCGCAAACGCTCTACCCGCCGATAATCATTTCTCTACCCCTGTTCCACCAAAGTGGAACCCTCCCTGAGCCAAGTACTAGTTTATACTCTACTTCACCGGCCGAAGGTCACTACACTCACCCTGCCTTCCCCCGAAATCTCACTCCAAAAATCGAAGTACTCGATTAAACATTCAACAGTTCAACACACAAATCAGGGGAAGGGGGAGTACGTACTTGTCCCTAATGTCCTCTTAACCGAATCTGTAGCCGACAGATGCTCCGAGCCGCGTCCTTCCCTCCTTCTCTGCAATCGCACGCTCGAGCAAGCGGTTGGTAGGAAAAAAAGGGCTGCGGGGGACGAAGAGGAGGCTAGCTGAAGGGGACTGCAATTTCACTTCGTGGACGGGCTCGGTTGAGGTTTTGATTCTCCCCGACGTTGCTTCCCCACTTCCCACTTTATCCTTACCTCCCTTCTCTATCGTGTGGTTCCCGCAAGCCTTTCTTATTTTATTATTTTTTCCCTTATTAACATTTCCCCTTGATCTGAGCGTATGTGACAAGGTGAGGGAGAGGGATAAGGATTTTTACCGACGCACTGTGCTAGTAGTTTGATTGCTGACACAACGTATGGGTTACTTGTTTCTTTTCTGCTAATTCTATCCAGATTGTTATCCTGCCGATAGTTTCACGAGGTCGGGAGTCGTTCTCTCCGATTCCTTCTCTTCGTCCTATTATAGCCCATACATTCACGGATTTATTGCTCTCTTATTCATGATGAATTTTTAATCCGTAAACACGCTACTTGTAGGTTACGTGTTCATTATAATTTGGTTAGTTTTCCCGATCAAAATTCGCGACGTTAAACGGATATTATCGATACTCTAATTCGATTTCGTTTAGGTCCAGGTGTCCCCTTTCCCGCGTGACGTAATCACACGAAATCGAATTAGTAATCTCGTTAATATTCGATATTAACGTTCACTGACAATGAAAGTATTAAACTCTTGTGCCATGTCGGATTTTGACTCGGTCAAACGTCCTAATTCTTGTCAATTCGTCTAGTCAAAGTAATATATTTCATTTCCGAAATTTTGGGTCGTTACCCCTGTGATTTTGTCTCATCCTAAAGTTCATTCGATGTCGCATATACATTCTTTTGGCATAGTTCTTATTAGAAGATCCGGAACTTAATTCATATCCATATACTTCAAAATATAGGAAAAAAAAATTTAAGACGTCGGTAATTGTACTGAAATTGAATTGGTGATGTTATTATAACACGTAGATTATGTTTCATCGATGAAATTCCGACACGTGTATTCCTGTCTTGTTAAGTACAAAACTGTTGTCCTTTTCTTTTATTGCACAAGTGCTCTTCGCAGCTACAAACTTAGTCACACCATAAACGTTGTCGCACTTTCATGGTAACCATCCCGGCATGTTATTAGCTGAGCTGGGTCCTGCCGGTGCTGCCACTGCTGGATCCACCTGGTACCTGGTTGGATTTTCGGGTATCCCGATTCATCCTCCAAGATTAGGATTCGGATCATGATGGTGAAGGAGGCATACCCGATTTGTAGGGTTGGCTCATAGTCCATCGGAAGCGGCTGGAAGAACACATCCCCGTGAGGCTGGCCTGGATGACAGACGAAACCCATTGATTCCACACCGGGATTCAGCTGCAGTGCATGCGCTTGGTACCCTTCCATTAGCTGCATGAGAGGAACCAAGGATTTTGGTTAAACGCCTTGGACAGTTGGGACGAGTAACCATTTGGATCTCGACACACAAACTCGACAGCTTTCCTATGTTTTCACCCGTTGTCTTAGCGTACTGTTCGCCTTGTTCAGCTGGTGCTCCTGTGAAGGTAACCCAACCGCTCGTTTCGTTAAGCCTTTCCCATCCAAGACCATATTGCACAAACTGTTGTCACAATGCGGCCTATTTTTTATACATACCTTGCGTTGGAGGTCGTTCAGTTGGTCCAGTATGTATTGCATCTGCATAACAAGAAACGGAATTCACCGAAGAAACAGAAATGGTCGTAAAACCCTAGTCAGTCCAGATGCCAGTAACTTAGAATTTTAGATAATACAGACCCTAGTGGATCGAATCAACTTCAATGACGAATCAAGCTGCCTCTCCAAGGATTCCAGCTCCTTTGAGCTTAGAGGGCCGAGTTCTTCACCGAGAAGATTCCTGTGTCGTGACCGAATATCGCTTAAACAACATGTAACAGAACAAGCTCTCTGTGCGCTCTAACATGACTGGAGTGAAAAAATATCGCAAGTAATGAGGAAAAGTATTCATACTACCTTAGTGTTCTTTGAAGGGCTTCGTAACGCGCCTTCAGCTTTAGGTACTCCTGCTGACTGTGCAACTCCTGCAAGTGAATAAACATGCGCATTCTGGCATCAACACTTATCGACAGATAGAACTGAATAGGAACAGGTCAAGAAAGAATTTATCACCTCTAGGGTTTCACGGTTCGACACTGGTGGTTCTGGCACGCCATAGTTGCAGTTCTGGTACCTCTCCAAGGTCTTGAGCATACTGGTAGTTGTACCGGAACATGTACACATAGTGAAAATGGATCCCAATCCGCACACGAAATTAATGCACGCATATATGCTTGTTTTGAAGATATAAATCCAACACCAACGAGGATAATCATGGAGAAAGCAAACTGAGATGAAAACTACTATCTCCGGTTGTCAAGGATATGTGTCTCTTTTAGTTAATTGCTCATATTCTCCACACTTTCTCTTGCAAAAATCAAGCACCGTCCCTAATCGTGATATCCATTTCATTCATGCCGGGTAGATTCGATCCTGGTCGAAAAATGACCGACCGTATGGATCATGTCGAAGCTCTACGTATCTAGTATTTAACACCAATAGCGAAACCCGATGAAGCATTATCACTGTGCCAACAAACAAGTAATCCAGGAAATGGTCCGGAGGTTAAACAACCTCAACAGACAAGACATCTATCTGATTGACAATCAACAAACGGATCATCTCATTGCAATAAAATGAAAAAACTAAAACAGTGTCTGAGAAAGTGGGTTTGCCTAGAGAATGACCAGAGGATCAAATGTTGGGTTCTGCTAAGGAAGTCCCAATGGTCGATTTAGGAAAACCTCCTAAGAACCCAACTTTATGTCTTAAGGCCACAGGACAAGCAGCAACCTACAAACAATCGTCGACAAACTAATACATATAAACTCTTGTAGAGGGGGACCAAACAAGAACCCTAGCATCAAATCGCCCACGGTTCCAATCTAATCAGCCTCAATTAAACAAGCAATTGCGTTTTGGTTGTAGTGGGAAACAAAGTGTTGTGATATTTAGGGGATAGGCAAAAAATGAAAGAATGACATTAAAAAGGGGGTCCTTCATGACATTGTTGTCTATCCAATATTCATGTTGAAATGTACATATTTTAGTAAAAAACAACAATAGGGTTGCATCATCTCCACCCATTTTTCTTTAGTTCGTACTCCAACTGAGTTAGATCAAAAGGGTAAAGGTCCTCCTTCTTTTGGTTTCCTTGCAATCAGAACAGAGGAAAGAACAGAAAGGAGGAGACAACGGGGATGCTCAAGTCATGAAACCAGTTGAGGTGGAGAAAACAAATAAAAAACCAAGGAAAAGGGAAATGATGAGGAGTGAATTTGGACCAACCCCAGAAATCAAAACATGAAATTAGAGAAAGAAATGAAATGATAGAAAGGGGAAAGGAACAATTTGAAGTGGTTCATCTTCATCTTCATCTTCTTCTCCTCTTGTTTTTTGCTCTCATGGGATTTTTCCTAGATGCAGAGATCTAAGGAGGAAGAGATGGAACTCAAGGCACTCGCCAAACAGGCACCACGTACACCCACCCAAAAACCCCACAACACAGTAATAGTAATAATGATGAAAGAAGAAGACGAAGAAGGCGGAGGAGGAGGAGGAGAGATATAATATACTTTGAGGTGCTGCAGAACTCGTAGAGCTTTCCCCTATTTGAGAAAACGATAAGGGCGACCTCGACGTCGCAGAGGACGGAGAGTTCGTAAGCCTTCTTGAGGAGTCCATTCCTCCTCTTTGCAAAGGTCACCTGCCTGTTGATCTTGTTCTCTATCCTCTTCAGCTCCACCCTCCCCCTCCCCATCGCCCCCAACCTTATTCCTCCTTTTTGGGCTTCTCTTAAACGTTTTTGATTGTTTTGGCCAAAAAAAAAAACTTAACCAAAAGAGAGATGGAAATAATGGACTGGGGGGAGAGGAGAGAGGTGAAGAGCGAATGAATAACACACAGACACTCCCCCTTCTCCTTTTTGTTCCCTTGTCAAGAAGAAGGAACTCTCCAACCCTCCTCCGCCCCCCCTTACCTTCTTACATCATCATTAGCAGAAATCGAACAAAAGAAAGTCTATCCCATTTGGTAAGAAGGAAGAGAGTGTTAGAATTCGAGCACAGCGGAAGCAGTAAAACAATATTTTTCAGCCCAAATCACAAGATCATCATGGTACGTATAATATAT
Source organism: Melastoma candidum (assembly GCA_023653495.1). Classification (NCBI taxonomy): domain Eukaryota; kingdom Viridiplantae; phylum Streptophyta; class Magnoliopsida; order Myrtales; family Melastomataceae; genus Melastoma; species Melastoma candidum. Next base: position 24,035,604 of record CM042882.1, read on the forward strand.
TTGAGATACAGCAACCAGAAAAACTTACCCGGAAATCGTACCTCGAAATTTCCGGTAAATTAGAACAGAGTCGCGAATAAGTAAGAGCCCCACGTGTGACTCCTCTAGCGGTATCCACTCACAATAATGAAACAGTTTATAGCTCTCGGTGTGGCCAGACCCAATTGAACCGGTGATCAACCAACGTCCAACTCAACCAGCGTCCAGAATCCTCCAAGCCCCAGCCACCGTCAACCGGAGTCGACGTGACTGATCCCACTCGGAGATCCCAGGCGCTACCTTGTCAAACCAGTCAACGCAATCGGACTCAATCCCCAGCCACCACCTTCTCGCGTCCTAATGTGTGCGCAGCCTTTTCCATCCCCACTCCTGGACAGATTTCCACATGTGCCGACCTACGACATCGCACAACACCACAGCCAATATGCGAGCCACTCACTGCACGATTTATCAGAGGGCGCTATTTTCCATCTTTTCCACGCGAATTCAGGTCAGCACTCTAGATAGCAAGTTCATTTCCGCACACCATACTCACCTTATTGTTCAAAGTCATCGCATCACAGTCTATGTTGCACACCGTTTCCACTATAGAGGTTCGGTGTTCTGTATTATTAAGCCACAAGGGAGTGCTGCGAGTGCGGATTATGTAATCAACTCATACGTACAGCATCCCTGGCGCAACTTCTTGCCTGATTTCGGCCACCAACGGTCCTTACGACCCAAGGCTACTCCGCACATAACTAATAAATCGTTATTAGTGCGGCAATGCATCGAGTTGGGCGCGCAAACGCTCTACCCGCCGATAATCATTTCTCTACCCCTGTTCCACCAAAGTGGAACCCTCCCCGAGCCAAGTACTAGTTTATACTCTACTTCACCGGCCGGAGGTCACTACACTCACCCTGCCTTCCCCCGAAATCTCACTCCAAAAATCGAAGTACTCGATTAAACATTCAACAGTTCAACACACAAATCAGGGGAAGGGGGAGTACGTACTTGTCCCTAATGTCCTCTTAACCGAATCTGTAGCCGACAGATGCTCCGAGCCGCGTCCTTCCCTCCTTCTCTGCAATCGCACGCTCGAGCAAGCGGTTGGTAGGAAAAAAAGGGCTGCGGGGGACGAAGAGGAGGCTAGCTGAAGGGGACTGCAATTTCACTTCGTGGACGGGCTCGGTTGAGGTTTTGATTCTCCCCGACGTTGCTTCCCCACTTCCCACTTTATCCTTACCTCCCTTCTCTATCGTGTGGTTCCCGCAAGCCTTTCTTATTTTATTATTTTTTCCCTTATTAACATTTCCCCTTGATCTGAGCGTATGTGACAAGGTGAGGGAGAGGGATAAGGATTTTTACCGACGCACTGTGCTAGTAGTTTGATTGCTGACACAACGTATGGGTTACTTGTTTCTTTTCTGCTAATTCTATCCAGATTGTTATCCTGCCGATAGTTTCACGAGGTCGGGAGTCGTTCTCTCCGATTCCTTCTCTTCGTCCTATTATAGCCCATACATTCACGGATTTATTGCTCTCTTATTCATGATGAATTTTTAATCCGTAAACACGCTACTTGTAGGTTACGTGTTCATTATAATTTGGTTAGTTTTCCCGATTAAAATTCGCGACGTTAAACGGATATTATCGATACTCTAATTCGATTTCGTTTAGGTCCAGGTGTCCCCTTTTCCGCGTGACGTAATCACACGAAATCGAATTAGTAATCTCGTTAATATTCGATATTAACGTTCACTGACAATGAAAGTATTAAACTCTTGTGCCATGTCGGATTTTGACTCGGTCAAACGTCCTAATTCTTGTCAATTCGTCTAGTCAAAGTAATATATTTCATTTCCGAAATTTTGGGTCGTTACCCCTGTGATTTTGTCTCATCCTAAAGTTCATTCGATGTCGCATATACATTCTTTTGGCATAGTTCTTATTAGAAGATCCGGAACTTAATTCATATCCATATACTTCAAAATATAGGAAAAAAAAAATTTAAGACGTCGGTAATTGTACTGAAATTGAATTGGTGATGTTATTATAACACGTAGATTATGTTTCATCGATGAAATTCCGACACGTGTATTCCTGTCTTGTTAAGTACAAAACTGTTGTCCTTTTCTTTTATTGCACAAGTGCTCTTCGCAGCTACAAACTTAGTCACACCATAAACGTTGTCGCACTTTCATGGTAACCATCCCGGCATGTTATTAGCTGAGCTGGGTCCTGCCGGTGCTGCCACTGCTGGATCCACCTGGTACCTGGTTGGATTTTCGGGTATCCCGATTCATCCTCCAAGATTAGGATTCGGATCATGATGGTGAAGGAGGCATACCCGATTTGTAGGGTTGGCTCATAGTCCATCGGAAGCGGCTGGAAGAACACATCCCCGTGAGGCTGGCCTGGATGACAGACGAAACCCATTGATTCCACACCGGGATTCAGCTGCAGTGCATGCGCTTGGTACCCTTCCATTAGCTGCATGAGAGGAACCAAGGATTTTGGTTAAACGCCTTGGACAGTTGGGACGAGTAACCATTTGGATCTCGACACACAAACTCGACAGCTTTCCTATGTTTTCACCCGTTGTCTTAGCGTACTGTTCGCCTTGTTCAGCTGGTGCTCCTGTGAAGGTAACCCAACCGCTCGTTTCGTTAAGCCTTTCCCATCCAAGACCATATTGCACAAACTGTTGTCACAATGCGGCCTATTTTTTATACATACCTTGCGTTGGAGGTCGTTCAGTTGGTCCAGTATGTATTGCATCTGCATAACAAGAAACGGAATTCACCGAAGAAACAGAAATGGTCGTAAAACCCTAGTCAGTCCAGATGCCAGTAACTTAGAATTTTAGATAATACAGACCCTAGTGGATCGAATCAACTTCAATGACGAATCAAGCTGCCTCTCCAAGGATTCCAGCTCCTTTGAGCTTAGAGGGCCGAGTTCTTCACCGAGAAGATTCCTGTGTCGTGACCGAATATCGCTTAAACAACATGTAACAGAACAAGCTCTCTGTGCGCTCTAACATGACTGGAGTGAAAAAATATCGCAAGTAATGAGGAAAAGTATTCATACTACCTTAGTGTTCTTTGAAGGGCTTCGTAACGCGCCTTCAGCTTTAGGTACTCCTGCTGACTGTGCAACTCCTGCAAGTGAATAAACATGCGCATTCTGGCATCAACACTTATCGACAGATAGAACTGAATAGGAACAGGTCAAGAAAGAATTTATCACCTCTAGGGTTTCACGGTTCGACACTGGTGGTTCTGGCACGCCATAGTTGCAGTTCTGGTACCTCTCCAAGGTCTTGAGCATACTGGTAGTTGTACCGGAACATGTACACATAGTGAAAATGGATCCCAATCCGCACACGAAATTAATGCACGCATATATGCTTGTTTTGAAGATATAAATCCAACACCAACGAGGATAATCATGGAGAAAGCAAACTGAGATGAAAACTACTATCTCCGGTTGTCAAGGATATGTGTCTCTTTTAGTTAATTGCTCATATTCTCCACACTTTCTCTTGCAAAAATCAAGCACCGTCCCTAATCGTGATATCCATTTCATTCATGCCGGGTAGATTCGATCCTGGTCGAAAAATGACCGACCGTATGGATCATGTCGAAGCTCTACGTATCTAGTATTTAACACCAATAGCGAAACCCGATGAAGCATTATCACTGTGCCAACAAACAAGTAATCCAGGAAATGGTCCGGAGGTTAAACAACCTCAACAGACAAGACATCTATCTGATTGACAATCAACAAACGGATCATCTCATTGCAATAAAATGAAAAAACTAAAACAGTGTCTGAGAAAGTGGGTTTGCCTAGAGAATGACCAGAGGATCAAATGTTGGGTTCTGCTAAGGAAGTCCCAATGGTCGATTTAGGAAAACCTCCTAAGAACCCAACTTTATGTCTTAAGGCCACAGGACAAGCAGCAACCTACAAACAATCGTCGACAAACTAATACATATAAACTCTTGTAGAGGGGGACCAAACAAGAACCCTAGCATCAAATCGCCCACGGTTCCAATCTAATCAGCCTCAATTAAACAAGCAATTGCGTTTTGGTTGTAGTGGGAAACAAAGAGTTGTGATATTTAGGGGATAGGCAAAAAATGAAAGAATGACATTAAAAAGGGGGTCCTTCATGACATTGTTGTCTATCCAATATTCATGTTGAAATGTACATATTTTAGTAAAAAACAACAATAGGGTTGCATCATCTCCACCCATTTTTCTTTAGTTCGTACTCCAACTGAGTTAGATCAAAAGGGTAAAGGTCCTCCTTCTTTTGGTTTCCTTGCAATCAGAACAGAGGAAAGAACAGAAAGGAGGAGACAACGGGGATGCTCAAGTCATGAAACCAGTTGAGGTGGAGAAAACAAATAAAAAACCAAGGAAAAGGGAAATGATGAGGAGTGAATTTGGACCAACCCCAGAAATCAAAACATGAAATTAGAGAAAGAAATGAAATGATAGAAAGGGGAAAGGAACAATTTGAAGTGGTTCATCTTCATCTTCATCTTCTTCTCCTCTTGTTTTTTGCTCTCATGGGATTTTTCCTAGATGCAGAGATCTAAGGAGGAAGAGATGGAACTCAAGGCACTCGCCAAACAGGCACCACGTACACCCACCCAAAAACCCCACAACACAGTAATAGTAATAATGATGAAAGAAGAAGAAGAAGAAGGCGGAGGAGGAGGAGGAGAGATATAATATACTTTGAGGTGCTGCAGAACTCGTAGAGCTTTCCCCTATTTGAGAAAACGATAAGGGCGACCTCGACGTCGCAGAGGACGGAGAGTTCGTAAGCCTTCTTGAGGAGTCCATTCCTCCTCTTTGCAAAGGTCACCTGCCTGTTGATCTTGTTCTCTATCCTCTTCAGCTCCACCCTCCCCCTCCCCATCGCCCCCAACCTTATTCCTCCTTTTTGGGCTTCTCTTAAACGTTTTTGATTGTTTTGGCCAAAAAAAAAAACTTAACCAAAAGAGAGATGGAAATAATGGACTGGGGGGAGAGGAGAGAGGTGAAGAGCGAATGAATAACACACAGACACTCCCCCTTCTCCTTTTTGTTCCCTTGTCAAGAAGAAGGAACTCTCCAACCCTCCTCCGCCCCCCCTTACCTTCTTACATCATCATTAGCAGAAATCGAACAAAAGAAAGTCTATCCCATTTGGTAAGAAGGAAGAGAGTGTTAGAATTCGAGCACAGCGGAAGCAGTAAAACAATATTTTTCAGCCCAAATCACAAGATCATCATGGTACGTATAATATATTTGAGATACAGCAACCAGAAAAACTTACCCGGAAATCGTACCTCGAAATTTCCGGTAAATTAGAACAGAGTCGCGAATAAGTAAGAGCCCCACGTGTGACTCCTCTAGCGGTATCCACGCGCATGCGATCACGAACCCTCGACGATCCGGCAGGTGCTAGCCTCTTGGATCCGTCTAGTCTCTAAATCGGAAGTCCCTCAAAATCCTAAGCTCTCGTATTTTTTTTCTCCCCCACTGATTTCCTCAGATCGAGATCTTTTGTTTGGCACCGTATTGCCATTAATAAAAACAAATCAAATCTTGTAACGTAGAAAAAAAACTTTGATTGAAAAAGGGTACGTTACATATTATAATAAAATATTTAAAAATTAATCACTTTTAACTTTTAAAATAATATTATCAACGCTTTTAATAAAATACTATGCAAATGGATTTTATGTTTAAAGATTTAATGTAAATAAATCTATACTTACAAATGAAATTGACCTGAATAAATCCATATTCAATATTGGCCAATTTATTTACTTCCGATATTTCAGAATAAATTAATAATCCAATTAATTCTAATTCTGAAATAATAAAATGATTAATTTAGTATCCACTAAATAATCAAAATACAATGTTCGTGTCGACGTGCTATGCGTGCGACCCTCTAGGTCCTATACACGAAGGCAGTGTATATCCATACACAAACTAAGGTAACCGTCTAGCAACAGTTTTTTGTCACCCAACGTGTTAGGATAATGATTATAAATCATAAAACACTATGAACCGATTACTGTGTAATTCAATCTCTTCATCTAACTGACATCCCAATTAATTCGGCGCAAAATACATCATCACCGAATTAATTGTTTTACTTGATTACCAAGATATAATAGACTCACTTGAATGTAAAACATTCCTCCCATGGCCATGGATTTTAGAGTCACTAATATCTCTATCAAGTGGCCTAGATGTCAACTCTCTAATCCAAGAGAGCGATGAATCCTATATTGACTTAACACTATTCTCTCTACGCTTTGTCACACACCCAACAATCGTATTACTCACAATCCGGTTAAAGACTGCTTTTAACGACGTCAAAGTGCGTCAACTCCACGCATAGAATAAATGAAGGTCTCAAGTCAAAAGATCAGTTACACTCGTCCATAAAGAGGATTGACCAATGATGTTCTATATGTGGTATCCTCTTAAACGGGTCGTGTCCAGTATCCATAATCTTATGGTACCCCTAAGTATAACTTAGATATACTATCGTCTATCTTGACCTCAGCTATACTTAGCGATGATCTAGATGTCCATGTCCCCTCTAAACATCTATCCGATCACGGACTATTTCAGATTAATATACTCAATAATCTGTGGGACTTTATCATTAATAATTTTACGTGCAGAAAAGTAAAATAATCAATGACAAATACTCGCCTTTATTAATTATTTATCCACAAATACAATAAAGTGTCTTGGCACATAAGTGCACACACTAACAATCTCCCACTTGCACTATTGCCAAGCACTACGGACTCGAAGTCCTAGGCTCCTCACATGGGTCTCATGTTTCTGCAAAGGTAAGGCCTTTGTGAGTGGGTCCGCGATATTCTCGCTCGTATCAACTCTGCTAACCAACACGTCACCCTTCTGAACAATCTCTCGGAGGATGTGATATTTCCGTAGTACGTGCTTGGATCGTTGGTGAGACCTCGGCTCCTTGGCCTGCGCTATGGCCGCATTGTTGTCACAGTATAATGTCACTGGGTCAATAATGCTCGGAACCACTTCAAGCTCCGCTATGAAGTTCTTGATCCACACAGCTTCCTTTGCCGCTTCGGAAGCTGCAATGTACTCGAACTCGGCTGTAGAATCTGCAACTGTCTCCTGCTTGGAACTCCTCCAACATACAGCTGCACCATTCAAGCAAAACACATAACCCTGCTGCGATTTCAGATCATCCCAATCTGTCTGGAAACTAGCGTCAGTATATCCTCTGACAACTAACTCCTCATCTCTTCCATAAATTAAGAACATGTCCTTTGTTCTTCTAAGATACTTGAGGATAGTCTTTACTGCAGTCCAATGACTCTCTCCAGGATCTGACTGATATCTACTTGTCATGCTCAATGCATACGAGACATCGGGTCGAGTGCAAATCATGGCATACATAATGGACCCTATAGCTGATGCATAAGGTGTCTTGCCCATCCTTCCTCTCTCCTCATGTGTCTGCGGACACATAGACTTGGAAAGATGTACACCATGTGACATTGGCAAGAATCCTCTCTTGGAATCTTGCATGCTGAATCTATTCAGCACCTTATCAATATACATACTTTGACTCAAACCCAGCAACCTATTTTGTCTATCTCGGTATAATCTAATACCTAAGACATAAGTCGCTTCCCCAAGATCTTTCATAGAGAAACACTCTCCCAGCCAAGTCTTGGTAGACTCTAGGCTAGGAATATCATTGCCTATCAGAAGTATATCATCAACATACAACACTAGGAACGAAATCTTGCTCCCACTAACCTTCTTGTAAACGCAAGGTTCCTCTGGATTCTTGACATAGCCAAATTCTTTGACTGCTTCGTCAAATCGCAGATTCCAACTCTGAGATGCTTGCTTTAGCCCATAAATGGACCTCTTGAGCTTACATACTTTATCTGCATTCTTGGATGCAATGAAACCGGGAGGTTGTACCATAAACACTTCCTCCTGTAACTTTCCATTCAGGAAAGCGGTTTTTACATCCATCTGCCAGATCTCATAATCCTTGTAAGCTGCTATCGCAAGCAGAATTCTAATGGACTTGAGCATTGCAACCGGTGAAAATGTTTCATCATAGTCAATTCCTTGACGTTGAGTGAAACCCTTGGCCACAAGTCTTGCTTTATAGGTACTTATATTCCCTTCTATGTCAATCTTCTTCTTGAAGATCCACTTGCACCCTATGGGTTTTACCCCAACTGGCGCATCAACCAACTCCCAAACTTGGTTGGTATACATGGAGTCCATCTCTGATTTCATGGCTTCTAGCCATTTCTCGAAATCATTTGAAGCGATTGCTTCCTCGTAAGTTGACGGTTCATCATCCTCGACGAGCAGTACTTCCCCATGTTGGGTTACCAGCCAACCATATCTGTCAGGCTCTCGGTGTACTCTTGTCGACTTACGTTGATCTTGCGTTCCTTGAACATTTTCAGAAGTTGGAATCGCTTGTACTAGTGGTACCGATTCCCTATCTAAAGGTTCAGTTTCCAACCTGTTTGTAGAGTCTGAAATTTCTTCTAGACTTACTTTACTCCCGCTACTCTCTTTAGCAATGAATTCTCTTTCCAAGAAAGTAGCATATCGAGCAACGATAACTTTGTGCTCGCTTGGGAGATAAAAGTAGTATCCCTTTGTTTCCTTGGGATAACCTACAAACACACACTTAGTGGATCTTGCCGCAAGCTTATCAGAATTTTCATTCTTCACATAAGCATCGCAGCCCCATATCTTAAGATAAGACAAGTTCGGTTTCTTCCCAAACCATAATTCATAAGGTGTCTTATCCACTGACTTGGTTGGAACTCGGTTAAGCATGTATGCTGCTGTTTCTAAGGCATAACCCCAAAATGACAACGGAAGACTTGCATGACTCATCATTGATCTAACCATGTCCATGAGTGTGCGGTTCCTCCTTTCTGAAACACCATTCCACTCCGGTGTTCTAGGAGGTGTGAGTTGTGAAACGATCCCACACTCTTTAAGGTAATCAATGAACTCTTGGCTAAGATACTCGCCGCCTCGATCACTCCGAAGGGCTTTTATCTTCTGGCCTCGTTGATTCTCTACCTCGTTCTTGAACTCTTTAAACTTTTTCAGAGTTTCAGACTTGTGCCTCATTAAGTAGACATATCCATATCTACTTAAATCGTCGGTGAAAGTCACGAAGTAGGAATACGCTCCTCTAGCCTGAACCGGTAATGGTCCACACACATCACTATGTATGAGTTCTAGCAATTCCTTGGCCCTTTCACCTGTCTTGGTAAAAGGTTTCTTGGTCATTTTTCCTTGTAAACACGCTTCACATGTATCTATGGACTCTAACTCAAAAGAGTCCAAATACCCGTTACTCAGTAACCTTGCGATGCGTTTCTCGTTTACATGACCAAGTCTACAATGCCAGAGATATGTTAAGTTTGAGTCACGCGTTTTCTGTTTCTTCCCTTCAACACAATAAATCGGCTCATCCAAATTCAGAACGTACAAACCATTGTTCAATGAACCATTTCCATAGAACATCCCATCCAAATAAAAGGAACACAACTTGTCCTTGAATTTAAATTCAAATCCCTTGGCGTCTAAACACGACACCGAAATGATGTTCTTGGAAAAACTAGAAACGAAATAACAGTTCTCCAAATTTAGATCAAATCCACTGGGCAACTTTATTACATACGTCCCTACAGCTAATGCAGCAACTCTAGCTCCATTCGCCACTCGTAGGTCTATCTCGCCCTTGGACAGCCGTCTGCAGTCACTTAGACCCTGCAAGTTCGCACAAATGTGAGAACTACTTCCGGAGTCTATGACCCATGATGAAGAAACAGAAAGATTGCATTCAATCACAAAGATACCTGAAGCATCGGCTCCACTGGCATTCTTCTTCATGAGTTGGAAGCAATTTTTCTTCCAATGGCCTTTCTTGCCACAATGAAAGCATATAGCTTCCTTCTCATCAGACTGGGGCACCTGTTGCCCTTTCTTAAGCTTCTTTTGAGCTGGAGGTCTAGTGCTCTTTACTGCTTTAGCCTTGGGATTGAATTTCCCGGTGCCAGGACGCTTGTAGGTCTTTCTGACCATCATTGCTCGTGGTGAAGGATTCACCTTCATGTCCTTCTCAGCAGTCTTCAGCATTGCCATCAGATCAGTCAAACTCTTCTCCATACTGTTCATGTTGAAGTTCAACACAAACTGAGAAAATGATGGTGGGAGTGAGGACAAAATCAGGTCAACTGCTAAGTCCTGGTCCAGCTTGGAACCTAAGCTCTCGAGCCTCTCAATGTACCCTATCATCTTGAGTAGATGTGGCCCAACTGGGTTACCCTCCACCAGCATAGTTCGAAACAGTGCCCGAGAGGTCTCATACCTCTCAACTCTGGCACTCTCTTGGAAGAGCTCACGTAAGTGCTGATCAATCTCCCTAGCACTCATGTTTTCATGCTGCCTCTGTAACTCGGGAGACATAGAAGACAACATGATGCACTGAACATCCAGCGCATCCTCCGAGTATTGACTGTAGTAAGACTGATCATCCTCAAAAGCATCAGGTGCAGGTTCTTTAAGTGGTTCATCCTCTAGCACATAAATCTTTCTCTCGTGCCTTAGGACAATTTTCAGTTTTCTATACCAATCCAGGTAGTTGGAACCGATGAGGATATTCTCTTTCTCGAGAATGCTTCGCAGCGAAAGGGTGTTTGTGTTTGCCATCTACAATAATAATTTAAAGCAGAGTTTTAGTATTTGTGGAATATTAATTAATAAAGGACTTTAATATAACTCCCACTATTTTATTCGAAAACAACAGCCCCCACTGTTGAAAACGAGAATTTGTTGGTAATAATTCTTAGTGGGACCGAAATCTTGAAACATGAAGTATGCACACAGCTGAGCTGTACCTACACACTACACGAAACAAGTAGGTTTTAACTCACCAATCGCAATTATCTATGCGACTTTCGGTATATTCACGTTGAGTCTAATAACTCTTAAACTCAACACTTGCCCCTCAAAAAAATTGACCTTAGCTGAGCTAAACAAGTCAACTAAATTGAGTTAAGTCGACCCATTAATCATTTAGAATAAACTACAGATGTTCTACCAGAAGCCCACAGCTAAGCTGTACTGACTGATGGAAAAAATCTGACTATTATAATAAACATTAATGGAGGGCCTTTATTTTATAAAATATTGACTTAATATTTAGGGGATTTTATTTATCATTATTGTCTCACCACAAAATTTTTCTGTGACATATTTCCATGTCAACCGACTCCTCTTCATAGAAGAGTAAAAGATTGTTCTTATTTTTAATTTTCTAAAAGAAATCATTATCTTTGATTTCTTAGTCGGCCGTTAGAGAATCTAATAAAATATATATGGTTCATATATTGTTCGACCAAATTGATCGATTAATTCTAAAATCCTGATATATATATATATAAACCGAATCTTGGACATCTAAAATATTGTCCATTCAATATATGATTTTAAAATTAAATTAATCAATTCTTATCCCATGGTACGGCCAATTGTAGATAATCTTTTAAATCATTAAATTTAATATTATTGAAGATCTTCATATAATATTATTTAAATTGAGAATCTAGAAAATCATTCTTTCACGATTTCAAGATTCTTACGTAAATTTGTCCAACTAAAAAAACATACTTAGGACAAAAACTTATAATATTTTATAAATAGAAAATCTAAAAATCGCAACTTTGCGATTCTGATGTAGATTTTGTCCAATTTAATAATCATCGTCTTCAACAAATGAAACCACATGTAAAATTAAAATCTCATAATTTTAAATTTTAAAATTCAATTCCATATTGAAATTTTCATATGTATATCAAATAAAATATACGATTCAACCATGAACGAGCTCTGATACCACTTGTTAGAATTCGAGCACAGCGGAAGCAGTAAAACAATATTTTTCAGCCCAAATCACAAGATCATCATGGTACGTATAATATATTTGAGATACAGCAACCAGAAAAACTTACCCGGAAATCGTACCTCGAAATTTCCGGTAAATTAGAACAGAGTCGCGAATAAGTAAGAGCCCCACGTGTGACTCCTCTAGCGGTATCCACGCGCACGCGATCACGAACCCTCGACGATCCGGCAGGTGCTAGCCTCTTGGATCCGTCTAGTCTCTAAATCGGAAGTCCCTCAAAATCCTAAGCTCTCGTATTTTTTTTCTCCCCCACTGATTTCCTCAGATCGAGATCTTTTGTTTGGCACCGTATTGCCATTAATAAAAACAAATCAAATCTTGTAACGTAGAAAAAAAACTTTGATTGAAAAAGGGTACGTTACATATTATAATAAAATATTTAAAAATTAATCACTTTTAACTTTTAAAATAATATTATCAACGCTTTTAATAAAATACTATGCAAATGGATTTTATGTTTAAAGATTTAATGTAAATAAATCTATACTTACAAATGAAATTGACCTGAATAAATCCATATTCAATATTGGCCAATTTATTTACTTCCGATATTTCAGAATAAATTAATAATCCAATTAATTCTAATTCTGAAATAATAAAATGATTAATTTAGTATCCACTAAATAATCAAAATACAATGTTCGTGTCGACGTGCTATGCGTGCGACCCTCTAGGTCCTATACACGAAGGCAGTGTATATCCATACACAAACTAAGGTAACCGTCTAGCAACAGTTTTTTGTCACCCAACGTGTTAGGATAATGATTATAAATCATAAAACACTATGAACCGATTACTGTGTAATTCAATCTCTTCATCTAACTGACATCCCAATTAATTCGGCGCAAAATACATCATCACCGAATTAATTGTTTTACTTGATTACCAAGATATAATAGACTCACTTGAATGTAAAACATTCCTCCCATGGCCATGGATTTTAGAGTCACTAATATCTCTATCAAGTGGCCTAGATGTCAACTCTCTAATCCAAGAGAGCGATGAATCCTATATTGACTTAACACTATTCTCTCTACGCTTTGTCACACACCCAACAATCGTATTACTCACAATCCGGTTAAAGACTGCTTTTAACGACGTCAAAGTGCGTCAACTCCACGCATAGAATAAATGAATGTCTCAAGTCAAAAGATCAGTTACACTCGTCCATAAAGAGGATTGACCAATGATGTTCTATATGTGGTATCCTCTTAAACGGGTCGTGTCCAGTATCCATAATCTTATGGTACCCCTAAGTATAACTTAGATATACTATCGTCTATCTTGACCTCAGCTATACTTAGCGATGATCTAGATGTCCATGTCCCCTCTAAACATCTATCCGATCACGGACTATTTCAGATTAATATACTCAATAATCTGTGGGACTTTATCATTAATAATTTTACGTGCAGAAAAGTAAAATAATCAATGACAAATACTCGCCTTTATTAATTATTTATCCACAAATACAATAAAGTGTCTTGGCACATAAGTGCACACACTAACAATCTCCCACTTGCACTATTGCCAAGCACTACGGACTCGAAGTCCTAGGCTCCTCACATGGGTCTCATGTTTCTGCAAAGGTAAGGCCTTTGTGAGTGGGTCCGCGATATTCTCGCTCGTATCAACTCTGCTAACCAACACGTCACCCTTCTGAACAATCTCTCGGAGGATGTGATATTTCCGTAGTACGTGCTTGGATCGTTGGTGAGACCTCGGCTCCTTGGCCTGCGCTATGGCCGCATTGTTGTCACAGTATAATGTCACTGGGTCAATAATGCTCGGAACCACTTCAAGCTCCGCTATGAAGTTCTTGATCCACACAGCTTCCTTTGCCGCTTCGGAAGCTGCAATGTACTCGAACTCGGCTGTAGAATCTGCAACTGTCTCCTGCTTGGAACTCCTCCAACATACAGCTGCACCATTCAAGCAAAACACATAACCCTGCTGCGATTTCAGATCATCCCGATCTGTCTGGAAACTAGCGTCAGTATATCCTCTGACAACTAACTCCTCATCTCTTCCATAAATTAAGAACATGTCCTTTGTTCTTCTAAGATACTTGAGGATAGTCTTTACTGCAGTCCAATGACTCTCTCCAGGATCTGACTGATATCTACTTGTCATGCTCAATGCATACGAGACATCGGGTCGAGTGCAAATCATGGCATACATAATGGACCCTATAGCTGATGCATAAGGTGTCTTGCCCATCCTTCCTCTCTCCTCATGTGTCTGCGGACACATAGACTTGGAAAGATGTACACCATGTGACATTGGCAAGAATCCTCTCTTGGAATCTTGCATGCTGAATCTATTCAGCACCTTATCAATATACATACTTTGACTCAAACCCAGCAACCTATTTTGTCTATCTCGGTATAATCTAATACCTAAGACATAAGTCGCTTCCCCAAGATCTTTCATAGAGAAACACTCTCCCAGCCAAGTCTTGGTAGACTCTAGGCTAGGAATATCATTGCCTATCAGAAGTATATCATCAACATACAACACTAGGAACGAAATCTTGCTCCCACTAACCTTCTTGTAAACGCAAGGTTCCTCTGGATTCTTGACATAGCCAAATTCTTTGACTGCTTCGTCAAATCGCAGATTCCAACTCCGAGATGCTTGCTTTAGCCCATAAATGGACCTCTTGAGCTTACATACTTTATCTGCATTCTTGGATGCAATGAAACCGGGAGGTTGTACCATAAACACTTCCTCCTGTAACTTTCCATTCAGGAAAGCGGTTTTTACATCCATCTGTCAGATCTCATAATCCTTGTAAGCTGCTATCGCAAGCAGAATTCTAATGGACTTGAGCATTGCAACCGGTGAAAATGTTTCATCATAGTCAATTCCTTGACGTTGAGTGAAACCCTTGGCCACAAGTCTTGCTTTATAGGTACTTATATTCCCTTCCATGTCAATCTTCTTCTTGAAGATCCACTTGCACCCTATGGGTTTTACCCCAACTGGCGCATCAACCAACTCCCAAACTTGGTTGGTATACATGGAGTCCATCTCTGATTTCATGGCTTCTAGCCATTTCTCGAAATCATTTGAAGCGATTGCTTCCTCGTAAGTTGACGGTTCATCATCCTCGACGAGCAGTACTTCCCCATGTTGGGTTACCAGCCAACCATATCTGTCAGGCTCTCGGTGTACTCTTGTCGACTTACGTTGATCTTGCGTTCCTTGAACATTTTCAGAAGTTGGAATCGCTTGTACTAGTGGTACCGATTCCCTATCTAAAGGTTCAGTTTCCAACCTGTTTGTAGAGTCTGAAATTTCTTCTAGACTTACTTTACTCCCGCTACTCTCTTTAGCAATGAATTCTCTTTCCAAGAAAGTAGCATATCGAGCAACGATAACTTTGTGCTCGCTTGGGAGATAAAAGTAGTATCCCTTTGTTTCCTTGGGATAACCTACAAACACACACTTAGTGGATCTTGCCGCAAGCTTATCAGAATTTTCATTCTTCACATAAGCATCGCAGCCCCATATCTTAAGATAAGACAAGTTCGGTTTCTTCCCAAACCATAATTCATAAGGTGTCTTATCCACTGACTTGGTTGGAACTCGGTTAAGCATGTATGCTGCTGTTTCTAAGGCATAACCCCAAAATGACAACGGAAGACTTGCATGACTCATCATTGATCTAACCATGTCCATGAGTGTGCGGTTCCTCCTTTCTGAAACACCATTCCACTCCGGTGTTCTAGGAGGTGTGAGTTGTGAAACGATCCCACACTCTTTAAGGTAATCAATGAACTCTTGGCTAAGATACTCGCCGCCTCGATCACTCCGAAGGGCTTTTATCTTCTGGCCTCGTTGATTCTCTACCTCGTTCTTGAACTCTTTAAACTTTTTCAGAGTTTCAGACTTGTGCCTCATTAAGTAGACATATCCATATCTACTTAAATCGTCGGTGAAAGTCACGAAGTAGGAATACGCTCCTCTAGCCTGAACCGGTAATGGTCCACACACATCACTATGTATGAGTTCTAGCAATTCCTTGGCCCTTTCACCTGTCTTGGTAAAAGGTTTCTTGGTCATTTTTCCTTGTAAACACGCTTCACATGTATCTATGGACTCTAACTCAAAAGAGTCCAAATACCCGTTACTCAGTAACCTTGCGATGCGTTTCTCGTTTACATGACCAAGTCTACAATGCCAGAGATATGTTAAGTTTGAGTCACGCGTTTTCTGTTTCTTCCCTTCAACACAATAAATCGGCTCATCCAAATTCAGAACGTACAAACCATTGTTCAATGAACCATTTCCATAGAACATCCCATCCAAATAAAAGGAACACAACTTGTCCTTGAATTTAAATTCAAATCCCTTGGCGTCTAAACACGACACCGAAATGATGTTCTTGGAAAAACTAGAAACGAAATAACAGTTCTCCAAATTTAGATCAAATCCACTGGGCAACTTTATTACATACGTCCCTACAGCTAATGCAGCAACTCTAGCTCCATTCGCCACTCGTAGGTCTATCTCGCCCTTGGACAGCCGTCTGCAGTCACTTAGACCTTGCAAGTTCGCACAAATGTGAGAACTACTTCCGGAGTCTATGACCCATGATGAAGAAACAGAAAGATTGCATTCAATCACAAAGATACCTGAAGCATCGGCTCCACTGGCATTCTTCTTCATGAGTTGGAAGCAATTTTTCTTCCAATGGCCTTTCTTGCCACAATGAAAGCATATAGCTTCCTTCTCATCAGACTGGGGCACCTGTTGCCCTTTCTTAAGCTTCTTTTGAGCTGGAGGTCTAGTGCTCTTTACTGCTTTAGCCTTGGGATTGAATTTCCCGGTGCCAGGACGCTTGTAGGTCTTTCTGACCATCATTGCTCGTGGTGAAGGATTCACCTTCATGTCCTTCTCAGCAGTCTTCAGCATTGCCATCAGATCAGTCAAACTCTTCTCCATACTGTTCATGTTGAAGTTCAACACAAACTGAGAAAATGATGGTGGGAGTGAGGACAAAATCAGGTCAACTGCTAAGTCCTGGTCCAGCTTGGAACCTAAGCTCTCGAGCCTCTCAATGTACCCTATCATCTTGAGTAGATGTGGCCCAACTGGGTTACCCTCCACCAGCATAGTTCGAAACAGTGCCCGACAGGTCTCATACCTCTCAACTCTGGCACTCTCTTGGAAGAGCTCACGTAAGTGCTGATCAATCTCCCTAGCACTCATGTTTTCATGCTGCCTCTGTAACTCGGGAGACATAGAAGACAACATGATGCACTGAACATCCAGCGCATCCTCCGAGTATTGACTGTAGTAAGACTGATCATCCTCAAAAGCATCAGGTGCAGGTTCTTTAAGTGGTTCATCCTCTAGCACATAAATCTTTCTCTCGTGCCTTAGGACAATTTTCAGTTTTCTATACCAATCCAGGTAGTTGGAACCGATGAGGATATTCTCTTTCTCGAGAATGCTTCGCAGCGAAAGGGTGTTTGTGTTTGCCATCTACAATAATAATTTAAAGCAGAGTTTTAGTATTTGTGGAATATTAATTAATAAAGGACTTTAATATAACTCCCACTATTTTATTCGAAAACAACAGCCCCCACTGTTGAAAACGAGAATTTGTTGGTAATAATTCTTAGTGGGACCGAAATCTTGAAACATGAAGTATGCACACAGCTGAGCTGTACCTACACACTACACGAAACAAGTAGGTTTTAACTCACCAATCGCAATTATCTATCCGACTTTCGGTATATTCACGTTGAGTCTAATAACTCTTAAACTCAACACTTGCCCCTCAAAAAAATTGACCTTAGCTGAGCTAAACAAGTCAACTAAATTGAGTTAAGTCGACCCATTAATCATTTAGAATAAACTACAGATGTTCTACCAGAAGCCCACAGCTAAGCTGTACTGACTGATGGAAAAAATCTGACTATTATAATAAACATTAATGGAGGGCCTTTATTTTATAAAATATTGACTTAATATTTAGGGGATTTTATTTATCATTATTGTCTCACCACAAAATTTTTCTGTGACATATTTCCATGTCAACCGACTCCTCTTCATAGAAGAGTAAAAGATTGTTCTTATTTTTAATTTTCTAAAAGAAATCATTATCTTTGATTTCTTAGTCGGCCGTTAGAGAATCTAATAAAATATATATGGTTCATATATTGTTCGACCAAATTGATCGATTAATTCTAAAATCCTGATATATATATATATATATATATATATATATATATATAAACCGAATCTTGGACATCTAAAATATTGTCCATTCAATATATGATTTTAAAATTAAATTAATCAATTCTTATCCCATGGTACGGCCAATTGTAGATAATCTTTTAAATCATTAAATTTAATATTATTGAAGATCTTCATATAATATTATTTAAATTGAGAATCTAGAAAATCATTCTTTCACGATTTCAAGATTCTTACGTAAATTTGTCCAACTAAAAAAACATACTTAGGACAAAAAATTATAATATTTTATAAATAGAAAATCTAAAAATCGCAACTTTGCGATTCTGATGTAGATTTTGTCCAATTTAATAATCATCGTCTTCAACAAATGAAACCACATGTAAAATTAAAATCTCATAATTTTAAATTTTAAAATTCAATTCCATATTGAAATTTTCATATGTATATCAAATAAAATATACGATTCAACCATGAACGAGCTCTGATACCACTTGTTAGAATTCGAGCACAGCGGAAGCAGTAAAACAATATTTTTCAGCCCAAATCACAAGATCATCATGGTACGTATAATATATTTGAGATACAGCAACCAGAAAAACTTACCCGGAAATCGTACCTCGAAATTTCCGGTAAATTAGAACAGAGTCGCGAATAAGTAAGAGCCCCACGTGTGACTCCTCTAGCGGTATCCACGCGCACGCGATCACGAACCCTCGACGATCCGGCAGGTGCTAGCCTCTTGGATCCGTCTAGTCTCTAAATCGGAAGTCCCTCAAAATCCTAAGCTCTCGTATTTTTTTTCTCCCCCACTGATTTCCTCAGATCGAGATCTTTTGTTTGGCACCGTATTGCCATTAATAAAAACAAATCAAATCTTGTAACGTAGAAAAAAAACTTTGATTGAAAAAGGGTACGTTACATATTATAATAAAATATTTAAAAATTAATCACTTTTAACTTTTAAAATAATATTATCAACGCTTTTAATAAAATACTATGCAAATGGATTTTATGTTTAAAGATTTAATGTAAATAAATCTATACTTACAAATGAAATTGACCTGAATAAATCCATATTCAATATTGGCCAATTTATTTACTTCCGATATTTCAGAATAAATTAATAATCCAATTAATTCTAATTCTGAAATAATAAAATGATTAATTTAGTATCCACTAAATAATCAAAATACAATGTTCGTGTCGACGTGCTATGCGTGCGACCCTCTAGGTCCTATACACGAAGGCAGTGTATATCCATACACAAACTAAGGTAACCGTCTAGCAACAGTTTTTAGTCACCCAACGTGTTAGGATAATGATTATAAATCATAAACCACTATGAACCGATTACTGTGTAATTCAATCTCTTCATCTAACTGACATCCCAATTAATTCGGCGCAAAATACATCATCACCGAATTAATTGTTTTACTTGATTACCAAGATATAATAGACTCACTTGAATGTAAAACATTCCTCCCATGGCCATGGATTTTAGAGTCACTAATATCTCTATCAAGTGGCCTAGATGTCAACTCTCTAATCCAAGAGAGCGATGAATCCTATATTGACTTAACACTATTCTCTCTACGCTTTGTCACACACCCAACAATCGTATTACTCACAATCCGGTTAAAGACTGCTTTTAACGACGTCAAAGTGCGTCAACTCCACGCATAGAATAAATGAATGTCTCAAGTCAAAAGATCAGTTACACTCGTCCATAAAGAGGATTGACCAATGATGTTCTATATGTGGTATCCTCTTAAACGGGTCGTGTCCAGTATCCATAATCTTATGGTACCCCTAAGTATAACTTAGATATACTATCGTCTATCTTGACCTCAGCTATACTTAGCGATGATCTAGATGTCCAAGTCCCCTCTAAACATCTATCCGATCACGGACTATTTCAGATTAATATACTCAATAATCTGTGGGACTTTATCATTAATAATTTTACGTGCAGAAAAGTAAAATAATCAATGACAAATACTCGCCTTTATTAATTATTTATCCACAAATACAATAAAGTGTCTTGGCACATAAGTGCACACACTAACAGAGAGATCATGGGGTGTGGATAAAAATATCTTCCATTTCATACCATTGGTAACAACACGTCATTCTTTCACCACCTATGACCACCCCCTTATAAAAAATCTACATAATACGGCCTTCGTTAACGCCGTTTCGGAAACGCCTCCGATCACGCCGAGATACCTCGTCTCTGGAAACATGTAATATCATCAGTCTTTGTTCCCAAAGAGGTGGTGGGGGGATGCCTTTAGGGCTTGCAAGAACGTCGAATGTTTATTATCTCAGCCTTTTTATCGGGTGTGTTTTCATCATCTCGTAAGGGTTTCTTATCAGGAACGAATCCAATGGCTGAAGAAGGGGGGGGGGGGGGGGGGGGGGTCATCAGCTTTTACGCACGAACGATCTTACTTAGGAGGACAGGAGAGTGAAGGAGGGGTTGGGAAGACGACGATCCCGTCCGTCCATTCTGACCAGGGGCATCAACTGGGTGCCACGTGTCTAACTTAGAAGTTTGTGCCCGATCAAGGGGAAATATCAAAACCTCGGTCCGGCATTACCAACGGGCTTGAGTCGACCGATGACGATGCAGCGGAGTCAACAACCCTAATCTTAATTAGGGTTTGGGTTGGTGCTCTGAAAATGAATTAGGGGTAATTGCTGCAATGATTAGGATATGACGAAATGGATGAATGTGGCTACATATGATAGCCCTAAGATTGTCACTTGGGGGGCTATAAGAATTTTCCCTACGTAAAATATAAAACTAAGTGCTATATATATACCAATGGTTCTAATATATAAAATAAACAGCACCCCACATGCAAGATGAAGAAGAAGATATCATATCGACTTGGATGGTGAACCGGGAATTCACCTGATCATGCCAACCGGTGGATTTGGGAAAAAGTAGTTGGGGTTTTGTGTGGGGAGAGGGAGGGTAGATATGAGTTGATGTTACCTAATGTCCTGATCGATTCCCGAGTACCAAATATTGCAAACAAGATAATGGGAACCCAGAGCGTAAAGAAAGGCAATGGAACAAATTGACCCACAACCCCCAATTGCTTGTTCTTTTCCCGATCACCAATCAATCAATTCCCTCCTGCTCGCCTGACAAAGACACGACACGATCACTATTCTTCGTGCATTTTGCCATTGGAGAAAATCTAACCGAGGTAAAAATATTTACTCCACGTCTGAAACCTCGAAAAACACCCTCCTCCTCCTATCCGAACCAACCCAATCCCTTCTACTCCCTTTGGTCTTAGTTATCGTATTACTACATCGTACTATAATTGATGTTATCATATCGGGGTCCCCCCAATATCATTCGAGATCACTGAGCATGATTGCCTCAGCCCAAGTTGATTTTTTTTTTATTGGAAATTTTTTAAAGAGGAAAAGGAAATTATTAGCTGGGTGGAGCAGGCCAGGCAACGTCTGATGTCGACCATTCAATTCAAGTAATAAGAGGAGGAGGAAGAGTAGAAAAGAGGGAGGCACCCACTTTCCAATTTGGGAAAATCTCCCCCCCCAACCCACCTCTTCAATTTCTTACAAGTCGCTGTCAATTGATGGTCCCCGATATTATTACCATGAAAATTATTTATGTACTCGGTAAGACATTAAATACTTTTATCTCCATTGTTCACTTCTTTCCCTTTTCTTTAAAAGAAAACTCCATCCCTGATAATGCTACTTACCCACTCTGCGTTCATCATTTGAAGGCAAAAGGACAGGAAAAAAATAAGATACCTTAAAAGGTAATTAAAAATGGGCCGGTCCAGCCCATCGCAGTCTCACCTATATGGATTTTGTCCGTGGATTTGGGCCCGACCGGCCCGCTTATCCCTAACCAAGTCTTATCGGGATTTAAAACTAACAAAAACATCTAGGAAAAATATGGCCTCAATTATTAACTTACTTTTTTTTTGTGGCCTGACGTGTTAAAAGTTATGTTTGCGGCCTTAAATCGATATTACTAATCTTTTGTGGCACTATTTTAAAACCCACGTTGGAAAACATAAAATATATAAGTAATAACACGTAAGAAAATAATAACGATAAATTGATTAACATAAAATATGAGCAATAACACGTAAGAAAACAATATCGATAAATTGATTAAATCATTAACGGCGTTAAAATAGTGCCACAAAAGATTAGTAATATCGATCTAAGGCCACAAACGTAACTTTTGTAACGTTGGGCCACAAAAAAAAGTGAGCTAATAGTTGGGGCTATAATTCGATATTTTGCCGAATATCTATTTATCCAATCATAATCAGCATTCAATTCAATATGGATGAGTTTCAGAACATTCATTTTTAAATGCGACTCACCGCATTGGATCCGGGCCGCCACAAGCACAACAACAAGAATATCTTGGAGGACCATTCTTTGCCGCAGTCCGGCGCACTCTACTTCCACAGGAACGATAATGTGGGGACTAGGCGAACTTGAATCTATGCCGTGGATGTTGTCCTGCCGGAATGCGACGTGCTCCGACTCCAGCCTTGACATAGGGTATTTTCTAAGTGATGCCATTGAATTTGGCATATGCATAAAGCGAGGAAGACAAAGGCTGATGACCACCACATTTAAGTCAGATAAGTTAATAGTTTGATATTTTCAAAATATTTTGAACAGTATTTTGATGATAATTATAATTCAAAATTAAATTAATTACAACGATAATTTTAATTAGCTTAATAAAAATAAAATAAGTAAATTAACAAGTATTATTATTTCAAATTAGAAAGAAATAATAACAAACATGGTTATTTGTTGCATCATTAATTAATCATTATGAAAATCACTAAAGCAACTAAATAATAACTCAAGCAATAAGATTTAAATATCACATCGTTTGAAAATTTATATCACATGTTTATGATATTACTTACCTACACCAGAACTTATCGATCCTAGCTCAAAAGTCCGATTTTTATTCTACCGATTCCATTGAGAGTTGTATAATCTTACTTTTCTTCACTATTATTCATTTTTCAATTCCATGAGATTTGAATTCGGACCACGTGGTGGAGTTTGATATGATCACAAAACAAAGATGTTTTTTTAAAAAAAAAAAAAAAACCGAAAAAAGTTTTTGCTATTAATAGGGGAAAGAGATTAGGCCAATCCAAAATATGTGCCAAATAAAGCAAGCAAACAAACACAGAATATAAGCCTAACCTCCTTCTTTTCAACTTTACTTCATCATTGGAAGGAAAACTATAGGCAAGTGATTTGGAAAAGAAGGAGAAAAAGTAAAACACTACTCCCTTACGATCGACCTTTGAGCAAAAAGGCAGTCGCCGCTCGGGGAGATAGAACAACTGGGCCTGACAACGGGGGGCTTCTTTTCAATTCTCTGGAAGAAATTATTACATGAATCGGATTCCAGACAACGCGTCTATCGACCCCCCACACGCGTAATGTTGTTAGTGATTCGTGAGTAGTTATTTCTTTTCAAAGAACCCGGTTTTGGTTGATCTTGAATGATCTCCCAAAAGTTATTGGAAAAGTTTGCTAGTGTTGTAAACTGCAGGTATCGGATTTACAGAAACGGAGTCGAACTGAAAAAGAGGAAGAAAGAAAGGACCTAAGAGTATAAATATGTTTTGAGCAGCGTACTAATCCTCCGCGGCCCGAGCTTTAACGCCGACCATGCTTATTGTGTTCCTTTTTTGTTTTTTTGAGGGGGTGTATGTACCTAGAAAGGGGTGGAGCCGTTGTTGCCGAGGATGTGAAGCTGGCTCAGGATATGCTCGAAGTCGTCGGTGGATTTCTGGATGATGTGGGAGTGTATGCCCTCGTAGGTCGTCACAACCACGCCCTCATCCTTGGTCAGCCTCTGCACCTGCTTCTTCACGCCACATCCTTGGTATGTGCACCGGTAGTAGCTCCTGCATGCCATCAAAGTGATTTTCGTCCCGTGGTAAGGGTTCGACGGCCATTTAATTAAAACCACCCTAAGTTTTGACGAATCCTGGAGCAATTATTTCGAAATGTGAAAGCAAGACCTAATGGAAAAACTGTCCCCCGTGGTTGAATTTTCAATTGACAATGACTCGTGTGCACTGGACTATGACATTCATCCCCGAAAACAAACGTCCCTAATGCGCGATGAATATTTACGCAGCTGAGGGTTTTGTTAGTTTCCGATAAATGGACGTTGTGGAGGAGGATACAAGACGGACCGGGAATGGGAAGTACCAGCAGCGCGTCGTCTGCCGCAGCTTCCTCCATAAAACCCTCCCGTAACCAACTTAATCCGACTGTTGCATCATCGATTGCCCTCCTCAGGAAAGCACTTGCAATTTCTCACCTAAATAGAGATCTGCTTCTCATTCTCATCTATCAGGCTAGGGATCGTAAGGGCACGGCACCGAATGTGCTAAATGGGAGGAAACGTAGTGACTCTAGTTAAGGGAAGATAATAATCAAACTAATTACAATTCTAGAAGAACCAAACTTGTTTCCGACCTTTCTTCGTACCTCTGATTCTTTTTTTTTTTTATATTAAACACATGATGCCAAAACATCCTAATGAAATGGGACGAGTGATCTTTTGGCAAATTAGGGAGTAATTGACAAAGTGATCATCGAAACTTCTATCAACCCTAAATACTACTCATGAAACAAAGTTGCGCTAGATTTCTATTTCTATCCTATATTCACTAAGATGGAAATTTCGAACCCCCACCTTATAATTTCTCCGAAAGAAGCCTAGATAATTGCGTGTTTTGGTGGTCCAAAAACCCTTGAGATTATCGAATTTAGGATGTCGCAGATCAAATTATCAGGAAAAAAAAAACATGCACTCGGAAATCAAGTTAAAGCTTGCGGCTTTGAATGAATCTCTTATCACCTGGGGAATTTGTTGTTCTTGACGGCCTTCTGGCCGTACTTCCGCCACCGATACCCGTCATCAAGTATATCCACCTGGCTCCTCGTCTGAAACGCGTACCTCTGCTTCTTCGCCTTCTCTCCCTTCTTCTTTCTGCTCTTTGCTCCCTGATTCCCATTCCCTACCTCCGACCCTTTCCCATCGAACACGACATTACTTTCTTCCACATCGGCCCCCGTTATCTGGTGGGCCGACACGTCGACGTCCGAGGCCAACCCCAACGACGGGTGGTGGTCGTCGAAGCTAAGGAAATTGCTGTAGGGATGGGACGAGGACGAGGACGATGAGGAGAGGTGGAAGGGAGGTTGGTAGCCGGAGAAGGCGAAGCTGTCCATGAGAGAAGAGCAGTCACTCAAGGCGTTCATTCTCTTCTCTTGATCCGACCGGGACGTTAATATGTGGGGGAAACCTTCAATATATACGAACACGATCGAGCATATATGCGCGTGTGAATGTATTAAACGAACGGTGGAATGAAAGGTTCGGTCCAAACCAAAGAGTAAGTAAACCCAACTGATGGCGGCGGCTCATAATATGCAGACAAAATCTTTTTTAACCCTCTTGTGGCGGCTTCATCTGTTTTAGGTTAGCCTTTTCTTTTCTTTTTCCTTTACTTTTTATTTCATTTTTCCCAATGGCAAATGTTATGACACCCCAAAAAAACGATACCAATTCCATGAATTCGAAGATTTCCTTTCCATATATTACTACTAGACACGACTTTGTCGTACCAATGTGGAAATTATTGCATGTTATTTACTAACGTGGTAAGAAAACATGGCTGGTCAAGTCCATTTTACTGTTCGAATGTTTTTTTTTTTTTTTTTGGTTCACGTGTGAAATAATTTGGTAGATGATTCGCTTTTTTGGGTTAGAGAATATGAAAGGCGTAAATGAGACGTTTGAATGTGTGGTGGTACCGAAAGTTAGGGAAGTAAATATATTAAAACCGAAGGTTTTGGGAATTCGAGTTCTAAAACTCCCTCCTTTACGCATCTATTGTCCCCCCCCCCCCCCCCCCTTCCAATCTGTAGCCATAAAATCTGATCGTATCTACATTTTTGCGAGATTTTAGCAACTATGATCTTGATCATGTCGACCACGACGAACTACGACTCCCCCCCTCCCCCACAAGTTCCCAAGACATATCCTCGTGATTAGTAATACTTTTCGGCTTAATAGAAAAAATGGGGTTTGAAAAGTGAAAAAGGGAGATCAATAATGGAGTGGAGTAAATTTCAGGTGTGGTTACTCATGACTAAAACTATACGTTCTTGGAAAAGATAAGATTAAAAAGTGACTAATATCAACCCAACTTTGGTTAGAATATACGAATAGCATGAGACTAACTATCGAGATTAACCAAAGGCAATCTACTCGACTACGTACACGAGTCATTTGATCTGATCTTATAAAAATGTGGCGCCAGAAGGGAATATTAATTGATTGGTCCATTTCCAACAATATTGTTTCCCACAAATTGGTCTTCAAATGAAAAAGCACGTGTGTATGACTTCACGCGGTCTTATATTCTATGGAGAACGAATCCCAAATTTATTTCTTTTTTTTAATCAATTTAGAACAATAAGGAAATAGTGGTGCGCCCTTTAGATTATCCCACCCTCGCATTTCACGTGTAATAATATAATTATACATAACCCGAACACTAAAACAAAAGGTGAACAAAGAGCTTTGCATCTCCGAATATGGCATAATAAAATACACGTCGATTAGAATTAAAAGCATAATAATCCCGACCCGAGAATCTCGAATATCAAGGTGTTCATGAATGATATTTGAATAAAAAAAATATGTGGAGTTGAGTAGATGAGGGGGCGCATGCCTTTGTTGACCGAAGAAAAGAAGAAATTATTATCTAATGGCTGGGGGGTTGTGTTTTTCCAGAACGTTGAATATCGCAGAGCGTTTTGCATGGCGGGCCGTAGCCACCACATGATCACCTCATCATCACCATCATCATCTGCTTCTTTAGTTTTTGAGTTTTCCTTTCTTATGTGATCGTTATTTCCTGTTGAGCTCGTCTAACCATTTCCATGCACCCCTGAACACCCCCCTACCAACCCTTAAAAGAGAAAAACGGAAGAACGTTACGCGATCTCCGAGGATTGGTTCAAGGAAAGAATGAAAAATCGGCCAGCCTCGCAGTCGCCTTCAGATGAGGAACGAATTGACCGGCAGATTCCCCGTTCCGGATGGATAAGGAATACTCGGTTAAGCCAAACTTATAAGTCGGTTAAGATGATTCGACGACGTGCGATTTTTCTAAAGTAAGGGTTTCGAATTCGGAGTCTTAATGAACTAACAGATTTCAATGCCAAGGAGAGTTTTTGTCTCGCGATCGATGGACTCAGTCTCCAACTGAATTAACAAAAATCGTTGGGAGCTGTGTAACTCTAGGGCTTACAACAGCAAAGAAGGGAAAGGGTTAACACGGCCAAAATGTGGTCGCAACACAGAACGATGTTTCATATGGGGAAGAAAGGTTATGCAATATAAACCGTAAGCTAAGGTTCTTGTGGAATTATTGGCCTTGACAAAATGGGATCATAACTAACAATGGCGAGGGTTTGTCCATACATTTTGAAATTTATAAAACCACATGCTATTGACCAACCATGGTAATGGCAAAAGCAAAAGGAAGTTATTGCATGCACACACATTACCTCCATTTCAATGACAAAGACATGATAGCTTCTCGTTTCTTTTGACCAATTTTTTTTTTTTTTTAAACTCTCATCGGGATTCATAAAATTATGTTTTCCCTGGGGGTCTTTCTTTGGGTGAAGTCGTTTTCAAAGGTAGATGTTGAAGGAATATTTCTCTATCGATTGTTCTTGTTTGCTCTCTCTAAGGGTGAAGAGGAAAAAGAGACAAAACAGAGTTCAAAACAAGGGAGGAAATGGGGACTGATTTCGTTTAGTTATCTATTTTGAAGTCAGTTCAACTCCTCATCCAGCACGCCAACTCTTAATTCCTTGTCCTAAACAGGGTCCGTTGATTGGGGTTTGGAGTGCTCTCGAGGAATCCGTCACCTGGACCCACAGGCGTCGACAGAAAAAACAGGCAAAAAAAAAAAAATTACAAAAGATTAAGCTATTAGGTAAAGTCTCTGCTGCGTGCACGGAGTTTTAACTCATAATTGATTTGATACTACGTCGAAACTTTACCATTTCAGCTTAAGCTGTTAAGTGAATATTATCAATTTTCGAGTCGAAATGCCCATCATCCTTCCACAAGTTTCACGGTATTTCATGACTCAATCTCTAATCCACGCTCGAACATATAATTTACGCTTGAGCAACCACTACACAGTGGTCTCCACTTTCCCTGTGCTTCCCGCTTTTTTGGTCACAAACCGATGAACTTCACAAATCACCATTAGAGGTCACGCCTCTTGTAGGTCCTTAGCTTCTCCATGATGAAGCTACAACCCGGTTTAGCTCACCTGATAAAACTGTCATGCCCCTAAGAGTCTTACCAATTCTTGTGACTCGGACTCTAGGTTTCACTTTGGATACTGCATTCTCATCTTCACACAAAAGTGGATTTCACTCTCCGCATTCCGCACACATGACCACCAACCGAAGAACTTCGTGTTTGTCAATTAAAACTTGTTCCATCAAACTCTCGACGTGTTTGTCAATTATGCATACATCTACATCGAACCCATGACACTAACTCTCCTCGACGTCCTTTTCCATGCCCAAGGGGCCACCCATGTATGTTTCTCTGCATCCAACTCAGCTCTTGCACTCCTTTTTACTCGTTCGTCTTCCCGTCAGCGTCTATCCCATGATGTCGCTGTCCTTCACCTTACAAGCAACATCCCCGAATCCATAGCCGTAGAGCAACCCACTCCCTCTCCACAACCATGTTCATGACCTCGCTCTGATATTATTTGTTGTGGTATCCATTGGCGCCGATGATGAAAGCAGACAAAACAAGGACAAGAGTCGACGAACGTATTTATAAGGATTTTTTTCCATGTGTTTTATTTTGGGATTTGTTTTTTATTATTATTTTTTGTTTGTCAAATCAACCTAAGGTTATGTAAAAAATAATCGCGAAATAGGATATAAAGTTTTAAAATTATTTAAATATAACTCAAAATCGAACTCCATAGGTTTAACTTTATTTAAGAAGAAATTTTTCTTAAAGAATTCGAACTATGTAAGTTCGACTTCAAAAAAATAAAAAGGAAAGTGACTCGGACTTTTTGGAAGTAAACTTACGTGGGCAAATTCGAATTTTGTAAGTTCCATATTTTATAAATTTTAAGACTACCTACCATATTTGGCGAATTTTTTTCCCACTTACCTCATTTAGGAACTTTCCTCAATCAACCTGAAGCAATGTGACGTGTCTTATATAAGGGGCCTTGCGCACATTCGAATTGGGCCGGCGGTTCCTATTGTATTGGGCCTTAACTTTTCTAATTAGGAGAAGCCCGACCCACATAATATTGTTTGGTGGGCCCAAATTGGATCTTAAGAACAAGCAAGAAAACGACGTCGAATTACCTTGTCGGACCCCTCGTCTTCAGCTTATTCTTCTTTGGCATTTCCGTGTCCGAGACTCCGACCGTCGTTTTCGGTTCCCCCGAGACCACTCTACACGCAAAGAAAGAAGATACGGTGTCGTCCTAGAAAACCTCCGACTCCAACCCCCGTCCCCTCCCCACCCTGTCGAGGACGTTAACGGCCGCCCCGCTCCTCCGCCATCCCGGTCACTTCTGGAGCGCGTCGTCTCCCCCTATGGCCGACGTCGACCTCTCCTCGTCCGCTTCGTTGGCGACGGAGTTCCTCCTTCGCCTGAGGGACTCCGCGAATTCGTACTTGTCGCGGTTCGAGCCGCTTGCTCTTGTCGTCCTCCCTCTCGTGACCCTGGTGATCGCGCGTTGCGTCGGTTCGTTCGTCAGCGGAGTTTGTGAGAGAGGAGTCAAAGCCAGTTTCATATCGTTCTTCATGTCCATCGTCAAGTAATGGTCGCCGGTTTTGCGCTTTCGGTTGATGTAGTTTTTATCGGTGAAATTGATGGTGTCTCTCCGATTGGTTGTGGATTTAGGTTAGTTCCCGGCGTGAAAAGTTACATAGACGCGGAAAAGCAAAAGGTCAGCGGATTTTGTTGCTTGTGTTTGTTTTCTTGTTATTGTGACCCATCGTTTTGAGTTTACTGAGCGTTTTAGGTGTTTCATAGGTGGTGGATAAGATGCAGTCTGGATCTAAATCGAAAAGAGAAGGATGGAGAAGTGACTTACCCGCCTTGGGCTATGGCGATCGTGTTGTGGAAATGATGAAAGTCGACAAAGAAAGCGATGTGGTTTGGCAGGGAAAATGTTCTGGTACAGTGTATGTTCATTGTTTTCAATTGCTGATTGAATATTTCTTCATGCATGTGGACTCCGTACTTCAATGATCGATTCTCTTTGGTGCAGTTACATCGGAGGAAGTGAATCTGAGGGTCACTTTGCTTTGATTAACGAGGCCTGCTCCATGTTAGTAAAGATTTGATCAATCTACATCCTTGGCTTCGTGAGACTGTGCACTTGATTGGAGGTTTTTTTAATGAAATGATAGATGAATTGTTAGTGACATTTAACTGCAGCTTGTTTGTTCACATTGACCTCTCACTGCCAAGTGTTGTCCTGAATACTTTTCGCTCTGCTGTTGGGCAATCCTTTTCTTTTTGTACTGGCAATGGGATATGGGGAATAGTTTTTCTTTCCCGAATTGTTTGTACTGCTTTAGTTGACATCTTGCTGTTACATTAAAATATCTGCCAGATCCGTGTACTGCGGCATTTTATTGAATATGTGAATGAAGATTTTCTATGGTTCGTGATGTACGTAATATATCTTTAGATCCATAACTTTTTTTTCTCTTTCCTGCATGTGAGCTCATCATATTGGCATAAGTAGTATTTCTGAATGTCTCCCTGTTTTTGTTGAAATTCTTTTATTCATATATTTTCAGAAACTGTTGCTAGCAAGAAAGGTGAGATGTGCATACTCTCCTAACACTCCTGGGTATCTTCCACAGGTTTTCACACACCAATCCCTTGCATCTAGATGTCTTCCCCAGTGTAGCCCGCTATGAAGCTGAGGTTGTCGCCATGACTGGTGCTCTTCTAGGAAGTAAAGAAAAGGCATCCGGAGGACAAGTTTGTGGAAACATGACATCTGGAGGGACAGAGAGTATATTATTGGCTGTCAAAACATCACGTGACTATATGAAAGCTACTAAAGGAATCACATCCCCTGAAATGTTCGTGATCAAGTATTCATCTTTCATCTGTTCCTCATAACATGAAATGAAATTTACCTTAGGTTTTTTGAGTTGTAGGATTATACCAGAGTCTGCACACTCGGCTTATGACAAAGCAGCCCAATATTTCAAGATCAAGCTGTGGCGCGTCCCGGTGGATAAAGAATACCGTGCTGATGTAAAGGCAATCAGGCGTTATATCAGTAAAAACACTATCATGGTAAATGAAGACAATATATTTTTAAATAATGCTCTGTTTAAGACAGGCTCTCTGTTATGATGTGTTGTATGTGACAATATGACTCCCTTTTGATTTTTACTGTGGGCATCTTTTGTTTGGAATTTTACTTTTGTGGACCTTCATTCTTCAGGTTGTGGGATCTGCTCCTGGGTTCCCCCATGGCATTATTGATCCCATTGAGGTATCGTTCCTCCTTCATATGCGAATTTGACCAGTTTTTTGGATCTTATTGACTATTTAAACCTGATATCCATGAATTGTATTATTCTGTACAGGAGCTTGGTGAGCTGGCTTCTAGAAACAAGATATGTCTCCACGTGGACCTCTGCCTTGGAGGATTTGTATTACCTTTTGCTCGGAAACTTGGGTATAGCTACCTGATTACCACAATACTTCGGATTGATTGGAGTTCTGTTTGACCGGCATTGCATTTCTCCTGCCGTTGCTATCTTATCACGGGGACCATCTGTGTTCTGTTTCTTAATGCTCTCTACTCACTGACTATGCCCTGGTCCTAACATGTTCAGATATTTGGCCAATGAAAGACTGAAACTTGCTGCTAATGTAGTTTTAATTTTAAATGGCTCGGCCAGATACTGGCCTCTTTTTTTTCTGGAAATACTTTCCTAGCATTCTAGCTGTTTGCTCGGACATGTCTTATATGTTTTGGAGTTTTATCCATCACACTTACCTCCATGCAGTTCACCTGCTATCCAAAGGCTAGTGGTCGAAAGTTTACATTGTGGATATATGTTTTTTGTAGGTTCCCTGTGCCCCCATTCGATTTTTCTGTGAATGGGGTTACCTCAATCTCAGTAGACGTCCATAAATATGGGTTAGCACCCAAAGGCACAAGTGTAGTATTGTACAGGAATCATGACATCAGAAAGGTAATTTTCTGCTCAGGATCTTATGAATGCGTTCTTTTCCAGTTAATATCTTTGTTTTCTGATCGAATGATGTAATTGAATTTTGTGCATGTGGATACCAATGCAACTTGCTGGTTTTGACGGATCCCCCTTTATTTCAGCATCAATTTGTTGCTGGTAAGTTACATCGTGTTATTGCAACGCAATTTTGTTTCCTTGGAGATCTTTCTAGTTTAGTCAGTCCATATAATCATCATATTCGATCAACAAAATTACAGTCACTGAGTGGTCTGGAGGGCTTTACATCTCACCCAGCATCGCTGGAAGCCGTCCAGGAGGTTTGATCGCCGGTGCTTGGGCTGCAATGATGTCTTTAGGTCTAGAAGGTGAGATGACTTCTTAGCTGCTGTTTTATTTTTTCCTTGTTCGGTCTTGGTTGTGACTGCTATTGCCTGGACATTCATTAGGATACATGAACCACACGAGAGCGATCATGGAAGCATCAAAGAAAATAGAGAAAGGGTATGCATGCAATGCCTGTAATTACTTCACACAGACGTTCCCTTCAGCCACTTTTGCCAAGCTTAATCGCTAAAATATTTTCATTTCT
This sequence comes from Melastoma candidum, assembly GCA_023653495.1. Taxonomy (NCBI): domain Eukaryota; kingdom Viridiplantae; phylum Streptophyta; class Magnoliopsida; order Myrtales; family Melastomataceae; genus Melastoma; species Melastoma candidum. The sequence goes on from CM042882.1 coordinate 24,068,798, forward strand.
AGGATCAAGGAAATCCCGGAGTTGTTCGTTGTTGGGAGGCCGGACATGACTATTGTTGCCTTTGGGTCTAACGTGCTCGACATATTCGAAGTCAATGACATCATGTCAACCAAAGGCTGGCATCTGAATGCCTTGCAAAGGCCTAACAGCATACACATCTGTGTAACCCTCCAGCATGTCCCTGTCGTCGAAGCATTCTTGACAGATCTGAAGGAATCCGTGGACACGGTAAGTTCCTCTATGATATTTCACCCAGCGTTGCTTCTGAACACTCTTGAGATACTTATCCTCCAGTGCCCACGTCCAATGTCCTCTTTTGATGTTTCCCAGGTGAAGCAGAACCCAGGACCCATAAATGGAGGACTGGCACCCATATATGGGGCGGCCGGGAGGATGCCCGACAGGGGCATGGTTTCCGAACTGCTGGTAAGCTACATGGATGGTACTTGCTAGAAACCCTCTGTTGTGTTTCCCCTGACACGGGGAATTATTCTTGCACATCAACCAACATCCTGTGGTTGTGTCCAATATGTCTTGCTAGTTATAATCATTGTTGATGACAAAAGGTATAAGCTACCTCAAAATTTTATCATCTCGGACTTGGTTCGAACTCAGACATGAAATTTAAGAAAGCACGCCTACCTTGCTTGCTAACTTAAGCAATTTGGAAGAAGAAAACAGTTGCACTTTAGTTCTTGGTTAATCTGCTTTCTTGTCAGCATCGGTGTTGGAGGAGCGACTGGAGTCGGGTCGCTTGTCTTCAGCCGCCTTTCCCTGCACCTCGTCTCTCTCCCTGAAGTACTTCTCGAATGCACGGGGGAGGAACAGTGGGATCAAGAAGCAGAACAGATTGATTGAGAAGTACCCCAAGTTCGCTGCTGCGAGGCTTCGGCCGAACCAGAACCATGCCAAATCCTAAAATCAGCTGAAAATTAGAGAGGAACATTGGCAAGTGTTGATGTCCTAAAATGAACTCGATCTACTCGAACCTTGAGAGGGGCGTTTGCCGGCAGCGTCTTCAACCAAACGCCTGACACCCAACCGATCACCACAAATATCCTCCTGACCGTGTACAGCAAAGGCACTAAGGCCCTCACTGGGGCCGAGAACAGGCCTAACCCGCTAATGACGTTCTCTGTGAGGATCTGGAAGGACAGGAGGAAGAGATGAGGGGTCGCCGACCTCACGGCCTGCTCATCCCCCCTTGCAAAGCCACCCAGAACATAAGCGAGGGGCAAGAACAGGCCGACCGTGGTTCCCACCAGCACGTACAGCTGGAAGAGCCTACCACCTCTGAATATCTCCTCAGATGACAATGCTGTGGTCGAGGGGAAGCACAGGCGGGAGAGGGCGACGAGGTAGGCGGTGGCGAAGGCAGGGAACACGAGGTCAAGCAGCGGGACAAGGCCACTCGCAGAGAAGACCATTATGAAGGCAACTAGCTGTAGCTCTATCACCCGAAGGGAACCCATTACACCGCCCATGCCAGGCAGCGGCCTATTGGGTTTGGAAGCCGCGGCACCAGCAGTAGAGTGATCTCCATCAATGCGCGAACCCGCCGCCAGCGACACGCCCGACATATTTGGCCAGAACCAATGGAGTGAGCGTCCTTGTACAAGAAACAACGGTTACCAACTTCGGGTGATGAGCGGGGAACAATCAACCGGAAAGATGATCACAGGAAGGAGGAGAATCTGCAGACGGGAAGGACATAACGACCGAAAACATCAAAGATGAAGGGAGCACTGACAATGACGAAAGAAACAAAGGGAATTCAGACGAATGATCACTGTCGCATCATTGACATGAACGAGGATTGATGGATGCACCTGGAACTACTTTGATCCAGAGCAGAATGAGTCGGATTTTGAAAGGGGTGTTGGTCATTGTAGTAGTTGGTTAGTAAAAAAGCGGCATAGGAGGATGTGGACACGTGTGGGGATCAACTTCCACGTAACCCTGTTTGCATGCTCTCCCCACGTGGCTCACCCTTTCACCTGCCACCTAGACATCTTTTCTGTTTTTGTTCTAAATAGCTAGCACATACCCATTTCATTAAGTTAATTTTGAATTTTGAGAATGATTTAAGTTCATATTCTAACATTTACCAAAGTGAAAAAAAAAAGAAATTAAAACAAAACAAGTGTATCTATGAATCGGTGCGAGCAAAATCGATCCAATGATTCCGAGGGGGGTTGAAATATTTATTTATATAAGGATTTGTAACGTGTATTTTACAGTAACCATTTTGATGTTTCCAGGTGTTTCGGATAGAGTCCCCCCTTATTAACAACATTTTATAAGCAACTTTTTCGTTTCATTTTTAAAACGTGTAGTATAATCCCATATTTCTCTTCCCTCCAAATTACGGAATGCCTGCGACAAATCCGGCAAGTGACACCATTTACGGAACGCTATTTAATTTTTTATTTTATTATTATTTTAATTTAGATAAATTAAATTTTTTTAACAAAAGTAAAAAAAAAGCCTTAAAAAAGTCTAACACGTGTCTTATAATAATAAATTTTTAAAATCTCATTAATTCGCCGCATGATCCACTTTACACGTAGCATTGACCTCTTCATAAAATCATCATCCGACGTTTATTAATTTTACTTATATTTTTAAAACATAAGTAACTATCGTCCGACTTCGACTTTCAACCCACTTTAGACTTCAAAATTTTAAAATAAAATGGTTTAATATTACTTTTTACTTTTTTAATTGTTTTCTTTTTTTTAATATTGTCTATTAAGATATTGACTTTAGTACTATAAAATTTAAGATTAATAAATTAAAATTAAAATTAATATCATAAATCAAAAAATGGTAAAGGTGTAACTTTTTTTCCCTTTTTCCTCTGGGACAAAAAAAGACGCACAAAAATCCCAAATTATTCGTTAAAGGAATTTTTTAATTGATAATTTCTTCTTCTTCTTCTGGCCCTCCCAGCCTCGAAAGATTCAAAACTTTTTGTTGTTTCAGAATGGGATAAGAAATGCCAGCTATTCTCCATTATCTCCTCCCCAACCACCACCAACACGCTCTCTCTCTCTGCCCTAAACACATAAAAAAAATAGTATTTTTAGAAAAAGAAAAGGGCGGGGGGGGGGAGGGTCTGGTAAAGCTGCTGCAACAATACATGGTGTTCGTTTACCCAATAATTAATTAATTTCGGTGTACGACGACCATGATTAGAAACACCAAAATAATTCCCGTAGTAAATTCCAATCATGCCGTGATTTTTTTTTACCCATAATTCCTACCCAAAAAAAAAAATTGGGAAATTCCCAACTGTAATACAATTTCAGCAACCATAATAAACAATTAAAAATAAATATGAGCAAAATGCTATTGATTGGCTCGGGACACCCGCAAGATACCCGCCGCGTGTCCTGCCAACCCACCAAATCTAGCCGTTGAATTTTTCCGCCCCCGCCCCCAAAATCCTTCAACGACGTTTTACTCTTCCTCTTCTCTCTCTCTCTCTCTCTAAAGAGGAAGAAGGAAGGAGGGAAAAGCTAATTAAGATACAAAAAGAAAAAAAAAAAGGATAAATAAGAAATCTGAGATCGACCCGAGATTCGTCTCCTCGGAAAGTCCCGGTCTTTATTCTCTTTTTGTTGTCGTTGTTGCAATGGGCAAGCTCCTCTGTGATTCCGCCGCGGCGGCTGCCGACCCCGTGGCGGCCGCTTTCCTACCCTCGACGTCCCCGTGGACACACCCTCAGGGAGATGGATCTCTCGATTCGATTCCCGGGGTGGATCTGTCCTCGGCGGCGGCTGCGACCTCCACGTCGTGGGATAGGGTCCCGGGTCTGGAGGACCAGCAGAGGAGCCACCTGAAGAGGCTTTGCTCCAAGGGGGTGCTCTGGAAGAACCCCCGGGATAAGGAGTCGGAGCCGGTGGTGTTCCTCCTTAGCCACGGCGGAGAGGTCTCGGCAGACGGGAACTGCTTGTTCACCGCGGTGGGGAGAGGGGTCGGGGTTGAGCCGAGGGAGCTTAGGAGGAGGGTCGTTAGGACTTTCGAGGGTGGGGTGCGCGAGGACGAGAGGGCAGCCGTCGAGGGGGTCATTCGGAACATGTATGCGCCTGATGTTGGGAAGGGTTGGGGGGTTCACGTCGTTCAGGAGGTGAAGTTGTTGGCTCCCAAGAAGGAGAGGGATTGGCTGGATAGGGGGATTGACGAGTTGGTGCAGCTCGGCATGCAAAGGTCGGGAGAGCCTCTTCCTCCCCAGTTTCTCTCAATCTTTGTTCATTTTTCTTTCAAGAATTCATAGGCTTTGCAATGCTGGATTCGTGCGTGTTCTTTGGCCATAGAACCAGAGAAAACCTGCAGTAGATAAGGTTTAGTACTTGGTATTCGCGGTTAGGCTTAGATCTTGGCCTTCTTGACTGTTTGCGATTTATGTAGATTTGGATTTCAGATTGGCTTCTTATACGTCAGGAAAACTTATTTGGATTTTGTTGTTCTGTAGTTCGGATCTGAGTTTTCTTTTCCTTGCCGTTGGCTTTGATGTGGTGGGGGAAAGAAAGAGATGTTTGTATTGGGGAAAAGGAGAAGGGGTAGAATTGGCGTGGCTTTTGACTGATGTGTTTGTGGCATGCCGTCGGCGACAATACTTCCGATGGTGTCTTTCCGGTTTAATGAATTGATGTCAGGACAGATAGTTGATTTTGGGGTTCGGGATTCAGTTGGGGAAGCTTCGAGAGAGATTGGTAGTTTCATTTCATTGTTCGCTGTTCTGGGGGTTTTTTGAAAAAAACGAGGGTGTCGGGACCAGAAGAAAGTGAGGAGCTAGCTGCAATTCTCATTGGCGGCGGCATTCTGTTCTATGTTTGATGGAATGGACAAACCCAAATTACATTCAGGATTCGATGTTTCAGTTGATCTGTTTTGAGTAACGTAACAGTTACGATTTGTTGCCCTTATCATTCATTAGCAAGGACATGAATGTAGGTGATTTCATGTTCATGTACATTTTGCCATGGCTGTAGTTAATGAAGTTGTGATTATTTTTCTTTAACTAAGTTGTTGACTAAACCTGTAATTTTGTGGATGAATTATGTATTTATGTTGCAGAGAAATGGCTGCTGAATCAATCTACAAGGAGAGATGCATCCCTGTGAATAATGTCTCTGGTTGGGCGAAATACATGTCAATATCAGGCTCTCCGAGCGATGAATACGACATCATCACCCTACAGTACACCGAGGAAGGGTTGTTGTCCATAGATGAGAATAGAGATGGCCGTGCTGCGGCGTTCGGTGATGATATAGCCATTGAGTGCCTCGCAACAGAGTTTAAGCGTGAAATATTTGTGGTAAGAGGAGAAATTCTACCTTATCTAACTCATGGCTACGATTTACGTCTGGGTTGCTAAGTCTATCATTGCGATTTACCTCAAGAATTCCATCTGATCTCGCAGGTGCAGGCTCATGGAGCCTGATGCCATGGTTGATGACGAAAACTGTCTCTTCTTCCTACCACATCCACCGAGAAGCGAAATATGTGAACCCCCTCTATTCCTATTCATGAAGGGCACAGGTACCTCGAACAGGAAGCAACTAAACAAACACAAACTCAAACAACTCGATCATTTTCACTCAGTCACTCATGATGCTTGTTTCACGTTTCCAGGCTGGTGCGGCGCTGGAGCCGACCATTACGAGCCCTTAATTGCTCACCCAACCGTCCTTGTATCACCAGAGAAAGTTGCTATAGCACTCTAATGCCACGTTTTTGTCCAACCTATGTGGCATAGAGTTAGAGATGTAGTAGGAGATAGATCGATCATTGTTTACCAACAACCCCCTAGGCAATTGTTACTCAGAGTCACCTTTTGTGTCATGATCTGGTTTGTTTCCCCAGATCCGGTCCCTAGGCATTCATTAGTCAGGATTATTTCTCAGAGGAGAGAGTGTTTTGGTTTCATTAGGACGTCGAGAAAATCACTCGAGAAGCTCATTGTGGCAGGTGAATTCTTCCTGCAAAATTCTTTTCATAGCCGGCTGTAGACCCTTTTTCGTTGAGTTTTTGTTTGTTTCCTGCATTTTCGAGCGTTGGAGAAGGGGGTAATGTAATAGTGCCGAGTCTACGTATCCATTTTCATGGTTCAGTGACATGCTTTTCAGGATATTGTCTTTCTGGGAAAGAAACATTTGCACTTGTTTTGTTCCCATGATCTCATGGTGCAAACGTTTGTTCTCCGAGTGGAGGCTCTGAACATCGGCTGCGCGATCTCCCTCAGACTCTGAAGCACTTAAAGTTATATGCTCTCTCCTCCTCCTCCTCACGATTGAAAGAAAAGGTCCCGAATTTTTCCCAATACCCAGAACTTGATCACTTCCTATGAAATTTCATCCTGCCTTTGCGGAAATGGGAGAAAAGCAAGTGCTTTCTCTTGGTGGGAGGGAATCTCTCATTAAAGTATTTGCCTTTTTTGTTTGGCAATGGTTCTAAAACTTGGGATGGGATTTCCCCACGTTGAATTCTTGGCAGCCCCCAGTTTGTTATGATGATGATGATGATGACGATGATGTAGTAAGCAGCTCCCTGGCAAAAAGATGGTCATATTATATCCCTAGCACAAACCACCCACAAAATCCCAGAGAGACAGTGGAAAAGAAAGTATGTACGTAACCAGTTATGTCGAGAACATTTCATTCTAATTACTGCCAACAACTAAAGTTATGTAATGGAAGAAAAAAGGTGGCATCCATTTGGAATCTCACCACTTCCCTATAAAAAGAGGGGCTCATTCTCGCTACGAACTCCCCCCCATGTCTTTTACATTACGCCTATGAAAAGAAACTCCTCAAAAGCTAGCCATGAAGAGCTATAACAATGACAACCTCGGATTCCTTCCTCGCGGTTTTGTTACCCGTGTTTCGGCCGTGGTGTTTGGCGGCATCCTTTGTTCCTACCCATATTGGGGTTCATCTGTTGCTAACTTCCTCTTCGTGACACTCCCGAGCGCCAAAAGGTTGCTCTTGACTCCGGAGTGCTTATTTGTCGTGTTGAACGCCATCATTGCCTTCCTTATCGGGGGATCAAGGCAAGAGGGATCGAATCCATCTGTGCCACAATCGGAGGACATCTACGAGGAGTACATAGAAATCAGGAGCAGAAGTCTAGGGAAGGTATCAAGCTTTTCGAACGGCTGGAGTCATGCCGGGACCAAAATTGTTACGGTCAATGACCCTGTCGTCGACAAAGTCATAGAGGATAAAAAGGTGGGCCTTGAACGGGGAACTCAGGATGCTGAGAAACCAATAGACGGAGATAATCAAGATGGTGGCAATGAGGGAGAGGATCACGACAACAGCGGCGAGAACGCTGACGAGGACGACCATGAGGATGGGGGTTTGGGTGCAGATGAATTGAACAAGAGGGTGGAGGAATTCATTGCCAAAGTGAATCAGCAATGGTGGATGGAAGCAAGATCGGTGGTTTGTGCATAAAAGCTGTGTTCAAGGATTGTTGTCATAGATGTGTTTAATCATATGTGATTTTATGTTAGTTTTTGAGATTCTTGTATCATTGCAATTCATGTTAAGACAAGTGATAAAATGTACTAATAATTAATGTTTTAAAATGATATGTTTATGGTGTCTCTTAAAGAAAGGCTGTCTTTCTAACAACATATGCACCTCCGACAGGAATTGGCCACTTTAGGATTGGGAATATTCCAAGCCCCCTTTTCTTTTTCTTTTCTTTACTTCTCCGATTTCTCATTGTCCTCCTAACCACTAAAATTCCTTTCTTACTGCCGAAGAGTTCCAAACACAAATTGAGTAGAGGAGAAGAGGAATCTCAAGCCCATTAGTCCCTCCAACCGATCCAGCCCACTATGATTAGGCCCATTAATGGGCCCAAAAATGATTTTTGCTTTTGGGGCCTGAGCCGGTCGTAACCAATCCTGCAACTTCAGAAGAAAAACTTACAAAATCGTTTTAGGTCTTAGAAACTCGTTTATAAAAGAATAACTGAGTTGCTAGGACTAGAAAACTCTCTTGCTCCAAATCCGAAAGACCAGGAGCAGGGGGTGATCCCGCCGGAGGGTTATCCCGACAACAGCCGTGGGCACGGTTGGTATAACGTCCATCCCACACGCAGGGGGACCGGTCAGACATTACTAGAGTTTAGGAGCCCTCAATTGTGATGATAAAACAGAGAAAGGACAGTGCCCCCAGTAATATTTCAATCATAGGAATCACAGGAGATGTCGACAAAGAGATCGTGAAAATGAAAGCTGTTGTAAGTCCGTATTCATACGCTATATAATTCCTTGACTCACTTGTCGATATGCAATTCAGTTTTATTGAAGCTCATCTCGTTGCAAGGCGATATAAGTAAGACACCCCTACCCAAATCTCCCTCGTTTCATTCTTACTCTGAAAAGACAGACCCCAAAGAATGGAACCAACCCCTTTCTTCCTCCTCTCTACTATTCACAAAGATAGGCCGAGATATATGGGAAACACGACAAACCCTAGGACCCACCCCAACCGATTTATACATCTATCCCTCTACCACCCCCAATACCATACATACACCTATGAATGAAAACAAGGGTTTCCAAAATGAAAACTAGAAAAAGAATTGGACCCAAAGCAAAAATGGCAGATTGGAGGATGTTACCCATGCGCGTATTCTCTTAGTCATCGATCCGATGGATCTCACCCATCATGATGCGGTTGCTCGCCACCTTGAATCCCAGGTGGGCGGGGTCGATTTGCTTTCCTTTCTTCCCTTTCTTCTTCCCACTCCGTCCTGCCTGGGACGAATCCGATGGCGGTTCCAAAGGGACCCCCGAGATGTCCTGGGAATCCTGGGCCGATGCCCCCATCGTCTTCCGGCTGCTACTCTTGAGCATCTCCATGAATGTGGCTTCTGATGCCTCCGCGTCGCTGTAGGATGACGTCCGCCTGAACTGCAGGTCATTCTTGCTCACGGCAGTATCGTTCGTGGGGATACCTCCTTGGTCTGGTTTGATGCCTGATGTCAATAACGTAACCAAAGCACAACCCAACAGCAACAGATTATCACGGGTTCACAACTGGACTGGAATGAAGAGAAACATGGCAAAGACACAAATCAACAGATTCAATTAAATTTATAGATTCTAGTAAGGTCTATGATAGTAACAAATTCATCACTCAGATCTCAGAAGAGCGACCAGCGGGATTGGACCGCCCAAAAGCAAACATAAGAAGCTGCCACATACCGTCTGGAACCCCGCTGAAGGAATTCCTGAGCCTGGCAATATCAGAGAATCCTTCCTGGGGTCTTGAAAAGATATTTTCCTGACTTTTTGACAAGATGACCGGCACCCTGCAAGAATCAGAAGAAGAAAGTTACAAATGGATGGATGCTGGACCTACTCTAGAAAACAACTTCAACGTTCCCATGTAATAAGCTAAGGGGAATAAATAGGATACGACAGGTATCCAGATTTGGGATCATGACGGCCAATTTGAAAGAATTCATCATTTGAGTTCGGCTAAAAGTAGAGGTCGGATCATTCCGATGCAATGTCAAGAAATGGTCAGATATAACCATATGCACTAACAAGAATGACACTTACTGTTCTTTCATTATTTGTCCGGGGTGACGAGATCTAATTCCCTCATCGTAAAAGCTAACATCCTCACCTGCGAGAAATTCCTTAAGTCGATAGTTACATACAAAATAGTTCAGTGCCATAGCCAAACATCTGGATCGTATCTTGCCTAAGTTACCTGCAGAACCAATTGACCCGTGCCTGGCAGAGGATCTTCGAGCTGGATCCTGATCCGCAGCCGCCAGTGCTCTCTGCTCAGTGGTGCTTTCAAACATCTCAAAAATGGGCCTCTTAAATTTATCCCCACCAACAGACGACGCTTTTCTTCCCTCCCCCTCAAAATAGTCTTTGGTTAGAGATGGCTTGTTAACCATGGTTGGGTTTGAATAGATGGAATCATGCATGCCAGACAACAATTGTTCCCCCTCAGAAAATGCTCCAGAACTACTTTTAAATCTCAGATCATTTTTAATTTCAAGGCCCCCAGCATTCTCAGCCCCCAAGAAAAACTGTGGTGTTTCAGATGAGCTTGACCCGTAAGAACCCACCATAAATGAATTGTTTGGGCCAACAGAACTCGCGTTTGAACCAGCATAAAACCCAGGTGATGGCAACCTCTTTATAGGCACTCCTTCACGATCATCCAAAGCTTGTGCTGATTGATTTTGCTGCCCGGATTTCTGATGAAGTAATTCCATTAGCAGCCGCTTGGACTTATCATCATGCTGTCCTTCTGACATCCATGAACTCTGATTTTCGGAAGACATTGTCCCTGGAAGATCTCTTTTTTGACGCTCGGCATTGATATGCATGTGCTGGAACTGAGATCCCATCCAATCATTTGCATGTTGCCCCCTGTGGTCATGCCAGTTACCATCCATTGCATCAACTGGGATGCCAAACTGATTAGGGAACACCGGGGGACGATTCTTCTGAGGCAACTCATTGAAAAATTTCCCAGCTTGTGCACCAGACTTCATTCTCGAACTAGACTCAAGCATGTCTGCATTATGAACACGAGCAATAGCATCCAGCATTTCTATGCTCATTCCTGCATGATCAGGGGGCAAAGAAATCGTGCGCTCAAATGGCAGTCCACTTGACTCGTAATACTCTTGCCTGTGCCTCTCTTGCATCGATTGATTCTGCTCATACAAGTTGAGCGGTACGTCATGCAAGGATAACTGTTGTTTATGGTAGTCTAGTGGATTCAATCCCGATGAGTTAGTCCGCTGTATACCATGCGCCCTGAGAAATGCATCTGATTCCTCTGTAGGCCAGACAGAACCGGCGTGCCTTACTTCTTCATCACTGTTTTGTAGGCCCAGTCCTGCAAATTGTCTTGCATTTAGTCCAAGCAGCCTCTGTTGGTGAAGAAATTCTATTTCTCTCTGAGCGTCTTTATGTGATAGTCTGCCGAAGCTGGCTTGTGCAATCTGCTCTGCTGGTGGAATATGCCTCGCAGGACGGTGTGACCGCTGTTTCAGTTCATGAAGAAAGTTCTGTTCCAGTAAAACCTGATCAAGGGCATTATTTGCCCTATGATCAAGAGATGATTGTCCAAGACCGGAATCGTGCATTCGGTTTTGTAGGATTCGCTCAAGAAGAACTTGTTGAACTTGGGCTTGCCGGTGCTCCTGCATAAGCTTCTGCTGTTGAAGAAGCTGCTGCTGCTGCAACTGAAGTTGAAGCTCATGCTGCCGTTGGTGCTGCAACTGCAGTTGAAGCTCATGCTGACGCTGCTTCTGTAGCTGAAGTGCCATCAGATGATCAAGTTGAGGGATATTATGAGCGTTCAGCTGTTGCTGACTCATAAGTGTTTCAGCAGATAGTTGCCCCAGAGTGGATTGGTTTAACTGAGACTGGAACGACAAAAGATTCTGTTGTTGACGCTGTTGCTGTAGCTGTTTGGACAGAAGCTGCTCTTGGAAATCAAAACGGGTAGATTCTTGCTCAAGACGCGAAAAATGCTGAGAATTCATTGTTTCTTGATAAATAGGGTGCTCAAGGAGGGAATTCCTTCTGGCTGAAGCAGGCCATGTGTCAGAAGGTTGAGCTGGATCAGTGATAGCGCCCAATTGTGCTACATTACCAACATTGGAAGACAAACTGGACGCTGGGGCACGTTTTGCATTCATTTCATTGAGCTCTGACCACAACAAACCAAAGGGATGTAGCTTGTTTTCTTCCCGAATTTGCAAGCCAGGAACTGTCAAATCACTGGACAGAGAAGAGTTATTAATGGAATTTGCACCAGCATCATAACTGTGACCAGTGGACTTTGAAATTGGATGACCAGAACTTCCAGGTCTTCCGGGGAAAACAATTTCTGCAGCAAATACGACTATATCAATACATAAAACTAAGGGCAAATATTCAGGAACAATGATAATGCCAATATATATTAATAATGAATGGCAACAAAGGATGATCCAATTGACATCAGAACTAACCTTCATCTTGTCCGCTAAAATCATGAAAGCTGGTCTCTGGAGGATTCAGTTGCGAAGAACCAGGTTCGGATTTTCTTAACTGGACATTCTGATATGGAAGGCTTTCCAAATCTGATGGCAGCCTATTATCTTCAGACAATACTTCCTTGTGGGTTATGCTATGAATGGGACCAGGTAAAGCAACCTCCATGCTGTCCCATGTGGCACTAGGTTCTCCAAGAGAGGACACAATTGCGGCACCTAAGTCATTTGTCACATTGCCCGTCAGGTGTGGCATCACTTCGCCCAATTCTTGGAATGGGGTTCCCTCAGGAGCATCAGCCAGTCTGACAGGTAAGTCAGTCCCAAAGAAACCCTGTTCAAACCAGGAAATAATGTCTGCTCCAAGAAAAGGTCCTTGAATCTCCCCTTGTGGATCCAGGTAATATATACTAAGCTCCTCCAGAGGAATACTCTTTGACCAGTTCTTCGACTCAACTTCACTCAGGTTATGAAAATTGCCACCGGGGTTTTGCCCAGGAAAGGATGCAGCAAACGGAGAACTTGAGCCATCAAGGTCTCTGGAGACAACATGCGTAGATATAGGAGATTTCATAAAGTCATCTTCCGGAAGGATGGATTCTAATATTAAGCCATCATCAACAATATTTGATTGAACAGAGGAAAAGAAAGCAGGAGCATTCTCTTTATGGTCTGCTTTTCTATCCATAAATAACAAACTCCTAGAGTTGAGCTGCCTGATTCCAGAAGAAATTCTTGGCTCTCCCTTTCTGTTTGCCTCGGGTTCAGCATTGTCTAAATAAAAAATGGTTGTCAGGAAAGTTAGTAAAACGTCAGCTGCAGTGATAAAAGTATACATATATGACAGGATACATACCATCGATCGAATTTTTCTGATGATCACCATCTCGCAAAAAGATGCTGTCATCAGCAAGACATGCACCATCATTTGAAAGACCTCGTAGACCACTGACATTTTCAGTAGAATTAACCAAGGGATGCACTCCCAGTTTCCCCTCACCATATTCATCTTCAAGGCCTGCAAAAGAAAATCCCAACTAGTCAGCTTCAGAGAAGAGCATACCACAAACAAAACCCAAACACGGTAAGGTTAGCACCTGCAATGTTCTCAGTTGATCTGCCCAACTTGAATGAATTATACACTGCTCCACTTCCAGTAATCTTTCCCCTGGATATATCACCAAGGACAGCCTGTTTTCCATTCGAACAGAAACAATCAGAGGTTCTAAAGTGAGCACAAATCACTCTTTTACGGTGAATAAACAATTTACTGGGAAAGATTTCATCTTATGCAATTACCTCCTCTTCAGCATCGGGGGATACAAATGCCAAAGGTTCGCTGATATCAGATTGTGTGAACAGAGGTATGTTCTCCATGCCATCAGGCATAGATGCAAAACGAGGTTGAACGTTTTTCTGGCGATAAATGTCGAGAAGCTTTGCCCTTGGATAACAAAAAGGAGTTGCTACACCAACTCTTCTCGGTAGATCTTCGGCCATGTCAAATGCGGAAGAGCCAATGGGACCAGCAGATCTTCCAATTGCACTTGATCTACCACGTCCTAAAGCAAATCCAACATTTGACCCCTCTGCTCTTCCTTTCTCAAGTCCAAAACCAGGTGCAGCTCTGTGAGGAGTGGAAACACTTGAATGAACTTCCATTCTGTGGCGTGGTCTCCACTTATCACGTGACTCCCCTTCCCGTTCTGGAGCCACACGGTTGCCTCCTAAGGGAGGAGGATGGTCATTACCATCTTCCTTTTCTCCATCTATCTTTTTCTCAGTACGAAATTCTTTCTCATTATCATCAGGGCCCCACCTAGAGGACCACTTGCTATCACGCCTTGGTTCATGCCCAGGCGTACGAGCATTATTGTCATGCCACTTGTCAGCATTGGCCAAAGTTCTGTTCTCAGCAGTGTCCCGGGTCACAACATTGTCAGTGCGACGATCGGTTTTCCTCCGGTCTCTTCGGCCTCCAAGCAAACTTGTTTCCCTTTCCTCCTCGCGCCAACGACGAGTGTTATCATTTTCACCAGCAGTTTTCCTCCAGTCTTTCTTTTCTTCAGATCCATCCAAACGCCAGTTTTCCTTAAGATTGTGGTCACTTGAGTTTCCAACAGATCCTGAGGGTGGGACTCGAATGTCCTGTCACAGAGGAAGATTGATATACATCAGAATACAGATAGTAGGATGCAACAAATGATATGCTAACAAAGGAGGGGCACTATTCTGGGAAAAGGCATCTCTTCAGTCATGGAAAATGGACACGAGTTCCTTTCTCTAGCAAACATGCCCAAATGCAGCAATCTCATAATGCAACAAGATGAGCTGCAGGAACTAAATCTAAAATAACCAGCAACAAAAACAAACAAAATAAGAGAGAATACCATTTTACTGTCAGTTGGTTTGGCATACAGCCACTGGGGAGATAAAGGTATGCTGTTCTCCGATGTCAATTGATCTGCATGTACAATTGCATCAACCAGATAGAAAATGAGGCACAAAAAGAAGTGTGATAATTTGTAAAATGAAAACGAACTTAAGCGTCCAGATGATTCAAGTTAATAAATGGACAAGAATGATGGTGCTAACATTGTTCGGACTATAAAATGGATGCATGAGAAAATAAAGAACGCAGACAGGAATACTACAACAATGTCACGGTACCTTTAGACTCATCGTTTGTCCCCATAAGCATTTTTTCTTCATAGTGACCTCCCAAATCATCCACTGTAAATAAGAAGCTAATTAGTAAATCGAAAGGAATAAATGAACTTGACTAGAATATCCCACAACAGTACAATGCTTTATAAGGAATTGCATGCTGCGGAAGGCTTTTCACAAAAGCTCGATTCTCTCTACTTTAAAGATAACGCTATACTGTCCAGTTTCTCTTCCTTCAACGGTTTAAGGGGAAGAAGTCTGATGACATGGGTAATCCAAGAGCTTTTACAATAGTCAGGCCACCGACCCAAACCCCAATGTTCTAACAGGGGAAGAACTAGACAAACTCCACACTCCCAAACCACAATTCAATCCTCTCCTCAGTCGATTCCGTCGAGTACCAGACCATGAACAACGGTCTTCAATTGTACCAACACACACTCCTTCCACTTAGACTAGGAAGGAAACATAAAACACAGACAACAATTCAGAAAAAAAAAAAGAATAACAATAAGAAAAAATAAGAACAACCGCGGGAGACGCTCCACAACGCAACCCTAACCAACTCCACCAACCGGTACGGTCACCGCGGCACACACAATCCACCAAGATCAAGAACAGGAAACAAAGATCCGGAGAACAAACAGGAGGCGCGAGAGATTCTCGGATCATCGGCATGCCACGACAAAACTCCCGCTGAACCGGATCCGCGGGGGACAAATCAATCGAGGAGCGACTCACTCTTGGGAGGGAAAGGGAAGGGGCGATCGGAAGGGGGAGCGTGAGGATTGGCGGAGGAGGAGAGGAGGTCGTCGGGGAGGTCGAACTTGCTGCTGGCGTCGGACATGGAGGCGGCGGCGGCGGAAGGCGGGGGAGAGCCGGGGGCCGAAGTTGGGAGACGGTGGGCGGAGAGGGGGGGGTGAGGGATTAGGGTTTTTGGAAGGGAGAGAGATTAGAGAAGGGAAGGGATGGAAGGGAGGTGGAGATGGAGAGTGTTTGGCTGTGGCCCTTTCGAGAGAAAGAACACAGGAAGATCGAGATCAAGATCAAGATCCCCCCTCCCCTTCTCCCTTCCGTTTATATTAATTATATTATATTCATTAAAATCAACAAAATTTAACTGTAATTAGTTATCACCATTCCAATTCGTTGAATATTGAATAAATTTATGATATTTGGTTTACGTGAAAATCGTATCTATCTATGTACATACATTTTTGTTTGGTTGTGGCATTGTTCTAAGAAGAGGAGTATTATTATTATTATTATAAGAATGTTTTGTTGTTGGTAATTTTATTCTACGCCCAAAATTGGACTTTTTTTTTTGGGGGGGGGGGAGGGGGGGGGGTGGTGGGAGAAAAACACAACTAAAACTAGGGCCCAAATCAGAGAGAGGTTTCTCTCCTATTAGGATGGGCTAATAGTCAAATCTGTCCCTTCTAACTACTGTTTTAAGATTAAGAGCAATCATTAACTTTTCGGGCACTGTTAGGATAATCAGATTTAAAATTATGACAAAAAGTATTAGGAATCAACCGGACTCTTAGTTTTCTTTTAATAACGAAGAAGATACAAGGCTCGGATCCAGTCAAATTCTAGTAAATACCCGTAGTACATTCTTTAGTGTCGTCGTGAAATCCTATAATCCACGATGACGGGTAATCAGGTCTAGTCAAAGAAATTCGAAATTGTATCTCGGGGTGAATACGAAGTGTCCTTATCGCTGGCATGTCCCGGGACCGGCTTGTGTTGCTCTGTTATTTGGGAATAGGGGTCTAGTCCAGTCCCTCTTCATGTCTTCCTTCTTGCCATGGACACCGCGTTGCCGTCAAACAGATCATCGATGAGACCCTCGATGTCCTCCGGCTGGTACTTTATGTACTTCTCGCTCTGTCTCCCCGAGTCCAGGTACTGGCTAAACCTCCCGAGGAACGACCGGTACGCGGGTGTCACCACCGCTGCAACCGACACCCTAAGCTCCGACTGCATCTGCTCGTCGTTCACCACCCACATGCTCTGCGTCTTGTGTATCTCGTCGAACATCGTGTTGAAATTCTTGAACTTCTCCTTGAGGGCCTGCTTCGACACCTTCCCATTCACCATCAGCCCTTCGTGGCTCAGGCACTGTAGGAGCCGGTACCACGTCTCTCTCTGGTAGCTCTTGTGGTAGTGGCGCAGTTCGGACGACCGTTTCCTACACCACGTGTCACCCATCAGCTCGTGTATCTCCGGCGAGCTCTTTATCTTCTGTAGTATGTACCTCCCGTTGTTCATTAGGAATATGTAGCGGAGTGCCGGGTCACGGTACAACTTCGATTTCATGTCGAGATTCACATCCAGCAAGTCCATCACCGACATTAGCTCCTTACCGAATGGTGAAGATTCCCCGTCCCTGTTCGCCACCTTAACCTTATCTTCCTTGTGATCGTTGCCGGTGCTCTCGCTCTCGTCGTCGTCGTTGTTACTAGATCGATCTTGGTGTTCTCGGAACACTTGTTCGATGGTCTCCTTGTACTCGCAGGCATACTTTAGATAATTCATGGTGTAACGAGTGAGAGGATGGACCGCACCGTTCGGGACGGGAGTCCTCCCGTTATCGCTCTTTATCGAATTTTCCAAGTCATAGAATATTTTCACGGATGCCTCGGCCATTCTAGTTTTGGCAGCCAAAATCTCGGCCCTGACCTCCTCTGCAGCGTCCGCGTCGTATGATTCATCAAAGGATGAGACGAGATCACGCAGAGTTTCGTACATGTCGAGGAACTTAAACAGCTTCTCACCGGCACGTCTCGTCAACACGACCGCCTCCGCAAAGTTGAGTAGTTGTATGGCGACTGACCTCACGAGGTTGCTGAACAAGCTTCGAGATATCTGGGATGAGCTCGAAAACACGGACTCACACAGGTTTCTCTCTGTCGGGAACAAATCTGTGGAGCATTGCTTGATCGCAGATATCCACGTACGGATCTCCCCTTCGAGGGACTCCCACGGCATCCTCTGCACGTCGTCCATGTTCATGTTCTCCAGACCTAGCTTCGTCAGCGCCAACTTGAACACGTTCCTCCTCGACACGCTGTACACCATGCAGCACTCTGTCTCGTACCCCGCCTCGATCATTGACGAGCATATCCTATTCATACGGGAGACCGTGTCGGGCGAGAAAACGGGGAGCAACTCATCCTCCTCCGAGTTTGGTTCCGGGATGCTCCGGTCCAGCTGGTAGACCAGATTAAAAGACGGCTTGGACTTTATGGTTTTCAATTCAGGCTCATTGTTCGTCCTCGACTGCCGATCGAGGGACCACCGGAGCTCATCCTCCAGGAGCACCATCGCCCGTTGGAGCGCCGAGCTCGTCCGGCTCAGAAGCTGGATCCCCCGGCTGGTTGCCTTCGACGAAACGCTCTCGAGCTTATTCGTCAGCCGGGAAAGCCGGGAGATGGAATCAAACAGGCACGCCTCATCGTTGGGGTCACACCCCAGCCTAGAACTGGAACTATATTTCCCGACGGCGGACTCCACCCTCTCACACAACAACTCGATCATCCTCGTCTCCTCAGCCGGGCCGGAACTCGACTCCACTTCCACGGGATCGCCCCTCCGGAGGAAGCTATCGACTTCCTTAAGGATCTGTGGAAGGGCGACGTGGCTTACGGGATGGGGCCCATCGTCTCCTTCCTCTTCATCCTGTTTCGTGTCGCGCTCCACATTGTCAGGCTCGTCGTCGGAAGGGGACTTAACGGCAGCCACGCCATTCACATGGGCGTCGTCATCCCTGGGAAGAGGTGGGGAGGAGGAGGTATCCATAACATAGAAAAGAGGAGGATCAAGAACAAAAGGGGTAGGGATTTGTTCAGGGAAAAGGTGTTCATAGTGATTTGTTTTTTCCTCAAAAATTTGATTGATGGTTGGTGCTGTAAATTTTTCTTGGGAATTAGGGGGTGGTGGTGGTGTTTTTTGGCTATTATTGGGATTAAATCTAATTTTGGTATTAGATAGGGAGGGAGGGGTTTGAGTATGGAATTTTCGGATGGTTTGATTTTTATTTTCTGGATCATCCGCACAACCTTATTTTATTACACCGTTGGTCGGTGGTGGTGCCCGGCACGTCGTTTGCATGTTTGTTCATGACGTCGCCTTCATTTACTGTTGTCAAAAAAATATTAAACATCTTGTGGTGTGGTGGTTAGCAGTTTCTGGATTTGAATCCGGCGACCTTCGTTCGACTCCCCTTTTTGGTTTTCAATCTTATTATAATCTCTATCACACTCCTTATCTTTGTTCTTCCTTTTCTGTCTGAGATGTCCGTATTTATGGTTGAAATCTCATCGAGAGTTCGTCTTCTATTAGTATCTGCTAACCCGGGCCTCTGCGATTATGTAACATGATGTCAGATATTAGTGATGTACTTAGACTAATTCATTTACCATTCATGCATACATTTCAGGTGGATCGGTAATCCACAACGATGTGAGAAGGAATTCGCTGGACGAGGCCACCGAGCTGTGCATAACGGGTGGCTAGCGGAGCATTCTTTGAATGCTCCAGTACTTGATGGGTGACAACGGGGTGTTCATCGTTTCGGTCTCAGAGATTACCGTGGACACGGAGCGATGGGAAGCCCTGTGAATTGTACAAAAGATAATATTAAAGCCCAAGGCTTCCGTGCAAATCATACACAGTTTGAGACTCTTTAAGAAGTGGGCTCGCATGTTCATTGAAGGTTGATTTGATTTGAGATATAGAATTCTGCTTCGGCCCGTATTAAATATTTTTTGAGCAAATTCATATAAAGGATGGAGCGGAAGCTTAGATATATCAGGGAAGATGATTTCGTCATGTTTCCTTTCTTTTTTCCTGTTGATTTCGTGTAAGAGGTGAGCCAGGAACTTCCTCAACTTTGATTCCCCTGTTTTTGTTGTTCTGATTTTGAGATCTCACTTACCTTATTACTCTATTGAATTATGGACGTGCCAGATATTAGGAACATTCACGCATTTGGTATCTTCCTCGCGCCCTTGCGGCCTCCGGCCCATTTCGAGTACAATGTGCCGTGGTATCACACCCGCTGAATCGAACTTCTTCGTCTCGCGACACCAAGTTCAGTCATTACAAATCCTGAAATCCATTCGGACCAAGTTGATTCCTCTTTTATATTCTTTCTTTCTAGAAAGCCAAGCCCTTGGGGAAGGTCGTGGATTGAGTGAATTAATGGTTTCCAAATCACTCATCGCGTGTTGTTTGGGGTGTAACCATGGGATTTTGAATTGCAAGTTCTTTTTCGTTAAAATGGGAGAGAAGAAAAACAAATAATGATTTTAAGAAACAAGAAGAAGAAAGTCTGACAGACATAATGTGATTGGGTTATTTAGGAGGAATTCCGACATGGGCAAAAGAAGAAAAGGAAGAATACCCGATTATTATCAAATCTTAACTGTTAAGGAGGTTTGATTTCGCTTAAAAACATTTCATGCAGATATCTCGTAGAAATACTCATTCATCATAAGTAGTGTCGAAATAAAGTTCTTTCCTGTCACGAGAACAAACCCTACTGTTCCTCGTTATTTAATAGGAAAAGGGCGACGTTTTGGGGAAATGAGTTGTCGTGTAAGAATGGCGTCGAGGGAAAAAAGCAAAAGACCAAGTAGCAGTAGAAGGAGGAGGAGGACAGCGACAACGACAGGAGGAGGAGGAGGAAGAGGTTGAGTTCGGAACACGTCAAATGGTTCTCGTCCCTGTTTTCCCTCCTCCCCTTTCACTGCTTTAAAATCCTCTTACTTCCCCAATTTTGATACCCTCCCGGTACTTCCAATCTTCTTCCTTTCGCTTTGCTTTCGCCTCACTCGAATCGGGCAACCCTTGGATCGACAGGATGATGGAGAAGCCGGCCGCCGTGGAGAAGAATGACGACGCTGTCCTTAAACTGCCGCCGGGGTTCCGCTTCCACCCCACGGATGAGGAGCTCGTGCTTCAGTACCTTAGGTGGAAGGTCTACTCCTTCCCCCTCCCCGCCACCATCATCCCCGAGGTTGAGGTCTGCAAGTCCGATCCCTGGGATTTGCCAGGTCCGCCGATTTTGACGTGGTCCTCGCGGCTGCTTTTCCGGGCGATGTCTCGTGCCTGACCAATATTCTCTTTAACTTCCGTTCATGTTTCTCCGCGGTTGCAGGCGACTCTCGGCAAGAAAGGTATTTCTTCAGCACGAGGGAAGCCAAGTATCCGAACGGAAACAGGTCGAACCGCGCAACCGTCTCCGGTTACTGGAAGGCCACGGGGATTGACCGCCAGATCACCGTGGCCTCTCCCACGGACTCGAAGGATATCTGTAACCGTGTCATGGGGTTGAAGAAGACCCTGGTTTTCTACCGCGGGAAGCCTCCGAGTGGCACCAAGACCGATTGGATCATGCACGAGTATCGGCTCGCCACCGCCGGGGATCCCCCCGGTTCTGCTCCCAAGAAGATGAATCTCAGCAAGGTGAGAGAATATTATAACCATCACAGCATTTCGGTTTGCTTTTGCTGCCCTGCTTTTCTCTTGTGGTGCTTTGCTCGTTATCGTTTTGCCTTAGAGTGGGGGAAAAAAAAAGACAAACTTTTCTTGTTTGTCCACTTTGTAAACATGGGGTTAGTTCATATTGATTCGGTGGATAATTTTCGTCTGTTGTCGTGATGATGAGATGATGTTCGAAAGAAAAGAACAAATGGTTTTAGCCCCCGATGTGAAAAAAGGCCTCCAATGGTTTCCTGTTGCAGAGTCCTGTGGTGCCAATGGGGAACTGGGTGCTTTGCAGGATTTTCTTGAAGAAGAGGAACTCCAGGAACAACGGGGACGGCTGTGCTAACATCCCGGCGCCTTCCCCGGACACCAGGGTCAGGGACGAGGTAATTGCCGTCATTGATCACAGGAAAAAGAGGGGAGAGGGTTGGGATTCGGGTAGGCGGGTGTTCTACGACTTCATGGCGAGCAACAGCAATGACGGGAAGAGGGCGAAGAGGAGTTGCTTGGCCGATCTGAACCTTGTCCCAGGCTCGTCTTCCTCCGGATCAAGCGGGGTCACAGAGGAATCGTCATCGCGCAATAACAACCACGATGACGACGACGACAACAACGACAACAGCGATGTCGATGGAGAAGATGATACCAACAGCAATTGAGACGATCATGAAGAGATTAGTTGCAATAACAGCCTACAACTTTTTGGGACAAACCCATGAAAGGACAGAAATCTTGACAAAGTAGTAAACAAAACGAACAAGAAAAACATAGAGAAAGGGTGGGACTTGCTCACTAATTGGAATGCTGTCCTTGTTTCCCTTCTCTCTTTTGCATGAAATGAAAAACCCATCAATCTGCAAACAATGTTTAGCACAAACACTAAATACCCTCTATTTTCCTACACAGAGACAGACCAACATATGTTGTCTCCAAACTCTGAAGCCACATACACAGTACATCAAATCAAAACCCTACGTGAAGAATTAATTTTTCAGCCATTTAAGGTAAAAGAGAAAGTACTTTGTGGCAATAAAACTCTTTTTGGATAAAAAAAGCATAAAATTAATTAATGGACATGAAGTTATTGGGTTGGGATTGGATTTGCTTTCGTGCGTGTGTTGGTGGGGGGGGGGGGGGGGAATGAAATCGACCGTCCAAACCCAAAGGGAGTTTCTTGTACAAGTGGGTAACGTCAATGTATGTATGTGTGTGTGTGTGTGGTGGAGTGGCACGAATGTTGAAGAGTTGTTCACGTAACCCTTTCAATCGAAAAGCCAATTTTCCCTTCTTTCGTGACAAAAGGAAAGTTGCAACGGGGGAGAGGAGATGTGTAGGGGATTTCTTACTTGGGATATTTTGGGGGGAGTGGGAGGAGGTTTGCTCTCCACAACACGAAACCAAACCAATGGGAAAATAAAAACAAAAAAAAACAAAATTCAAGATCGAACGTTTTGAACCCACCCGCACCTTCCCCGCCTTCTGCCAAATGCATCATGCTTTTTGCTTGTAGGAGGGAACTTGCACGCAACAACCACGTCCCTTACATTACTAAGAAGATAAAAATCGAACAAGGGACAAGAAAGGATGACGAATCTTACCCCCCAACTCTAAGTCTATATATGTTGTTATTTGGATTTCTTCAAGCAATTATCTTTTAATTGGGTAAGAAAGTGATAATTTATAATTTGTGGTACAACTCAAACACCTACACCTAATCTGTTTCAAGTGTTTGATGGGCTTATTTCAGGCCCAATTCTTCTTAAACGGGCCCGGCCTTGATCGGGCCTCACTTTTTCTCTTTTACAAAAAAGTAATTTAATTCGCGACCCCTTGTTCGTTGCTTGACGAATTTTAACACTTTTATAAACGACTGCGAACTAATTATATTTTGAAAGAAAGTTTAAGAAAAGATTAAAAAATCGAACTTCATAGGTGATAATATATAACCTTTGGGTCGCGTTACCATGGGAAAGAACCCGAACTAGACTGTGTTGGCAAGGGACTCAAGACAGCAATACTTTAACGACATCCGCACCTCGTCTTCTTCCCCTAGGATGGCCTTGTACATGGAAGTTGTGTGCCGGGATACCCTTTACCTAAAAGCTAGCAATTAGGTGAAGGGTCCGAATCCTACATATGCATTGCCCAGACCCATCTCTATTCGATGTGGGACTATTTCCCAACATTTCTCCAGTAATTTCTTCCGGCTCTTACCTGTTGAATCGGGATCCACAAGTTCGGCCCTTTAACTCGCAACGTTTAGCTCATTATCAAGGATTGTATGGCGGAACACTCCATTCGTGGTTGACCCCAGCAAGTCGCTCTCGCTATACTGGGCTGCCTGGAGGGTCTTCGGATAAATCCTTCGGGAGAACAATGCCGAACCCTTGAGGGGTGGGAGTCTTGTTAATGTGCAAGCGATCAGTCTGCTTAAGACCCCAACCCAATACTCAGGATAATTGTTCGGAACCTCAGTAAGATTGTGAATAGCCCTGCTCAGACGTGTGCCTCGACATCCTGTGCTGCAGTGCTTGGGCCACGGCAAAATCACCAGAGAATCTGAAAGCCATCACCAACAGAAGGAACAAAGTGACAAACCTTCTTCCGTGGCGCATGGAAACTGCAATGATGCTCGGAACGGAACCGACAACCACGGCTAACTCACGCAAAATCCCCTTGAGACCAATCCTGACCACCCCATACCATACTAAGTCCCGGGAGCCCTTGTCGCCATCAGCCCTCCCACTTCATTCCCAGGGGAGCACAAACCGCACGACTAACCACACCTTAAAGAAGGAAAGAACTTTGACCTTGCTAAAGCTCCAATCTCCCCCAATTAAATTTAGTCAAGTTACGAAGTAAGTTCGCTTTCGAACACGAATCTTTTTAAGGCACTACGTCGTCAATTAACGAGGAATGCCCCATAATCTCTACTCCTCCTAAATGTCTAGGACCTTACCTAATCCTATCTCTGCGGCGGTGGCCGCGATAATGTTCAGTGAGATCCCGTCACGACTCCTCCATGGGGGGCCGGAAAGCTTCGTCATAACTTGTCGGCTATCCTCCCGAGCGCGTCCGCTAGCTTATTGAGGACTGATAGCAGGCCGTCCGTCTGGATCCTCCTCTGGTCCCTGTCCAGTTGAAGGTTTCGGTTCTGTGATTCGAGCTGTGTGGTTAGCAGCCTGCCGTTCCTCTCCAATGCATCCACCATCCGTCCCTGCAGGTCGGGCGTGGGCTCCTCTTCTTCCCTGTCTTCCCCCTCGGCAACGAGCCGTCTCCTCTTCCTGGTATCCTTGGAGGACGACCCAATGTCGGGCCTCGAGGCAGGCTGCTTCTGGCTCGCCCTTCCTGTGGCGGGAAGCATCGAACCAACAAATTATGAATACCCCGAAAACAAGTATTTCCAATTAAGAAAAGAAAAGACTAGGTTGGATTTTTCATATACCTAATCGTTCCGAGGTTTGTGAAATCGGATCGTACTGCTTCTCTGCGAGTTAGATTGATACAGAGTTTAATCCCGGTTTAAAGACTACCTACTAATAATGACGATGATGATACAAGATATTTTGTCAGAACATAATTCCTGTCATACACAAAAACTTAAAGACATGATTGTGTCTGTACCAGAAGGTAATCTCTATAATGCCTAATTTTAATTGAATGTGTACCAAAACCAAGCATCTAAAAAGATTTAAATAATAATCCCTGTCTTAATCCCACACGCAAATCACGTTGACAATATAATTGACGAAGGATTACCTGATATCGGAATGGCGGCCGCCGCGCGTTGGCTCGCCTCCCTTGCAACGTCACCTGTCTCCTCGGCCTCTCCATCTGAGAACAGCCCGTCTTCAGCCGCAGCAGCCCTCCCGCTATCGAAAACAGCAGCCCTCTCCTCCTCCTCTTCTTCTTCCCTCCCCGCCGCTGTGGTTGCCCCAGCTGCCGCGTCCTCCTCTCCCCTGGATATAACAACGTCCACCCTCGGAGCTCCCTCCGTCGCGGTCCTCTCATCCGCCCCTCGGTCTAGTATGTCGTAAACCTCCCTGTCGAAGAACCCGGGCAGCTTCCTTTCCCTCCGGACGTCGTTCCTCATCGCCCAGAACGACTCCCTCCCGGCGCCGCCGTCCCACTCCTTTATTTTCTTGTAATCCCCGGCAAGGTTGCTCCACCTCTTCCGGCACTGCACCGGGCCCCTGTTCACCCCGTGCCTCCTGCAGTAGGACGACACCGAAGCCCACTTGGGCTCCAGCTGACCAAGCCCGTCCGCTGATGCCCCCCTCACCCTCCTTGACCGCGTCTCCGCGACCCTCTTCCCCTGTATCAGCACGAGTATCTCCTGCCTCGTCCACCTTGGCAGCCTGGCCTGCCGCGCCACCTCATCGCCCGCCCCATCAGGCGGCGTCCCTCCGTTGGGATCCGCAGCCGGGACGCCGCCGTCGGCCATTGAAGGGGGAGGCACGTGATGGGAGGCTCCCAGGCACGTGACCAGACGGGATCTGCTGACGTGGAAAACGGGGGGGGATTATTTGTAACGGAGAGAATTTGGAGGTGTGGGGGAATTTGGGAAGATGAGGTTTGAATTGTTTGAGAGAGTGGTGGTGGGATTGTGATTTAATTAATGATATAGTTAAGATGGGGGGTGTTTGATCATGGTTTAGTAAATTGGGGTTGGGGGTAATTAACTTTTAAGCAATTCAATTAATGGGTGGGTGTTTGTGTGTGTGTGTTGGGGGGGGGGGGTGTTTAGATAAGACACCACCTTTAATTTTGTGCCTGCTTTATTTGGGAGTGAGGGGAGAAAGTGTTTTTTTTTTGTGATTATCTCAATGTGTTCTTTAAAAAAAAAACTCTATAAACCGATTTTATTTTATTTAAAATTGATAATAAATACCATCATAGATTGAAGCAAAAGAAGAGTTGAGAGCGAGAGATGTCTTCTCGTTTTGGACAAGAACGTAATTCTCTTATTAGGGGGGGGGGGGTTCCCCCACCCCAATCGAGGGTAGTGCTTAATTTTAAGTGTGCCTTCTCTTCTTAAATTTGAATTTTATTTCATATTTTATATTTTTGTTTAATCTCAACTAGGGCCAGGGATGTCATTTTCCTTCCTATAGGGAGTTTCTTTTTCTGATAAAAATTGATTTTGAGTTTTGGATTAGTCTTCTATGGTAAAAAAAAATATGTTGTTTATTTTATTGACTTTATATGCACCGAAAAAAAGATCATGACGCCTTAAATGATAATAATTGTCAATGTAATAATTTATATAAGGAAAGATTGAATAAAATGTTTGCTTCACCCTGTCACCCGTCTTTTTATTATTACTATTATTCTTGGGAACTGTACTGTTAGGATGATTGTGCCCCTAATTGTCAGCTACTGGGGATTAATAATAATAATGACGATGATGATGATGTTTATTTGGGGATGTGGAGGTTGGTCCCTCCATATTAAAAGAAGAAGGGAGTCAAGGGAAGTCATAATGCTAAAAAAAAATCATAATCACAAGCAACACAACACACACTAAGCCACCAACAAGAAAGGGGAGGGGAAATCACATGTGTGGTTGGTTTTAGAGAGATTTATATAATTTTTTTTTTTAGGGATTTTGGGTTAGTAGGGAGTCATATTCCCCTTGTGATCCATCATCCTTCATCCTCAAGGGCCCCCCTCTCCCTCTCCCTCTCCCTCTCCCTCCCTACTACAAAACCAATACTATTATTAATATGCCCAGTTGTTGAAAATGTCCATACTGCCCTCGACCCACTCCTCCCTTCCCCTTTTTTGGCACGACTTCTTCCAAAGTCATCATGGGGTTTTTTTATTATTATTATTTAAATTGATGCTTGTGTCCGTTGAGGTGTCCTAATGCTTCGATTCTTCTGTGCATATTCTTATGTTAACAATCTGCTTGTCCATTTGGGCCTAATAAAAGCCCAATGGGCCACATCATCGGCCTGAATTGTATCAATTGCACGTATCAGGCCTATTTAATGATAAACATGAAAACACGGTAAGAAAATTCTCATAGTATTGAAAATAGGGATACGTATCTTAACTTAACAAATAGCCAACTATTTTAGTAGCCTTTGAAGTTCTTTGTACTCGAGATATGCCACCCAATATAGAAAAGTTCGTAGTATATGTTAATATATTGCCTAAACAGTTCAAACCACATTAATAAAAAAAACTCGAGCAGCCAAAAAAACCCCACTAAAATGATCTCGTGTTTAATGTAATAATACATATTTTACTAAAACATAATTAGTCGAAAGTTTATAAAATAATTAAACTAAAATAAAATTCCAACAAACACTTTCGAATAAAAATACTTGTTCGTGTCAAATAATCCGAACCAAATAATATCGCATCGGACGTCGACTATATTTAACATTTTATTATGATCGACCAATCGAGGGCTGTCCTTTTTTTTCCCCTTATGGGTGGACAATTTAGTTGTTATTATATCACCAGAACCGTGGGAAAGCCAAGTTCGTGAAAGAGTGGATAAAAGGAAGAAACATGCAGAGAGAGCTTCGGCAATCCCAATGACATTATTATTATTATTATTACTTATTCATTGAGTAATACTTAGAACACCGACACATGCTTGCAGCGGAGGAGGACGGTTAAAGAATCTTATTGTCCCTGGAAATATCGTTTTGTCGCCCACATGTCCCCCCGATTATCATTCCTAGCTATCATTAATAACAAGTCAAAATATACGTTTATGAACTTAAATTTGAGCCAACTTTTTGTTTTTTCATTAACTTAGTTTGTCATGTAGTTTTGTCACAAACTTTTATTTTTATTTTGACATTGACCAATCTTGAATTTTTCTAACGAAAGCCTAACAAACTATTAATATAGTCTCACTCGTGTCCTATAATAATGGAGTTTCAACATCTTATTCAATTGCCTCATAATCCACTTTATCCGTAGTAGCAGCCTCCTAATACAATATCACCCGACCTTTATTGATTTTGCGTAGTTTTTGACAGCGCAGCAACTATCGTTACCTTCGGCTTCCAATTCATTTGATTTGTCCATCAAAATTTTAAAATAAAAAAACACATGAAAGTTTTCAATATTATTTCTCTTTTTTTTTTCTTTTTTAGTCGATAAATGAAAATTGTCTACGCGCGATAAAATTCAAGATTGGCCAATATCAAAATAAAAACAAAATTTTATGACAAAACTATATAACAAATTAAGTTAACGACAAAACATAAATTTAATTCAAAGTTAAGGCCATAAATTGATATTTTGGCCGGTAACCAATACCCATTCGCTATATCTATTGCCCTTTTTTCTTTCATAGCGAACAAGCGTTGTTTGTTGATCTACAAATTAATAATAAAGCATCATACATAAATCTCTATTTTTTTTAATCATTATATTTTCTAGGGTCGATAATTCAGACAGCTTACGCTTCCTTATCATAACGACAAGGAAACAACAAAGCCAGCGCACATACATCCCCATCCCCCTTCCTCCTCTGATCTAATAGTAATCATACTGCTAAAATGATTGTACATGCATGATCTCCCAAACGACACACGTAGAAAATGATGATGAGAAACACGTTCAGACCAGAACACGTTTCGAGATTAGGCATCCCCATCCCCCCCCTAATTAAATGACACCATGTGATGTCGGGCTGTCTGTAATACCTAAGCCAGAAACAACCTCACGGACAATGCTATTTAGGATAAAGCAAAAACCCTAGAAGATTTCCTCCAAAATAGCGTTAGTGTGATCAATTTTTTTAACACCGTCGACGAATTTTGGAAATTAAACACTTACAAAATATTTTCTCGACGAATATTATTTTAGAACATAGCTCCGTCTAGAGTGCATGATGGGGGAGCTCATGATCATTTACGACTGCCCCGTCCCCCTCCTCCTCCCACCACACGTTCATGCGAGGGGACGCAGCGATGACACGACTATATGCATATTCAAAATGGAGATGTTGTCACTACGTACCGTGTGTGATTCACATAATTTTGGACATAAGAAGCCGGATTTGAATCATACGAGAAGTTTGGCAGATTTTTTCTATTGTGATAAGAATGTTCGATTTTGTTTTCTTTTTTTTCCATAGAATTTATGGAAACATAAGATTAGACTAATAATGACCAGCGCAAAACAAATACCAAAGAAACAAAAATCCTGATTTTTGGGTCTAGCGAGGTTGTTATTCACTTATAACCTTTGAATAAAACTTTTGCAAAATATCGATATTTACTTTACGTTTTGGCGTATCTTTTCAAAAGTTTTTAATTTGGCCTTATTTCAATTTTACTTTTTAATTTGGCCCTATTCGTAACGGCGTTAATACGTGTCATTTGTTTTTCCTACGTGACAATGATAATAAAATAAATCAAGGGCAAAATATCAATATTTGGCCAAATAAATTTGCCAACTTTACATTTTGGCCTAACGTTTTAAAAGTTTTCAATTTGGCCTTAAATTAATTTTAATTCGAGGAGAAATTTCGAGTAACAGGAACCAAAAACCCAGGAAAGCAGAAGTCTACCTCAGTGATAACTGGGCTATTGATTCCTACGCCGACTAGGGGCAAAGGGTATCCATCCAGTACTGAATAATTGACCAACGAGCTCTTATTCTACTAACGACTTGGTTTTCCTCACGTAACAAAGGGAAGGGAGCGATGCCTCAATACATGTTCATTGAGGAGAGAAAAAAAAAGGCAAGTACTAAAGCAAAAACAGACTGCACACGACCCAAACGTAAATCTCTTATGTCATTACAGGAGTCGAAAATGAACGTAATAGCGCAGATCTCAGCCAACATCGACAAAGGTAAAGAGAGAAGCAAAGTCGAAAACAAGACGATGGGATGATAGCCCAATTGTCACCGAGTTTAGGGTTTTGGTTCATGTTCCTCGAATTCCTCCTCGAATTAAAATTGATTTAAGGCCAAATTGAAAACTTTTAAAACGTTAGGCCAAAATATAAAGTTGGTAAATTCATTGGGCCAAATATCGATATTTTACCCTTGATTTATTTCATTATCATTGCCACGTAGGAAAAACAAATGACACGTATTAACGCTAACGACGAAATCACAAACGCCGTTACGAATATGGTCAAATTTGAAAAGTAAAATTGAAATAAGGCAAATTGAAAACCTTTAGAACGATACTCCAAAAAGTAAAGTCGATAAATTGATTGGGTTAAATATCCATATTTTACCCAAAACTTAAAAAAAAAAGGTCTTCTTCAAACATACCCTCCAAAAAAAGAAAGCATTTGAAAGTGCCTAAGACATTAATAACAGGATAGAATACAAAAAGGGGAAAGCAAATAAAAAGACAAGTTCCGAAAGAAAGAAACTTGGTAAAAAAAGAGAGAGGGCGTACTTTTTTAAGGAAACAAAAACAACTTCCCCCACCCCAACAAAAGAAAAGGGCCCAACTGCAAGGGGTATTTATGAATGACGTGTGTCATTACCATCATCATCCCCAACCCAAATTCAACAACATTTGTTCGTATTTAGTATTAGTGTTATGATTTGGTAATTGCAACTAATTACAGAAATTTAGCAGTAATTACGCCCCCTCCTTCGATTAGGATAGGGATTGGACTCCCACACTCAAACCATATATGCAATCACGACACCGTGGCACAGTCAATTAACACCAACCCAAAAACTCTCAATTATCTTTATTTTTATTATTATTAATTAACTACGATAAACGGCGTTAACCCTCCCCCCCTTGACGGCGACAATCTAGCGGGGATGAAGATAAAAGACAAGACAAATGAAAACGCAACTTCAAACGACGTCGTTCTTTCCCCCCACTTTCAACGGCCCGTCCAAACCCCCTCCCCAAACACCGTCAAGTCCCCCTACCCCCCCAACCCCAACCAAAAAATAGCAAAAAAGGAAAAAAAAAAAAGAAAACCCCCTCTCTCTCTCTACAAAGGAAAACCAAAAACAAAACTGTTTCTCTCTCGTTCTCTCCCCTTTCCCCCCCTATCGGCGTGTTTCTGGTCGACGACCGGCGCGGTGGTCGCCAGCGGTCGTCTCGACGGAGGAGGTACAGCTTACTCCGAGATCGGCTGCCGCTAGGTAACTCCTGGCGCTTTGGGAAGAGAAGGAGGAGGAGTTGCTTCCTCGGATCATTCTCCTCTTCCTCCTACTTTTCCTTCTCCTTCTCCCCTTCCCGGTCATTGTGATTTAAGGTTGCACGGGAGGCGGAGTTGCGGTAGGGATTTGCGTGCAATGTAGGGAAGTGGAGAGGAATCCGGAGTTTTTTTGTTTCTCTTGATTCTGCGATTTTCCTTGTTTTTTTTTTCTTGATTTGGTTGATCTTGCAAGGCAAAACAAGATGCCGCCTCGAAGCGATGTTCTGTTGTTTCGTGTGTTTTTTTTTCTATGTTCACCGGCTTGCCTTACGCCGCAATTTATTCTCCCCCCCCCCCCCCAACCCTCGCTTGCGTGTATAAGTTTCTTCCACCCCTTGCTTGGCTGAATTGCTTAATCACTCCTGCTTGGAATTGAGCTCCGCCTTGTTTTCCCCGTTGAAGGTCGCC
Source organism: Melastoma candidum (assembly GCA_023653495.1). NCBI lineage: Eukaryota > Viridiplantae > Streptophyta > Magnoliopsida > Myrtales > Melastomataceae > Melastoma > Melastoma candidum. Next base: position 24,100,564 of record CM042882.1, read on the forward strand.
ATCGTTTCCTTACCTCTTGCTTAATGTCTTCCAGACTCTTGGCGGGCTGAATTCTTGCTCGACTAGGCTGAATTCAGCTCTATTTTTCTTTCCCTGGGTTCGCTACTATGATCTTCTGTCTTGCTTTCCGGTTTTTGCCCTAGCTCGTGAGACGATCTTCTTGATCTGTTGGTTCATTGCCTGTAGGTTCGCTTCTAGGGAGCCTCTGCTAGTGAATTATTGATTCTGTTTGTATTTTCTGTTTTGATAACGCTTAGCTGTTACTTTTTTTAGATACGAGTGGACCAGCTGTTTCCGGATTACACGAAGAAGTTGAGTTGAATGTGAGTGGTTTTCTGTGGCTAGCATCTGGAGATTGAACACTTTTTCGTTAATCTCCAGGTGCTATTGAGTTGTTGGAGTAGCTGTCTTTGTAAGATGATCTGCTTGGAGCTCCAGTGCCCGCTTTTCTCAGAACAAGGTTTGGTTTCGACCAACTTTATAATTCATTGAATTAGCAATATCTGATTAGAGAGCATATCATTTTCTCTTGTCCAGAGTGCAGCGCTTGTCGTCTGATATGATAAGTATCTAATTAGGATCACGGTGGCTTTCCTGAATTAATTGGAATCTGGGATAATTAGTGCGTAGCCTGGGTAGTTGATTAGTTGAATGGCCAAATAAATGAATAGATGATCCCTTTGATTAAGTTATGGATAGGTGTCATTTCCATGATTGAATGGAACGCAGTAACTGATTTTGTTTCAACTCCATGTTACAGTATAGGAGCAGATCAAGAACGCGTGATTTTGACACTCAGTGCAAAACTTTAAATCGTTGGTACACCAGAATCAGAAAGTACACAGATTAGAACTGAGCGAACATGCAATAGGAAGGGATAGGGTGGTCATGTGCAGGAACGAGGTCCATTCCATGGCTGCCAAAGCGATGTTCAGCTCTACCTGGTGAACGTTGTCTATTTTAGGAGAAGCTGACTGTGTTCTACAGATGGCAACAAAATATGAAAATAGTCTCTTCTCGAGCTCGTTCTCCGAGCTCTTTATCCGTAAATGTGAGTCCCTTTCTCTTCCTTTGTAGCTTTCATCTCACGCTTATGCTTTTATCTTTATATCCCAAATATGTCATATAATGGCTTCTTTGGACATGTGGACTTAACATGCCTTCTTTGTCAACGTATTATTCGTTGGTTTGCCAACTTATTGAAGGTTTAAGGGAACTCCATGATTTAATCATTGTCATAACCATATCTTTATCTGCAGTGAAGTTGCCATCAAACGACCTACAGTTTGGCCATTCTGTGGATAGTATTGCCTCCCACTTTGAGGACGACGAACCATTTGCGTCTCTGGAGGAAATTGAGGCGCGGACAATTGGAAATCTCCTCCCAGATGATGACGAACTGCTTTCTGGGATCACCGATGGACTTGATATCAATCCAAAGCATGCGGTCGAAGATGGGGAGGAGCTGGACTTCTTCAGTCATGTTGGTGGAATGGATTTGGAAGACGATGGTCCCGGCAGGGGCCAAAAGTATAGTCACTTCTTTGCAGGGGCGTCTAATGGGCGGTCAGATGTTAATAGCTCCGTGCTTGGCGAACATCCCTCTAGAACTTTGTTTGTGAGAAACATTAATAGCAATGTGGAAGATTCTGAGTTACAAGCTCTTTTTGAGGTTTCCATCTTCATAGACATTTCATCCACTATCATTTTTTCATCTTGTTATGTGCCTTGACCATTGCAACAATATACTTTTGCAAACAGCGCTATGGAGAAATTCAGTCCCTATATACTGCATGCAAACAACGTGGCTTTGTCATGATATCATACTATGACATCAGAGCATCTCATGATGCCATGCGAGCACTTCAGGGTAGACCCTTGCAGCGAAGGAACCTTGACATACACTATTCTATTCCAAAGGTTCGTGGGTTTTCTCTTTCCCTTTTTGACGTATTTGGCCTTGTCAAAGATTTGATAATATTAGCTTCAGGATCATCATCGGTGCTCGTGGAGCATGGGTTTTCTTATGTCCGCCACTCTTTTCGTTGGTACTCAGCTGAGATGACTGATTTGCAGGATAACTCCACGGAGAAAGAACTTAGCCAGGGCATGCTTGCAGTGTATGACCTCGACCCTTCTATTTCAGATGACGAAGTTCGTCACATCTTTAGCAACTATGGAGAAGTCAAAGAGGTGAATAACTTCAGTAGGATGAAAAAGTTAATAGATAAACTAATGGCTAATTGGTTAAAGATATTATTCGCTCATTATTTTTTATGTTGAATACAGATCTCTGATGGATTGCATGGAAATCAGAAGTTGGCTAATTGGTTAAAGATATTATTCGCTCATTATTTTTTATGTTGAATACAGATCTCTGATGGATTGCATGGAAATCAGAAGTATGTTGAGTTTTATGACATTCGAGCAGCAGAAGCTGCTTTGCTTGCCCTAAACATGAGTGAGATCGCTGGGAGGAGGATTAAAATTCAGTCAGTTGGTCATGTTGAAAAAAGGCGGTATGTTAATCCATGAAACTCTGATCCTTAACCCATGGGTCTCCTTCAATGAGTCAAAGAATGGTTCACTTATTAAGTGTTCTTAGTTACTATTAGTAACCGTGTAAGAGGCTAGCTGACTTCAATAAGGGCATTATTTTTGGAATTTAATTTGTACATGTTCTGGTTGCACTTTAAATTTATCTTGAAATGAGATTTTGAAATTTATTCATTTTGGTTGTCCAAACAGCATGATCCCACGCCATCAGGAGTCTGACCACACTGATGGAGATCACTTTCTTCAACACAATTCGCCCATAAATCACTCGATTGTTTTTTCTGGTAGAGTACCTCTTCGGCATCAATTCTCAATTCTTCCATTCAAGAAGCATAATGACATGTTCACATTGCAGCAATAACATCTTCGAACAATCAAACTTCCTTGGGGATACAGGCTGCTGCGCGGGCTCCATTTCTAGGAAGTACATTGCACCATGGGGTATCCTCCAGTGTTCCGAGCAGCTTGCCTTCACTATTGAGAGTTGAATCAGTGGGCAAACAATCTGGTTTTGTGAAACCTATTCAACCGAATGGTCAGCATAAGTACAACATCCCGGCCACTTCAAATTTTCATCCTAATTCCCTCCCTGAGTATCAAGATCCTTTAGGCGGGATACATGCCATACCTACAAGCCCAGTGAATGGGAATGTGACTGCTGGACCACCACTAATCACTAATAGCAGGCATATGGCACGACCAGGCAACGATGGGCATCCATTGGATGTCAATCAAGGAGGTAAGCAACAACTCGCCACATTGTGAGCTTGTGTTTTGTCTGTATTATTTAGACTTCCCCTGCAGTTCCTTTCCATTAGCCTCAACAGAAAAGTAATATTAACTCAAGATATTTTCCTTATATGCTTCACCACTCTTCATCTGCTGTGTCCTAATTTTATTTAGCTGAATTTCTCAGTTTTTGGATCTGCTGGTAATGGAAGCTGCCCTATTCCTTTCCACCAGTACACATGGAGTGGATCTTACCATGGTCAATCTCCGAGCATGATGTGGCAAAATTCACCGACCTTTGTGAATGGCATATGTCCACCACCCCCAAGAATGCAAGGACTCCTCACAGGACCGGGTCAACTGATGCACAAAATCTTACCAACAAATAACCTCCATGTTGGATCTGCACCAACTGTCAATCACATGCCATGGGAAAGAAAAACGTACGCCACGGAATCTACAGAGGCCTCTGGCTTTCACCCGGGATCTTTGGGTAATGCTAGGAGCTCCGAGAACTCAATGCAGTCCATGGAATTTATCCACGCTGGTATCTTCCCGCATATGAACGGGAACTCTATGGACCTCTCGATGGCTCCTAAGATTATGGCTGCCCAGCCCCCACAAAGGGGTATAATCTTTCCTGGGAGAGGTCAGATTCAGCCCGTTTCTAATTCATTCGATTTTCCTAACGAACGGTTCAGAAGCCGTAGAAGTGATGGCTCTGCAAACCAAACTGACAACAAAAAGCAGTTCGAATTGGATATTGACCGCATCGTTCGCGGAGAAGATAAGAGGACCACCCTTATGATAAAGAACATCCCCAACAAGTACGAATTCCTCCAGCTGAGTACTTTGAGGCTGTTGTTGTCGAACGGCTGCCTCTTATATGTTTGATTTTCCACTCTGAATTTCGCTGTTTGTCATGGAAGGTATACTTCGAAGATGCTTCTGGCGGCAATTGATGAACGGCACAGGGGAACCTATGACTTCCTATATCTGCCGATTGACTTCAAGGCAAGTGATTTTATGTTCCTGAAAATTTACATCTGACGAGTTGGAAGAAGTTTTTTATTTACTTTTATGAGGAATAATCTGCCTCAAGGCCCATAATGAAGAAGTTCCTGCTTCTTTTGCAGAACAAATGCAACGTAGGATATGCGTTCATCAACATGACCGACCCTAGTCAAATCATTGCGTTCTACGAGGTAACGTTTTTTCTAATTCAATCGGCAAAGCTCGCTGTGAATCATAGGCTAAAATGCATTTTTTTTTTTTGGGGGGGGGGGGGGGGCATGTTTACGTAGGCTTTTAACGGCAAGAAATGGGAAAAGTTCAACAGCGAGAAGGTTGCATCTCTGGCATACGCTCGCATCCAAGGCAAAGCCGCTCTCATTGCACACTTCCAGAATTCAAGCCTGATGAACGAGGATAAAAGATGCAGGCCCATCCTTTTTAACACGGAGGGGCCTAACGCTGGTGACCAGGTAAATCCAGGGGCTATATATAAACTATCTAGACGTAGGCAATGAATTTACATCACGAGCTAATGGTGTACTATTTGAACTGGATGCCGATGTGTTTTTTGGGTATACAGGTCCCTTTCCCTATAGGGGTTAACATCCGAACTAGGCCTGGAAAAGCTCGAGCCTCCACCGTTGAGGAAAATCATCAAGGAAGCCCCCCGTCTTCGGGGAATGGAGGAGAGCCTAGCAAGGGCAATGGATTCGTCAGCTTGGGGAAGGACTCGGACTAAGGGAAATCCCAGTCCCCTTATTCCACCCGGGCACTAACAATCATGACAGTAACTTAAGGGTCCGAGATTCCGACCACCCCGAGACCTTTTGCGATGCTCTTTTCTTTTTCTTTTTGTTTTCATTTGGGTTTTTGTGGGAGGAGAAGAAGGGGACAAAAAAGGGAGCAAGAATACCATTTTGGTAAAAGTACTTAGAAGAAGAAGAAGAAAGCTCACTTTTAGGCGAAACGTTGGAGGGGGAGGGGGGGGGGGGGGGGGGGTCGTCGGTTGGGATTCCCTTTATTGTTTTTCTTTTCTTCTGTGTTCTTTTTGTGGTGGTCACGGGAGGGTGAAAATGGAGGATTAAGAGCAGCTTCCAAAGTTTTGGTTGGGTTAATATTTGGGAGTACAATATATTTGATGAAGGTATCGTCGTGTACAGGAGATGGGTCGATGGAATGATGGATCATGTGGACTTGGAGGCTTCCCTCCTGTTTCCAGTCTCCATATTTTCTTGCCTTTTGGTTTTGCCTTTATTTTGCTGGTCTGTTTTTGTAGTCTGGCATTTTCATGTACGGCTGAATGCCGAGGTGTGGATCTGAGACTCTGGTCGAAATCCGATGAAGAAAATTTTGATTTTGCCTTTGTTTTTGGCTTAAGGACTTTCTACAACTGCTTATTTGAAGATTCTTATTTACCTCCAAATAACTTATTTCACATGTTTGGACTCGATGAATGAAACATAACCTACTTGTACTTTAACTGTGAAGGGAATATTCATCGCTTATCCACAAATTGAGCAAGGAAAGATTGCACGTAATGCGCGCACGAAAAGAAAAACCCCTTCGTTGAACCGAGAAGTAAGGTAATTATTTGCCAACCGAACATTTCCACCTAGGAATTTGATCCAAACCAAAAGTTTTGCTTAATTAATAGTTGAAACGGCTCGGGTCAACTTTTTCAAAATTAAACAAGTGTCACTCATCATTTTGAAAACATAACCACTACAAGTTAACGCAAAAATAGAAGACTTAAAAGATCAACAAAAAAACTACGTAAATAACAAAATCTTGCAAATTTCGAAAACAATAATCAGCGGATTCTCAAACCAAATAGTAATTGTGGAGCTTCTAATTAATTACGCCGCATGGAGAAAACCTTTTCTTTTCCGAACGTAGCCGTAAGGCGTAACATTATCAAGAAGGGAAAAAGAAAAACCAGCGAAAGAATTCCGTCAATTACAACATTATGCCCCCCCCCCACATCTAATCTACAGCTGCTATGTCAAGCATCACGTGATTCCGTTTGACTTTTCAAACCAGAAATTCGCAAAGAGACACTGGAGGAATTAGGACTTCTACGGTAAGAAGGTTTTGGTGTTTGAGGGACGTTGGATTTTAGATGAACTAGACAACTTACAGTTCATGGATGCATCCAAGGGATGAATATATGTTCCGCTGCCACCGGATGGGTCTCCTGTAAGAGTCCGCAGCTCACCCACGGCCAGGCCCCGTCTTCTGGCATGAAATCGGACACGTTACTTCGGGTAGAGAATGTCATAGTGGCCGGGGCGATACAGAAGGTTAATGAAGGGACAAGGATGCTCAGAGCTGCTCGACGAAGCAATTGGGAAGAAATCATGGTGGTTTATGCTGACATTGCCATTGTCACACGAGCTGCGGTCGAGGTATACAACACGGATGGGGACCCCAAGTGCATCTGACACCGCTATTATGTGGACATGGTCGCTTTCCTCACCCATTGGCTCCACAGAAGACTTGCAAAACTGAAGGAATAGGATTGCAGTCAGCAAAACGAAGAAATTGGGATATGTAAGGTCAGACCTTTGTCAGGAACTTTTCTACAATTATAACTATCGCTTCTTCCCTGTTGATGCTGATCTAGTAATTTACAAGTAGAATGAATGCATCGGTGGAAACAATACTGGACCATGACGAATTTCATTAGTCTTCCCTAAGCCCTTCTACAATGAGAACACTAATGTTAAAAGCCATTCCACATTCATCAAGTGTAACAAGAACATTCTAAGTGCAATAAGGAACCCCAGCCCATGTGATACTTAAGTAGAGAAGTGAGAGGATACACCTGCTCCACGGTAGTATTTGCCAGTCCCATAATGAATGGCTCAAAGAAATCTTTCCTTTTACGTATTTCAGCTGAGGTAACGAATCTGAAAAACATCACCACTGAAAGGACAGAGTACATCAGAGACAAAACACCACCAACTAATACAATACTCGATATCCCGTTCTATGCTCACCATAGTCTGATACTGATGGATCATGGCTCCTATGCAGCAACTCCTGAGGACTGAAATCGCAAATAATCTTTAGTTTAGACATTTGAAACAGACCAAACCTCCAGCATGTAATCTTTTACCAGCCCATCATCAGGCAGAAAATCATCAATCTTAAACAAACACCTTATTGGAGTTTCATCCCCTTGGAGAACACCGTCCAACTGTTCAAGGAATAGCTGTAATGACGCAAGCCACGGTTGCAGATGGTTATTTAGTTAAACAATGTAATATCAAAGAGTACTAAACATCAAGGGAGCTGTACTAAATGACCAATTCTAAGACAACCGTTGAGCTAAATATCACGTAATGGAAAGAGAAAAAGAAAATTGCTGAGAATAGGTCACATAATCATCTAACTGGACAAGTCACAAGAACAGCTAATAACTCTAGATTTCTGATCAAAACTTTTACAGGACAATTTACCATCTACGTTTAAAGAAACCTTGTTAATAATCATTACTTAGTAGGTCCGACACAGAAACATTAATTTATTATATTAATAGGATTCATGAAGAAATTCAGGGATAACCATCACAAGTGCAGAGAGCAATGATATTGTGAGAAGTGAGGACTATCACAGGTCATCTTCTACTTACAGAGAAAAAATCCTCGAAAGTGAAATCCACATATCCCAAGCTCTGAAGCGTTTTCCTGCATTCTTCAATGTTGCTCTTAATGCGATCCACCTCAGCTCTGTCTTGTGTTTCCAAAATATGCTCCTAAATATTTTTCTAGCAATTAAAATACAATGAAAGAAATTCAAAGGAAGAAAATATTTCCAGAAGAATTAAAAGAGCTTAATATGCACAAATATGAAATTCAAGAACATACAAGGTACGAAAACATGAAGGCCCGGAAAAAGCAGTTTCCATCCCCCCTTGTGCGCCTCATAGCAGCATATTTTTCTTCAAGAATCTGTTGTATGAAAAATAATTTGATGAATTAGTGAAAGAAAGATATGAAAAAGAAAATTATTATTAGAAAAGTCATGGAGAAACCTTTATCTTCTGCAGTAAAATAGGACTGCCCGACTGATACTCTTCAGCTAAATAGGAAAGTGCTTCCTGCAATTCATGACAATGAATTGAAATTATTTTAACATTGAAATGTTTTACAGGTCTCAATCATCATAAAATTAGATTATGCAGATGTCAGGTTTACATATAAACAATTATGCAGAGAGCAAAGGAACCATACAGCTTAGATGCTCATATTATGTCATCAGTTCCAAGATTTGCCGGCAATACCAAGGATTTGAGTGCATTGACATAAACATCAGAAGATAACACATGCCTTCTCGCCTACGAAAGGCATCTTTTCCGCCTCCATTGCATTAATCCTGGTCCGCTGGTCCAGTATGTCATCATCATCAGTAAATGTAGGCCACTCATAATAATCCCCCGTAGCCGATGCTTTCCCCGAGGACTCAACTTCGTTTGCGCTAGATTTTCCTTCTCCTTCCTTGTTCGACATCTTCACCAATAACAGAAGGCTCTCATGAATCCAAATCAAACACAAAGGGAGCCAACCGTAAACAACATTGTTCTCACAGCAGAACAAATCACACTCAATCATTCATCAAGTGCACAGCATAAAATTCCGCATCGACCTTCACTCCTCTTATCCAAATTCAGAAAAGAACTTCCACTCCATCAATTAGCAACCAAAGATTCAATAGAAAACCAGTAGTGTGAAGAACGTGACCAAGACTAAGCCAAGAAAGCATTTGACATATCATGCCGCCGATCGCGGCTCTTCCTCCTTCTGCATTTTCACACACCTCGCACACCACGAGAGTTAAACTATTGTCAACCGATCTAAATATAAACAATCCAAAACCCTAACGAATCACCCCGACCACAAACCGCACGCCACACTCCGCAGTCCACCAACAGTTCCTCGGAACAACCATTCCCGGAAGACGTACTCAACCGATCAAGTCGATCAAGCAGACATCCCTGCGCGGGACGGAGGGGATAGGAAGGAATTCGATCGCGAACAGTCTCGGACTCCGAACTGACGAAGGAAGAAGCGGAAGATTGGAAGGGAGTAGGAGACGTTACCTTGACAGCGGGGAGAAGAACTCGGTCGGACGCCGGCGAAGGAGATGATTGAGAGTGGCGGTTACGGAGTTTGTTACTGATGTCTTGTTCTTCCGCCTTCTCCTCGGAGTCAGTCAAGTCAATGGAGTGGGGGAGGAGGAAACGGAATCATGATTCGCAGTCGCGTCGCGCTATATATGTGTATATATAGAGAGAGAAAAAAATGAGAGGCCGAACAACGGGCCTTAAAGCCCATACAATAGAAACCCAATAAGGCCCAATTAGAGGCCCTGGCCCACTATCGATTGGGATAAATTGTAAAAATCATTATGAAAAGGGAAGACAATTTGAAATGTCGGTGACACCTGCCCCCCCCCCCCCCCCAAAAAAAAGGAATTATTTTGGTTGAATTCAAGATTAATGAAGATGGGAACGGGAGGATGTGTTTGATTTGATTTCCATTTTGTCAAAAGAACTTTTTGAATGCGCTTGATTTGATTCCGATCAAATCACACGTGCGAAAAATACACTAAGAGGCGGAGAAACACTAGACGGTTCCCCAGCACTAAATCCACGATTGCACGGACTTTCCGGGGGATGTTAGTAGAAAAAAAATTATAAAATAAAATAAATAATTTTAAAATTGTCCTGAAATAAAATTTTATAAGTTCGACTTTATTTAAAAAAAATTGAAATTATAATTTTCTACTTCCAAAAAAGAAGGCCATTAAGAAAGTTGAACTTATCCATTTTTATTATTTTTATTTTATTTTAAAATTTAGTTAGACCATCGGGACATTATTCCTGAAATCTAACTTATTTCGTAAATTTTTTTTCTACTAATGTTATTTGGGAACATAATTCGGAAAATTTTCATTTTTTGTTTAGTTTATTTTCGGTATGAGTTTTCGTGGTTGTTTTCGATTTTGGTAATAGTAAAAGTCAAACATGGAAACCAAAATATGAAGAAAAAGAACACATCTAAAGTATTTTCTAAATGGTGGGTAAATTTCCGATTTTAGAAACTGAAAAAACCAAACACGCCCCTGAGTATGACTTTCTTTAATTATCACGTTTCTTAACATTAAATTTAGAACACTTGAAAATTTTTTACCAAAATCAATCGATTGCATTGTAGAAAAATCGATTTATCAATAGTAAAAATATTGTTTAATCACAGTTTTAATTAAATAGCGATATATATTACATAACACGACCTGGTACCGTATTTTCATTTCACGTAAGGATTTCATACCCGTTAAAATATTTAAGATTATATTTTTACTAGAAAAAGGATCATTTTATATGAATACACGTACGGAAAGGGTTTGCCCTGTCGGAGTCCGAAGGGACACTATACATCTATTAATTTTTCATAAAAAGATATTGTTTATTTTTGGTAAAAAAAATATTAGACAGTAGGTATCTTATTGGGTAGAGTATACTTCGGCGATAAGTCATTCTCTCCGTCTTCATTCAAGAACCCTACAAATTTAATCCACACGACACCCGGACAACTTCGCAAAACTCTCCACTTTCTCGGCCTCTCTCTTCCCCGTCTCCCTGCCCTCCCCTTCGATTCCATCCCTCCCCTCCAGTCCCTAGCTAGACAAGTTTATAATCTCAAGGTGGATCGGCGATATGGGAAGAGGGCACTTCCTTTCGAGGCACCGTCGCAGGAAAAGGAGAAGGATGACGACGATTTCGCCAGCTACGAGTCCTCCCTTTCTGAGACCGACGTCTCCGCCATGGTTTCCACTCTGACCCGAGTCATCGAAACAAATCAAGATGATCGTGAGGCCGCGGTCGAAGATCATCAACAGGGTAACTCACCTCACCCACCTCAGGATCAAGGTAACAAACAAATAAACCAACAACGCCAAAGTTCATGTTATCCGGACCATTTTCTCGGACCGATCCAAAGAAACCCTTGTTAGCTTATGTAAGGGGACCGAAATTGGGGGTGGGAGGGAGGGTTCATACCTGGATCCGTAGTATGTGTCCACGTCGCGCACACCCTTATAAAATATTATAAAGACTCCCCGTTTGTACACATGGGTAGGGTTTTGGTTTAGAGTTACAACTTGGACCAAGTAACCTTAAACACGAAGGCCGACAACACCCTTTTGTCCTTTCTCTGGTAGGTAAGCAAGTTCGAGGAGGAGTTTTGGGGAGTGGGGGGAGGTTCCGTGGATTACCATCTCTTCCTACTCCCATCCCCATCCCTCGGTGTGTTCTCTTTTGCTTTTTGTCCCAATCGCGATATTTGTCGGTTTTGGGAAAGAAACCCAAGTCGTCTTGTCTATCGTTTATCTCAACCTTTTTTTTTTTGTTTGGACCGTGTAAGTCGGTCATTCGAGGTTTTCCTAAGTGAATTTCATAAAGTTCGCCTTCGTTCGTGCTAGTTTGGTCATCGACCGACTACTTTTGGAATTTTGGTTGATTTAGTAACCGATCGATGGTACCAAAAGGTTTGGCTTTGTTTGTTTCGGTCTACCTTGGCCAGCTTCGTTTGTTTTTTCCATTTCTGGTGGGTGTTTACCAAACTTTTTCTTTTGAAGGATACACTGATAGGATTTCCTCGTCTTTGGTAATAGACCTCGACGATGATCAGGAGCATGACCTCACTGTGGTTTAACTGATGTGTTTTAGCGGCGTATGGTGTGTTATCTTGTTAAGTGTTATATGATGTTGCACTCGTTGTGGCAGGCTTCTGAGTTGGGGGACTTTGCCATTTGCTTGTTTCAGATAGCACGAGGCGAAAGCACTATAGGGGAGTGCGACAAAGGCCATGGGGGAAATGGGCGGCCGAGATACGTGACCCGAAGAAAGCCGCCAGAGTTTGGCTAGGTACATTCGACACTGCTGAGGACGCGGCCTTTGCTTACGATAGAGCTGCATTGAAGTTTAAAGGCACCAAGGCCAAGCTGAACTTCCCTGAAAGAGTTCAGGGCACTAAACCTGAAGCCATACCGGGGATTATTCCCAGCGGAATGGCTGCTCCTGGCGTTGGCCCCATCTCTCAGTCGTCGCACACGATGTACCCGAACATTTTCCAGTATGCGCAAGTGCTATCAAGCAGCGACGCCGATTTCCCGAATGTCCTGTCGAATTTGTATAGCCACGACCAATTCTTGACCGAGCATCATCATCGTCCTCATCACAATTCATCCAGTACATCATTCACCTCTTCCTCCTCCTCATCATCACTGTCGGCCTACAACTATCCGCAACTGCAGCCACGGCAGCAGGACGAGGGGACCTCGGTGGCGCAATTCCCTTACCACGGATGGCCTCCCGTCTCAGGCAACAATTTCACGGGCGACCAGGGGGATGGATCCGATTCAAGAAACCCCGACGACTAGAATCACAGAGGGCCAACGCAGTCGAGATCAGCTACACTATCAATTTAAGCACTGCATTGGGGGTGCATGTAATCACGTAGTGTTGGAGGATTTATGTTATGATCAGAACCTCCGATCGGCAGTTCCAGTTGAGGATGTGTGTGCAATAACATGCTTTGATTTGTTTCCAAATGACATGATCGTACAACTCTTGCTTCCCCGAGAGAGAGAGAGAGAGAGAGAGAGTGATACAAGAGCTAAAGTAGAATTATTTTCTCGAGTTAAAAAAAAGAGAGGCCTGATCCCGACCACATTCCCACGCCTCGTCTCGTACTTTTAAGGAAAACCACTTCATTTCATTACATTCTTTCCCTTATTTTATGTCCTAAAAAGTTTACTTCAAATGCAACGTAAGCTGGCATACAAACTCAAGTGTTTAATTTTGTTTTCTTTTCTTTTTTAATTGAATGGGGCAAGTGAGTAGGCCCAGTGTCATGCACGACAACGAAGATTAGTGGGCATTAAAGTAATAAGGGAAGACATAAAGTGGGGGCCCTTGAGGAATTTTATTTGGAACATTTTGGGGAACCGAAACAAAAGTAAACTAAATGGAGATGATTGGCACTTTCTACGTAAGCCCAGGCGTGATTTTCAGACGTGCTTTCACTTTCTTCGCATTGTGCCCCGAAGGACAATGAATTATTCTACGAACGCATTGTTTTGGACTAGATTAGGGTTTGCCTATCAAACACGTGGGTAATATTTGAGGACCTAATACAGAATTTAAAATTTGATTCGAAATGTGGTCATCGTGTGTATAAAAGAGTAAAAGAACACAATGATTAATCAGATGCAATGTCTACTAAAGCCATGCGGATGCTTGTAGAGTTCGCTTACAGAAAACACAGAAGCAAAACCAACAAAGCGCTTAAGATTAAAGTGATAACCCAATCCTGATTGTGATTGCGTCCATTGCGCTATCCGTAAGAATCATATTTATACTATGGAATCCCAATTATTTCTTAGGATATCGTAGTAGTCTACGTATTGAATAGTCTTCATTTTTTCAATATTGTCACGTCATCTCACAACTGCCTTCTTAGTCTTGTAACGCGTGTCCTCAAGCAGTACCCATATCTTTTGCACGAATGAATTGGAACATGCTATTCTCTTATGAGTAAATGGTGGGATCCGGATGATATTCAAAATCAAACGAACGATGAAAACTATTTGTGCCTTTAATCAAGCCAACGTTGAAACCTCCTGTCTTTTTCCATAGGCCCGCTCTTATTCGGGTAACTTATTATTTCGTAAGATTCTTTTGGAACGAAACAAGTCGGAGCATGGTGTTCTTGTACAATATCTCTGTGATGGTCGAGAGCATCGGGGTAAGCCCGGCGGGCGGAGGTTGGACGAGTGAACTAGGGTTTGAATTCGATATACAGAGAGTCCCAAAAGATCCATCGTTAAAGTTGAAGTAGACAACGTCGAATCCCAAGGACGTGTGGTGTGGTGTGGTGTGAAGTGGTTGGACATGAGTTTCTATTTGACAATAATTAATTCCAACTTTTCACGGTTCGGCGTGAAGATGTGAAGAAGCGAAGTTATGGATGGGACCAAAATGATATCCCAAGCCTTACTTTTTCATATTCAATGTTCTGACTCTCTCGGTTCGCCAGTCGTCAACTTTTGCGGCTGCTGAAAGAGAAATCATATCATTACTAAAATTTAAAATAATAAAACGTTCGTTCACTCAAGAGAAAGTAAATACAAATAATTCGATTTGGAATAAATAAAATATTATTAAATACTATAAATGTATTATTCGGATAACAGGCGGTAAATTCCGAACGTGGATAAATCTGAAATTGACCAATAATATTTTATTCCCTATCTTTAGAATATAGAACGTGAATCAAATAATCACCAAAAAACTTATTAGTTCTTGAACCGTTTTCGAAATAATTTAAATTTCTTGTATTTATAAAATAATTATATTATGTTAAATTCCAAATTTTTTAGATTGTTTTCGATGTGAAAACCTGAAATTATATTTAGTACCATCATTTCTGAAAAAATTAAAATCGCGCCCAATTTATTCGAAAACATGTCGCGATTCCGACCGCTGTCTTACTGGGACCGATTGCTCACCCTAAATATGACCGCATGCCTTTTCTTTCTTTTTATTATTTTAATGTCCGTGTCTTTTCCGTGTTCAATTTGCACGCTCGAATCGGATTTCTTTAGAACCCCGGAAAAGGGAAAGCAACGATGATGAGATATTGCCAAATGACATTCTATAGAAGATTAGTCACGGCCGCCAAAATTTAAAATAATCTCAGATTATTAATTGTTTAAACTCAAGTAGCCCTTTATTATTACCAAGACCCGACGTTATGGGCACAGTCCGTGCGTGGTGATGAAGTCTGCGGCCGCAGACAAAATCGAGGCCCTCACTTGCCGCCGCGGCCAGGCCGCTGAGACGATGATTTTTAACGGGGTCGCCCCTCCTACTCTGGGAAAGCATGTCCTCCCCGACAATCTTTGGGTGTATGCTTCGAGTTAACGTAAAGCGACTTTGATTATCTCCCGAAATAAAAAAAGAGATGACAAATGTTGATGCGCCGTCAATCACGGAAATGAGAAATGGGAAAAGAGACGATAACGTTAAAAGAGAACAAACGAGAACTATGAAACGAAAGTAAGAGACATGACTTGAACCGTCACTGGTACAATTTAAGCACCATTGGGACTGTCATGAGTGTTGAACGCCACACAATCGGTTACAGAAATACCGCCGATTATAGAAACGCTTGGATAAAATTTCGCCACGCCTGGAATCTACCAAGCGATAAGAGAAGTTACGCAAAGTTCATGCAAGAACTTGACGGTTGTCAAATATAGGTAAAAAGTTCAAAAGGTTTTATTTAAACTGACCTATTTATAAAAGATCGGGCTAACCCCAAATCCCAATTAGGCTTAAAATAGAAAAAGCAAACAATAATTAAAACAAAGTCCAAAAGTTATAAACTTAAAAAACTAGGCCTGACGTTGGTTGGGCCGTCCGTCAACAAATCCCGATTTTGAGCGCTCTCGAGTTCCCTTGAGCGAATGGAAGTTGACCTCGGGACGGACATCGTCCTCCTATTCTCGATATAGTCCTCGTATTCTTGATCTCAAGATGATCTGTTGTCTTATCGAGTTAACGACGTCTTCTTGAGCTCGAGACGAATTCCTGTCTTCTCGAGTTGAAAACTCAACTCGACCTCTTCAATATCATCAAGGTAGTCTACATATCGATCGCTCTACTTTATTCGATCTCGACTAGGTCAACTCGCATCATATTAATTCGAGGGATACAAGTGGCTTGAGTTCCAAACTCGAAGGTAACTCCAACTCGTTTTGCCTCGAGTCTAGGGATATAGAGCAGTGGGCAAATTTCTTCTTCTTTACCTGTTCCCGAGACAACAAAATAAACACGTCACGATTCCACCCACACCTCCCCCGTGAATCTGTGTCAACGTTTCCCAGATTTGTGTCATTACTTCTTTCTCGACCACCACACAGAATTTCATTTCTTTAGGGTTCGTATTAGGAGCGAAGTTAGTGTAAATAAAAGATTAATGAGTTTGACGAATAATATTAAATTGGCTTATTAATATAATTTTCAAAACTCGACAAAGCAGCACGGAAATCTACTTCTCAGTTCAAAATCTTTGACAAACAAAAACTGAATATCTGTCAGGCCTTACATTTGGACTTTTAAATTTTTTTGATGGGACATGATGGAATGGGACGTCGGTTGACTCGTTGTCTAAATACCTAATAGAAGGGAGATATTAAGCCTTCGGTTCGTGATTTGAATCTCTAACCAAGGCGTGACCGGGTAATGCTAATCTTCGGTGTACCCTGAATTATTTAAACGAGACGAATTTTTGGGGACGAACATCGTTGAATGAAGCGAACTCGTTGTACGAAAAGTCGACCATTGTTGCATTTCTCGTGCACCCCCCGGGAGTGACTACGATGTCCGGAAACGAGACCCTTGCAAGGTAATTTCTGAAAGGCTCTTTCATATACGAGACGCAGGAACTTACGAGTTAATGTATATTTTTGGAGTTAATCCTTCAAGTATTGATAAATATTTACATTAATTAATTAACAAAAACATTATGCATTGAACACCAAGGATGGCGTCCCGTGCGTCCATACATATATAATCAAATCTCCATGAACAATGTCGTCTATTTTTTTTTATGTTTTAATTTCATATAAATAGTTTTGAAAAAACGAATGCTGTGATCCCAAAATGGATTCACTCACAGGGGCGTGGGGAAAAATATATATAAATTATATTTTTTTTATTGGACCGACCTTCTGATCACGAGATTGTAAAATAGTTGTTGAGGTTAAGAAGAAGAAGAAGAAGCCCTAAAAGGAACCAATGACAAATGCAGAGTTGGGCCGAAGCACAAACACTTCACTTCCCTACATAATATGAGCTTTGCGAACACACATCTCCTACGGCTTTCGACCCAATCAAACAAAGTTCTTAGAAATCAAAAGAAGAATCCGACCCATAAAATGACCGATTGTTTTTCCCTCACATGATATGATGATGAAACGAAGACCACACCCCCTGAAATGCGTCTGTGCTCATATATCCTCTTTTGTCACGGCCATGGCCACGACCTCAACCTCAGCCTCTTCTTCTTTCTCCTCTCCGGGGTTGAACTTCTTTCGCTTGGAAGGCGGATCCTCCCCCGTTTCCAAAATTTCCTCCGACAGCTCCTCTTCCTCCTCCAGTTCATCATCTCCCTCTTCGTCGTCCGATTCATCATCTTCCTCTTCGTCATCCTCCTCCAGGTTCTCGTCGTCTGCATTGGCATCTGCACCGGCATTGGCATTGGCATCGGCATCAGCATCTCCTCCAGATACTTTATTCTCCTCCTCTTCGATCTTACTCTTGAGCGACTCTATCACGCCTGTCAGCTCCCTATTCACCTGTCAGGCGGATTCGGTTTTAAGGACGCTAGGTTTAATTGTTCCATGATATTGTGTGTATAAAGATTTTAAGTTACCTGTGGGTTCTGTAGGAACTCAGCAATGTCGCACGGGCAGGAGGGACACTTCATCACATTCCTCCGAGCGCGCAACATCCTGCCGCCTTGGCCTCTTTCTCTCATGATACTTTTCCCTGCGAACACCCCTTCCAAGCAGGCCTTACAGAAGTTGTGACCGCAAGGTGTCGTTAGTGGCAGCGTCAGGATATTCCGGCAGACGCTGCAGTTGAACTCTGTCTCCCAAAAAAGGAAAAGAAAAACATTAAACTGTGGGAACCACATAGTAGTTAATACGTTATTAAGACTGAAAATAATGAAAAAACGAAAGCACTCGATTCCACCTTTCAGAAGCTTTTGCTTCAGCGAGAGGTACGCGTTCCTCTTAGGTCTAGAAACAATCTTCCCAGTCGCACCATCCTGTAAAGGCTTCTTGCTGATCGGAGGAGGCTTCACCCACGTCCAACATTCCTTTTCAACCTAATAACATAGATTCCCTTTTGTTCAATCGACAGATAAAAAGGTCACAAAGCCGAGCCGAAAAGTCTAAACGAATAACGGATTCTTACTTCATAGTCCCAAGAAGGAGACCCCTTCCTTTCTGTAAGATCAACTGCCTCGTCAAGCTCTTTGATGACTGGCAGAGGCCTGGGTCGATCTCCATGCTCTTCGCTGCAGATTATTATAACACACCCTGCCTCAGTCAACTATTGATCTTAGAAGAGGAAGAGAAGGGGAACAGAGCAGCGAAACAACGTTACCTCGCCCAAGGAGCAGCATCATTGTCACACCGCACGAAAAGGTATCTGCACATCAGGAAGCCCTAGCACATAATAACAGCCAGGTTAAACAATTAACAAAACTAGCCAACTAAAAGAATGCTTGCGAAACGGGACAATGTCCCCATCCTTACTTGGATTCCTTCCTTGCGCCAGCATTTCTCTATCCTGTAGATACCATCATAACGGAGGCCTCTTTCGGGTGCATACGGAGATCTTTTCTCCTTGTGAGACCTGGTAAAAGCACGAGCAGCAAAATACAGGACGATAATAACACGTTGAGAAACAAATAAACACGATATTTTCCTGAATGGGCAGTAAAGTAATGAAATCCGGTAGTCTGTCGGAGGTTAAGGAAGAAAGTCTAGTCTCAAAGTAATTAATCCGAGGCAGCTCATCTGATTCTACAGCAAGTCTTATAACTCCACTAGGGAAGTTTGAAAAAGAAGGGAATTGCACTTTCAGTCGCAACCACTGTCTATAAATTGCCGGCTTACGTTACTGTTTAACGACGCCTAATCCAGTGAACCGTCGAAACAAACCTAAAAACAGTTCACTTCCATTAATTTTGGTAACCGATTACCGTGCACTTATACTGCTAAGCTAGAACATTACTATTAATGAAACAGGAGAGCGCCAAAATGAGAACCAAAGTAGCTCACCTCACAACTCGGACTGGGTAACCTTTCATGCAGCTAACCCGTAAAGCCGCATTCGTCTTTTCAAACCTCTGATCGGATGACTGTTTCTTGTTTGTTCTTTTGTTTCCCGAGAGATCTCTCCCGCCACTGCAAATAAACAACTCTCATCAGAAAAAAACTATGAGTCATTTCACTCTTATCGTACTCTCGTGACAACAAAGGATTCTCCATGTCCCAATCACAGACATGAACAAGAAAGCAAGCAAAGAACCAGCTCATCATCCTAGCTATCGTCGTCATTACAGATAATTTCCTCACCTTCCTGTGTAAAGGAACCAGTCACCATGGTCCTCATCATCTTGATAACCTCCAGAAAGGGTAACCGACTGTGCGCCATCTGCGGACTGTCCAGAAATCCCAGCCACATGCGGAAAGTGAATGCCCCATTGCCTGCACTCCAATCTATTCGCCCATGATTCCCCAACCAACACCCCTTGATTTCTTTCCGGATCATTCTCAGCAAGAATTGGCCCGAAATGGTCACGAGGCACAGTCACAAATATCTTGCCACTGCAGGCATTGGCGTTCCCTGGCTTTTTAGCCCTATCAGTCGTAAAAGCCTTATCGGGCCTATTCTGGTTATGCACAAAATGGTAGGTTTTTCCGACCGCCAAGGTAGTGTTTGATCTTGCCACCTTCGCCATCCTTATGGCACTGACAAGCACTGAGTTGATGCGAGGCCGGTTCACCATTTGGCGAGGAATTGTCTTCCTGCAGTTCACGCACGTGCGCTTGCCTTGCCTTATCCATTTCTGGAAGCACTTCAAGCAGAAGTTATGCCCGCACGGAGTCTGCAAAAGGAAAACCCGATTACGACAAAAAATTATTTATTGAACTCGAAGATCAGCTCCTTCTAACCATAAAGATGATCGCGACCACCTGCTCTTCATATGGTAATTACTTAAAGAATTTGTAATCGTCAGAAGCCCTAATCATTAACATCTGTAAGCACAAACCCCCGACCAAATCATGAATCAAAATCATTTAGGTTCAACAGTTCGCGCGCAAAATCGTGCCCGCATATAGCAACACAAAAGCTCATTGTGGCAAAATGATTAAAGCGCCAAAACTCAAGACCCTTCAACCACCAGGATGCCATCATTTTACCTCCAATCATCGAAGCAGGGAGAGAAAGGAAACCACTGGATCAGCAAAACTGAATCAACATAAACGAAAACCGACGAAAGCCCAGAGGCAACAATGGAATGCTTCGGGTTTGGGGAAAAAAAGACGATGCTCTGCTGAAGCATCGGAACTATTTAACGGATGGAGAAATACGATAATCAGACAAGCAATTACGCGTCATACGTAATCTACAAGAAAAGCATCCGCCTCTTTTACGGAGGATTCAATGAATAAGTTCCCCTGAAACCCCGTCGGATTCGTAACCTTTTCGCACACTGCCGCATCTTTTCCAACTACTATAATCCACAAGCATAAGAATAACCGGTAACGGAGAAAGGAAGCGATAAGCCGGCGCCACTGTGCCCATCGAGAAAATACCGACGGCAAGAGAGCCTCACCGTGATGGGGCGTTCCGGCAACTGCATACAGAACGAACAGTTAATGGTCCCATCAAAGATCTCCATGACTTCGTTCCACTTCTCCTTCTCCCTGCTACCCTCACGGGAGTCCCCTGCGGCATCCCCGTCCCCCGAGGGGCGACCACTCAACAGCTCTTGCCGCTTCTTCGCCTTCTCCTTCTCGGTAAGCCGATCATCACTCTCGATCTCCCTCACTGCCGCGACGAGACTACCCCCGCCAACAGCGGCCGAAACAACGACATTCACACCGCCTCCATCACGGCCCATTCCGGAGCAGTCCGGGCACTGCCACTGAGTGACGGCGACCTCGGACTCGGGACGGGACAGTGGGGGGAGGCAGGAGACATGCCAGGGGGTGGCACAGGTGGTGCAGGAGACAGTCTCCTCGGGAGGAGCCTTCTGCCCGCAGACCATGCAGTTGCCGTCGGCGTCGCAGGGGAGCTCGCGGGCGGGGGCCATGGGAGGAGAAGGGCCAACGAGGGTGCGAGGAAGAAAGGAAGGTAGGGAGTACTGTGAGAGTAGGGAGGTATGATGGAAGTTGAAGGGGGAGGGGAAGTTTAATTTATAACCAAGAGTGTTGGGGGGCTGATGTTTGTGGTGATGACGTGGCCAGACTCAGGCGGGTGCATCCCCCTCTCGTTTGAAATAAAAAAAAAAATACTCGCCAACTTCACATGTAAGTGTGTAATAATTAAGACAAAAAATTAATTAATTTCATCTGACATGTGACTAAATCACGTGACTAGCATCGATTGGGGCTGTTATAAAACAGTCGTGTTATGTAAGATCGGATAATTATTTTCAAATAAATCACAGACACGTTAATAATGTGATGATAAATAAACGGAATATTATCATTATTATGGAAGTAAAATTGGGTAACTTCATCCGAGACAGAAAATAATAATTTTACCAGTCCGTGTGTCCTGGTTTTATTTCCATTTTCCTTTCAGGGGGGCGAGAAAAGGCTGTCGGAAGACTCTTTGCGCGGGGGGGGGGGGGGGGGGGGGGGAGGCGGTATTAATTGCGTGTTTTCATTTTTTTTACCATGATTTTAGTGTGGGGAAAAAATTAATGGGGCTTGGATTTTTATTAATACATTATAAGAGGGATTTTGTATACCAAAAGAGGATCTGACGTAATTCATGTTCATTTTTAGGTGAAATTAATTAATGGCGAAGAAGAAAATTTAGAGTTGTACACAACCAACCCCCCCCCAAAAAAATTAATTAAGTAATTAACAATTTAGGCTTAGAGACTTATACACCATAATTTAAAAAAAAAAATGGAAAGAGAATCCCTTTGAACCGAAAATGTTTCCCACATAATTAACATTCATGGTAAATTCAACGGAATTAATATTTAAGGCACAACCCATAATTAATTAATTATTAGACTTAGAGAAGATCCAAAAATTAGTAGTTGTCCGAATGCGGGAGTCGAACCCGCGACCACATGGTTGGAAGCAGTGCGCTCTACCGACTGAGATAGGGCGTTTGATGGTTTCTTGTTTGAAATATAATTTTTATTACACTAATAAATTTTGTAAATCAGCCATTCCATCCCTCCGCATATTCGCCTTCCAGTCTTCGTCTTTCCGAACCCTAAAACGGAAATCCTCCATTCTCTCTCCCACCGAATCGGAGTCCATCGGATCCACGATGCTTCGCCTCGCCGGGAGGAGACTCTCTTCCTACTCGTGGAAGTTGCCCCCTCCTGCCTCATCCTCCGCCTTCGTCCCCCTCGGCCGCGACCTCGTCGCCCCCTCCGATTCGTCCTTCCCGCCGTTTTCTTTCAGGGGTATCGTGCCTTTTTGGTTTTTTTCGATTCCAGTCTTGATTTGATGGAATAATGTTTTCGATTTTGGTTCTGTTGGATGATGACGGAATGTTTATTGGGTTGTCTTGTTTGCCGGTATGGTCTCCTGGGGCGAACCGATCGGATTTTTCAGCCGTATTGGGATGTATCGTCGTGCCTTGTTGTCCGGGAGGTTTTTCTTGTTGTTTTTTGATTGATTGAATCGTTGTGATCGATCAAGGTGTTTCGTTGTTAATTGATGGAGTTGTGATTGCTGAGGTGGGTTTCTTGGTGATGTTTGGGAATGTTAGAAAGATTTGGCGCCGCTCACTAAATTCTGTAGTTAATGAGATATTGAAATGGTGAGGACCTGGTACAAGCTCGTCTTGTCCCTCAAAAGCAGTCCTTTGATGGATATTTTGATTCTGTAACAGCCGACTGTCATGCTCATGTGTGTGATAGCTTTTGGTTGGCGTTTTTATTCATTGTGGTTATACTAGGGAACTTCATACCCGCCCTGAAAAGGGTCACCTAAAGTTGCTTGCTCTCGGCATTCCTTTCCCTGGGATCCCAGTAAAATGAGAAGCATAAATAAGTAGTTCCTACATCCTTCCATTCTATGTTTTCCCATTCAGCAACTTCTGGGTCTAGACTGGAAGAAAGCTACAGGGAGACGTGTTAACAGGGAATGTGGATAGGATGGGCCGATGGTACACTGTCAAGCATTTTCTGAGTTCAGTAGTTTGCTTTATTGTTCTCATCCTGTATTTTTGCTGTCTCAGGGTTCTCGTCGGGAGCTGTGACACCGGGACAGGAAACAGGTCTGATCTCTGACCTTCCGGCCACTGTAGCAGCCATAAAGAATCCAACCTCAAAAATTGTGTATGATGAATACAACCACGAGCGCTTTCCTCCTGGGGATCCCAGCAAGCGTGCGTTTGCGTATTTTGCCCTGACTGGTGGCAGATTCGTATATGCTTCCTTGGTTCGCCTTTTGGTCCTCAAATTTGTCCTAAGCATGTCAGCGAGCAAGGATGTCCTTGCCCTTGCATCCCTTGAGGTTGACCTGTCATCCATTGAGCCCGGAACCACTGTCACTGTCAAGTGGCGTGGTAAACCGGTTTTCATCAGGCGTCGGACGGAGGATGATATCAAGTTAGCCAATAGTGTCGACTTGACATCCCTCCGCGACCCCCAGGAAGACTCCGTGAGGGTTAAGGATCCCGAATGGCTTATTGTCATCGGTGTGTGCACTCATCTGGGATGTATCCCTCTGCCAAATGCTGGTGATTTCGGCGGCTGGTTCTGCCCGTGCCATGGATCGCATTATGACATTTCTGGTAGGATCAGAAAGGGGCCGGCACCATACAATTTGGAGGTACCCACTTATAGCTTCTTGGAGGAGAATAAATTACTGGTCGGGTGAGGTATAATTTGGCTGCTAATGTATGTTTGCTTTCTGGAGCCACCGACTGCGGCTACCTGTTCTTCTCTGTGTCGGCTTTGCATAATACCTTTAGCTTTGCCGGTAGATGTTACATCTGCTGCCTCGCATTGTTTGAGCTATGAATAATGGAACTGCACTGGATATCTTAATTCCAGGAGTCTATCCTTGGACAGTGAATTATTTATGTTAATCTGTCGGTGATTTGTTTATAGTTGGGTAGTGTTCTTTGCTTGAAATTGTTGCCGAGGGACTTGAATTGGCCCGCATTGTGGTGGCCAGCAATGGAGGTTGAGGCTTCACGCCTTCCGTTTTGGGCTTGCTTTTCGTGCTGGCAGGGGAGGAGCTCTTTGGAAATCATTGGGGTGTGGGCTACTTGTGCTAAAATCGGGCAAAAGGTCGTGTACTAAAAGCCGACAAAAATTGGTGCGAAGTGAAACACGGTCGGCATTGTGGGTATTTACATAATGGGAGGTCTCGTTGGAACTGTAAAACTACCAGAAGCTACAAAATTCTATTTCTAGTTCAAGGTAACAAATTTGAAGATTTTGTCAATGAATAAGAACAGAGAACGGTCAAGAACCCGAACATTGGCCTATATTCCCAATGTCGATAACTGAGGCGCGGTGTTTATGGTTCCTCATGAGGTTTTTGCCCGTCCGGAGCACCATATTGCATTCCGAGCTCCGCGGCTAGTCCTTTGATGTCTGGGTTGATCTCCCAGTTTTCACTCTTGTCCCAGTTTGCATGTGGTGGTTCAATGCTGCATCTCTCGAGTCCACGGACACTGTCGATCTGGCTTCTTATTTCCTCCAAATCCTCGACAGCAACAGCCTGCCGTTTCCCTGACTCTACGTCGTAGCTCACTTTCGGTGTCAAGGAGTTCGTCGAGTGCCCTAGCGACATAGAAGGGTTGTACTCTGAAGATTGGTACATGTTGATCTTTTCCCTGAAATTATTCTTTGAGGCAGGAATTTTGGAGAGTAGCACTTCCGCAAAGTTTCGAGCACAACCCCGGTTGTGGGGGTTCATCTTGCCATCGTATCGATACCGGCAATTCTCATAAGTAGTCTGCACAAGCGATTAGTGTCAGGAAAGAACTCGACGGAGAGGAGAAGGGTACCTATTGGAGAGAAGTTGTAAAGGCACAAACCTGATTGGACAAGATAAGATAAAAGTGAAAGGCCGTGAGTCCTCCAACGAACCAAGCTGCGATGAATGTATACAGTATGAGGATTCCCGATATGGGAGACCTCATAAGCGCCTTTCCGAGGCCATAGTCAAAACTGTGCATCATCCAGCTGATGTTAACCCAGCAGAAGGCAAATACGTAGAGGCAGAGCAACGTTGTCAATAAAATGAACATGAAAAAGAATCTGTAGTTCCTCTGCAGGACGAACAAAACGGAAAAAACAGTCATAAGCCTCAGTTGTGAAGTAAATCCAAGAATCAACAGAGCCGGGTGTCTGTACCTTCCCAATGCACTGTCCAACCCATGGACAATGGTGGTCGAATCGTTCGACACAGTTATTGCAGATCGAGCAGTGGGAGCAACGGGGTGGACGATACAGCATGCATGTCTGGCAGTACTTGACTTTTACCACGATTCCGTTTACCGTGGCATCCTTGGTAGGCGGCAACATAGGAGGACCACTCCTACTCCCCGGCCATATCACAGACACATTGGAGCAATCGGTGTCGTCATCGGGTTCCGGAGGGTGTTCGTTTCGAGGAATTATGCCGGGATCACTCCCTGACGTAAGGAGGAGAAGAATGACAATCTGCAAAGAATAGGCATTGAACGAGTAAATGCAGTAACTCCCGGGTGATCCAAAATGCACGCCCAGCCAGCTATATGAGAGCGAGAGCGAATGGGTGGACTCACCAAAGCTGTGATGGCGATGGATATAGCTACGATCATAATGCCGTTGCGAAGACCGAATTCCCGAATGAGTCCCTCCGATATGAACGTGCAAAATAGTACCACCGGAGCGAGTATCAAGAAGGCCGTTAAGAATAGAGACCTCGCATCCGGACCGAACATAACTCTACCTCCGCAGCAGAATCTCTACAACATGTCTAATGACAACAGTCAATTAAGTGCATAAGGTCGATCTACACAAAATAATTCGACGTTCTTCAAACGACTCGGCAAAAATCGACTGTAATGACCTATGCAGCTCGGTCCTCGGTTCCAGCAATAATTAGATATGATAGTGTCGAGCCCGGAGCCAAATTCGACATCACGTGTCTGACGAATTGTGACCAATGAAACTGATATCAGGGTAGCTCTATCGATACAGGAAGCGTTCCATTTCGTTCTTGTTGAACATGATCAAATCATCAATTATGTTCGATCCAATGAAGGAAAAAGTCCCCCGATAAACATCGACAACACGATGCAGAGTCCCAGATTCGACTCAAATCGAACGCGAGCAAATACCAGAAACCATAAAAATCCCAGCAGTGAAAGGTAAAGGACGAGACAGAGTAATCGCTCACATTGTTTCCTTTCCAGACATGATATACGCGCAAGGGACGTTTGTTGGAATCCACGACCTTCCTATCAATATTCGAAACAGAAGTGGGCAGGGGACCCCCTGCGGCCGCATACATCTTCCTTCTCCCCGACATTCCCACCCCCTCCTCCTCCTCCTCCTCCTCCTCCTCCTCCTATCTCAACCAATCTCACGATGATTCTCCCACAACCGACCTTGCATTACCGCGTCACCTCCTCGCCCGATCTGTGAAATGGAGAAACAGAAACATTCATCAGCAACAGTAACATCCTCATTCCCTCTCCCCGAAACGCAACACAGACGGAACAAGAAAGAGGCGAGCCCCCACCGACGTGAGTCGTGGGACCGGCGCCCCTCGGGTGAAGGAAAAGAGTGGACGGACAATGCCGGAGTTTCGGCCGCGGCGATCCCTGGCCTTCCTCTCTTCGTTTTCCTGCTATTATTTATTTTTTTATGGATTAAAGGTTGCGAATGCGGCTTTTGGCTGAAAGCACAGCGAAGCACAGAAAAGAAAAATTGGAAGGAAAGGCAAGGCGGAGGGGTGGAGATTTTGGGAACGACAGAATCGGAGGATTTTTTTTTTTTTTCTTACAGGAACCTTAAAAAGCTAAAAACTAAAACTAAACTGAAACGAAACAATCGGAGGGGGAGTTTGCTGTCTGTCTGCATGCGGCGGGCGGCTGTGGCCTTCAAAATTCTAACATGACCTTACGATAGATGCTGTCTTGTCTTGCGTTGTCCATCCTGTCCTGCTGTCCCACGTTCGAATTGATTGTCTTCGCCTTCGGCTTTTGTTCCTTTATGAATTCTGATATTTTCTTTCCTAACGTAAATAAAAAATGTAAAGACTTTTATTAAAAAATACGAGTGTTGTTTTGTTTATAAATAAAAAATTTCACAAAATATCTGACGCAACTTTTCTTCTCAATTTTCTTTTTCATAAAAATCTTTCTTTTATATTATATATTTTGGTCTTACCGTGTCTCAACATTTTGAGTTAAATGTTACTTCAATATTATTTTTCATTCAAACAAAATTGGATATTAACGAGAGAAATGATATTAAAATTATACTATAATGAAATTTTTCGAATTTTTGCGATAAATCGATATTTGTTCCTAAACTTTTCGGAAAAAATTTTAGTCGGGCACTTCCAGCCAACAAGACGCCCCCTTGGACCCCAGGGAGATCATCTGCGACGACCTTCCCGTTGAGGCTGATGTTCGTTTGGTGCCTTGTCTAGTGTGGATTGAGCATTTCGATCAGATGGTAGGATCAGAGGGCTCCCGAAGTTGAGGTCGACACGTGATATTAATCGAACGAACTTCTGAGGATTGTGCAGTTAACAGCGACTCCGGTTCGATGGACGCCATTTCCGTTTGACGGAATGCTTAAGTCTTTTTTTCGAAGTAAAACGATGTTATCACCGAAACTAGACAACGATAGTTTACTGTTGTGAATCTGGCTGCTGACTGGAAAACGGTGACTAAGCTGTTGTACAAAGCTTCTGGATCAATTATTCTTCGTGCCGGTTCAGTATAAGCTCCTCTGATAGCCAATGGAGTGAGAAGCATCCGGCCAACTTTAGGCCTCGGAGATGCAAAGGCAACTATGGTGCAGACAGGGCACAGAGTTCGCGTGGTACTTTTGACGGATGATATGCTGATCAGATAGAGGATGATCGATCCCTTCGACATGGAGGGTTTCTCTGTTCCCATTTTCCACATAGAAGCGATACTGTGCAGGGTAATTGGAATGCTCAACCGACATGCTGTGGGATATTCAGCGGGACAAGACGATGAGGAAGGTAAGGTTATGCTGGGATGCGCCGAGTCCAGGGACCAAAGCATCACGTTTCATTGGAAAGACTTTCTTCTCAAGTGTGAGTACAAAAAAGGTGAACGAGGAAAGCCTGAATACGTGAAGCAGATCAATGTGCCAGTTTCTTTGCTAATTTCCAAAGAGTTTCGCAATTAGGTATGCTTCGGATCCAGTCTGAGGAAAGCACTGGGAGGATGGAACGATTTTCATCTCGTTATAAATCTAAGAAGATGATGGCACAACGTCCAGCAGAATCACTTGGAGCCCTGGCTATAACATCATGTGTGACCAGATCCGCGATTAGTTTGTGGGCTGAATATGCATTACGGGAAAGCTCGGATTTCTTTGACCGTACCTTATCGTGTTGCTCCTGTCATTTTCATCATCTATTCCTGATTGCAGAGACAGATCCTTTTCTCGTCATCTATTCCTAAGATCCTTCGTGTTGTTAAGGTTCGTGCGATGTCTGAGCATATTGCTTCCATCACATCCTCGGTTCATCTCATGCTGACTGGAACTTGTTTAGGTCCTAACCTCGAAAGGTTCAACTGGGGATGAGGCTACTCTACAAGAATCACCGGAAGATGCGGAGAGACTCTGCCATGTCCATGCAGATTTTAAGAAGGAAGTCCTCAGCGAGCATGTGAGCAGGACGTTAGCACAGGAAAGAAGAAGAAGGCCTCGGAGATATGAGAGGAGGCCCAGAAGACTGAACTATTCTTTCATTCATTAGTTGTAAAGGGTAAGGGAGTAAAATCATAGGTTATTGTTAGTCTGGTGCGGACGCGGAGGTTGTTAGAGGAGTGTCGTATCTGTAGTTGAAGGAGGAAATGACAGCAAACAATATAAGAAGGGGGAGTCACTGTAAATGGTTTTATGAGATTTTGGAATAACAAGAAAATCTTCTTTCTTCTTGGTGCTCGACCTGTTTTTCTGGGTTTCTTGTCCACCTCGCCATCTCGCATGGTATCAGAGCGGGCTGTGCTTGAGTGAAGCGACAAGGACGAGGAAGATGGAGCTGGTGAGCGTGGACAGCCAACAGTCGCCGTTCCACATCAATGCGGCGGATCTGCAGGCAGGTTCCGTGGTGGCTCCCGAACTCACAGAAGGGAATTATGCGTCGTGGAGACGCTCGTTCGAGCTGGCAATGTCCATTAAAAACAAAGCGGGGTTTCTGGATGGGTCGATACCCAGACCCCCAGAAGATAGCAACATGTTCTCGGCCTGGAAACGCAGCGATGACCTGGTGAGGTCTTGGCTGCAGAGGTCAGTCTCCCCTGCGATTGCGTCTACTATCTTTTACTTGCACACAGCGAGGGATGTCTGGGAAGAGCTGAAGGAGCGCTACGGGGAGCCAGACGACTCTCGGATCTGCAGACTTCAGTTGCAATACCATTCTTTGGTGCAGGGCAACAAATCTGTTTCTGCGTTTTATAATGAGATGCTGGGAATCTTGAGGGAGCTGCGTGAGTATCGGCCCTACCCGAAATGCAGGTGCGGAAAGTGTGATTGTGGCTGGGAAAAACAATTTGCAGAGGAGCTACAGAGAGATATGGTTTACAAGTTTTTGAATGGGCTGAATCGGGAGTATGGTGCCTTGAGGAGTCAGATTTTGCTGCGAAAACCGTTTCCCACTCTCGGAGAAGCCTATAACATTTTGCAGAGAGAAGAAATGCAGCAGTCGATGAAGGAGGAGCAAATGTCCCTATTCGGGAATCCAGTAGCAGCGACTGTACAGCAAGAAACGGCGACGTCATCTGACCAACATAGGCTGTTAGCCTTTGCCGAAAGAAGAAAATCACGGCCGGAAATGACATGTGAACACTGTGGCAAGAAGGGTCACCTAAAAAGTCGATGCTATCAGCTGATTGGTTTCCCGCCGAATCAGATGTCTGGAAGGGGCAGAGATCAGTTTTTCCCAAGGCAGCCGGGAGCGAACGGCCGCAGATTAGTTAATATGGTGGAGGCAAGCCAGCAGCAGACGGAAAACAAGCAGCAAGCCTCATTTGCTCTGTCAGATGCTCAGGTTCAGCAACTAATGGCCTTGCTCAGTGTGGAAAATCCAAGCCGAACAGCTCCCACAACTCAACAGGGACAGCATTCCAACCCTTTACCTTCTCCAACAGTCAGCCACATAGAAAACTTTGCAGGTACTTTATCCTTCAATACAAGTACCAAACCAGTTCGAAATACCTCCTGGATCATAGATACAGGGGCGACAGATCATATTGCCTCCTCACTTGATTTATTTGACTCTTTTCGTACACTAACGCATCCTCTGCAGATTCAAATGCCCAACAATTCCAAAGTCCTAGCTACACATATAGGAGAAATCAAACTCACTGACAATCTAGTTCTAGCGAACACCTTGTTTGTGCCTTCCTTTCACTTCAACCTCATTTCCGTCGGCAAACTGACGGCAAACAGTAACATCAGTGTCATTTTTTCACAAAACCGTTGTTACTTACAGGACTTGCTCAGCCGGATGATGATTGGACTAGCTGAAAGAGAAGGAGGCCTGTTCGTTCTCAAGGAGGCAGCTGGGACACAACGAGGCAGTGCAACTACCCAAGTTAGACACCCAGCTTTCTTACCTTCCATTACCACACCTTCCCATAGTCTTTGCACTGCTAAACTACACACTACTTTAGATGTCTTTGATCTTTGGCATATGCGTTTGGGCCACGTGCCACCTTCTAAACTTCCTGCTCTACAGTCTATTGAACCAACCATTACCATGCTGCCACAAAATGCATGCTCTGTTTGCCATGAGGCCAAACAAAAGCGCCTCGTTTTTCCTTCTAGTGCTATCAAAACTTCCAAGCCATTCGATATGATCCATTGTGACATTTGGGGGCCGTGTGCCGAAACTGCTTTGCATGGTTATAGGTTCTTCTTGACTATTGTCGATGACTTTACAAGAGTTACTTGGACTTTCTTAATGCGTTATAAGTCAGAGGTCAAGAATTTATTATCTGGTTTTTATCGGTTTGTTCAAACCCAGTTCAATGCGATGATAAAAACGATTCGCAGTGACAATGGTAGTGAATTTCTTCTGTCCGAGTTTTACAAACTGCATGGTATTGTCCATCAAACCTCTTGTGTGGCCACCCCTCAACAGAACGGGGTGGTCGAGAGGAAACATCAGCATCTCCTGCAAATCACCAGGGCTCTTTTGTTTCAGGCACATTTGCCTTCAACGTTCTGGGGCTATGCTTTACTGACAGCAGCCCATCTTATTAACCGTTTGCCTAGCAAGATTTTATCCGGCATCACCCCCTATGAGAAACTTTTTCAGCAACAACCTTGTCTGCATAACTTGCGTGTTTTTGGTTCATTGTGTTTTGCTGCACTCTCCAATCTGGTCAGAAGAAGTTGGATAAGAGAGCTAGGAAATGTATCTTTCTGGGATATCCATTTCATATGAAGGGTTATCTGCTATTTGATCTGTCCACGACTGAAATATTTGTTTCCCGTGATGTTGTCTTTTACGAGTCCATTTTTCCCTTTTCAAATTCCTCTGGTATAGTCTCGTCTTCTCCCTCTAATCTTGTCCTCCCCGTTCTTCCTCCCTTCTCTGAACCGTCCCATGCTGCACCTACTGAATTTCCAACATCTCAACCCGTTCCAAACACCATAGAGCCTTCTTCAGATCCCACTCCAGACGTCTCTGAATCTCGCTTGCGTAGGAGCACCCGGCCGCATAAAGTTCCCAGCTATCTCCGTGACTACCACCATGGCCTGTCTTCTCCTCAGGACAGTCCTGAATCATCCGCCCTGAGTTCCTCTGTAAGTTCCCCTTCTCCTTCCACTTCTCACCCTATTGCATCCTTTATTTCCTATACGAAATTGTCCATTCCTTACAAGTCTTTCCTGCTGTCTCTGGAGAGTAATTGTGAACCACGGAGCTATAGTGAGGCGCGGGCCGTTCCACACTGGCAGGAGGCTATGTCATCTGAACTGAAGGCTCTGGCAGACAATCAGACGTGGGATCTAGTACCTTTGCCGGCTGGAAAACGTGCTATTGGGTGCAAGTGGGTCTATAAGACCAAGCTGAAAGCAGATGGAACAGTTGAACGATTTAAAGCACGTCTTGTGGCCAAAGGATTCACTCAATGTGAAGGTTTCGATTATGACGAAACCTTTAGCCCAGTTGCCAAGCATACCACCATAAGATCTGTCCTGGCTGTGACAGCCCTCCGTGGATGGGAATTGCGTCAGTTTGATATACACAATGCCTTCCTCAATGGGGACCTCACTGAAGAGGTATTCATGCAACTGCCGCAGGGCTTAGACATTCAGGGGGAGTGCTCTGCGGCAGCTCCACTGGTATGCAAACTACGGAAATCGCTCTATGGTCTCAAGCAAGCATCACGGCAATGGAATTGCAAGCTGACTTCCTGTTTAGTCGCCTATGGTTTCATTCAATCCAAGGCGGACTATTCGCTCTTCACCAAACAGGACAACAACGGCTTTCTAGCCGTGCTTGTCTACGTGGACGATATCGCGGTGGCAGGTTCGGATTCTCAGCTCATAGATGCACTGCGAGACCATCTGCAAAGCCACTTTAAGTTAAGGGATCTTGGAACTCTGAAATATTTCCTGGGATTGGAAATAGCACGCTCGCAGGCAGGTATATTTATTTCCCAACGGGGTTATGCTCTGCGGCTGCTGGAGGATCTGGGGAAGTTAGGTGTAAAGCCCAGTTCTATACCAATTGTTCCTAACCACAAGCTGACGCAGGTGGAGGATGATGAGTCGGTGGATGTGTGTTCTTACAGGCAGCTCGTGGGAAGATTGATTTATCTGGGAATCACGCGACCAGACTTGACCTATGCAGTGCATATCCTTGCGCAATTCATGGATAAGCCTCACAAGAAACACTGGGAGGCAGCTGGGATGGTGTTGAGGTACTTGAAAGGCTCGCCAGGAAGAGGAGTGTTCTTTCCCAGTTCGACTGAACCAAGACTGCAAGCCTATTCTGATAGCGATTGGGGAGGCTGCGCCACAAGCAGGAGGTCGACTACAGGCTACAGCGTTTTTCTGGGGGATTCTCTTATTAGTTGGCGGTCAAAGAAGCAGAACACAGTGTCACGTAGCTCGACGGAAGCAGAGTACAGGGCCATAGCAACCACGACTGCGGAGATAATATGGCTCAAGAGTTTGATGGGGGATCTCGGAATTGTGACAGATCAACCTATCACACTATACTGCGATAACAAGTCGGCGATATATATAAGCAAAAACCCAATGTTTCACGAGCGGACAAAGCATTTGGAGATCGATTTGCATTTCGTGAGGGAAAAGGTGGAGGAAGGAGTGGTGCGTCTATTACACACGCGGACAGAATCCCAGCTGGCAGATATCTTCACCAAAGCTTTACATCCAGGGAGGCTGAGCTGTTTGCTTGGCAAGATGGGAGTAACAGATATACATAACTCCCATCTTGAGGGGGAGTGTGAGCAGGACGTTAGCACAGGAAAGAAGAAGAAGGCCTCGGAGATATGAGAGGAGGCCCAGAAGACTGAACTATTCTTTCATTCATTAGTTGTAAAGGGTAAGGGAGTAAAATCATAGGTTATTGTTAGTCTGGTGCGGACGCGGAGGTTGTTAGAGGAGTGTCGTATCTGTAGTTGAAGGAGGAAATGACAGCAAACAATATAAGAAGGGGGAGTCACTGTAAATGGTTTTATGAGATTTTGGAATAACAAGAAAATCTTCTTTCTTCTTGGTGCTCGACCTGTTTTTCTGGGTTTCTTGTCCACCTCGCCATCTCGCAGAGCATTCTCTCTTTATACAATCCTACTATACATTTTCTTAATCATCTTTGGACACATCAGTCAATTATAAGGATGCCAGAAGCACCACCCACGAGGATGAACTTCCGACAGAACCACGTACATACAGGAGGATGAGAATGTCCTGGCGAAACGCGTGCTAGAACCCTTTTTGCAGTTCAAGCCCCTCTCCCGAGAACAGAAGTTCGACTGTTTTTTCGTCACCATCCATTCTGCGTGGCAAGGTAATACAGAAAAACCGCAGATCCTGGCACCTTACTTGAACAAGCACCACCCGCAGGCGCAAGAGCATGATAATTGTTTTTCGTACAGAGTTAGGTCCTTAATCTCTCCTTGGTTCGATTAAAACTTGCATCATGGCAAGCATTGGAGGGGCCAGCATTGTCCTCCCCTACTCCATTGACGGAGATGGAACTATTTTAGAAAGGCAGGAAACAAATAGACAAAATTGTGATGCACCAAATTTGTCTCTCCACCCCCACCCCGGGCAATAACGCCCCCCCATAGATGACGTGTCGATTCTCGATTGGTTGAATACACGAAATGCTGCGCTGACGTGGCAAGTATCTCCCACGCTACACAAAAATCTCTCCCTCTGCGCCCTCCCTTCCTTCCGCCAGAATCGAATCTGTCTTGTCTCTGACACTCTCCCCTCTCCTTCCCCGTATCGCCGTCTCGTTCCATGGAAGGGAAGCTGACTCGTCGGTTGCTGTGCGTGATGGAGGGGAGGCGGAAGCCTAGGGTGGCTGCTGCGGCGGCGGCTCTTCTCCCGCTCGTCGCTCTCTGTTTCGTCTCGGGGATCCACGCTTCCGATCCGGTAACTTTCTTATTGATCCACGAGATCTAATTCGTTTCTGTATTGAATTTTTTGCTTCCGCTGGTTGGATGCGGCTGATTTTTTTTTTTTGTTGATGTTGTTCTGATAGGTGTTCTACGATTCGTTCGACGAGTCGTTCAACGGACGGTGGGTTGTTTCACAGAAGGATGACTACACAGGTATGCGCACGCTCTGCTGCGGTCCTTGTTTCAGTTCCCTAGTGAAGGCCTACCTGTTCATCTGTTTATTTTTCCGAGCTACTGTGGTTTCAAGCGCATGAAATGCCTGGTGATTTGGATTTTTTGTTGAAGTTCCGTTTCTGTTTCACGTTCTAGAAGATTTAATTATCGTTTTGAATTTGTCACATTGAACGATCATGTTTGTCTGAGTGTTTTTCTGTTGTCTGGTTGTGAGACCTCCGATGAATATGCTCAGCCATTTCATGTTACATGAAGTATGTTTTCCTTTGAGCGAATGTCGATTATTGTTTGATGTGATTGTGGATTTTATGGACATCAGAGAGATCAGCTGGCAAAAAGTTGGCCCATTGTCTGGCATGATTAACTTTCTCCAAGATCAATTGCAAAATATGATCATGTGTATTGTAGTTTATTGTTACTGTTGCCATTGGAAATTAAGTCTTCCCATATCTATATTGTTTTGGAATTTCCCTTTCTCAGGTGTTTGGAAGCGTGCAAAAAGCGAGGGACACGAGGACTATGGTCTTCTTGTGAGTGAGAAGGCAAAGAAGTACGCCATTGTCAAGGAGCTTGATGAGGCTGTGAGTCTCAAGGATGGGACTGTTGTGCTACAATATGAGGTTCGTCTCCAGAATGGGCTTGAATGTGGCGGTGCTTATTTGAAGTACCTTCGCCCCCAGGCTGCTGGTTGGAAGGTCAATGAATTCGACAACAAGTCTCCTTACTCCATCATGTTTGGTCCTGATAAGTGTGGGGTGACGAACAAAGTGCACTTCATCTTTAACCACAAGAACCCGAAGACCGGGGAGTATGTTGAGCACCATCTCAAGTACCCTCCCACTGTCCCCTACGACAAACTCTCTCATGTCTACACTGCTATTTTGACTCCTGATAATGAATTGAGGGTATTGGTCGATGGGGAGGAGAAGAAGAAGGCAAACTTCCTTTCGGGAGAGGACTTCGACCCGCCTCTGATTCCTGCCCAGACTATTCATGATCCTGAAGATAAGAAACCTGAAGATTGGGATGAGAGAGCAAAGATCCCTGATCCCGACGCTGTTAAGCCTGATGACTGGGATGAGGAAGCTCCCATGGAGATAGAAGACGAGGAGGCCGAGAAGCCTGAAGGATGGTTGGATGATGAGCCCGAGGAGATTGAAGATCCAGAAGCTACTAAGCCCGAGGATTGGGACGATGAAGAAGATGGAGAATGGGAGGCGCCCAAAATTGAGAACCCCAACTGTGCGGTTGGACCTGGTTGTGGTGAATGGAAGAGGCCTATGAAGAGGAATCCTGAATACAAGGGAAAGTGGTACGCACCACTCATCGACAACCCGAACTATAAGGGCATCTGGAAGCCTCGGGAAATCCCAAATCCAGCTTACTTCGAGCTCAAAAAACCAGACTTTGAGCCCATCTCTGCCATTGGCATTGAGATCTGGACAATGCAGGATGGAATCTTGTTCGACAATGTGTTGATTGCTGACGATGAGAAGGTTGCCGAGTCCTACCGGGAGAAGGCATGGAAACCCAAATTCGATGCCGAAATGGAGAAACAAAAGGTGGAGGAAAAGAGCAGCAGCACTGGCCTTCTTGCTGAGGTTCAGGTAAGTGATTGACACCGATTATTTTCCCATATTTACATTCTCACTTGGCAACATTACCAGGACATGCTTAAATGAGTCTTCTGGGCTAAACTTTTCAGAAGAAAGTTTTCGAGGTTCTCTACAAGATAGCCGATATTCCTTTCTTGGAGCCTCACAAGGTTCAGATCTTGGTATGAATCACTAAGTCCTCCCTTTGCATTTTGTATTTGCGGAGGCGCCGGGTTCTCTCTAGCTTGGAGACTAGAAAAATGTTCTAATAACCGGCATTGTTTCCTTTTTCAGGATCTTTTGGAGAAGGCAGAGGAGCAACCCAACATGACCATTGGCGCATTGGTTGCCATCGTTATTTTAATCCTGACCACCTTCCTGAGAGTTCTTAGTGGTGGCAGCAAGAAACCGGCAGCCAAAGTATGAACTGATCTACAATGATAGACTTAGTTTAACAATGGTTTTTGTTTGGCTATGCCTCGATGAATAACGTTCTTTGAATTTAAAATTTTTAAAGGTGACCACCGCTCCAAAGAGAAGTGAAACAGCAGCGGAGACCTCAGAAGGCAAGGCCGATAAGGACGAAGGAAAGGGTGATGCCACGGCTGCCGCAGCGCCACGGAAGAGGAACGCCAGGAGGGAAACATGATTGGAAACCTCTCCCCAACCCAGACGGACGGTTTTCATTTGCGTTTTCGCCATTTTTGTCACCGGTGAATTAGGTCTACTTTTAGAACTTACCTTGGAACTTTTCCCCCGAGTTTTTTATTTCCTTAACCGAGCTCTTATCGTTGGTTTAGAAAATATTTTTTATTGCTTACGTTTACTCCTGGGTTTTGGAAATAGAATTTATTTTTCTGAGCAAAAACCTTTTATAACCTGCTGCACCAAGAAAAATGGCAAAAGCCTCCCATCTCTATTCAACAAAAGCTTGATTTCTAAGCATCGTATGTCTATCCTCTTAACTGCGGAACAAGGTAGAAAGCCCTCATCCAAGGTTAAAGCACGAGCAATGGCCGTCTCTGAAATGGTGGAAGAAGTTGAGGTCCTTGACTAAGATTTCCCGCTGCAAAATCTTCGAGAATGCCCGCAATGCATCATGGCAGCTATGGCAGATGTGGTGGTTCTTGGTCACGCGTATGGTTTCACCTGCTTTACCACTTATGAGACCAAACGAGACGGCCAGCATTTCGCTGTGCCCAATTATCTCGTGCTCGCGCTCTTCATCCACGTCGTGGAGGCTGAAGTCCACATCACATGAGTATCCCTCGTCTCTAATCTTCCTCGTCAAGTCCTCCAATTCACGGTATATTCTTCCCGAAAGAGGGTGCGACGTGTCTCCTGTCCCGAACACGTGGACTTTGTTCCGGTGCTCGATCCAACTATATGCTCGTTGAGGCTTCAATCCCATATCCGGGATCATTTCCTTGAATTTCTCGGCTGCATCCCGGTTTCCGGCTTGGGCGTGCCAGTTTGACAGGAGAGTGTAGTTATCGGGATTCAGGAGTTCCATGTCGCAGAGCTGTTCGGCGAGATGCTTTCCGAGTCTCCTGTGCCGATGAACCCTGCATCCTTCCAGCATTGCCTTGAGAACCTCTGGTTGCCTTTGGATTCGCCATTCCTCAATGAACGCAATCGCCTCATCAAAGAGTCCCGCGAGAGAAAAGAGAGAGACCATCTGTATCTGATGAACAAGTCCAGGCTTCTGAATGCGCTGGAAGTACAATTTCCCTTCGTCAACCATGCCAGCAGTGGCGCAGGCGTAGAGGACGGCAGCATATGTTTGGTCATCTGTTTCTACGTCCAAGGAAACCATCTCGTGGAACATATCCATGGCGAGTTTACCTCTTCCATGTAGGCTATAGCCCAAAATCATGATTGTCCATGAAATAGCATCTTTCTTCTCCATCTCTGTAAAAAGCCTCGCAGCGTATTCCACACATCCCGATTTCATATACATATCCACTATCGCATTTTGAACCTTGATGTTGACATCAATCCCCCCTCTCAACAGATGTCCGTGAATCTCCTTACCATTCTTACACCCAGTCATCCTTGCACAAGCTGGCAATATAGAAGAAACCGATACAGAATCCACAGTTAAGCCTTCACCAACCATCATCCGAAACAATTTCAGACCCTCGCTAAACCTACCCTCCTTCACACAACCACGAATTACCGTCGTCCAGGATATGACATCTTTAGTAGGCATCCGTTCGAAAATCTTCCAAGCATCATCTGAACTCCCGCAGTCAAGGAACATCCTTATCAGCGCATTACTTACCAAAACGTCTGATTCAAGACCACATCTCCGCACAGCCTCATAAACATTCCTCCCTTCATACAATGAATTCAACCTCCCGCAGGCACCAATCGCCGTAGCCAGAGCGATCGGATCGAACTCCATCCCTGAATTCACCATCTCACAGAACATATCGACCACCAACCTAGCTTCCTTCTGCTCCAGCAACAGCCGAGCCAATATCGTCCATGAAACGGAGTTCTTAAGCGGGTTCTTATCAAAAACCGATCTCGCGGCATCCAAACCATCCAGACGACCGTACATCTCGATTAAAGCAGTAATAACGTAGTGATCTAACTGAAACCCATGTTTCACCGCGAGGCAATGTACCTGTCTCCCCAGCAACAAGTCCCCCAAGAGACGACAGGCGGAGATAGTCCGAGGGAACGTGTGCTTATCAGGACAAAACCCGAGAGTCAGCATTCTCCTGTAAGTAAGGACAGCATCCCTTACCTCGCCGCGGACGAGGTGGTGATATATGAGTTTGTTCCACGAGTAAGTGTCTGGAAGCGTAATTTCGTCAAGCGGTTGGTGGATCGCGGTGAAGCCTGAGGTTCTCCGCACAGGGCGCGGGAAGTTGATTCCATCTCGCAGAGGAGGACGCCTCCGGGGACTGCCGGCGGCGGAAGATTTACCGGCGGGCAGGCCGCAGCGACCTCTGCCGGGAGAGTGTGTCGATGAAAGGGATTCCATTTCAGTACATTATATGATATTGAGAGCACTGGGCAAGGGGGATATTTGTATGAGAGATGCTGCGGCAACATCGGACGTGAACAACAAAGCTGGATATGGAACCGTGAAATATGTTCCCTATGCAAACACTTCGCCGTTCATCGGCGACATGCTTCGAGTCGATGTCACGTAGATTGATATTATTCAGGAATATCATACACCAAGAGCAGGGTTCCCTGTTCAAACAAGACTTGAAGTAGCGGAGAGAGTTAGACAATCCCAAAAAACTGGCTGGAATCCGAGCTTCTCTCCGTCGTGAATTGCCGATACGATTTGAGAAAAGGCAGAAAGGCGGGCAAATGCCCAATGAACACCAGGGTAAAGATAGTCTATAGCAAGCACGATGGATGAAGGGATATTCTTTCTAATGGACCAATGTTGAAATCGTTATACGACATTATCGAGAGGCTACGCTTTCGCCAAGTCCTTCAGTGCGTTATTTATCTGCTCCTCGCTCATCCCTTCCAGTCGAATGCCCTTCTCGATGCCAAAGTCTGGAAAACGAGAGGCTTGCGCGGGTCAGTTCCATAGGCAAGAGCATTCGAACAGAATAACAGCATACCATCCATCAAGACAAAGAACTCAAAAGCAAAGCAATCCGAAAAACTGTCCGACGATAAAGGCCTCATCACCTTACGGTTGTTCTATTCTCTATGCAAGGCATCAGAGTTCCTATCAGACCGTAAACCTTATCAATAACAATACGAACCATGTAAACTCGTCAAATGACCAAGATGTGTGTAATGCCTCTTCCACTCGCCAAATTTTCTGCAAGTAAAGCTTTGTTCGCGCACCGTAACACAAATGGCCATGCCCTTGTAGATATATTCCCTCCCATCACAAACGAATCAGATGAACGGAACCTCTGATAATGCTATCGTGAAAAAATATAAAGATGAAGAACTGGCTCGTGTAAGGTCAACGACATTCTCGGATATAGACTGCAGACCTATAGCTATACGAAAAATGACAGTAATAACCACATGTCCCGCCTGACGGGACAAAACTGAAACACCAACTCTTAAGTACCAATCAATCCCAGAGAACTGAAGAGAGATCAAATCCATTGGCAACAGTTTGAGCATGGCGCGCCAAAACCCAGAATCTCCGCACGCCGTGCTAAACCCGCATGCGAAAAGAATCGAAAAAACGATGAGGATAGACAACAGAATCTAGACATGGGGCAATGAAGGAAGGGGGCGAGGGGGTTTGGAAGGGGGAGGGGAATTACCGTATCTGGCCCACAACTGGGGCTCTGTGCCGCGGCACTCACGGATCAAGATGGGGAGCTTGGGGTTAAGGGACTTCAACTCCTTGTAGTTCTTCTCCACGAACGACCTTTCAAATCCCACGCACATCAAACAAGAATCAAACCCTTTTTCTCCCAAATTAAAAGTCACTGAGATCACCCCAACACAATCGACAACCATCGAGAACTGACCTCGCGGGGGAGCTCTCTGGGGAGGATTGGCAGAACAGGAACCTCAGCTCCCGGATGCTCTTCGACAGCTGTCCCCTCCACGCCATTGTTGTCCTCTCCTCTCCTCTCCTCTCCCCTTCCCTTCCTCTCTTCGCTTGGCTTCGTCGCAGGTTGGATGTCCGAAAGGCTTCAAACTCAGACACGGGCTGTCGGTCTTTATTAGCCCATCGATCATCAAAGCCCATTAAGGCCCAATAAGCATTTAAGGCCCGTGATATGGCTAGGGTTAAGGTTTTATATAAATGACCACCACACTTCGGAGTGTAGACTCCTGCTACTCGCTCCCTCGTGATTTGCTTCTCTCTCTCTTCTCTTCTTTTGGTTCTTATCATGTGTTTTGGGTCTCTTCTGTTCTGGGTTTTGGTTGAGGGTGAGGGAGGGGTGTTCCCGATGATTGATATGACTTTTCAAAAGACAATAAGTTTCAGCCTTGTCTGAATGAGTTCGTCAGTTGTTGAAAGAAAAAGCTCTTCTGAGGGAACCCCCCCCCCCCCCCCCTCCCGGGGGCAACCTCAGAACGGAGGATCTTAGGCCATGTTTGTTTACAGAAAATGGGTTTCATTTTCTCTGAAAATAATATCAGTTTCAGCTACAAAAGAACAGTTCAATGACAAATTTTCAAGGCCACAAAATACAATTTTGTTAAAGAGTAAGAATTAAACGCGAGTTAAAAAACAAAGAATAAAAAACCTTGAAAATCGATAAATCTTAAATATTAAAAATATTGTGTTTATGACGTAAAATTGATCAAAGGTTTAAACTTATGACTAATAGAAAATTCGGAAGGCGTTCGTAGCCGTTGGATCTGTGATGAACGGCCCTGATTGGCCGCCGTTACGTGTACCGCCAACTGACTCCTCGTCCCTTCTTCTTGGTTTGCCTTCACCGGCCCGCCGACCGCCGTCTCCCTTCGTTTCCTTTCACTTCACTTCCCCTGCTCCCCTTCCTACTCACCTCCGCTGATCTCTGTCGCGATGGCGTGTCTCCGCGCTATGTCGCTGTTGATGTTCGTTCTCGCCGTCGTCTCCTCTGCTGCTGAGCAAGAGAACAGGACG
Organism: Melastoma candidum; assembly: GCA_023653495.1. NCBI lineage: Eukaryota > Viridiplantae > Streptophyta > Magnoliopsida > Myrtales > Melastomataceae > Melastoma > Melastoma candidum. The sequence goes on from CM042882.1 coordinate 24,142,931, forward strand.
GCGGCCTCCGGTGGACTCTTCTCGTCGACAGCCAAGGAGGAGGCCGATCTGTTGCGGAAGGAGGAACCTGCGATCCTCGACGACGGCGATGACATCGACGGAGGGTTCTCCTCCCTCGACGGAATGTTGCGGTGGGCAATAGGTTGGATTTTTGGGTGGTTTTTTTTGCGGGAGTTTGTTGTTTACTATGATTGTGGTAACTGATTAGGGTTGCGGTTCATTCCTCGTTGCGATGTAATTCCATTCTGTCTTTAGGTCATTCGGATCCCACGAAGTTGAAGGAGACTGCGCAGGACGTACAGATGATGCCTTCCGGCGAACTGAAGAAGCGCCAGATGGAATTGAAGGTTGTCTTTGTCTTTCCAGATGTCACTTATAACTTCATCGAAGTCCTGTCATTTTCTAGTGTAGTAGTAGGGTGGAATTGAGTGGCATCAAGATATTCATTTCGTCCAGTTGTGTCCTTCTGTTGTTCTGCCCCATCAATCAGGTGAAACTGGCAGAGCAATGTCAGTTTTTGATAGCTGCTTCATCTGGCTGTTGCTTTGTGCTTAAGTATTAGTGCCTTAGATTTTGAAGCTTCAGTTGTTTCGTCAAGCAGAGTAAAGTCGCGTTTTGGAAATATGCCGCTTAAGACAGTTTTTTATTCAATATTTCTGAGTTGGGTGTCATTTGAAATAGGAGCTGATGGAAAAAATGAAGATGCCATCCGATGCGCACTTGATGCAAATTGCCATAGACGATCTAAATAATACATCCTCGTCCTTGGAAGATCGGCAGCGTGCATTACAAGAGCTATTGATTCTTGTAGAATCCAGAGACAATGCGAATGGTATGCAGATTTTGTTCTCATTCCTGCTTAGATTTTCCTTTGGTACTCTTTCGTTTCTTTCTTACATCACCGATTGCATTGTATGCACGAATACATATGATTACCTCTGCAAGACTAAGCTGTAGATGAATATGGTGTGTGTTCTGATATGCGGGAAGAAAGGAAAGGTGGTTGTAGTTGTCTGGTGGTTTGCGTTATGTTTCAGGATTGTTTGATATACTTTCGCTTGAAGTTGTCGGTGGTGACGGTTGGGGTATTTCATTCAGATTTAAACAAACTCGGGGGGTCTTGCCGTGGTTATTAGAGAGCTAGATCACCCAGAATCAGATTTAAGGAAACTTTCAGCTTGGGTTATTGGGAAGGCGAGTCAGAACAATCCTCTAGTTCAGAAGCAGGTAAAATCTTTTATAAGTTTGACTTCTTTCTTTTACCTATTCTTTTGAAAATACTATTATTATACCGATTGAAAGTCGGCATGATGTGAAACTCAGGTTTTAGAATTGGGAACTTTGGCGAAGCTAATGATGATGGTGAAGTCAGAGTTTGTTGAAGAAGCCATTAAAGCCTTGCATGCTGTCTCTGCAGTAGTTCGAAACAATTTATCGGGTCAGGAGTTGTTTTATGCCGAAGCTGGAGACTTGATTATTCAGGTACTGCAGTCAAACTCCTTTAAGAAAAAATGATCCATGGTTAGAGAAGTGGGTGATTACTTCTTATTCATAAGTTTGGGGATTTCAGGATATTTTGAGCAATTCAACCGTAGATGTCAGACTACAGAGGAAAGCTGTTTTCCTCGTGGGTTACCTGGCAGAATGTCAGTCAGAAGCTGCCAACGAAGAAGAGTTGCCTTTGTTCAGAAATAGAAAATTTTTGAAGTCTGTGGTCGACCTGATGTCATCCAGTAGTGATCTTGATGTTCAAGGAAAGGTGAGTCTTCCATCAGAATGGCCTGTTTATTATGGTCTGTCATTCTGTGCTTAGGTCTATCTTTTCGGATCCGAATGTCTTGTATCTCTTTGGATGTCCCATTAGTGTTACTCACATCCATTATTTTTGTCCCTTAGCTGATATAAAGCAATAATTCTGTTCATCCCATTCTATGACCTGGAATTATTTTTTCAACATCGCTTGGTGTGTTGACGAGCCTAGGGTTTGCTGCAGGCACTCGTTGCAGTTAAGAATCTGCTGCTGCTAAGAAGCACGGATGCTCAAGCCTTCAAGGAGTTTTGCGGCTTGGATATGGCATTAGAAAGGATGAGGCAACAACGGTTGGATCATTTGAGGGAGGAAGAATTCCAGAAGGACTATGCTGCAGATGTTGAATTTCTTGTTAGAGATGTGGAGTTGACTTTACGGAAGAAGGTCGGAATAGTATAAATATAATCTCTCCCCTCCTCTTCAGATTTTTTTCACGGTCTTGCCTGCTATAAATATCCACTGACAGGAGACACAACAGGTTCCAGCATGATCCCGTGCCAAGATGCCGCGATGACAAGGTGATCTATCATCCCCCACCCACTAACCTTTGAAAAAGGAATAGATAATCCTGATGTTTACCACTTACTGGTCGTCGCTTTCTATTCCCACCACTTGTACACTCCGAGTCGAGTGGTCTCCTTCCCTGAATGGCGGCTCCCCTACCCGCGATCTCCTCCTCCAGCCTCCTCTCATCCTCAGTCCTCCGACGCCCCTCCCTCCGTCTGACTACGCGCGCTTCCGGCGCCGGAGACTTCCCCGGCAACAAGAAGGCCGTCCCCGTCCCCGTCCCCGTCCCCGTCCCCAACGCCAACTACGTCGTCCCCCTCGACGAGCCTTTCTCTTCTCCCTCCTACTCCTCCTTCATCACTCGCCCTCTCGTCGAGATCCTCCGTGACCTCAACAAGCGGATTCCCGACGACGTTCTCGTTCCTAGGCCCGATCACGATCGCTCCTCCTCTCCCTACTCCCTCCCCTGGTAACTAACATTCACTTTCTTTCCTTTCCTTGTCTTTCCGCCTCCCGATTCCGACTCTTCTCCTCCTCCTCATTTCTCCCCGGGTTCGTGTTTGGCCGAATGGACGCACTGACTGCGGTTTCTGGCCATAGGTTTCACGCGAACAGGATGATGAGCTTCTATGCCCCTGGTTGGTTTTGCTTTCCCTTCCTCCCTTCTGTTTGATCTCTCTTCTTTTCTTGTTCGTTAACGTGTTGATTGCCATTTATTACTTTGGTGATGGGCATTTCGTAGGCTGTTGATCTTTTGCATGCGCTGTTACGTCATTTGAGTTCACATCCGATCCTTTCAAAGGGGGGATATTGATTTCAACCCGTTGAATTTGATGTAGGATGGTGTGGTGAAGTTCAAGATGTTATATACTCTGATGCTGGGAGTGTCAGCGTGCTATATAGGGTCACGATACGAGGATCTGATGGAGAGGTGAGACTCATTTATCTGTTCGTAGGCGCTAGTGAGACTCTATAATGATATTTTAGGCGTACTTTTGAGCATGTGGAAGGCTTTTTAGTCCTCAGAATTCCTTTCCCAGGAAGTTTGGAGGCTGAATCTCATTCGTGTTTTATGATGTCATCTGTATTCGTCAGTTTCTTCCGTGTGTTACTTGACCGAGTTTTGCACACGTTTCTAGTAGCATTTGGTGTGGCGAAAGATAGAACGAGGTAGTGTTCTTTCCTTGTGGAGAAATCCTGTGAGCTTTCTGCATATGCCGGTTATGTTATCCATTCTCTTCTAATGATCTGAAGAGCTTTGTCAAGTTTAACCAATTGTATCTAATTTTCCTTCTTTTCCCCTCTCCGTTGTTCAGACGTAGGTCGGACGGGCATGCATCCCCTGTGTTTTGTCTTTCAAGTGCAGTCTCAGTTTCATTATGCTATTGCTAATGACATGTATACATACATATTTTGCTTACTATTTGATCTTTTGATGTTTCGTATCTCTGCGTACCCACACGTCCCTTTTGGTCCGCAGGCACATCGAGAAGCCACCGGGACTGTCTCAGCCAATTATGGCAAGGATATTGGGGATCCAGTAGCTGCCGCAGAAGAAATCGCCTTCTGCAGAGCGTGCGCTCGCTTTGGCCTCGGCTTATATCTATACCATGAAGAACAGGTCACTTTACATTAGAGACTCAGGACCTTCCCTGTTGTCGATGAATAGGCGCAGCTGCTTGTAAATTCTAAGCAGGTAAGACGTGGATTCAGCGATGCCCACTGTAAGTGATCACACGTATGGATATAATCATGTGGGGAGCTGCAGTTTCTAGCCTGAATCGAGCTTTGTTATGTGTTTCTTTAAATATAGGGGGCATAGTCTAGATGTAGACATATATAATTTTCATCACTTTAGCTTGTTTATCTTCTATGCCTATGCTATGGAGAGATCCGATGGCATGTAATTGACTGTATGATGATGGAATATCTCTATCGGAAGATCGTATCCGGTAAGTGATTTGATATCAACAAGCATCTCATGTTCCTAGTTGAATTCTCTACATGTATACTGCTATTAGTGAGGGACTAAATCCATCTAATCTCTTCATCAGCTAGCTTCTTTTTCTGCTGCGAGAGCAGGATTTAACAGTTTTCATGTTCTTTTGTTTCAATCTACCCCCATCTTTCTATCCCTTGAACCTAGCGGCTGCAGCGTCCTCATATAGTGTAAGGAGTTGGTTTAGGCATCCCTTGAACGATGCCGCAGAGCAGTGCATTGTCATGGATGTTGTACTCGTCCAGGAGAGATCGCGCTTGGGTATTGACGCTGATGTAAAGCTGCTGGCCCAGGTAACTACTCTCCAACATCTCCGACCTCAGGTTCCACATTCCGGCATTGTCGAATGTCAGCATTATGGCTGCCCATGAGTTCGGGAATACTTGGACTGCATGCCTACTGACTGCGTCGAGGAGGTTGTAGTCCTTTCTCTTGTCTGGAGACCACCTTCCTGGCTCCATGCTGATTCATTTTGGAGAATTAGGGGTGAAGTGAATTGAGTTTAAGCTGGAGGACAAGTGTGTTGCTGTTATACATACGTGACAAAGAAGAAGGAATAGCTGTCAAGCTGCCACTACTGGATGCTCTTCTCGTGGTTTTCCAGGATGATCTCCACAAAAGTTTTGTAGGTAATGTTCAGCACGTTAGGCGCAATGGTCACCTTATCTCCCACTGTTGCGGGCGGATTGTCAAAGATCAGGTTGTACTTGCACACCTTGTCAGCCACCCCATAGTATTCTGCAAGCTTTAGCGGCGTGGCTGGATCCTTGTGAGAGACTCCGTTAATTGCATAACGCGCTTTCCTTCATCCCTGCTGGCAGAGTTCACGAGCTTGATACTCCGGGTGATGTTGATATGGCCATAATGGTTTGACCCCTGAGGATTTGGTCTGGCGGCACTTGCTGTGAGGTTCCATCGGAATGACCGGAACTGGTTAAGTGACCAGGCCCAGCCTTCTGGTGCCAGAGGAAGCTCAGGAGAAGCGGGACCCTTCCCATTCGTGTAGCGTATGATCCTGTGGCTGTCACCACTTTCTTAGTAGAGCGAGTCGATGCAACCATGAAATAGTCCTTGGGTTCTTGATTGGCCGTTACGAGGATGCCAAAACATTGTCCAACATGGACGTTGAGAGATTGGTAATCGTTTTGAACGGTGTGTGAGCCTTCCTGCTCCACGAGCTTGATCGAGTGATCCTGGATCCCAAAGTTGAGGCTATTCTTCAGACCCACATTGCAGATCCTATACTTGTACGTCTTCCCGGGTTTCATCGTGAACATTGCCTCGTCCTTGTATTGATTAAGACACCATCGGGCCTCCCCATCGATCGGCCAGTGTCCATCAACTTCTGGAGAGACTTGTGCAACTTGGAGGACCAGTCTCCAATCAGAACAGTATAGTCATCCTTAGGGACAGGGATCAGCAAGCGGCTGTTGATGCGGATGCCCCCGAATCCGCCTGCCGCCAACATAATTTAATGATAAAGCTAAATGCTGGTAAACTTTACAATTTTCATTATAGTAGTACTGGTCCTCAACACTTTTGGAAATTCCAATTATTATTATGTCAATTATTACTAAACAACATTATTTTTTTTTTTAAATTACATAACAGCGTGACGTAAAGAATATATCATAACATTTTAGTAATTCATATTTATTTTGAACATAATATAAATACCATTAATTCATAAAATTAAATGTTGTATTTTATAAATCTGATTATAATACCTAATTTTAAAGCATAATCTTAAAAATTTTAAAAGTATCGCAACTTATTTCGAAAAATATTTTTTTCGATATTTTCGTAATAATTTATTAAGAGCGTTAACAAACCTTGTAATTAGGACACGCATTGAACACAGAGAGAGAGAGAGAGAGAGAGAGAGAGAGAGAGCAAAAGTAGAGGATCTGAGAAGAGAACCAACGACAGGAGGGGAGAAACCTGCGGAAGAGAAGTTCAAACCAAAGAAGGGTTTATTGTCCTAAAATAGGCAGAACCACCCGGCCCTCCTCCCCTTTATATAACCCACCCTTGGCCACCTCCGTCTTCCCCCTGAAACTCAAGCCAAAAGGTGTTGAGAAGAAGAGAATAACTTCTCTTCTATCCCATACACCTTAAATAATAATAAATCTTTTAGGATAATTTTTTTTCTTCTTTTTTTTTTTTATTTTTCTTTTAGTGATGGGTAAGGCTACGTTGCTGCTGCTGTGCGTGGTCGCGGCAGCCGCGGCGGTTTCCGTGAGGGCGGAGGACCCTTACCTGTTCTTCACCTGGAACGTCACCTACGGGACCATCGCCCCTCTTGGGGTCCCCCAGCAGGCCATCCTTATCAACGGGCAGTTCCCCGGCCCCAACATCAACTCCACCTCCAACAACAACGTCGTCATCAACGTCTTCAACAACCTCGACGAGCCCCTACTCTTCACCTGGAACGGTATCCAGCAGAGGAAGAACTCGTGGCAGGACGGCACCCTCGGCACTCAGTGCCCCATCCTCCCCGGCACCAACTATACTTACAAGTTCCAGGTCAAGGACCAGATCGGCAGCTTCTTCTACTACCCTACCACCGCCATGCACCGCGCGGCCGGCGGTTTCGGAGGACTCCGCATCAACAGCCGTCTGTTGATCCCCGTCCCTTATCCCGACCCCGAGGATGAGTACACTGTCCTCATCAACGACTGGTACTCCAAGGGCCACAAGGCGCTCCAGGCTCAGCTCGAGGCCGGGCACGGCCTCAACAGGCCCGACGGTGTCCTCATCAACGGCAAGTCCGGCAAGGAGCCCAAGGTCAAGCCCCTCTTCACCATGAAGCCCGGGAAGACGTACAAGTACAGGGTCTGCAACGTCGGCCTCAAGACCTCCCTCAACTTCAGGATCCAGGGCCACCAGATGAAGCTCGTCGAGATGGATGGTTCCCACGTCGTCCAGAACGTTTACGAGTCCCTTGACATCCACGTCGGACAGTGCTTCTCCGTCCTCGTTACCGCCAACAAGGCCCCCAAGGACTACTACATAGTTGCCTCCACCAGGTTCAACAAGCAGGTGGTCACCGCCACCGGGATCATCCGCTACACCAACGGCAGGGGACCCGCCTCCCCCATCCTCCCTCCCGCCCCCGTAGGCTGGGCCTGGTCCCTCAACCAGTTCCGCACCTTCAGGTGGAACCTGACTGCCAGCGCCGCCAGGCCTAACCCCCAGGGATCCTACCACTACGGCCAGATCAACATCACCCGCACCATCAAGATCGTCAACTCGGTCTCCAGGGATGGTGGCAAGCTCAGGTATGCCATCAACGGCGTGTCCCACACCAACCCCACCACCCCTCTCAAGCTTGCCGAGTACTACGGAATCAGTGACAAGCACTTCAAGTACAACATCATCTCCGATGACCCGACCACCGTCGCACCCACGGCTGCAACTAAGACCATCAAGATGGCCCCCAACGTGATGAACATCACCTTCAGGACCTTCGTCGAGATCATCTTCGAGAACCACGAGAAGAACATCCAGTCGTGGCACCTTGATGGATACTCCTTCTTCGCCGTCGCGTAAGCTCTCTCGAAAGATCCCCTAGTCATCCCATAGACCGAAACACATATGGATATTCCCTAATCCTTTGTAATCGTGCAGGATTGAGCCCGGTAGGTGGACCCCCGAGAAGAGAAAGAACTACAACCTCCTTGATGCCGTCAGCAGGCACACCATCCAGGTCTACCCCAACTCATGGGCCGCGATCATGTTGACCTTCGACAATGCCGGCATGTGGAACCTGAGGTCTGAGCTCGCGGAGCAGCGATACCTTGGACAGGAGCTCTACATAAGCGTCCTCTCCCCCGAGCACTCCTTGAGGGATGAGTACAACCTCCCCGACACCGCCCTCCTCTGCGGTGACGTCGCCTCCCTGCCGAAGCCCCCTCCTTACTCCGTCTAAAGAAACACCGGACGAACATGGGATTGATCCGCCGCATCTTTTAAGCGAGTGTCTGGGAGAAGAAGAATCAGTGCTCAATGAAGGGCACTGCCTGTACTTAACACCTTTTGGCATGATAAAAGATGAATTCTTCATTCTTTTATCCTTCCATTTCTTTTTTAGCCAATGTGTGTGTGCTCAGATTTGTTCCATGAGATCAAAGTCGGAAACCGAGGGTGTCACATAGATCTATTCCATTACAAGATCAAGAAATCGAACTCGCACTCTTGGAGATGCTGTGGAGACATCGGAATCGGTACCCTTGGAGTTTGAACGGAATCTACATGAAGAGGACTTCGCCGGGGAATACAACCATATACACAACCTCGAACATCTAGGCTTCTCGAATAAAGACTACCACAAAAGGTTTGTTCTGCCACCAGAATCCATGACAAACAGTCGAAATCTCATCCATTTAAGTTGAGTAGCGACGGCAACAGTAAACATGGGGCTGTTACAGGGAAGATCAACAGAATAATGCTACTCACAACTCCTGCGACGAGAGAGTGACAGAACAAACATTGTTCCCTGGAAATGCCACTGCTGCTGTTCGAGAATTCATTCTATAGCAATAGCGAATGGAAGTGGAACACAGGTCAAAACTCTAAAGGTTATATCGATACATCGAAAAGAATCCATGGAGACATGAGCTAAGACTGTTTATACCAAACGTTAACGCCAACAGCTTTCCCTGTCCCATTCCCTCCACCTCCTTATTGCCTTTGTCCCAATTTCTATCCATGCCCCGGTCGACAGATAATAATTATTACCCAACTTGAAAGGAACAACGAAAAAGAAATAAAAAATGAACCGAGAGATGAGAACAAACTGAAGAAGAACGCATCCGGTCCTGGTCACACATCTAATTGCAACAACCTAAATGGCCGAGTGAGACTTCCCTGTTTCATCTTTGCAGGGGATCGACTGTTCGGATGCTCGCTCCCACCATCCCCTCGAGCCGATCCTTTGTGATCTCTACAAAATGGCCAACTACATCGTGGAATTGCTTCAACCCTGAGAGAGGGAGAATAATGGAAGATCTATCAGACCCGGCAACCTGCAGATTCAACCACTTCTTGGTTAGTCTTGTCAAATATCAAAGATGGACAGTGGATGACAACAACTTGCTTGGTTTGTGTCCTCTATCATGGCTGAGAAAAATATCTAACGTATCGGAACAGTTATGCCAGTGATGAAAGCAGAAACTACTGAAATGTTTTGTTATTTGCTCACCTCAGAGATCCTCAAAAAGTGGCCTCTATTGTTGCTGCCGAGATCAAAGAAGAATTTCTTCTGGTCAACCCGAATCACTTTTGACATTCCCATGTTACCAACCTCTTCCAGTCCAGGCAGTTCAACCGACCTATCCACATTTAAATCAGAAGACGGCGAAGGTTGGCTATTGTGGCCGGATATGAAGCCAGCCCCAACATCGTCCGAAAGACCAACAAGCTGCTCAGAAGGCTCAGAGTTTTGCTGTTCTGCCAAAAAAAATTATGTCAACATAAATCTTTAGTAAGAACATAACATAAACTAAACCTCTCGAGAGAAACTTAAAGGCGGGCTAGTTCGTGTAATTGGAATCGATCGTTGACCTGATTAGGTAGTAGAAACAGCCTCGATGCTTCATTAACCTCAGCCAAGATGTTCCTAAAAGCTGCCCATCCGTCTTCCCCGGTGTTCCCAGATGGAACAATAATCGTACTTCTGTTTCTACTGGCTGAAGCTTCAGAAATCTAAAAAAATCAGTACAACAACAATGAATGCCACCCATACGATTTGAAGATAATCGGAGAACTATGAAAATACAACCAGACTTCTACACCTAGAAAAAACCAAGGAATATACATAAGCCACTACATCAATCACAACTCCGGCAAAACTCTTGTTAAACTACACAATTTGGGAGCTCTACGAAGGCTTCCGTCCAAATTAGCCACCAGAAGACCAAAGAGAACTCCGAAATTCAGATCTCTCACCTTCAGAAATCGACCCCTGCGATTCTCGCCAACGTCAAAGTAAAAGACCTGCAGAATTCATAGAAAAATAAGAAAATCACTCCAAAAGAGCATCTGAATCTGACGGAAAGAACGGAGGAATCAACAAAAACAAAGGGACCTTGGTGTCCAGCTGCAACTCTTTGCTGAACAAGTCCTGATCATCAGCACTGACGTAGTAATTGAACAGATCCAGGAACCAAGAAATCCCGGAGAAGGGGACGATGACGGTCGACCTGGTGGCAGACGTCTTCTCGGAGATCTTGAGGTACCTCCCCCGCGGATTCTCCTTCAAGTCGAAGTAGAACAGCTTGTGCTCCACCTGCAAGGTCTTGCACATCAACTCCACGTCACTACCCCCTCCCCCTCCGCCGCCGGGACTCCCCTCCATGACCAAAACCCCTCCGCACTCCCTCCCCCCAAAACAAAATCCCTGAAAAAACTTTACGGGGAGAAATCAACCGGGAGGGGGGGGGGGGGGGGGCGAGATTTAACTGACGGGGAGTAACTGGGATGACGTCATCCGAATTGGGTATTAACGGGTTACGGATCTGAGGTCGGGATTAATTGTGGGTCATTAGGAGTAACTGTGCGTAGCTTAGGCTTAGGGTTAGGCCTGGGAAGGGAGAGGGAGGGTAAAGAAAGTATAATATAATACATGTATAGCATTTAATGTCATATATATATATAGCCAGAGCCCTATAAATGTGAAACTTAGAAGTTGTACCTGTGAATTCGTTCGTAGTATCTCATTTAACAACAAAACCGTGCTAATTGATTGTCTTTTTCCAATTAGGAGTCTGTATGATGGGGGGGTAGTAGGCCGAAAGTCCAAAAACCAACTACAACAAGATCAAAGCCATGTCATGTCCTGTGTCCTAGAAGTAAGATTAGGCCGACGACAACAATCTGAAACCCAACCAAACAACCACCTGACCTAAGGCAAATTTACATGTATTCTTTCCACTGTTATAATTTCTCCATGTTACATGAGATGGATGTATGGTTACACACAACTCTTTGCAATGATGCTACATACAACATGAAAGTTGTAGATTTACTAATTTTAGATGACATGGCATGGATAGTCAAATTTACTCTTCTTTTTAAAATAAATGAGATGTTAATTAGCAATTAATTGTATATTTATTCCATATTAATTCTCAAAGCAAAATTCATTTAACCGAAGTGACAAACGGCGTGAGGTGATTGGTAACCAAACAAATAGTTTTCTTTTTCATTTTTAACTCCCAAGAATCCGCCGTTCCATTTAACGGCGTGACAGAACACAAAGCGTCCCCCCCCCCCCCCCTTTTTCTCTTTTCCCTTTCTGACCAACGTCTTCCCTCCTTCCAAACCCCCCCGCCTCTCCCCCATACCCAGCGACCTCCCGGAATATTCCTTCCAGTAACCGAATCTTCGCCGCCGACCTACGAATCTGGACGCCGTCCCCGCTGCCTCCCCCAGCGAAGGCCCGCGGGGTCAGGAGCATGTATGATGCGGTGTTTCTGTTGCTCGGCCCTGAGGGATCGACTCCAGCCTCTTCTCCTCGACTACGATAGGCTCCAGCACTTGGCTGTCGTTCTCATCCACGTTCAGGTTCGTCGTGCTCGTCAGTTTCTCCGGTTGAATTCGCGGTCTCTGGAAACTGCTGCGGGTTGACGATTTTAGGTTGCGGTTTTTGGCGGTTTCTTTTCTTTTCCTTTTTTTAGATTGCGTGCGCCTTGGTAGGATCGTTGGGGGCTTTGTACAGCGGAGTTCAGCTTATCAATCTGTCGATTTCGTTGTTCGCGCTCGTCGCTATTGAGAGTAGTAGCCAGAGCTTGGGGAGGACTTACGCCGTGCTGCTGTTCCTCGCGATCCTGGTGGATGTCGCGTGGTTCGTTCTCTTCGCACGTGATATATGGTGAGAGTCTACCGGTTATTCCCATCCTGGTCATTGTCTCATATAGTGTTTTCCGGATGTTGAGGCTGTAGTTGCTATGGCTTTGGTATTGTTTGTAGTCTGGGAAAAGCATAATAAGTCTGCCTGATCCTCTCCCTTCGATAGCCTGATTTTAGATTCGTCTCGTTTCCTTTTCTGCATAGAGTTAACTTTGTCGATAACACGTGAATGGTAAGTTTTTTGGTTTTTTCCTACCGCAGGAACATCTCATCTGAAACCTATGGAGCATTTTTCGTCTTTTCCGTGAAGCTCACCTTGGCAATGCAAATTATGGGGTGCTTTGTCAGGGTGTCGTCCTCATTTGTATGGGTTCAGATTTACAGGATAGGAGTTTCTTATGTGAATGTTGTTGCCTCAGAAGAAGCAGATTTTGATTTGAGGAGTAGCTTTCTGAGTCCCTCTGCATCTGGTTCTATTCGACAATCTTCGGGGTCTGAGGATGCAACAGGGGGTTCCATTTATGACCCTGCATATTATACTTCACTTTTCAAATACGCCCAACTGAATAGTGTCGTAGTTCCGGTAAGGTCTCAATCTGCGGGAAGTTGCACACAGTATTTTTTTCTTTTTGCTGTCTTACGGTCGTCATGTCTCTCGACTGTTGTTTGTGCTGTGTTTTGTTATTCCTGTCTTGAAGGCTCATTATAGCTTTTTGCAGGATCAGAAGAATTGCATGGCAGATGATGCATGTAGAAATTGCACAGCAGATGATGATTCTAGATCTGCAGTTGAACATTGCCCGCCAAGACCATCAAATGGCGGATCGTGTCAGGCTACAGATGTGCACGTAGTGGTTAGTCCTAATTATTCGCATCTAGTTTGCTAGCAAATGCATCTTAATAATGACGGCACCTGTGAGACGGTATGTCTGCGTAGTCTTGAATAAGATGGGCTTGCTTCCGTATGTTCCGCTATGAAAATGCTTATAACACGGACATATTTACTATCCCAAGGCATTATGTCACTGACAAAGATTGAATTTTGCAGCTTGAGAGTGCAGCCACCGAATCCTGCGACAAAAATTCCATGACAAAGACGTGACGCAGTCTCTGGGAAATATCTCTATTGAGCTTCCTGTCAAAACGAGGGGAATCATTCCATATTCCCAATTATTTGCTGCCCCGACCATGAAGGTCAAGAAGACTAGCCTCGGTTTTTTTCACAAGAGGCGGGAGTACAATTTTATATGGTTTGCAGTCAGGCTCAATGACTGAGATCGCAAGCCGGTGCTACAGCATGGTATCTTCAGTTGTTTTTGGCCTTTGACGACACACCATCAGTTGCTGCGATACTGTATCCGGCTCAAGAAGAGGTTAGGCATAGTTATGCTTTTGGATTGAGGAAGGTTATTCAATTATAAGAGTTGTTATTAGTTGCAGAAGTTTGTGTGCAATATCACATCATTTCCAATAAGTCATTCTTCAATTCTTTACTTTTTTTTTGTTAGTATGTGACGGGTTGGTATAAGGGGGATATTATGGGTAGATAGAGAAGGAGAGGATGGAGGAATTCGACCTTTTTAGAATCAGTGTAAAAGCTGCATTCCTTTTGTCATGAAGTAAAATTTTTTGACAAATTCCTATATGAGAAATATGGAGAAGCAAAATGACTTAGTAGGAGTCCGATGCCTGGAGGGTGGTGGAATGGGAATGGGAAACATTTTCCTTTTTACTGGGGCTTTCTTTCGTGTTTACCTTAACAAATTACTCAGCCAGGCCAAGAACGAATTTGGTTGTTGATGTCAAGTGAGATGCAATCTCAGGCTTATCTAACAGAAACACCAAAACCAGGAAGGGTGAAATGTGATCTTTTAGGCTTGCCTCTATTCTCCCAGAATATCTTGAAACAGCAACAACTCCACACCAGCCCGAACTAGAATTACAAATCTGGGACTCCCAGAACAAAAAGTAACGAGGGTAGAAGCTCATAAGAAAAGGCAAGAAAAGGGAAAACAAGGGAGTAAAAAAGAAAACAGGGAGAAGCAGCTAGCAAATAAGACTACACCCTATGCCAAACTCCTACCTAAATGAAAACTAGCTAGGAGTCACATGAAAATGGAACCTGATCTCATCTCCCAACATCGTAGCCAGCCAGCGCCCCCGGATCCTCAATGAACCATGGAGTATTCCTTTCAGACATCCTGTTTGCTTATTGTCGTTATCTGTGCAATTGACTTGAGCGAGCAAGACTCTAGAGGAAAGAATGTCCAAATATCATCGTTGTCGTTCTGCTAAACTGAGGTAACAGCACTCATTCCTCTTTTTATGCATATGCTTCATATCAGCAAGCATTTGCAGCCCCATTACCCACAGCCGGCTTCTCCGAAACAACCGCATTTGTTGTGGTTGGCCCGTCTACTATCTTGGCAGATGTTCCGTCAGCAGGAACCTCACTGACATCCCTAGTTTCCTCTAGGGGCTTCTGAAATTTCAGCACCACATCAGACACACCCTTATCATCTGGAGAATTACCTTCTGAAACCTACACAAGATCGCCGAAACAGTAAAAATAAAGTATTACAAACAAAGCTGTCCCCATAGCATTGTTAGACAGCAATATTCGAGATCTGCAACAATGAATCACACCTGCTTCTGCAACTGCAACTGCTTTGCCTTCTTCTCCTGAACCAACTTTTGTCTGTTTTCATAGAACTCAAAATCATCCAAAAGACAAGTCTTCATAGCATGTTCCTTGAATATCTTTATCATCTTAAGACCCTGTGCCAACAAAACCTGCCGCAGAAGCACATCCAATTCGAAATCAACAGAAGGGCATGATAAATGTCCGAATAGAAGATTGGCGTAGATGCCATACAGAAAGGAAGAAACCTTCAACAACTAAACTCATTTGGTACCTCTTGAGTGTCTCTGCTGTTAGTGACAGGTTTGTTCTCATTGTTTTCAAGGGTAATATACTTCAACAGGCTGTTCGGTACATCCTTCACAATGTGCCACATCACAGGAAATTGGCCATTCCACTTGTCTTGCTGCCAATATTCGACATTCTTCCGAAAATCAACAGGGCCGACCATTTCAGCCAGACCAACAAACTGTCCGCTCGCATTTACCTGCAAAACCAAGAGAACCTTATCACTATCTGAGCAAGAAAAAAGGAAGGTGCACAAGGTAGTTAAAAGCAGTCAGTTACCGAGAAGAAAAGGAAAACTGGGCAGCCACAAGGTTTTTCTTGAGCCTCGTGATATGCCGCATCAAGCTTCTTATTACCAGAAGGGGTGCTGGCCCATACATTGTACTTTATGCTTTTGTGCACATCATCTTCACTGTATGATTTTATAACAAAGAACTTAGCATCCGTATATTCTTCAGGAAAATCAACTTTGTTATACTGGTCTATTTCTGGAACTACGCTTCCTTTGCTTTCCCCTTCCTGGATCGTGCCATTAGAGGGCAGACTCTGACCCTTAGCACTCACTGCCAGTGTGGAACTCTTTTCATTCTTGGGATCCTTGGCTCTGGGCCCCCTGTTGAGCTCATTTAAGCCATCCACACTGTCATTGTTGTATCCATAATAACCTTGTCCCCTGTTTTTATACTTGTCCATAGTCAACCATGCACGTCCACCTGAACGTGTATCAAATCCATGAGACCCTAAGCCCATGCCTGAGCGGAAACATCTGCCGTAATGATCGTATAGCTTGTCGGGATACATCCTATTGGCAAATCCACCAGTCGCCCCAACACCAGAAACAGGCCTTGAGTTAGGCAGACCCTGCACGACAAGCGATAGAAGAACATTAATTAGCATAGACACCATTGGAAGTATAAACACGAATAGCAAAACAGAAAATGCATACCGCATAGTTGGAATTGGAACGAAAATGTTGGTTCCTTGAATGCACATTACTACTATTTGGGTATTGATTTGAAATGGTAGCAGAAGACATTGGCCCAACTGGTGCATCCGCGAATACTGCAGCTTCAAGCCAAGGAACAGGAGACAGCATGCCGTCAAAGCCAAACCGAGGATCCTGATAACCGGAAGCCACAGCACCATGTGAAGAGGCCATCGAATTATAAGATGAGTTTTGATTTGACGATTTGGAATGGGTTGACCTGCTGTTCCCCTTCACCACATTCACGGCTCCATTGGAATTGGTAGTTACAGCATCAACAGCCAGAGGCTTCTGATTAGAAGTAGCAGAGTTTGTGACTTCCCCAGTAGGAGCACCAGGAGTCGCAGAAAAAGGAGCACTTGTAGGTGTCAAAGATTGGAAGTAGGGAGATGGATAATGATAATGTTGAGTCCCATAAAGCTGATCACTCGTTGGAACAGGTGATGTGGCTGGTGAATACGGACCATAAGGTGGGTAGCCATATCCATGGTACATCAGTGACCCATTATCTCCAAAGAAACCCTAATATAGCCGCCAACCAGATAACCAAATAAATTCAGAGAAATGCCACAACATAAGTACTAAGGAAAAAAAACTATAGGATGATGATGCTTACAGAGTTCATGTCAACGCCCTCAGCGTTTGAGTATCTTGAGTATTCATCCCAGTCTTGACCGACCCCTGAATTAAACCAGAAAGATCCAAGTCAGTTAACAGGCACACAGCTTAAATCACATAAAAAAAAATGTTTATGAGATTTTTCTGATTGTTCCGGATTTGGTTAAGTGTCCATATCTTTCAGCACCAAACTTACCGCCATAGTAAAATGGTGCCGATGGAAAGGTATTAGACACATAATACGCAGGATCCCTGAAGTCAGGCAAAACTGGGGTCAGGGATCGCTCGTAAGGCTGAATCTGTACATTTGGTGTATTTCCAGCATTAACACTTCCAATTTGATTCCCAGGAGACTACAGGTGAAAGAAAAAATTCAAAGTCATCGACAGGCTCACCTCACCACTCCACCACACATAAAGCATTCACCGCAGCAAAAACTAGCATGAAAATACGGCCAGAAAAAGTAATCACGATCGAAATTTGCTGGCCACAACCCTAAAATACCTTCTTGGAGTGATCGGGAGCATCAACAAGCTTGTGATTCGCATCCAACGACAGCTTCTGGAGCAACTCTGAAGCTTCTGTTTCTTTCATCGCCAGGGTCAAGAAAACGCTCGAACCCCAAAACGTCATCGATCCGACAACCGAGAAAATTCTCAGAACAAATCAATAACACATCAAGGCAACAGAAATGAAGGGATAAAGCAACCCCACGAAGGACAGGGTGGTAAACCGACTGCAGGGGAGATCCAAATCCAACACCAATAAACCAGAAAAAGACCAAAAGAAAAGGGAGAAGAAATCCCGGCGGGAACATGACAACAGAAAGGATACGATCGCCGGAGGGGGGCACGGCGGCCATTGGGGTGCACGAGGAACGGAAACCCTTGCTGGGGGAGAGGAATGGGGGATTAGGGTTTTACGGCCCGAGGGTATAGGAGCGAGAAGAACCCTAGCAGAGAGAGAGAATGGGGATGGCGAAATGGGCGCCGGGGGAGAAATCGAGGGGTTGTTTTGGCGATCAAGATTCGATTTTTCGTCGCCGTCGAAATGGTGTGGGGGTGGGTTTGTCGTAGGTTTTGCGGGTGACGCGGTTACTCACACGTGGCAATATTTTATTGGCTACCATAAATGGCCCCCCCCCGAGGGGGGGGGAGGGGCAGTGGACAGACGCTCCTTGGTTGGAACATGGAAGCCAAATATTTTATAAATGAGAAATATATTTGGGGTTACCTTGCCACGTAATAAGATCGGGGGGATTACTCGTTTAAATCAGTTTATTTCTTTATAATACTATAGTATTAGAGCAATGTAATGTAGGAAACAAGAATTGTCCTGTCCTCCTCCTATATTCCATGTGATTCGGTAACTTTGAGCCGCGGGATGAGCAAACAAATGCACGTGGGCCCGGCCCTTTTAACGGGCTTTTAGAAGTTGCGTAGGCCCAAATTCAAGCCCATCAAATCCACACTACGTTATGAACTTGGTCCATTCTTCTCATATTTGATTTATGGATTTCAGTTCTTGATATAATCATAATTTTGTAATCTTCTTTGACCTTCTAACTAAATGCTTAGTTTTTTGAGAATATTTCGGTTTATTCATAGACTAACAAAAATTTTTCCTTAGTTTTCAGTATTATGATTTGGATTCATTTTTTATTGCCTCGAAAATTAAGTTTTTAAGATAAATCTTTATATATAGATAGATAGATATATGGATATCTTGTTGGATTAAAAACAGATATGAACACAAACAGTTTGGTCTACACATGGAGTTACCATCTCAATAGATCAGAGTATATGGAAACTCTGCGAAAGTGGAAAGAGGGTAAGCTCAAGATGTTGATACATACAATGCTTCAAGAGTGTACTGGGCCATTGTGAATGTATCACAAGGATGCAACCCGAGCATGAGCTGAAAGGTGTCCTTTGTTTACCTTTGCCTCGGTTCGATGACGACATAAAGGCCTTGCGACAACCTGTCGGAGAGGTACTTAGGAAGGGTTTGATGGAGGAGATGACGATTGTCGGTGGTTAATGGGGCTTATGGACCCGACGACGCTGTCCCGAGCTTTAACAACCATTCATAAAACACAAAGATAACATCCTACAGCTGGAAGGGGAGGGGACAAAGGGCCTATCCCGCTTTGCGCGACAAAGATTGAATATTCGCAGAATGAGTGCCGGGAACTCCGCGTCCATAAGCCAAGCTAACCCCATCAACCGTCATCACCTCCTTCAAACCATCCCCGGTACCTCTGTAAATGCTCTGGCAGGGAACATCACAACAACCAGAAGGAGAGGTGCCTCATAAGGGTTTAAGGGAAGCAAAGGCGATCTTCGACAGCTTGTTGTGGTCTGAAGTGTCTAAATAAGAGTAATATGAGTCCATTCTCCTAGAACATCATTTTTTTATGCTTATCTTAAACAGACTTGTGACCCAATAAGATCTGATATTATTTCATGTTATTTCAGTTTGTCACACAATCTTTCTAGGCAGGATGAGATATCCAAAGCAATTTAAATCCATATCAAGCCGATCAGTAGCAACATTCAGGCAAGAGGCCGGACTCAGCGAAACTAACTCGGCAAGAAAGAAAAAGCATGTATTGGGTGCAACAACATGATGGATTTGAACAGATAAATGTGATACCACCGGCAATTAATTTCCCGTGACTTGCTCGGATCGAAGAAACCCATCGCCATCATCACACATTTCCTCTTTCCAGAATCACCTAAGATATTATTGATGCACCAAAACAATGAACATAGCCAAACTGGACATAGTGGATGGAGTGGTTGCAGGGAGCTTGTAGCCCAACAAACCAGCAGATGGAGACTTAAGGAGTCTCTCTTGGTTTATCTTATCAGAAGCTAAAACAAGGGGAGAGATGAATAATGTTATATGCATAAAATAGACTCTGTCTGTGGAATTTATGCGGTTATGTGGTTCATGCTTTGGGGATGAAGACGGCATTTTAGTTACGTCTTGACATGGCTAAGCTAGGGTTATTCGACTCTTCAATGGGGCTCCATGGCTCAAGGGAAGGAACTTAAGTCTGCATATTCCGAGAGTGCTTCTCTTTTCTTCGGTAAAACATTACCTGAGCGAGTAACTACAGAAACAATGATGCTCTTTCCTCACGATCACTTTTATGAATTCCCGACTTCATTATCGCGTCCCTTAACGGCGATATCCCCGAGTCCTTCACGCGATAAGGACGCACACTCGAAACTTTCTGCACGGCAAAGCAAAGGAAAGCTTTTTATGTTTTTATCATCAGGGCTACGTGTCCTAGCCCAGATTAGGTTGAAATAATGAACGAAAAAGGCGCGCTCGGCGAGGGCGATGAATTATAATATAAGAGTGTCGGTCTATCAATAATGGCTTTTCCGGTCACGTTCCGACGCCAAAAATGCTTAGCAAAGACTCTAGGGTGAGGCAAATGATTTGTTTTCCGATGAGGTGGTGGTGCTCTTCTTCTTTCATCACCAGGTGCTCATCGCTTTCTACTCGTTTCAAGAGGAGAAAAGTATGACAGAGCCCCGAGGAAGGTTCCGCGGTGGACTAACAGACAGTTGTTTATTGGTCACAGGTAAAGAAGGTACAGCTAAAGCTCTCGGTTGCAATCAATGGATACTTCATACAAGGAGCGAAGGCATCGAATCTGATGGGGGAAAAATGCTTACTGGTGTATTCAACAAGGGTTTATGCTATACATTTTTCCTTTTAACCATACCTCGGTGTAACTATTTGAGGATGTCTGTACAGACAATTAGTAAAGACAGAAGATGAAAGTAGACAGGGGGTAGGAAACAACCCTATATGAACAACTCTAGATTGTCCCATGTGGTCTTTATGCCTCCTTTATCAAAAACCCACCTCGCCCTCACCCCCAAAAGAGGAACAAAAGATTGATCCCAAATGGCTACGATCTAATATTATAGGGAAGAATGTCATTATGGGAAAATTTTTTTATGGAGACCGAGTCTGAATTTTCCCCCTTTTTCCCTTGCAGCTTTTAAAACTCCAACAACAAAAGAAAGGAAAGCAGTCCTTGATGATATATGTTGACTAGAATTATATATTATAATGGTATTAATCGACATGTGAGTAACATCTTTTTAGTACCGTCGTAAGACTACGACCGATGAGTCAGGCTCTACGGCTGCTGATTTTCGAACATGGGTTTTCTTGGGACGCAATCCCCCTCTTTAGCAACCTTATTTAAGCACCTGACTCATCAACCAATTCGACTATCCATTTGTCGAAGCCTCCTCCTCTTCTGGATTGGGAAATGGGTGTTTGGAGTTTTCTTCTGATGATCTACTCACTGGTCTCATTTTGTTGCATTCACCCTTCATCTGCATCGTCCTCCCATAATGTAATAATAAAAATAAGGCCTAATTACACTCTGCTCCTTTTGTGGTCACTTTCCATCCTTTTTTCCTTTCTTTTTTGTAGTTTTGAATTGCATTTGAAAAGAGAGTTTTCTTTGTCTTCCTTTGTTGTTTGCTTTTTCATGTGGTGTGCACAGGTTTACATTGTTTATTTAGGGCACAATGCGGTGAAGGATGCCGGCCTTACGACCCGGTCGCACGTTTTGCTTCTCCTTAACGTATTCGGAAGGTTAGAAGGACCATGTGATTTTCTCGGTTGTGCTTTCCCGAAGAGGGTTTTATGTAGCAAGTTTTCTCGGTGAATGAGTTTCGCAGCGAGGAAGAGGCAGTGGATTCGATGCTTTACTCTTACACGTGCGGATTTTCGGGCTTCTCCGCCAAGCTCAACCACAGCCAAGCGCGCGCTTTGGCCGGTGACACTGGAAATTTAATTATATTCGTTTGCACAAACTGAACTTTAAAGAGGAATGTGGACATGCAGGCATGGACGAAGTGGTGTCGGTGTTCGAGAGCAGAACGTTGGAGTTGCAGACGACGAGAAGCTGGGACTACATGGGCCTTACGTTGGACAATCATATCTCTGTCCCCAGCTTCCCCCGTGTCTATGGCGACAACGTCATTGTCGGGATCCTCGACACAGGTTGTTTTCGACTAAAGCTCCCATTGAAATAGGAGGGACGTGATTCTAAATGAAACGAACATGTTTTCTTGAAAGGAATATGGCCTGAATCTAAGAGCTTCAGGGAAGAGCCAGCTATGGGGCCGATCCCATCATCTTGGAAAGGCAGATGTGTAGTTGGCAACGGATTTGATCCGAAAGTAGCCTGTAATCGCAAGCTGATTGGGGCACGGTACTTTGTCAAGGGCTATGAACAATGAGTTGGCCTTCTGAACACCACTGCCAGGGCCGAGTACCGGTCCCCAAGGGACGCTCTTGGCCATGGCACTCATACATCATCCACTGCAGTGGGATCGATTGTGCTAGGTGCAAGCTTCAATGGACTTGGGCCCGGGACAGCCCGAGGTGGTGCTCCGAGGTCCCGGCTGGCCATGTACAAGGTATGTTGGGGTTTTGAAGGGGCAGAGATTTGTGACGAGGCCGATATAATGTCGGCCTTCGATGCGGCGATTTGCGACGGAGTTCATGTGATCTCGGCGTCGCTCGCAAATTCCGGCCTGCCATTGTTGCCATACGTTGGTTCTTGCATAAGTATCGGGTCATTCCACGCAATGCAAGCGGGGATTAGTACAGTGTTCTCGGCAGGCAATTATGATGAGCCAGTTCCATCCCACGTTCAGAACGTGCAGCCGTGGTCGATTTCAGTGGCTGCTTCCACCATCGACCGTGATTTCCCGACCAAGATCGTCTTGGGCAACGGGCTTTCCTTCGTGGTAACACTCGAAAACAAACTCATGCTCTGAATTCTGTGCCATTTCGGATCATTACCTGATTTACTTTGAGATTTTGCCCAGGGAGAAAGCTTAATGACAGAGAAGTTGGAAGCACATTTAGAGAAGTCATCCACATTCTTCTTCAACGGGTAAACGAAAATGCCAATAGATGTAATTAACCGCACAAAAGCAGCTATGAAAATGACACTGTTTCAGAGTTTCGGGATTTCTCCTGCGCAGATCGTGTCGTGCGGAGACGGTGAAATGCAACGCTTCGGGTTATGTCATACTTTGCTTCTCGATGACAACATCGGGAGTGATTACGAGCACCATGGCAGCAGAGGCTGTCCATAAGGCGGGCGGAGCCGGGGTGATCTACGTGGAACCCCTGTCCCAGCAGATCCCCGACGTCTTCCCAATCCCGCTTGTCTACATCGACTTTTACCAAGGCAGCAGGATCCGAAGCCAACTCTTTTATTCGTGAGTCATCTCGAAAATATTCTCAAGATCACTAATAACATCACGTCTTGTGCCTCACAGGAGTAAAACGAGTCAATGACTAACCTCCTGTTCAATATTTGTAAATGGTTTCATATGATTGATTATAAGGGGCGCCGAGGTGGTAATCACGCCAAGTAAAGCGGGAGTAACCGGCAAGGTCCCATCCCCGGTGGTTGCTTACTTTTCCTGCCGTGGACCGAGCTCCCTGTCGCCGGACATCCTAAAAGTGAGATGTGATTTCTCTCTTGTTCCTACTTGGTTGCTCTCATGCAAGTTCAAGTTCAAGTTCCATTCATAATTTTTTCGAGGCCCGCAGCCGGATATAAGTGCTCCGGGAGTAAATATACTAGCAGCGTGGCCCCCGTTCACTCCTACTGGTCCATCAACTCTCCCAGGAAGATTCAGTGATTGGAACTTCCAGTCAGGAACTTCTATGTCTACCCCTCACGTCGCTGGGGTGATCGCGCTCATCAAATCAGCTCACCCCGACTGGTCTCCTGCGGAAATTCGATCTGCTATCATGACAACGGGTACCACTACCACCTACCGTAGTATTGGGCAATAACACAGTATTTCGCTGTATCGCAGTGGTATTGGGTAATAACACAATATTTCGCTGTATCTTTACAGCCTACACAGGAGACACCGTTTCTGAAACAATACAGGCTAGCGGACCGCTAAAGCACTCGGATCCATTCGATGTTGGCGCGGGCCACATGGACCCGGTGAAAGTTATGGATCCCGGGCTCGTCTATGACATGACCATCCACGACTACATCCTCTTCCTATGCAACATGGGCTACAACACGGAATTAATCAAGAAGCTCGCGCCTTCTGTCACTGCATGCCCGGAATCCCAGACCCCCACTTCAAACCTTAACTACCCGTCCATTACAGTTTCCGATCTGCGGTACACAACAACAATCAAAAGGACTGTTCGCAACGTTGGGAACAACAGGCAGGCAATGTACTTCCCAAGGGTGGTGAGCCCGAGCGGTGTTGAAGTAAGCGTGTGGCCGAGGGTGATGTTCTTCTCATGGTACAACAGGGAGAACACATACTATGTGATCCTAAAGCCGATCAAGAGGTCCAAGGGGAGGTGCGATTTCGGGGAGATCGTTTGGTCGGATGGCTTCCACAAGGTCAGGAGCCCGCTGACTGTTTGCGTCAACAACATCGACTCTGACCTTGATTACGAATCAAATCCTCGCCACTTCAGCATTTAAAGATCATTATCAATGTTTCGTGTTTGATCTTTATCATCGTACTGCATGTAATAAGTGTTCCGGGTCCATATTACATGGTACATGGACTCCGTGAATGGTGTTGTATACGACGTTGGATTGAAAGCAGCCACTGCTTTGTTGATGGAATGCGGTTCGACCACCATGACATTTCTTTCACCTTACTTTTGCAACTGATGCCGACTAAAGACTGATTTATTGTGTACCGTATAACCAAGCTGTCCATATATAACGTTTTAACCATGTAGCAAATACTCTCTTTGGGCGAGTCGCTGAAACGGTTGCTTCTGGTTGATGAGAAGATCACCACTGCCAGAGATCTCGCTGACATATTGGAAGATGCCATTAGAGGTGGTTAGCCTATCATGATCAATAGCTGAAGACGTTAAACAGGAAGCTTTGGCTACTCTTGTTGTCGATTAGCTCAGAAGATCTGTGAAGATCACGGCCCTTACAGCTCCTGGCTCTGGAGAAAGAAAGAGCCAGCACCTTGAAGGCATTGAAAGACAAATCTGGATGAAAACATTAAGTTCCTTCTGTTAACGCCTGCAAAGGAGCTGGATTTCTCGATATTTGTTTCTCGTTTGTTTATATTTTCTCTCCAGCAACAACACGAAGGCCTAATGGCTGCCGGGTTTGGCTAAACGACGGAGAACATCATCACCCAATCACATCGTTTTTCATATCTGCAGCGGAACAACAACCCAACAGAACAAGAAAGAGAATTGTTTTTTCGTACATTTTTGGGTGCTGCACTGCACACCTCTTAACAAATTAACAAACTAGGCTATTACTCTTTTACCCTTTCTATTTACAAACTTATAAGGCTTTCAGCCTAATAACAACAAGCCTCGTTTCTCCTTTCAGCCTGACCCCCTCACTTCTTTTCTGTTCAAAGCCCAGCTTCCTTATTCTTTCTCCAGCAGCTCAGCTTTCACGCATCTGTCAACACTCCCCCTCAAGATGGGAGTCATAAATTTCTTTCATTCCCATCTTGTCTAGAAGCAAATTCTGCCTTCTAGGATGAAGTGCCTTTGTAAATAGGTCCGCTAATTGCTGCTGAGTTCTGAGATATAAAACGTTGATAATACCCTGCTCAAGCTTCTCTCTAACAAAATGCAGATCCATCTCCAAGTGTTTCATGCGCTCATGAAACACTGGATTTCTGCTGATGTATATAGCCGACTTATTGTCACAATGAAGTGGAACAGGTAGCTTGGTGTCTATTCCAAAATCTTTCAACAATTCAATCAGCCATAACACTTCTGCAGTTGTGGTTGCTATCGCCCTGTATTCAGCTTCCGTGGAGCTTCTCGAAACTGTCGTTTGTTTTTTTGACTTCCAGCTTACTAGTGAATTCCCCAGAAATTGCAAGTCCTGTAGTTGACTTGCGTGTGTCAATGCATCCACCAATCGGGTATTGTAATTCCCAGATATATTAGTCTTCCTATCAACCTTTTGTATGCACTTGCTTCCACAACTTCCTCATCTTCTTCTCATCCCAGCATCAGATTGGGTGACATTGGAATGTTGCAAGGCTTTACTCCCAGCTTCCCCATATCCTCCAACAATCGCAAATCATAATTTCTCTGTGAAACAAAGATACCTTCTTTAGATCTCGCTATTTCCAGCCCCAGGAAGTATCTCAACACTCCTAGATTCCTCACTTTAAAGATACTCCCTGAGCCCATCAATAAGATCATCACGCGAAGCTGCAACAGCCATGTCATCTACATAAATCAACACAGCAATGAACCCTCCTTGCTCTTGCTTAGTAAATAAAGTGTAGTCCGACTTGGACTGTCTAAAACCATCAGCCAACAGACAAGATGATAGCTTGTCATTCCACTGCCTTGATGCTTGTTTTAAGCCATACAAGGCCTTCTTAAACTTGCAAACCATTTTCCCAGTACACTTCTCCCCCTGAATGTCCAAATCTTCTGGCACATCCATATAAACTTCCTCAAGTATATCACCATTCAAAAAAGCATTGTGAATGTCAAACTGACGTAAACTCCAATTCTGCATAGATGAAAGAGCTAGAAATATGCGTATGGAAGTGTGTTTAGCTACTGGACTGAAAGTCTCATGAAAGTCAAACCCTTCTCTTTTTGTGTAACCTTTTGCAACCAACCGTGCCTTGTGGCATTCCACTGTATCATCTGCCTTTAGTTTTGTTTTAAACACCCACTTGCAACCAATTGCCCGATGACCTGAAGGCAGAGGAACTATCTCCCAAGTGCCATTCTCCTGAAGGGCCTGTAGTTTAGCTGCCATTGCTTCTTGCCAGTGTGAAATACTATTAGCCTCTCTATAGCCACGAGGTTCAGAGTAATGCTCCAAAGACAATAGGTAAGTCTTATAAGGTTTGGACAGTCGTGAATAAGATATATATGGCTCAATTGGGTAAAGGTTAGAATAGGGTAACAAGATCGAATGAACTGACCTGCTGTGCATCGCAGATGACTCAGGACTTGCTTGTTGTGAAGAGAGGCTATGATGATAGTCGCTGAGATAACTAGGAACATTTCTGTCTCTTGTCCTTTTCGCAAAATAGAATCTGAATGAATTGTGTTTGATGGTATTTGTGTATGCTCTAACTTTTCTCGATTGGTATGCTGTTCTAGCCCAAATGTAGGATCTGCATGAGATACGTTGTCTGATGGACAAACAGTATGGTCGGATGCATCATGAATGTCATGTTTATGCCAGGATGATGCAGCAGAAGTTTGTGCCGGAAAAGATGGAAAAACTAATGATTTTGGGGATGAATGCACATTTTGTTGTAATTTGAAAGGAAAGATTGACTCATGAAAGACTACATCTCTGGATATCACTACTGTTTGCTTGTTTAGATCAAATAGATAATAACCTTTGACTCTAAGAGGATAACCAAGAAAGACACAAGTTCGTGCTCTTTTGTCAAGTTTCTTTCTGTCATGTGACTGCGTACATGCAAAGCACAGTGACTCAAACACCCTCAAATTCTGATATATAGGAGTTTTATGAAACAGTTTCTCATAAGGTGTTTTATGTTGTAGAACTTTACTAGGCAGCCGGTTAATGATATGTGTTGCAGCTAGTAATGCATATCCCCGAAAGTACAGAGGCATATTTGCCTGGAACAACTGAGTTCTGGTCACTTTTGGCAAATGTTGGTGTTTGCGTTCTGCAACACCATTTTGCTGTGGTGTTTTTACACAAGAAGTCTGATGTATAATGCCATGTTTCTTATAGAAGTCTGACATGAAAAACTCAGAGTCATTGTCACTCCTAATCCCTTTAATCTTTGCTTGAAACTGTGTTTCTACAAAACTGTAAAAGTTTTGTAACAAATTCCTAACTTCTGCCTTTGTTTGCATCAGAAACACACAGGTCACTCTTGTAAAGTCATTAACAATGGTCAGAAAGAACCGATATCCTCCTAATGCAATGACTGAACAGGGACCCCATATATCACAGTGCAATAAATCAAAAGGAGCTACACTTTGTATTCTACTGGTTGGAAAAACCAACCATTTCTGTTTAGCTTGATAACAAACCGTACAAGCATTGTTATGTGATACTGTACTACTTGGTTATAACAACTTCAAGAAAGGTATTTTGTTTTGTGCAACATGTCCTAGTCTTAAATGCCAGAGATCGAAACTATCTAGGCTAGTGCAATGCCTAACTGTGCTAAAAACATGCAGTGTGTCTGATGCACATAACTGAGCAAGTTGATGATGCATGTTTAAAGTGTTCCCAGATTGCTTGTTTCCAGTCATCTCCTCGACCACATACAAGCCTCCTCTTCTTTTAGCAAGTCCAATTGTCATCCAATTGCGCAAGTCTTGGATAAAATAGCAATTGTGTGACAGAACAAGACAAATATATGGCCTCTAGTAAGTTTGCTGGTTGAGATAAAATTAAATTGGAATTCTGGTACGAAAAGTACATCCTCCAGAATAAGAGTCGAATTCAAATGTATTACCACTATGTGCATGGCAAAAACTGTGGTATTGTCCTTATGAGGACACCCAAGTGGCGTAAGGTGGGTGGTGGGTGTTTGGAACCTTGTCATGATCCCTGGTTCGAACCCCATCACGCACACTCCACTTGGAAAATTAAGGTTGGTCTCCTGGGTGATGGCTAATAAAGCCTAGGAGCCGCCCACCTGTTGGGCCTTTAGGCCTCAACTGAAATTGGACCGACAGGGGAGCAGGCCTCAAGTCGGGCCCAGAGGGGATTAGTAGGGCCGGGCCTGGGGTTCGCAGGCTTGTAAAGAGCCTTCGAGCCTCGTGAGAGGGCTCGCAAAAAGTAAGTCCACCACGAACCCCGCTGATATCAAAAAAAAATGTGGTATTGTTTGGAAGATGAATCTGTAATGATGGGTTCAATTATTGAAAGTTAGAAAAGCAAGCGAGATTGGAAACAACATGATCCGTTGCTCCTGTAGCTAGAATCCAAGTTTCAAGGTTTGCCCGAATGGCTTTGCTATGAAAAGACATGGTAGATATGGTACCTGAAAAGGTTGTAGAAGGGACAGAAGATGTAGATGGCTTACCAGATTGTCTGTGGGGAACCAGGGCATTAGATTGGTTATTTTCTTCCACACTCAGCAATGACAACAGCATTTGAACTTGGTTCCCATTCAGGTTTAACTGTGAAAGCTGCTGCACATCAAATGCTCATCCTCCATTCTTGACCAGATTAATTGTCCTTCTGTTGTCTCCTCCTTGATATCTCATCATGCTTCTTCCTCGGCCTCTGCCTCCTCTGGTGCTAGCTGGAAAGCCAACCAGGAAATAACATTCCCTCTTGATGTACCCTTTTTTTTTTACAGTTATCGCAGATAATGTCTGGATTAAACATCCTCTTTCCAGCATAATTCACCTAACTTAACTCCACCACCTTCTCTACTTCATGCTCAGTCTTTACAACTATTGTTGCTACCACTGGATGCACAAACGTCATATTTTCTTCACTTCTCATAGTTCTCTGCAACTCCTCTCGTTGCATTATGTTGTATGCTTCTCCTAATGTGGGAAATGGTTTCCTCAGAAGTATTTGTGTCCTCAGCCCTTCATACTCTCTACTTAGCCCATTTAAGAATTTAAACACCATATCTTTTTATTGTTGCTCCACATACTCTCGTTGCCAACCACATTCACACTTCCCACATTCACAGAACGGGATAGGTCGATAAACTATAAGCTCTCTTAAAATTGAGAGCATTTCATTGTAGAACCCAGAGACTGTCTTAACTCCCTACACTAAACCATGGTATTGAAACTGTAATTGACAGATTTTTGAGTCATCTGGTTCCCCATACCTTTCCTTTAACTCTTCCCATATCTTCTTCGCTGTGTTGAGATAGAAAATGGTCGACGCAATCGGGGCTGAAACTGATTTCTGCAGCCAAGCCTTTACTAGATTGTCACAGCGAATCCAAGCAGAAAACAAAGCACTATTTGCAGCAGGTTTCTCTATCGTCCCATCAATAAATCACAACTTATTTTTGATCGACAGTGCCAACTCTACTAACGTTCTCCGTGATGGGTAATTTCCTTCCGTTAGTTCAGGGGAGACAATACTCATCACCTGCAAGTCTGTGGAGTTCACAAAGAACGGCGACTGGGGGTTGTCCATCAACTCTAACGCCATCCATCGTCTTCACCGCACCTCCGGCAAGTCGTCGCGCTCTGATACTATGAAGGTTTGGCTAAACGACGGAGAACATCGTCACCCAAATCACATCGTTTTTTATATCTGCAGCGGAACAACAACCCAACAGAACAAGAAGGAGAATTGTTCTTTCGTACATTTTTTGGTGCTGCACTGCATACCTCTTAACAAACTAACAAACTAGGCTATTACTCTTTTACCCTTTCTATTTACAAACTTATAAGGCTTCCGGCCTAATAACAACAAGCCTCGTTTCTCCTTTCAGCCTGGTCCCCCTCACTTCTTTTCTGTTCAAAGCCCAGCTTTCTTATTCTTTCTTCAGCAGCTCAGCTTTCACGCATCTGTCCACAGCCGCAATTATTCAACCGACCAAAGTTAGTGTAAATTCCACTAATGATTGTGACCTCCTCCTTTGAATAAGTCCCATTTCATCACGAATCGGGTTTCATATGGCTCCTGAGAACTTGTCTGTCACGCAAACTCGAAAAGGAAGTGTCCGATGTGTAAAAAGATATTTTGCAATGGAAAGTCCAGATGATACCAGTGGCCACAGAGCTTTGCACTTTCCTACCCCTGTTACACGAATAACGCAGAACTACTCCGCACCCTTCTTGGACCAGTCATCGGATGTTTCGTGGAGACATTCTCGACATCTGATCGTGTCGTCGTAGAGATCAAGGAAACCAAGCCAGTTCCTGTCGACAACCCAATGGGCACAACCTTTTGACTTCTGCTCCTTGAAAATAACACATACTGAGGCTATCAAATGCAAAGTTCTTACCCAGGCGAGCTTCGTAGTTAGGTCAAACATCCCGGGGGCCGGCATTAATACGCAACTAAATGCATGGTTGCGACAATTCTGGACCATTTCTTGGGCTGTTGCAATGTCTTCTACGCAGTTTCCTTTACCTTAATCTTGATCAAGTGTGATGTTTTGGTCAAATGCGGTGAGGGTGGGGGTGGGAGCTGGAGAGCATTTGGGTGTGCCTGAGGTGGGGAAATTATTACAACCTTGGTATGGTGTCCATTTTTAGCTACTGCCACAAATCCTCTTAGGTTTCCATTTTAGGGGCAGGGGATCGAAAGCGACGTGAAACAGAGTCTTCAGGCCTTAAGGAGGAAAGCCATTTACTGTTAGTTGAGAAGAACAAGAAGGTTCCTAGAATTGGTGCCTCGGTCCTTAACTACTAAGTAAGATTAATGACAATGAACAAGTTTATGTCCAGAGATTCATTACCATTGCATAACTCGTCTCTATAGGTGGCAACGTATACCGGAGCATCACGCGTTCTCGGCACAATCATAGCATCGGGTGGTGTCATGCGTCCGGACACCCTAAGATTTTGTAGGGACCATGAACAAAGATTTTGAGCATGAAACGATGGGATGGACTAAGCCCCTCTTGTTTCCTATATATACTATATGATACATATGGTGCAACGCGTCTCGTTAAATCGTGCATAAGTTTAGCGTAATTAGCCACGCGATGAATGCACTGTAATCCATAGGCTGGATGGATAATCTTACTCCAATCCGGATAACGATCACATTCCCAGAATCACAAAAGAGTGACCCGGAACCAAATTTCCGAAAGCAAAAAACGAATTAATTTGAATACCGACAGGACCAGAAAACGGCAAGGACGAATGACATACAGACTCACACGCAGATATGATGGTACGACGAGGCAGTGCGACATATACACGCCTTTGTCCCTTCTCCTTTATAATTTCATTCGGATTTCAATCAAGTCGTCTTGTAATATTCTCTCTCGCTCTGTATCTGGCTCTGTGTATGTGTGTGTGAGTACGACTGTCATCCCTTTCCCTTCCTAATAACGCCGCCAGCCATAACAAACTCGAACATCTGGGTCGTCTTTTTTTTTGGTGGGGTAAATCTCGATGACCCTTTTTTAGAGGGTGATGAACGACGAGGATTGAGAACTGGGTTTGGTTTTTTGTTTTGTGGGTATCGAGAAAGTTTGCTTCTTGACGCGGGTTTCGAGGTCCAGTGATCGGTCAAGGAGGTTTTCTTCTTATTCTTGTTTTTATTGGGATTGTGACCCGGGGGGTTTGCTATAATTTATTCGATTTTCGTTATTGCCTGCATTGTTTGGTTGATTACGAGGTCAGTGGTTGTCTGTCGTATGGCTTTCAGTGTGGTTCATGATTGGATTACGAGTGTCTTCATCTGTTGTTGTCTCTGGTCTATATGAATGGATTATTCCTTTTTGCTTTTGGTTGTGGTTTCTACTGAATGGGATTTTTCGGATTCTTCCTCTTTGTGGGACTCCAAACGTTTTCTGAGCTTTGCCAGTGGATGCAGATGGATGTGCGCCTTTTTTTATTCTTCATTTTGGCTCCTGTTCTTGGTCGATTTGGTTTGTTTCTGGTGTTTAATTAAATGCGTGATCACGAGCTGTTTTCGTGTTTCTGGCGCAATGCTTCCATTTGTTATTTTTCCTTTTTGTCTCCGAGTGATGTGACAGTTTTTGGCGTTTGCCTGCATTTTCTTTAAGAAAAAACATCCTGGGAAGTTTGTCGTCTATCGCGTGAATTTCCTCCTCTTTTATTGTCTGTCTTCTCTGGTTTTTGTTGTTTGAAACCATATTAGGCTCATCTGCAAGGTTTTGAGATCAATGTCTTTACTGGCTGTACTCCTAGTAACAATGTGCTCTGTTTTAATTGGGATTTGTGCTAGTTTCTGAAATCCATTCCCGGTCGGAGCAGGACATGGATATCCAGAGTCAAGCAACGGAGCTCCCTGGAGACATGCCGGACTATTATCGGCACTTTAAGTCTGCGCTTTCTGTGAGATGGGAGGACTGTTTGGATCACGGAACGTTTCCTGTAGGAAACAACAGGCTCAAAGACCTTTCTATGTATAACATTCCCGGAGCTGGAAGTTTACCCACCTCGCCCTATAGGGTCCCTGGACCAATGGTAGAATCTGCGACGACGGATGAACTACATCTGCCTGATGACCAAGCCCTTGTATCTTCACTATCGGGGTTGGCAATTTCTGATGGTCACTTACCATGTGACTGGAGTACTGGAGCTGCTGACACTATATCCAAGAGCCTACTCTACGGTGGGCATGGGGAGGGTGTCACGCCGCAAATAGGAGATGTGGACTCATACAAACTGCAGAACGGTTTCCACAGCTCTACAGATGACTACTTACTGAACTCAGGGTTGCAGGAAGACTTTGATGCTATAAAGTTTGATCCTGTAGCTGCTCATATGTCGCCGATTAGAATTTGCAAGACACACGGAGGATATACCATCTCTAATCAAGTTCCGAGGCATCCTGATGTTGCTATGATTAGAGATGACGAGCGGCCACATTTCCTCTTACATCAAGAGTCACTTGGCCACCAGAGAAGTTTACCACAAGCACATGAGAATTTGATTCCATCGAGGATTCCGGAGGTGCAGAACAGTCTTGTAAATTATCTGTATAATGATATAGGAAAGGCATACAATGCACAGAAAGTCACATCAACGATTTGTTTACTTGATGAGCAGAACAGGAGGCTTCTTTCTCCCAGAAATGAGCCGCCTTATCCAGATGAACTTTACCTGTGGTCGGGCTCGAGATGCCACCCTGTCCCATGGAGCAATGCCTCTGCAACCAACATTCATAGTACTTTCAAGGATAAGGCACGTTCGGTGTTGAATTCCCTGAACTTAATGGAACAATTTACCAGTCTGAATAATTTCAGAAAGAGTGTTTATGTGCTGGCAAAAGATCAAGAGGGTTGCAGGTACCTACAGAGGAAAATTTCCGAAGGAAGGAATAAGGACATCGAGAAGATCCTTCTTGAGGTCGCAGACCATTTGGTTGAGTTATGTATGGATCCTTTCGGGAATTACCTGGTGCAGAAGTTGTTTGATGCAGGTGATGAAGACCAAAGAACACATATGCTTCGAATTATTACGCGGAGACATGGGGATTTATCCCATATTTCATGTGATATTCATGGGTGGGTAATTTCTCTTGCCTTGGAAACAGAAAAGAGACATCCAATCACAGTTTCTGTTCTGAGTGTTTGATTTTCTCTGTTCCAGGACTCGGGTTGTTCAGAAGATCGTCGAAATTCTCAAGGCTCCAGAGCAGTTATCTGTCTTAGTTTCATCTCTAAAGCCAAACATCTTGATCTTGATGAAGAATGCCAATGGTACTCACGTCGCCCAGCATTGCTTGCGTTTCTTGCCTCACAAGTATATGGAGGTCGGAGACTTCTTCCCGAGTAGAAGCACTCTTTCATTTCTATGCTCGAGAAATTTGAATCACATTCCATTTGAGTGCATGGTGTTCAACGATGTGAACCGAGACAACCTTGCTGCTGAAATTGAATCTGCTGTTGGTTTCTTCTGCAGATCCTCTTTGAAAATGTAGCAACCAACTGCATTGAGCTGGCAACTGACCGCCACGGCTGCTGTGTACTTCAGAAATGCATTGCTCACTCGTCCGGAGAGCAAAGGCTTCGCCTAACTCATGCAGTTGTCTTGAATTCACGGATCCTTTCTCAGGACGAATTCGGGTACTGACACTGCACTTCACCCTGTTGCAAAGCGTTTGACTTCTTGGCATAATTTTCAGACTAGTGTTCTGGATCAAATTTATGCAGGAATTATGCAGTGCAGTACATATTGGACAAAAATGAAGCTCGGGCAGCTGAAGATGTTATCACCCGACTGGCGGGACACTTCATTGATCTATCTATGCAGAAATACAGCAGCAATGTGGTCGAGTCATGCCTAAAGTTGGCAGAAGAAGAACACCGGGAGTATATTGTCCAGGAGCTCATACAAAGTCCTCGCCTGGATCAAGTCCTGCAAGATCCATACGGCAACTATGTGATCCAATCCGCCATTACAACCTCCAAGGTTAAAGTCCTATTGATTCTTTTTATCTTCATCTTTTGCAATTCTGCGATTTACATTACTAGGACGTATTCAACTGGTTCCCACAACAGGGAGCTCTTAGAGCTGCCATTGTGAAGGCTATAAAGCCTTACATTCCTGCTCTCCTCACCAACCCTTATGGGAAGAAAGTTCTCACGAACAAATGCCTGAAAAACGTCAAATGGTAAACATTCCCCTTCCTCTGGATAACAAGAAGCCTGGTTTCTCTTGCGATACGATCCTGGCTGAACTAACTTTTTTTGTTATGTTATGCAGGCGCCTTGTCTAGTGCAGAGCAGTTCTCAACCAAGGAACCTGTTGTTGTTGTGTTCCACTCAGCGTAGGCTTCTGTAGATCGGTATGCATGATAATAAAAGAGCATCTTATCGTAAGGACAACCAAATATAGAGTAGTTTCAGAGGTGGAGAATGGCTTGTTGGGGTTCCTAAATGTTGTAGTGTTCCCATGTTGTCATAGAATGTTGTTGTAGGTCTTGTGCATCTGATCATGCACACGTTTGTTTAAGTTATGCCTTTCAGCAACTTCCTCAGGTCAATATCGCAGCTAAACAGGCGATTTGCTGAGATATTCGTAGACTCAACCTGGACAAGGACTTTGTAGCTTGTTCTCAATCTTAGAAAGTTTGAAAATTCAGCAACGCGTGCAGTTATCCGCAGATACAAAAGGAAAAGCTAGACATCAACTTCAGCAAAAGCCATGTAATATGATGGCGGAAAATACGTTCATCTGATTCAATATGCATTTGAGCTGATACACTTC
The DNA here is from genome assembly GCA_023653495.1 of Melastoma candidum. Classification (NCBI taxonomy): domain Eukaryota; kingdom Viridiplantae; phylum Streptophyta; class Magnoliopsida; order Myrtales; family Melastomataceae; genus Melastoma; species Melastoma candidum. The sequence goes on from CM042882.1 coordinate 24,178,527, forward strand.
ATCCTCCATACATAACAGAGTGGCAGACCAAACCACGTTTAATTTACTCGCAACTAGCCACGAGGCCTAAGAATTTTCATAGCCTATGCTAGGATAGATGGAACTAACCTTGAAGTGAATGACTTAGAGGAACGATGAAAACTCGATTTGTCCTCTTATTATCTTCATCCAATGGCTTTGAGTTACTTACAATGAAAATGAAGCTTTCCAATGAAGGATCAAAGAATGACGCATTCACAGCTCCTACTCCGGTTGACGCCCACGTCAGCCAAGTCCGTTTCACTACCAAAGAAGATTGCACATGTGATCAGGTTGAATCCATTCCAAAACTAGTCACTGAGTAATGAAGCACATACCTAGACACGAATTCTCTTATCTCGACAAGCTCCTTCCCTGCAAAGTCCACCCACTGAACTTGCTTCCCTAGGACCTCCTTTCTCTCGGCCAACGACGTCTTCCTCAGGATGCTTCTCAAGGAATCACAACCCTCATCCGGCTTCTCTTCTAACACCCCATCCCTAACCTCGCTTTTACAAACAGAGAACCCATCGACACGATTCGGATCTGTCACGGTTGTGGAAGTGACTTCCAGGTCAGCATTCTCCAACTTCAAGGGACGGGGAACAAATATTTGCGGCAGTGCACGCTTGCAGAAGCAGAGGTGAGGACAATGTGTCTTACAGGAGAAAAACCTCATGTAAAACTAACGCTTGTCCGAATAAACAAAACAAGACCTGCATCAATCACATCCTCAATCACCAGAATCAAACCGCGAAACCGATTCCGGCTGCGGGAAGGATCAAATCGCAACTGTACGCTCGGAAAGGCCGAATCGACGAAGCCTGCACCGGAACTTTCCCTCCTCCGTAAAGCAGAGCATCCGGAGCTAACCCAGGAATCAAGGAGACACAAGACGCAACTTTTGCCCAAGACCCAAGTCAGAATCTAATCTAAATTTCCAAAACCGAATCTAATCTACCATTTCCTCAACAAAACACAACAGAAGTAACGAATTCCAATTCCGCCCGAACCTCCAAGAAAGAATGGAATATAGAGGAGTCGTGACAGAGGAAATCCCCCCCCCCCCCCGGGCCTCCTTCCCAGTTTCCTTGAGTGATCCACAGAAACCCATCAACGGGGAAGGATGGAAGAAGGGGGGTGCGGTGAGGGCATCTCTGGGTTGGGGTTTGGGTTGGGAATGGGACGGTGGGGGTGGGAATGTGTCGAAGGTTGTCCATTTGTTTTGTTTTTTTATTTATTGATGAGAAGGCTCTGTTCTTGAAAGCAGCAGCCTTTTGGGACAGTGATGTGATCGTGATGATGGGTGATTGGCTATTGGACGGATGGCCCCCGACCCTCTCATCCCTAATTACTTACCGTCTCTCTTGCCATTTGTCGAATTTAGTTGGAATCTTAATCATTTATAACTTCATATTAACATGGGCACAATAATGAACTGAACCCGACAACCTGCGACGACCACGGGAACTAACGACAACCCCCCCTCGCCCCAACCCAAAATGGTGTTCAAAGCGCTCGTGGCTATATGGGTCGCCCACGCGTCGGCCGACGCGTGCTGGAGGTCCAGTTGCGTTGGCGGCGGACTTCTGGAAGATTAAGGCTGGAGGGAATCCCCTGACAACGACCCAGATGCCTCGTCTGCTGCTTCCCCCTGCAGCAGCTCGGCCGCCTCGTCCTCTTCATCTGGACCTTCCTCTGCGTCCCGCCTTGGGCTGCGAGACAATGACTACGAGTGTTGATTGGTTTTGTTGTTGTAGACTGGGGAAGAATATGAAATTGACAGACGGGATTTGTTGTAATTTTTCCTTGAAAGGTTTAAAGGGCTCGAGCTAATGTTGGACTCCGTGGATTTCGAAGCTGATGATGGCGATGTGAATTCCTTTTTGAGTTCTCGGTCGGGTTTTGTTTGTCCTGTTCAGCTCGTGCGCACTGCATGTGACGTTTGGTGCTACTAAGGTCGGTCTGCGATTGCTTAGCTACTGATCTCCTTGTGACGATTGCAGAGATAAAAAAGGAGCTGCGTCAGCATGATGGCGAAAGTCGTTGCCGCGTTGAGAATGAGCAATGTTATGGGCGAAGTTGGCTATGCTTCTGTCAGGGACTCGAACGTGGAATCGTCCCCTTTAACGCAGGCAAAGTCCGGGACGAGAAGGTTTCCTAATCCCAGCTTTTCAGGTGCTCTTCCTCTGCACGCGCGAGCAGTCGGTTCTCCAATCTCGGCCACGAAATGCAGACACAGAGGTTCGAAGTCAGCTGCTTCCGGTGGAATGTCGGAATCGGACACCAAACTTGTGGTTGGGATGGAGGCGATCTGAAGTGGGTAGGGATCAAACCTTGTCCACCGAGGAGGACATTGAAGATAAGGGAGCATCCACGCACTAACTAGGGCAAAGGGCGATACCAATTTCAAAAACCTTATCATTAGGCTTTCATTAACTTAATACTTTTAAAAATATTTTTGAGAATATGCATGATATAAATTTATTAATTTGATTAGTTAAAAAAAAAAACTCATTCTCTATTGTTATTTGTTATGCGACAAGACCCCACCGATTAATAATAATCACATGGGTGTGTTTTCTTTTCTATTTAATAATCCAAATAAATAATTGTTATGTGCTCCCCTACAGTCCCCACCCACGCCTCTCTCCCTCGTAAAACAAATTTATTGCATTCTTGTCATGACACCAATCACATGGCCTTTTTTTTCCTTCTCTCTTAATCGAATTGATTGATTGATTTCATTTGGGGATGAGAAATTCATGAAAATCCAAAATTATACTTTTACATTTGTTTATTTATCAATACTATTATTATATCCTTAACATTGACATGGCTCGAAAATCGGTGCGATAAGGTATGTCTGTCTAATCTAACCCCCCCCCCCCCCCCCCTTCTCTCTCTCTTAACAGCAAAAAATCTTGTGTAAATTCAGATCTTGAGTATAACAATGTTATCGCCTGACTACTAAAATGGGATTGTTTGTTTGTTTTTTGTTAGTGTTATCTCTATAAAGATTTGGAGGGGGAAGCGGCTAAACTTCCTTACACGACAGCTTTCTTTTGCTACGAAATTTTCGCCCAATTTCATGCTCATGATACGAAACTTAGACTGAATTTCGTATTTTGGAGCGAAACCCGACTAAAATTTGTTACAGGACGAAAGCTTGCTTGCGAGGAAGTTTAACGCCTTCCTTTGAAGAGGAGTGTGATCATAGATAGGCATAGGATTCTGGGGTGTGTTTAGTGATTTCTGGTAGAGAACAGGGTTAACAACCCCTTCCTACCCGACATCAGCCATGTCAAGTCAAAATCTCAATCATTTAACCAGTGAACCCTAAAAGTTTCTAAGACCCAATCATAATAATTTCACACCCAAATTATAAAAGTGTCCTGTTAAAAAGTAGAAAATTTACATCTCCACCACCGAAAGAGATGGAAAAAGGCATCTTTTTTTATTGCTTTTGTACCTGCATCAAAACTTTATTTAAGAATATATCCAATAATTTATTAATGTATATACTTTGATCTGGCTTTTTTGCATGGATTCCCTTTAGAGGAAATATTCGTCTTTTCTATGTATTAGAATGTTTATTATTATTATTATTTTGTTGAGGGTGACAAGAAGGGCTGAAGGAAAAGCCGAAGACAAATCCAATTGGAAAGTGAGGTTTCTTCTCCTAAAACATGTAGGGGAATCAAAATCAATGCAGAGGAGGGCACAGTGACACAGGACAAAGCATTCTGGCAATTTAGGGGGATTTGGACAGAACCATGGAAGCCACCCATCAACAGGATTTGTATGCCAGGAGGGGGAGACATGGACAAAGTCGATGTTTTGGCATCCTCAGGTTTTGGACAAAGAAAGGTTGTCGATAATGGCCTTGCTGTGTTTAGAAAGTAAAAATATTCAGTGAGTTGATGATGTGAAAGTATTATGGCTTTTTGTTTTTCCTTTCGCATTTACTTTTTGGCCCCGTAATCCGGTAAGAAGTGAACATAAACATCACCAACCAAAAGTTCTTAGGAACCCTGTCGTCTGTCCATTGCTCTGTTTTTCCTTTACCAAGATTGATTGGTACACCGAGAAGAATGGCTTCGGGTTTGAGATTGGCTTTCTTCTTCTTCTTCTTCTTGGGGTTGTGCTGTTGGGGAACGAGTGCCAGCAGCTCCCGGCAGCAGAAGCTGAAGGTGAAGAACCACCTCAAACGCCTCAACAAGCCTGCTATCAAGACCATCGAGGCATCGAACCCATCCTTCCCTTATTTTCTTGGATTCCATGATAAATGTTGCTGCTTTGATGCAGCTAAAGTTTTGATCTTTTTTTCTATTACTTTCTTCTTTGATGCAACAACTCGCAGAGCCCAGATGGGGACATCATCGACTGCGTTCACATCAGACACCAGCCAGCATTCGACCACCCTTTCCTCAAAGACCACAAAATCCAGGTCTTGCAATTGCCAGGGATTTCTTCATATCCGGTGCAATCCCTCTTTTTTTTTTTTTCTTTTTTTTTGTGATTTTTTTTTTTTGGGTTGGGTTCAGACGAGGCCTAGTTACCATCCCGGAGGGGGTATCTACGATGAGGACAAGACGGGCAAGGCTGAATCCGAGGTAAGGAATGAGAGGGTGACTCAGCTTTGGCACACGAACGGGAAATGCCCCGAGGACACCATCCCCATTAGGAGGACCAAGGAAGAGGACGTCCTGAGGGCAAGCTCCATCAAGAGGTATGGTAAGAAGCACCACAAGACAGTCCCCCAGCCGCCGAGGTCCGCCGACCCCGGCCTCACCAACACCGGCGGCCACCAGGTAACAGTGTTGTCCTGGGATTAGGTGGGTGATCCCGGTTTGCCTGGTTACTTCTCAAATGGGTTGTTATTACACAGCACGCGATAGCATTCGTTGATGGGGAGAAGTACTACGGAGCAAAGGCGACAATCAATGTGTGGGAGCCAAAGGTCGAAGACCCAAACGAGTTCAGCCTTTCCCAGATTTGGGTCTTGGGTGGCTCCTTCGGGGGCGACCTCAACAGTATTGAAGCTGGTTGGCAGGCAGGTTTCCCTCCCTCCTCCCACTTTCCCATTTCCCCCCACAAAGAAAAAGTGTTCCTTTTTTGCGTAAATTACCTGCTCCCAATTCCACTCATGGATTATTTGACAAAGGCCCTTCACTTTAAGAGGGAATCTCTCCTGACCCTGGTCGGAGTTTTAGCACCCACTGAAATGGTTTCTGAAGGAAACTTGCAGGTCAGTCCGGATCTGTATGGAGACAACAACACGAGGCTCTTCACCTACTGGACAGTAAAGCCCTCCTCCCCTCCTTCAGTTTCACACACAAAGCTCATGCCAAACTTCTCACCTTGTCGGGTCTTCACTGATTGTTTTGTTTTTGGTAAAAACAGAGTGATGCATACCAGGCAACAGGTTGCTACAACCTCCTGTGCTCGGGGTTCATACAGATAAACGGCGAGATTGCAATGGGGGCGAGCATTTCCCCCGTCTCTGCCTACAGGAATCCCCAGTATGACATCAGCATCCTTGTGTGGAAGGTGAAAGCATTCGTCCCCTTTTTCCATGATTTTCTTTATGGGTTGGATTCGGACATTTGAAAAAGGGAGGTCATGACAAAAAACCAAAAGAGAAACACCCAACTCCTCCCCATGCTGGATGGATGGGCACGCTTTGACTTTGTCCTCTTGTGCTGTCTTGTGGGCATTAGGACAGATTTAGGTTAATGACAAGCATTAGGTTCCACTTTAGAAGCATATTAATATACAAAACAAAAGAAAAACATGTTGTATCCGTATCGATTTACCTAACCCAATTCCCACTGTCTTGCACTGCTGCTGTCTTTCATCGGTTACTGCAATTGTAGTAGTGAGACAACATTCAGTTGAGGAGCACAAGACAAGAGACAGACAGACAGACCATCTGTAGCCCTGCAATTTTTTCATCTTCTTAGGGAGTTGTGTAAGAAAGGTTTGATTAGGTTTGCAAGTGCAATGAGTCCTGACCATCATCCTGGGTTGAACAAGTCGGGTTTTGTTTTTCTTTGGTTTGGTTTGTTTTATCAGGATCCGAGCCAGGGCCACTGGTGGATGCAGTTCGCGGATGGGTACGTGATGGGGTACTGGCCGTCGTTCCTGTTCACGTACCTGGGGGATAGCGCGTCGATGATTGAGTGGGGAGGAGAGATAGTGAATGTGGGCTCCCAGGGGCAGCACACGTCCACCCAGATGGGGAGCGGACATTTCCCGGAGGAAGGGTTCGGGAAGTCGAGCTACTTTAGGAACATACAGGTGGTGGACGGCTCAAACGAACTGAAGAGCCCCGGGAGGCTGGGGACTTTCACGGAGAGGCCCGGCTGCTACGATGTCAGGACGGGGACGAGCGGCGACTGGGGGCATTACTTCTACTACGGTGGCCCCGGAAGGAACCATAAATGTCCATGACAATGGGATGTAATGTGGGTACGAAAGCTTTGTTGATGTGGGTAGATTAATAGTGCTGTTGTTTATTGGTGATGGTGGCCTTGTGGGATTAGTCTTCTTCTTCTTTTTTTTTTTTTTGAAGTTTTTCGAACAATCAAGGTGTTCGTAGGTTTAAAGATTAGGGCGTGTGTGAGATTTAATGTACGAAATTTGCATGTCTTAAAACTATATCTTATTTTGCCTTCCCTTAGATAGGACAAAATAAGTAATAACAATATGGATTCGTGCTAAACTCCATAAAATTTCCAATGGGCTTCTCTGGGCGGGAATTGTAAATAGGCCTACGCAACGCTCTGCAGTGGGGCCCAATGGGCTCAATCTATTTTGGGCCATATTTGAATCCTTACGTGGTTTTTGGACTTCTGGTCCGTTCGGCCATTTACATGGTAAAAACAGTAAAAAAAGAAAAAAGGCCGGAAGGGGGAAGGAATAGATGCCAACGGATCTCTCCATGTGTCTATGTAATTATAAAAAAGTTTAATAAAAAAAATTCAGGAGTGTATCTTGGTCTGGCTAAATTTTAAGGAACAGATAATTATATTTAATTTTTTAAAAAAGGGAAAGGAAAACGAAAGGACCAAAAAAAGGACAAATAGTGGGGGGTGGGGTCGGGGACAACCCGTCCAACTCTGCTGTCCCGGTCACTCACAAAACGGCTCACTCTCCCCGTAACCCACCCAGCCAGACCCACCACCATCGTCTTCCTCTCGAATTTAAAAAAAAAAAAGGGAAGTTACTTCTCTTAACAGTGTGTCCAAAAACTATTACTACAACCTCAGCTCACTCTGTCCATCCCCATTCCAACCTCCATCCCTCTTGACCATCACCACCCACAATCTCTCAACTGCTTTCCTCCTCTGCCTTGTCTCAGTTTCAACCCTTCAGGAAGAGGAAAATGGTCGCCCCGAGGGTTAGTTTCCTGGTCGCCCTCCTGCTCGTCTCGCTGTCGTCCACTTTTGCCGCAGTGGTCGAAGCCCCCACAACGACCCGTCCCTCATTCCGATGCCATCGCCTTCCATGCCCAGTAGCTTCCGCTGTGGCTCTCCTGCTAGCTTTGCTCTACTGAGCAGCTATTATTACGTCGATGAATCCATTCGTTCATTGTTGCAATGATGCTGGGATTCGTTTTGATTCGAATCTGTTGGTTAGTTTTTCCCGATTAGTGCAGCAACTACACCATTATCATTTTTTGCCCAAAAATACAGTCCTCGTCGCGCGCTGTAACGGCACTTGTCCCGCGGATGTGCACACATACTAATAGAAACAACACCATAAAGCTCATACATAATGTACATCAAAATGACCTGGATAACGCCGGTGCAAATCTTGTATGCTGCCCCGCACATATAGCCTCGTTGAAGCCAGCCCTCTCGCATTCATCACCAGACTGACTACCATCACTATGGAGCAATTCCAAACACGAGGGGGACACTTAACAATATTATTCAACCCTGATAAATGCTGAAGAGAGTAGGAGAGACGAACCTCAATGCTGCAGACATGATTTCAAAATCCGCAATCACCAGAAAGCAACAGCAACGAAATAACAGCTCCCAACAAAATGGTCTTTATAAAGTGTACAGTATTCAATTCATGGAAATCGCTCACTATATAATTCTAGTTCCCGAAGAAATAAGAAACTCAAGAATCGAACTGATATCGTTCTTCCGTGACCACCCCTATGCTACAAAACACGATGCAGTGTAAATGATAGATAAATCGCCGGGCGTTTACGGCTTTCTCAAGGGGGTGTAAACCCAAAGAATGGATCAGTCTCCAACACAGCCAATTGTACCCTTTATTTTCTTTTAGATTTAGATGTGACCTTCAAACAAAAATCACCACCTGTCAAAGTCTACAAGCCGATGCTCTTCTCAAACTTCTGGATCTGGTTAAGGAATATCCAGGTCATCTGTAAAAAGCCAAGGGACGGGATCATTTTAGCAGCTGTCCGTGATTTATGCAAATCAGAGACTAAGTTCGCCCCAATCAACACAACAGTCAACCGTTGCACGTGGCAATACTGGATAAGATGGAGAACATACCATCACGTGGGGAGCGATTCTGACACAGTAGACGGGGAATCCCGTATAGAATTTGAAGGGTCCACCTGATTTCAGAGTCTTCATGGCACAGTCCATAGAGCCTGTATACGGGAATTTCCCCTCCGCATCAGGTTGCATTTTCTGAATCTGAGTTTTCACATAATCAAAGGGCAAACTGCAAGCCGAGGCAAAGAATCCAGAAACAGCACTAGCACCTGCACAAATGGCCACAATTCAAGGATCAACTTAGGAGACCTGGAATTCAACAATTCAACAAAAATGGCAGAAGTCGTATCAACTAGAGCTTAGCCGCATGGCCAATGGCACATTGGAACATCTGGAGTATCTGAACAAATATCTTACCAACGACGGTAGCAGCTTCTCCAAAACCAAGCGAATCCTTGAAGAACTCGACACTTTGATCATAAGAAGCAAGCATTCCCATGTTCAGTGCCATTGCCCTCACAACAGTAGGACCTGCACCTTTCCAGAGAGCCAAAACTCCCTCTTCTCCGGCAATGCGGAAAAGGGCATTGAAGGCATTGGTATAGTTTCTCCGCTGTGCAGCAGGCAAAGTGGCGTCTGCTTGCATCCGAATAAGGGCCAAATCGGCTGGGCTACCAACACAGGCTCCAATAGCTCCAGCTGTCAAACCGCATAGGGCCTTCTGATAAAGGGGTAAAGGTTTCCCATCATTGGCTTCAATTGCTTTAGTCGTCAATATCCTAGAAAAGCACGAATGCATTGCTCCATTGAAATTTTGTTTCAGAAAATCTAGCTTGAAATTCAATACAACCCCCAACAAAATGTATGCAATATGTTGTAATTACACCCATTAACAAGAAATGAATAGCAGCCATGAGGAAGCACGGTCATCAAAATCACATAATTGGCATAATTTAACGAACTCCCACACAATGTGCTTAACCAGTTTGAAAGATAACTTACCTGAAAGAGCCGAGACGAGCAGTAGTATATGTCGCTTGCCTAAGCAGCCCGGCAGAAAGTCCCTGTGCAGAGCAATTACAAACTTATCAACTCCTGCAAGAATGCATGAAAGAAGACTGACAGGATGCGTTCAGACGAGCCAACATAAATCAGATACTAAACTTACTAACTGGTGTTCAACCCAGTTCATCAAGTGTTAAAATGCCAGGAAGGAAATTCACAAATTCAACAAAATATGCAACAATCATCAAGCCATTCGACGTAGAAGATCTGTTTTCAAAATGAGGAGACAGATCACAATCTCAGTAGCAACAACCATAAAGAACTACAACTTCTCCAACACCCCGTGAAAGTAGACTGAAGACCATCAGGCAATAGGCGGCAGACAGTCTCCTTCCTTACCTTGTAGAAAGCGCCAAAACCCTCTTCCTTAAGCATGGTCCTGGTAACTTGGGCAGCCGATCCCTGACCCAACTGGATCCTCACCTACATCAAACACACCACCAGAGAACACGGATCACTCCACAACCAAAATGACAACACACGATCCCAATATCTGAAACCCCCTCGATACATTACACTCCACCTCACCCAAAAAAGGAAAACCCCCCCCTTCCACAGAGAATCCCTCCTCACACCCAATACCAAATCCTAGAGGGGAGAAACGTAGAGATCGAACCTTGATCATGTCGATGGGCTGGATAACGCAGGTGGCGAGCATGCCGGAGGCACCCCCGTTGACGAAGGGCTTGACGGTATGCCATGCTCCTCCCTTCTTCTCTTCCCCCATATCCTCCTCTCACACACAAAAACCCAAGAAGAAAGGCGCCCCCTTTCTGCCTTCCCAGGCCGAATCTCGAACCGGGTTTCACGGGAGAAGGGAGGAGGAGGCCGAGGGATCCAAGGGTTCTTGTGGGAGGGGCGGGGGCGTCGATCCACGGGATGTGAAATACTAACTATATATAATATGAATCTTTTTATTTTATGACACGACAAACAACGAAACTGACCCATAAATCAACAAAAAGTAAAAAACGTCGGAGGTTGCAAGAAGGGAACCTGATGCGGGGGAGGAAATTCCGGAGAATACGGAGTACGCCCGTAAGAAGATACGGTGTTCTTCGTAGTCTATACGGTTGTTGTTGTTGTTGTTGTTTAGATGGTGTTGACCTCCTCAGCTCTTGGGGAGGATCCGGGGCGAGTGTAATTGTTTTGTCCAAGTGTGTGTAATGGGCCGTGAGTTGTCTTTTAGGCCCATGGATCAAGTCTTCATTGCCAGGGGGTCATGGGCCATCACCACCTAATTATGAACGTCGTCATCCCCCCCCCAACAACCGTATACATCATGGGAAATGGGAGTGGAAGATATCAATCAGATGATGACAATAATAACAGAAAGTGGCTAATAATAATGTACGTGACTTTGAAGACTTACTAAATTTACCAATAATAATAAAAGATGTGTCATGGGCACTTTGTACATTACTTATCTCCCCCAACAAAGCCCAACTCACACCCCTTGGAATTTTTTTTTTTAATTTGTGACATCAAAATACTTAATTATCTGATGAAATTCTTACAGGATGTCAAAGTTAGTTGGGGGAGATTTTCGGGAACAGCTCCAATCCCAGGTGTCGGATGCATTGGCGCCATTCAGGGCCAGCCGGGGTGAATTCCCCAAATCACCCCTGCCCGTACGGAATAATAGAAGGGCATAATAGTAATATCATGGGCGTGGTCGTGAAAAATGGGCTGGCGCCAAAAGGAGACAAAGAAACCCCGCCAGCGGACTCCAGGACGAACGATCAAATCCCGTTAAATATCTGGATCACTTGGGATCTGTCGTTCTTGTTTTATTTCTTCCTCGCGTTTTCCGCCACCCTCTCGACCGGCGATCGCCATCCGAGGAAGGAAGGAAGGAGGGAAGAAGGGGGGATCGGAGATGAGGGAGATCATCAGCATTCACATTGGTCAGGCTGGAATCCAGGTTGGGAATTCCTGCTGGGAGCTCTATTGCCTCGAGCATGGCATCCAGCCCGACGGCATGATGCCCAGGTTCGTCCTCCCCTTGTTTGCTTTGCGTCGACTGGGGCGAGGAGGAGGAGTTAAGGTGCCTTTTTGAAGAGGGGGGGGGGGGGGGTTAGCCTGAGATCTGGTTCCGGATGGTTGAATTTTGTTATGGCGTTACTGATTGGGGGTTATTGGGGAATTTTGGTCGGGATTCCGCAGCGACACTTCGGTGGGGGTCGCCCACGACGCGTTCAACACCTTCTTCAGCGAGACGGGGTCGGGGAAGCACGTCCCCAGGGCTATCTTCGTGGATCTCGAGCCCACCGTCATTGATGAAGTCAGGACCGGGGGTTACAGGCAGCTCTTCCACCCTGAGCAGCTAATCTCTGGCAAGGAGGACGCCGCCAACAACTTCGCCAGGGGACATTACACCGGTGAGTTTTTTTTTTCCTTTCCTTCCGGAGAGCTTTTGGATGCCATTCCTGGCCTTGTCAGGCTGATTGGATCGCCCGTGGCTGTGGTGGTTTTCAGTTGGGAAAGAGATTGTTGATCTGTGCCTGGACCGTGTTCGGAAATTGGCCGATAACTGCACTGGTTTGCAAGGGTTCCTGGTGTTCAATGCCGTCGGTGGTGGAACCGGGTCTGGCCTCGGGTCATTGTTGCTGGAGAGGTTGTCCGTCGACTATGGCAAGAAGTCGAAGCTCGGGTTCACCATATACCCGTCTCCGCAGGTGGCTACTTTGTGTGGGGAATAATGCCTGTGGTCTGTTTTCATCCCCTCCAAGTTTAAGATGAGATCCTGTATGTGTAGGTTTCAACGGCAGTGGTGGAGCCATATAACAGCGTTCTTTCTACTCATTCTCTCCTTGAGCACACCGATGTCGCTGTCCTCCTGGATAATGAGGCGATCTATGATATCTGCCGCCGATCTCTGGACATCGAGAGACCGACCTATACCAACCTGAACAGGTTGATATCTCAAATCATATCTTCATTGACCACTTCCCTGAGGTTCGATGGAGCAATCAATGTGGATATCACGGAGTTCCAGACCAACCTTGTCCCGTACCCACGCATCCACTTCATGCTCTCGTCATATGCCCCCGTCATCTCAGCTGCGAAAGCATACCATGAGCAGTTGTCCGTTCCCGAAATCACAAATGCCGTATTCGAGCCATCGAGTATGATGGCAAAGTGTGATCCTCGGCATGGCAAGTACATGGCATGCTGCTTGATGTACAGAGGAGATGTCGTTCCTAAGGACGTCAACGCTGCTGTGGCCACCATCAAAACAAAGAGGACTGTTCAATTTGTGGACTGGTAAGCCAGGAATGATTTCTTTGTTAGTAGGAAAATTTTTGTGTGGAGACTAATCGGTAGTTTTTAATTCGGCTGCCCGAGTTATTTATCTTGGCATAGATCTAGCTCGTTTGTGACTGGTAGGTTATGTCCAATCATGGTGGACCTGGCATCGGTTAGGACTGGACCACCATGAATACGGACAGTGCCATTTAAGTTTGTGCTTGGTATATATCTTTTGACGTAGAGTGGGGTACCGACCTGGTTTTGGTGTTGGCATATTTATAAATTCCTATAACTGAATGCATCTGGGCTGTTGGCCTCGTCCGTGGGGATCTTGTAACACTTAATTGAATTGAATGAACAGGTGTCCTACTGGCTTTAAATGCGGGATCAACTACCAGCCCCCAACCGTGGTGCCGGGTGGCGACCTTGCCAAAGTCCAGCGCGCCGTGTGCATGATAAGCAATAACACCGCTGTGGCTGAGGTCTTCTCGCGCATTGACCTCAAGTTCGACCTGATGTACTCGAAGAGGGCCTTTGTCCACTGGTATGTGGGCGAGGGAATGGAGGAAGGAGAGTTCTCCGAAGCTCGTGAGGACCTAGCCGCCCTTGAGAAGGACTACGAGGAGGTTGGCGCAGAGGGTGCCGACTATGAGGAGGAGAATGAGGAGGACTAAGTCTCATCCGTCGTTTTTTCCATTGGCTTGTCCGATTGATACGTGGTATAGATCTCCTGGGTTTGTATGCCATCCTTTTGAGCAGTTGTGGTTTCATTTCTCAGTCCGTCACTGTTTACATATATTCCTAGTCCCGTGGAATTCGTGGAGATTTGTGCGATGAATCTGTACTATTGGTACATGCTTTTTGTTCAAGTATTTGGTGTAGTGGTTTCTTTTCTGCCTATGTTTTCAGGATCATGGGTCGGGTTAATTACACATCTTGACTACCAGGCGTTGATTAGGTTTAACCCTAAAGATCAGGACGATGATAGGTTGTCGCCTTCCTAATGAAAGAATTCAGGGAGCATCATTTCCCCGATCACTTCCCTCGGATCCAGTGAATGCCCGACCAACGCGGATTGTATGAGGCTGAGCTGAATGAAACCGCAAACCGTGCAAGAAGACTACATGGGAATGATTTGAGTTGTCCTGTCCTAGCGGAAAAATCCAGGATTGCGGCGGCATCAGCAGCCACTGACCGTCGAAAAATGAAGCCTGGCTGAATCCACACGATCTGCGAAAACTGGGGACCATTTACGTTACCGAAGATGGCCCGAATTGCAGCAGCAGGAGTGTAGTTTATTCACATTTGAATTGCCCCGCTCTATTAAACTACACTAGCCGTAAAGGGATAACTGCCGTCCTAGCAAAGAATTGATCTGAATTTTTTAATCTTAGTAAAACCAATTCTGACTGTGATTCTTATAATTGGGGATTTGGGATTGATCGATGGGCCCGATTCCATGAACTGCCAAAACCTCTTTTGCATTATCGGCATTGCTAAACTACAATCCACTAACTGGGGCTGAATTTCCCCTGTTTTTTCTGACTAGAGACGATCTCTGACACTGGCCTAATGATTCTTTGTAATGACAGACGTTTTTGTTGGATGTTTGCGTAATGAGATTGGGAAGTAAATCACGGTTTGTTCAACTCTGGATGAAGAGTTGGCTCAGCGTAGGAAAGTCCCATGCTGATTCAGTCGAGCGATAAGCGTTCTCCAGGTAGTCATTGAGACCGTTGATTGCATATAGCGAGGCCGATATTTGCCTTTCAACCTTCATCCGGTCGAATTCTGAGAACTCGAGGTCGTCCCCTGAGGATGGAAGAGGGAGGCAAGACCCTTGCTTCGGCAGCTCGAGCGGACCCTGGACCAGCGGGAGCTGCTCGAAGGTCATCCCCGTGCAGAATCCCCATGGGAGGTAGTAGTCAGGGTTGTTGGGCTCAATCCCGCCGCTGCTCGTGAAACAGGTGCTCAAATCCGGCTTATACCCATCATCGACCGAATTGTATGCTTGCGCGTCTAAGCTCGTTGAGTTGCCAGGGCTGCAGAATGAAGTGATCGAGAAGCTGTCGCTGCTCTTCTGTGAAGTAATCGTGCTGATGCTGAAGCTTGGGTAATCCGACTGAGGGGCACGCCTCGGGTTGGGCTTGCCATGGTTCACATTCAATGCGAAGTGCTGGCTCCGCCTGAGGCTGATCTTATGGTTAAGGAGGCTTCTGATCTTCAGGGACAGGGCAGAGTTCACTGGGACGTGGGGGGCAAAGTTGGTCCTCGTGTTGGAACCTCGGAGGAGGCAGGCGGCCTCATCATAGGCCTTGGCAGCCTCCTCAGCCGTATCAAAGGTCCCAAGCCACATCCTGATCTTCTGGGTGGTGTCCTTAATCTCTGCCACCCACTTCCCGGAAGGCCTCTGCCTCACCCCCACGAACTTCGCCCTGCCACCTCCGCTGCTACTCGCCTTGAACTTAGACTTCCTATTGACGGGAAGCCTCTTGCGGCATTGCTCGTTAATATCATGGGTTTGGAAGTGAAGCTCCATTCTGGGACTTCAGGGAAAAGTTAATTCTGAAAGATTATCGGATGAGAAGAGATTGAGGATGATGATTTGGGATGGAGGGGATAGAAGGGTTTGATTTATACTAAGTGTAAATAGGACAAGTTCCAACTTTTTGTGATGACATGGGTGGCCCGTCGTCTATTCAATTGTCATCTTCTGCATTGAACTTATTCTTCACCTCCACAGACAGAACTATTAATATGATATGGAGGGGAGTTCATTGACCGATTTATTTAAATTGGTAAATATGCCCTTTACCAAATGATTAGAAACTCCCTCCATTGGTTAGGACCAATTTGACACGTCCACCATCACCAATAGTTCCCTCCCATCAAACCTATACGACAACCACACCCAATAATTTGGAAAAACTAATCTATTCATTTTGGGTTTTTCTGGGTTTTGTTCAAAAAGGTCAGAATTTGACCCTCTCTTCTCATAATGTAATGGTTTGAACTTGGGAGTTATGGTTTAGCAGGCCTGACTAATGATGGCGAGGTTTAACTTTTCCTCTCTGAGCCTGTAATATAAAAAAGGACAAAAAGGCGGTCAAAGGAAGGAAGGAGGTGAAATTGATGGGTGAGACAAGATCAGAGAGTGATCCAACAGGCGACACTTGGACAAAAGAGACCGAACCTCTTTTCTTGGGGTGGGTTTTGAATTGTGATTCAAGTCTAGGGTATGCTTAGTTTAGTGTCCTTTTTTTTTTTAAAAGTGGGTGTTTTGTGTGTGTTTAGGTGGAGACAAAGGAATCTGTCCCCGGCATGCTTCATCGGTAGGAAAGGAATCTTTTTCTTGCATAGTAACAACAAAACGGCCACCATCTCCATGTTCTCTATGGAACTTGGAGAGGAGGAGCATCAAATGTGTCCTTAAGGTTGGGCATCTAGAAGCAAGAATCAAAATATATCGCATTCCCCTTGATCACATGCCAAACAGTATCTCAAAAACTCTTCTTGAGTTTTCCCCCCTATCGGGCAGTTGGGTGGACGATTGAGAAGGTTAAGATGGGGAATGGATCCCCGGGGTGCGTTTTGTCCCATCGGATCGAACCCGGGGGTGTTATGTCCCAACGCAGCCGTACCACCTAAACCAGTGATGGCAAGCTGCTTTGATAGAGGTTTTGGGTTCGAATTTCACCCCTATTGGAAGAATCACCTGCCCAAACCGAGTATGCTACCGGGTCTAAGTCCAAATTAATTTGGACAAAAACTCCTAATACTATACCGGCAACAAAAAGAAAGGAAACACGGTCCGGGCAAAACTGTGTCACAATCCCAAGTTGTATCGGCATGGGGTTTGGACCCATATTGGGGAATGGGGCCGAATTCAATGCGCGAATTAAATAAGGTCAGAGTGAATAATGGGCCTGAATAATTGAATTGATACCGGGCCAAGTCCTAAACATTATTGAAGAACTTGGTAATAATAAAATAGTATGATTTATCATCTTCCAACGTGGCGTATTAATTGTTTGGTGTGACAAACCCAAGATTAGATCTAACCCCGACAAAATAATATCCAATCTTGATTTTGCCGCCCCCCTTTTACTTCGATTTTTGTTATTGTTTGCCCCCACCTCCATCCACTTTTATGTCACACATGTCGTCATCCTCTTCATCATTCTTCATTACATACATCTATTATTACACCGAGTAAATGGAAAAAAGGATATACTCGCCGAAAGCAGGCGCGTGACGCTCAACTCCTCCCCCCCCACCCCCCCCAATCCACTTCTTTTTTTTTTCTTTCTTTCTATCACTCTCCACACCACCAATCAACACGTTCCTCTCCTTTGCCTTCTTTCTTCTTCCGACTGAATCCCCTAATCCAATCCCATCCCCAATACGATCCCATCAATCGATCCAGAGCTATAGGATTCGAGAAAAAGAGAAAGAGAAGGAAATGAGGAACCCATCGTTGTCGAAGAAGAAAGCGGCGGCACCTGCCGCGGCAGAGGCTGCGACTCCCAAAACGACGCCGTGCTGCAGCAAGGTCGGGCTGAAGAGGGGACCTTGGACTCCCGAGGAGGACGAACTCCTCTCCAGCTACATCGGTAAGGAGGGGGAGGGACGTTGGCGAACCCTCCCCAAGAGGGCGGGGTTGCTCCGTTGCGGAAAGAGCTGCCGGCTCCGGTGGATGAACTACCTCCGCCCCTCTGTCAAGCGAGGCCAGATCGCCCCCGATGAGGAGGATCTCATCCTCCGCCTTCATCGGCTCCTTGGGAACAGGTACGATTTTGTTCAACAAGGGTTAGGGTTTCGGTGGAACCTGGGAGATCGTCGTCGTGGCTAGGGCTTCGCTGATCTTCCGCCGTGAATCGAAGCTCGAAGTTTGACAGGCCGATTCTGTTGATTTCAGGTGGTCCTTGATTGCGGGGAGGATACCGGGGCGGACCGACAACGAGATCAAGAACTACTGGAACACTCACCTCAGTAAGAAGCTGATAGGCCAGGGGATCGATCCGCGGACACACAAGCCGCTTGACCCAGATCGGAGTTCCAACAGCAGCGCCAACCCCACTGCTCCGAAGGCGGCATCCTCATCCGAACCCAAGAATGATATTGAGGATGGCTACAACGGCCGAAATTCCAACCCCAGCCCGGGATCCTCCCCCGGGGAGGAAACAAGCAGTGGCAGCCAGGTCATCCCCACTGCCACAAATAAGGAACTCAGCCCTTTCAAAAACCATGATGTCGGGCATGATGCGGAATACGCGCCAGGCTCAAATTACCAGGACATGATGGGGATGAGGTGTAATGACGATGAGGATCTCAATTGCTACGGAGGCGACGACGTGTTCTCGTCCTTCTTGAACTCCCTGATCACTGAGGAAGCCTTCCCAGGACAACATGGCGACGCCACCATAGTGTCCTCCGACCCACTGATCGCTTTCGCTGCATCATCTTCGAGTCTAGGGCTCGGGAACGGCTGGGAGTCAACAATGATGGCCTCCGTGACTGTCGTAGACAACAAGAAGCCGGCAGAATGAAGAGCGGAACGTGGGACGTGTCTAAATGTTATGGTTATATTCGTGTATCAAAGATTATTGTGTTCTTCCTCATCCTCTAGGGTTCTCGCAATGTAATAATCATATCATATGGTATTGTGGCTTCCCCGAATCCTAGGGTTGATTCTCAGCAGCTCCTTATTACCCAGGAGCTGATGTTAAGGATGATGTACTTTTGTGTGATGTCTTGTAATGAAAACCTCCATGATTAAAAACCTTTTTGTACCTCTTTGTAAGGAAGTATGAACTGCCAAGTAATCATCGATTTTCTAGCATGAAGGCATTAATCTCACGTCCAAAATGCCGCCACAACTTAATCAGCGTCTAAACTAACGAGTACCCACGACAGATGAAAATAATCTCCATTTTCATGACCGTAATGCTGAAAAGGTATATTAACTCGTCGAGTTCCGGGAGTTACCTGGCCGGAAGTGCAATGCGTGGCCACAGGTAGCTCCTTCCTAAGTTGTTAAAAGTCTTCATGGAGTACACTGGTGTGAAGTTTGCGAAACATGCCTGACAACAAAAAACCGAGAGGAATTCCTCCATCACCACATCGCATTCTTTCAAGGTACATCTAGGTCAAACTGCGAAAACAGAAAGCATTCCCAAGGTTTTACGTGGTCTCATTGACTTATGCCCGATAGACAGAAGAAGAAGAAGAAGATCAAATTCCCCAGATGTCGACAAGGGTTTCTTCTACTTGTCCTACGAAACAACCACTACTACATTAACGAAACAACGATCCCCGAAATGGCGAAGAAGATACTACCCCTACCACATCCTAGTTTCTTATATATGATCCGATGCAATGATAATCCGCATTCTCTTACAAGAGGTAAGTAAGCAAGACCCCAGCGTAATAGCTTCTCGCACGAAATGACATCAAAGCGATGGAGGGTTTTCCATTTCCAAGCCACGAACAATTCAATCTACTTCTAGATATACAAAACCTGCATGGACCCGTGCGAGGCTGGCTACCTCATTAGCGGTAACTTTGATGTTACCGGTTTCCGTGACCAAAAGCTTTTGGAAAAAACCAACAATGGCTGCAACGGATGCGAGGCTCTCGTGGCCGAAGCCTGATCCTTCTACGCTATAGTTTCTCCATGGAAGGTGCAAACTAGAAAACCTTAGCTGCATTTTCCTTTCAGCATCTATTGTTGTCCATGGAGAGTCGCATGATCCATGATCACCCAATCCCCACCGCTAATTGAATCACGCCCTGCTTCATCCTCCCCCCCCCCCCCCCCCCCCCCCCCGAGGGGCTAGCCAGATATCCCAAAGGGAAGGTTGTTCTCTAAAGCCCAAAACATAATTGGGCCTGGAGATGAACCCACTATTTTCCCGGCCCAATAAGATCTCCCTCCCCCATTTCTGTTTCTCCAACAAAGACCCGGCCCCATCGAAATTTAGATGCACATCTCCATTACTTTCGTAAGGTTAGCTTTTTTAAAAAATATGGTTAGATTTTCGAAAATTACTTAATTATTATCTTTAAGACGATTTTGAATTTGTAAAAAAGTCAAGTTTTGAGATATCAATTATAACTAAAATAGACAATTTGCTGTTTCAAATAAATAATTTTAAAAGAATTTAAAATTTCTTATGTCACGACAAATTTACTGACGGCGGAAATGTCCGGACCATTTTGAAAATCGGATGGACTTATTACATCATAAACTCTGACACAATTCCGCATTATTGGATGAAACATATCACCCACTCCACCACACACTAACTACCAAATGAAAAACCCCGTTGGCGTTACATGTTCTAGTTTTCATTGTTGAACATAACTTCCAACCTAATTCAGCTTCTCTCATACCAATCAAATGAAGAAAAAAAAAATACAATTCCTCAAGAAATTTGAATATTTGGTGAGACCTTAATTTTGACCAGGGGGTGGCGGACCTACCAATCTTCTTCTTTTTTTTTATTTTCCTTGGGTGTCCTAATTCTCAAACTACCAGTCATTCTTCCTTCTCCTTACATCTCCATATTAAGACAAGCACTTGTGGATTGGTAGATTTGGTTTACTCCCCCCCCCAAAAAAAAAACAAAAATATAAACCACCAACTTTTCCCACCCTTTTCGAGAATTCCTCCACGTTCCTCGATTTTCCTATGAACCCCGTCGAATTATTACAATGCCATTGTTGGGGTTAGTACATGTTTCTGTCCAAAAAACAAAGACAAACAAAATTGCAGAGGTGAAGAAGGTTTTGGTCATGATCACCTCTTCTTAGAAAACAAGCCCCCCCTGATTTCCTTTCGTCACGAATGTTTCCTTTTTGTATTTTTGTGTTGACTATATTGGAGGACTTCAAACCTCTTCACATGTCACAGCCTTTGATTCTATCTCTATGTTGGGTACGGACAGTGCCTTTCTTTTATGTTTCCTCCCTGTTCTTACAAGTGCAACGGGAAGACCCCTAAAATTAAAATGTTTCTGCATTTATTTTGTCTCGTACGAAGCCTAAATGGGCTCACTCTTGTTCTGTTTCTACCTCCATGGATTGTAAACAATATACTCATCTCTAAAACTTCGGCCAAGCCATAACTATCAGACCACAGACTACGAAAACGATGACGAGAGGCAAAGGAAACGCAGAGAAAGCGGACCATTATATATACCCAAGTGCATTAACTTCAGGGTTCAGAGTTTGTACTCACTTTCGAGGTGGAGGAGGACAACGACGAAGGAAGGGGCTACGAGAAACCTCGAGCTCAGGGAACGGAAAGAGGAAGTGGGTGTGGGGGGGGGGGGGGGAAGGGGGGATGTGTTGAGGAAATGAGAAGCAGATTCCTGCTAAAGAGAGGGAGAGGGAGACGTAGTTCTTTATATATCCCTGACTCGAAATATAAGACGAGGCGGAGGAGATGGGGGTGGATCCGGAGCTGGACAGATGTCAGTCTGTAGGGAAGCGTCTTCAATTATACGTCCGCGGATTGACCGGTAGATCGCGGGGAGGGACTCCGACCGACTGTACCAAACATTCTAAGACGGAGGGTCAAGAGGGATTTGTGAGAAAACAGAGGATGTCGCTGGAACGGAAGAACTGCTGTTGCTACTGCTACGACTTGCATTGAATCATACTACAATGGCAACGACCTTTCTCCCCTATCATTTGCTTTATATTTTTATAATGAATCCGTGATTCCGGACTGTCAGGAACTCTTGAATTCCCATTTACTATATCCGCGGGGCTGGCCGGTTTTTTAGCCGACTTCCGGACGTTGGATAGATGATTTGATAGCTTTGTGCTAAATTATCGAAAATATATTTAATAAAATATAATAAGTTATAAAGTTTATTTATTTGAAAATCGCATTTTAAAAAACTTATTTAAAATTATGAGTAAAAATCGACTTATTTAAAATTATTTTGTAACAAAATTCGATGATTTGACCAGCCAAGTGACTCGTCGTTGCATGGCGCAAGGTGCAGGGACTCAATTCGACTTGGGCCGCTCTGCAGGCCAGGTTTTGGACCGGATTGATCATCCGGGCCCGGACATGTTTCACATAAATGAAAATAGACCAAATATACAATAATATTATAAATTATCCCCTAAATTTCTAATTTGTCAAAATCTTTTTTTACTATATTATTACTATCTTTAGGGTTGTAATTTTTTTTTGCCAATCTTGAATTTTACAGTGAGAAAACCAAACAAGGCCTTAATATTTTCTAACATTTCTCCTATGGTTTCGTCTTGCAATCCAGTAGTACTAACCCCACAATAGAGCCGTCATTTGGCCTTCATATATTTTACAGATTCTTAATAGCATTAATAACTACCGTTCAATTTCGACTTTCAACTTACTTAATTTAACTATTAAAATCCTGTAATAAAAAACATAAAATGTTTCAATATTATTACCCATTTTTTTTACTTTTTAGTTAATAATTGAAATTTATAGATTAAGATCTATTTAGTTTTCTCATGATAAAATTATAAAAATAAAAATTAATGATAAAGTCGTA
The DNA here is from genome assembly GCA_023653495.1 of Melastoma candidum. Taxonomy (NCBI): domain Eukaryota; kingdom Viridiplantae; phylum Streptophyta; class Magnoliopsida; order Myrtales; family Melastomataceae; genus Melastoma; species Melastoma candidum. The sequence continues at coordinate 24,200,905 of CM042882.1, forward strand.
TAACAAACTAAATTTAAAAAAAAAACAAAAAGATTCGATAGTTTTTTCACGTTATCGTCTATTTTACCATGAAAATATGATAAAAGGGAGGGGAAAGAAATTTATGGTCAAGAACGAGCTAGACGTGTCGCATCCAGGGACAACCAACGGCGACCACTAGTGTTTGCAAATGTTGCAATAACGAATCCCGGAACCTTCCTCACCTGCTTTCCTCGCCATGGTGAGCACCGCCACCAGGAACGGCTACCCGGTGCTGCGGCTGCCCGTGCTCCGGCCTCGCCTCTCGTCTACCCGACGTCTTGACTGGAGGAACGAATGTGGACGTCGCTTTCTTGAGCCGCATACGTTGTCCTCTTCCGGAAACCACTCCATTTATCCTCTTTCGGAACGAACGAACGACAGGAAGTATCTCCCTAGTCCTAGGATTCTTACCCGTGCGTTTCTGAATGAGTACTCGGTGAGTGATGGCTTCGAGGACGGGACATCAGCTCAACGAGTAGATGCTCAAGTTCAGAACCGGTGGGTGCACACCCCCTGAATGTTCCCTTTCGTCCTGTGATTCTGTTGTCAATGTTGATATTGAGGGTGGGACTCTCCTGTTAACGCAGCAAGTGGAACTGGAGGGGCTATTCGATCCGGTTCCAGTGCTCTGGCGAGAGCGGTCCCGCTCTGGTCTTGATCCATGGGTTTGGAGCGAACAGGTGATTCTGGGGTCATCGGATGATGAAAGGGACTCGCGTCTTGATGTTCTGACCTGATGTTGTTCATTCTTCAGTGACCACTGGCGGAAAAACATTCCTTTCCTTGCGAAGTCGCACCGCGTCTACTCCATCGACCTGATCGGTTACGGGTACTCGGACAAGCCTAATCCTCGTGATTTCGAGGGGGCTTCGTTCTACACGTTCGAGACATGGGCGGCCCAAATAAATGATTTCTGCCTTGAAGTAGTGAAGGACAAGGCCTTCTTCATATGCAATTCCATCGGAGGTGACTGAGTCTAGCGTCGTGTTAGTACAGACATGATCCTCGAGGAATTATACTAACAGTGACATGAAACGCCGGTTTCGATTGTAATTTAGGAGTGGTGGGGCTTCAAGCGGCTGTGATGCAGCCTGATATCTGCAGGGGAGTGATGGTGATAAACATTTCGCTGCGTCTGCTTCACATCAAGAAGCAGCCGTGGTACGGAAAGCCTCTGATTAGATCATTCCAGAATTTGCTTAGGTGAATTGATTCGACTTTGTTCAAGCTATATCTCGGTAGTCTCGGGACGAATGCATGACGTTGTCATTCCTCGCAGAAACACCCCTGTTGGGAGATTCTTCTTCCAATCAGTTGCCACAGCAGAGTCTGTGAAGAGCATTCTACGTCAGGTAATGACGCTCTGAACGAAGATGTTACGCATGTTTGGGGAGATTTCAAAAGCTCTAATTCGTGTTTTCCAGTGCTACCACGATCCGGACCAAGTGACGGACGAGCTGGTACAGATAATCCTTCAACCGGGGCTTGAGCCCGGTGCAGCAGATGTGTTCCTTGAATTCATCTGTTACTCAGGCGGGCCGCTTCCAGAAGATCTATTGCCTCAAGTGAAGGTACTAATACTGATTCTAATGAACATCCGATAGCATTGAAGCCTCGTCTCCCCATTTCCGATCACCCCGCGCGTGCAGTGTCCCGTGCTGGTAGCATGGGGAGACAAGGATCCATGGGAGCCAATCGAGCTTGGAAGTCAGTTCAGGAACTTCGAGGCGGTCGAGGATTTCGTGGTCATCCCCGATGCGGGTCACTGTCCCCAGGTCAGACCTTCTACAACGAACCCAAGAATTAGGCAGTCTCCTCTGTCCAGCGCCGTACTCACTTCACTTGCTGTACAGGACGAAGCCCCGCACCTCGTCAACCCGTTGGTCGAGTCGTTCGTTGCCCGTCATGCGACTGCGACGCCCTTGACTGCTTAATGACCTTGCATGATACGTCCAATTTGTTATAAATAGCTAAGGGGGGGAAAGACTTTGGAATTTGGGATGTCAATGCCGGTCGTTTTATTACGAGGCCATGTAGAAATGTTCATACTTCTCTCGTAATCCCTTGCCATACTTGAATTGACATAAAACGAATTTTACTGCTCGTTCTGTTCTGTCATTGTTGGAATCATTCGAGAATGAACCGGCAGTCCGAAACTTCAAACACGTTACAGTCCCAGACATTAATTTCGGTGTCCTCTGCAGGAGGACAAGCCCACGGCATCTACGGCAGCGACATCTACGCCGCGAGTCCGATGCGACAACCATCAGTAGCGGGCAAAGAGTGTCAAAAACTTAAAAAACTCATCTCAGTTCCAATGAAGTTTGTAATTTCCAAAATCGCGGGTGGAGGAAACAGGGGATCAACTCAGACCTCGACACAACATCCGGATTGAACGAACCCGGAGAACTCTTCCGGCACTTCGACTTTCAGAAATTCGCCAATTTCCCCTTCGTATTCGCGTTCCGCTATGTACAGGCCCTGCTTCCCTCCCTGGTACTCGGATCCGAAAACGATCACCTTCCTGGCCATCGACATGCTGCACACCCCGGCTTGAACCCCAGACACTGCCTCCCTCAAATCGAAGACCGATCCTGCTGCAGATCGGTTCATGGGGCAGACTCCCCCCCTGGGGCATTTCCCCTCCTGCCACACACGCTCCACCCGCCTCCTACGCCACGGCCGCTCCCCTTCCCCGATCTCGTACACGTCAGCGCTCCCTTCGAAACCTCCCTGCCTCTCGGTCTTATATCCGCTCACTACCCAGAACTCAGTCCCTACGAACACCCCCTCGCACTCGTCTCTCTCCTGGCTCATCCCCTCCATCTCCTCCCAAACGTTCTGGTCCACGTCATACACCCACGCGGACCCAAGCGCATTCTTGCAATCGTCGTGCCCCCCAGCCACGAACACCCTCCCACCGTCCGCCCCCGTTGCTCCGAAGAACGTCCTCATCCCGGGCATGTCGGCACACCTCTGCCACTCGCCGGCGACAAAGTCGTGGAGGTAGACCCGGCGGAGGGAGTCGTAGGTGACGGGGTCCCACCCGCCAAGCATGAGGAGTTTCCCATCAGTGCTGGCCAGCTGGCAGAAGAGGGGGAGGCCGTCAGGGAAGTCTGGGATTGGGGGAACCCACGTCCAAGACAGGCTCCCAGGGTCAAAGACCGAGATCGAGTACCGCGGCTGCGAGAGGTGATCCGTTCCAACGGCTGGCTTGGCTCCATGGCGGTCAGTGGAGGAGGCATAGGGAGGGGACTGCTGGACGAGGCAGGCGAGGGAGCGAGTCCGATGCAGGGATCGACGGAGGGCGTAGAAGTGCCGGCCGCGGAGGAGTGATCGCCAGGACTTGGAGACACAGCAGGCGGAGTGGTAGGCTGTGTGAGGGAGGCGGAGGAAGCACTCCACCGCAATGTCGTGAGGGAGCCCCGGTATCAACTGCTCCCGGGAGCCGCCATCGTGGTCGTCAATAGCCATACGAGGTTGTCGATGTCCGAAAACCATGGCGTAGTTAGAATCGAAGCGGATCCCGGGGCGAAGTATTTATACAAAATGGACGGTTAGGGAGGAGGCGAGGGAATGGCAAACCGGGCGCCGCCACGTGGAAGATGACGTGGCGACTTGTCCTGTTTTTATCGGGACTTGTGCCCTTTATTATAGTCTTAGTTTAGTTGCAAGTGACTAACCCGCGTTTCTCTTCTTGCTTTTTAACATAATGACACCAATTAATAGTTAGTTAGTTGTGGTGCGATGCTACTTTCTAACATAATCATTTTAAATATTCGCGTTTCCATTTCCTCTCTTTTTTTCTTTTTAATAGAAAAAGCAAGTATTTCGAAATCACCAAAATCGGGTTTAAATTTGTTTAACCGTGTGTTATTCAATGAGATGCATGTGAGAGATGCCGAGTGTCACTATCCTCCTATCCACCTGTCCTCCCCATCCATGCTTTTTAACTGAGTCGAAATAATTTAATGTAAGTTTTCAAAAAAGATTTTATTATTAATTGCCGGGGCCTAGGCATCCTTTCTTTCTTTCGTTCCATTTTGGGGAGAAAAAAATTCAAAAGGAGTTTTGTGAGTAAGACTTAGACAGACCCTGTCCCTTCCCCCCACCCCCCCCCCCCTCCGGCGGGGTTATTGTCCGCTCCGAGAGCTTCTAGAAGGTGGGTGCCCCTGCGTGATAACACAAACAAAAGCCTCAGAACGCTCTTCTAGAAGGTGGATCCTGCCAAAATTATGAACAACACCACGACTCATTCCCCTGCCACTAATAATAATAATTCAAAAAAAGAAAAAAAGGAAGAAGCATCCTCTTTGTCTTCGTCGTCAACATCTATAACGAACCCTGTTTAAAACCAAAGCCCTAAGATAGGGATGACCGCCGAACGGGAGTCCTCTGGATCCGTCTCGCGCGTCCACCGTGACAACCCTCTTATTGGCACCACGGGATCAAAAACTGCATACGCGCCGTTCTAGAGTAAGCGGTGCACGTTCTAACCCGTAGTTGGGCCGGTCCAAGGATGGAAGCACAACAATATGTGGGCCTTAAAGCCCAAATGAAGGCCCAATTACAATTGATGGGGCCCACGCTTTTCCTTTGCCTTTTCCTCCTTTTTTTTTGTCTTTCCGTTTCCTTGCTTTGAAAGGAAGGAGATATTTTGGTCATTTTTTCTATTTACTCTTCTTAGACTCCGGCCGACCACGACGGTCAGGCTAATTTTAACTGGTGAAAAGGTTTGTTAATTAGGGTTTGCTTCTTGCTCTTTTATTTCTCTTCTGGGTTTCCTTGGTTCGGTCTACTTTTTCTCCCCTTCCTCCGTTTTCTCGGTATTCCTTTTAATCCAACAGCGAACGCCCCCAAATCCTTAAAACCCTAGAGGTCTGCAAATCTTCCCTCCCTCCCTCCATCTCTCTCTGTGCTCTGTCTCGTCGTGGGTTTCGATTCCCGGTTCTATTCGTTTTTGGTTTCCGTTCCTCTGGGTCTTCGTTTTTCGTATTTTTTTGGGTTGATTGCATGTCGTAGTTTGCGTTAGGTGTTTGAGGGTGCTGTTTGTTCCGTGTTGCTGCATTCTGGGTTTTGTTTTTGGTTTGGGGGGTTGGTGGGCCGAGTGGGGAAGATCGGATTTTTTGCCTGGTGTCCCGCTTTTGTTGCCGGGGGGTTCGGGGGTTGATTTTTGGGATCGGAAATCTGATTCCGAGACGTGGGTTTTTCTTGGGGATATGGTTTTGTTGTGGGTTTGCGTTGATTTTTGTTTTCTGGGGTTGCATGACTTGTTGATTTTGCGAAAGTTCTGGTGGCTTAATTTATTTGTTGTTCTGTTTTCTGAAACGATTTCCTGACTTGATGATTTTGGTTTCGTTTAAACCTTTTTATTCGTCTCGGCATGATTTATTCGTTAATTTCTCGTACGTTCTTGTATTGAGCAGGGCTGTTTACTTTCTAGAGAGTTTGGAATTTCTTATCGATTTTGGTATATAGCGGGGGTGAAATTGCCAACTCAGGAACATTCCGAAGGGAATAATTGTTGAGGTCAACCTTTACTGGGTTCAGTAGCATTTACGTAGAGCGGAGATATGCGAGCTTCATGGGCAGATTTGGCTGCGAACGCCGCAGCTGACAATGTGACGTCTGGCTCTTCTGCGAGCAACGGTTCGGTGGCTGCGGCCCCTGGTGGGGGAAGGGGTTCTTACGTTCCTCCACACCTGCGAAACAGGCCGCCTACATCTGATGGGCCTGCTCCAGTGAATGCCAGGCCAACTTCTGGTGGGGACCCTTCTGGTTTCGGTGGCCCGCGTCTTGGAGGTCCCAAAAGTGACTATGGTCGGCCCGGGTATGGTGGAAATGGGGGCCGCTCTGGTGGTTGGGGTTCTCGAAGTGGTAGCTGGGGTGGCCGGGAGCGTGAAGTGAATCCTTTTGGGGATGTTGCCGATGCTGAGCCAGCGTTCAATGAGCAAGAGAATTCGGGTATCAACTTTGATGCCTATGAGGATATTCCTGTCGAGACTAGTGGGCAAAACGTGCCCCCTTCAGTAAGTACATTCGCGGAGATTGATCTCGGCGAAGCTGTCAATCAAAATATTAGGAGGTGTAAGTATGTGAAGCCAACTCCAGTGCAACGGCATGCCATTCCTATTTCAGTGGCCGGGAGGGACCTCATGGCTTGTGCTCAGACTGGGTCTGGAAAGACTGCGGCCTTTTGTTTTCCCATTATCAGTGGGATCATGAAAAGTGGTCAGCATATACAGAGACCAGCCAGAGGGGCGCGTACTGTCTACCCGCTTGCTCTTATTCTTTCTCCAACCAGGGAACTGTCAATGCAAGTGAGTCCTCTTTGTCTTGCATCGATTTTTTATTCCTTTGTCTGTTTGTTTATCATTGCTTTCAATTAAATTAGAATGGAGCTTAAGCCCACCGATATTCTGCAGATACATGAAGAAGCTAGAAAGTTTGCCTACCAAACTGGTGTCAGAGTTGTCGTTGCTTATGGAGGAGCCCCGATAAACCAGCAGGTATGCTGAAATAGTCGGGCCGCATGTTTGTCCAAGGGCTTATGGCATGCTGGAGACATAATTAGCATTGCTTCTTAGATACCCACGTGAATTGTGTGCCCGAACGCGGTTTTGGATCGGTTGCATATATATATTGTTACGATGTTGTTCACTGGGGACAGTTTGTTTATTGCTGTCATATTCCCAGCCTTGCCCTTGAAAGAGATGATCGATAGGGATTTTCTTTCTTAACATTGTTCGGTTTTTGTTCTTCGTTCCCTGCTTGTCTACTTCTGTCATTGTTTGATCCATTCCCCTAGGGTTGGCTGACTACTTGTGTGGGTTAATGGGATGTACACTACTATGATGCTTTGTTATGGCTTGATGTTTGAGAATCTACTGATGTTGGGAACACACGTATGCCAGCTGAGGGAGTTGGAGAGGGGTGTTGATATCTTGGTTGCTACGCCTGGGAGATTGGTAGATTTGCTGGAGAGAGCACGAGTCTCATTACAAGCAATCAGGTACTTAACCCTGGATGAGGCTGACAGAATGCTAGACATGGGTTTTGAACCTCAGATACGGAAGATTGTGGAGCAAATGGACATGCCTTCTCCTGGAGAAAGGCAAACGATGCTGTTCAGCGCCACATTCCCTAAAGAGATTCAGGTCTGCGAGGCGTCTTATTTTGCTTTTGCATTCATTCGTATGCTTTAGTTGTATTGTTTGATGAACATTAAGCCTGTCATTAGTGCTGAGGGATCCAGAATCATGAATTGGCAAGACTATTATGTGATTAGTCTTAATTAAATCCAGGCATGGTTAGGTTGATTGATGAACACGTAGGGATAAAGAGAAGTGATTAATAGTACAAAAACCCCATAATATGCTAAGTAAAAATGGAATAATCTAAATAATTCCGGTGTTGAACCTTCTTCAGCTGACACAATGGACTAATTGACGTATTTCTCTTTGGGAATGTCTTATTAGCGTCTTCTGACTTCTCTTTTTACCTCGGTGCTTTGCAGAGAATGGCCTCAGACTTCCTTTACAATTACATCTTTTTGGCTGTTGGAAGAGTGGGGTCTAGCACAGATTTGATTATGCAGAGAGTTGAGTTTGTTCATGATGCTGATAAGAGAAGCTACCTCATGGATCTTCTCCATGCACAGAGAGAGACTGCAGACAAGGTGTGTTGTAAAAAATATACCCTTGTTTGTTAGTTCCAATGTTTTATCTCAGCGTAACCTCAAAATCAGATCTGAATTTATGTGCATTTAGAATATGATTCACAATCCGATAATTTTACATGTTATTTGCAGCAATCTTTGACACTAGTCTTTGTTGAGACAAAGAAGGGAGCTGATTCTCTGGAAAATTGGCTTTGCCATAATGGTTTTCCTGCTACTTCTATTCATGGGGATAGAACGCAACAGGTCCATCCTCTGTACTTCTGTTAACTATGGTGTGAATCATTTTAGTATGGATTCCGATTCTATAAAGACATAAAGACGTAGTGTGTTCTGGAATTTATTCTTTTATTCTCTAGTAAATGATAGTATATTCATCCCAAATTTTAATTGGAGTTCTGATATTACTGTTAAAAAGAAAGATATTATTTATGCAGATTATCATTATATGGTGTTGTTCAATAAGATTGGTGCTTTGATTTTGTATATACAGGAAAGGGAAATGGCGCTAAGGTCATTTAAAAGTGGTAGAACCCCTATTTTGGTTGCTACTGATGTTGCAGCTCGTGGACTTGATATTCCTCATGTGGCGCATGTGATCAACTTTGACCTACCCAATGACATAGATGATTATGTCCACCGTATTGGAAGAACAGGGCGTGCTGGGAAGACTGGTCTGGCTACCGCCTTCTTTAATGAAAGCAATACTTCCTTAGCACGGTCATTGTCCGAACTCATGCAAGAAGCCAATCAAGAAGTGCCAGATTGGCTATCCAGGTACGCAGCCAGATCTTCGTTTGGAGGAGGACGAAACCGCCGTTCTGGTGGGAATAGGTTTGGTGGTCGCGATTTTCGAAGGGATTCCTCATTCAGTAGGGGTGGCGGCGGCGGCGGCGGCGGCGGTTCCAACTACTATGGGGGCGGCGGTTACGGTGGTTCTTCCGGTGGTGGGTATGGAGGTTATGGCTCCGGAGCTGCCAGTGCATGGGATTAAATAACTAGTGAAGTATCATGGGAGCTGTCTCCTGTCTGGTTTTAGTTTATCTACCTTGTCTGCTTAAAAAAAAAAAAAAAGAGTTTTCGAGCATTAGTTGTGCCATACTGTTTGATAGCGTGTCTCGCATTCGAGGAGGGAGGGTGTGTTGATCATGTTGATTTCGCGGTCTGATGGTCATCCGATGATCCACTCCCAACTTATTTCTTGGAGGTGAGGCGAGGCTGGAGGGGTTTTGGTCGATCTGCGGGTTGGATGTAGAATATGTGTTGGGATGGTGAGGTGGGTTCTCTTTCTACCCTTTTCCTTAATCTAATCTCAATAGGAATATTCTTCTTCTTAGGCCCCCCCTCCCCATACTTTCGTTTTAAGAGTCAGTCCTTTTCATTTATGTCTTTAGAGGAGGGTGTCATCTAAAGGGAAGCATGTCATTATATAAATTTACCATGCCCCCCTCTTCCTTTTGGAATCAAATGGGATTTTGTAACTTTGAATCGTCTATTTTGAATGACAGAACCCCCCCCCCCCCCCCCCCCCTTCAAACCTTGTCAATGTTGTTTATGTTTGCCGGTGTGGGTATATTCATTTCTTTAAAAAATTATTATTTCAAGCACCATAGGAAAACATTAAGGAATATTAACTATGCGTGCTTTCTCTTAAGATATTCTTGTCGTCATCCAAAGTGTAAAATGTACAATTGTGGTCATGTCGTGTCCGTTCTCCCACCGTCAGTTATTAAATTATCTACGGTATGACCCCTGGATTAAACACAACAAAAACATCGGTCCCTTTTGGGCGCACAAGTTGACCGTGCGCACGTCCTCCCCGACAGAACTCATTGGTCCCTTGTAAAATAGCTCAAGAACCACGGGGGGGACAGTATAAGCTTTGCCGTCCAAGGCTAAACAGATCGATGACAGCATTAAAAGGGCAACAACGTCGGGCAGAGATCATAGGGATGTATTAATGTGTGTATATGCAAAGGGGTTATCGGGGAAGTGGTGAATTGGACGTGACGATCCTATCAAACATCCCCATCTCGACTTTTCGAACAGGAACATATTTATAAGTTAGGGTTAGGGGGGTAGGGTTCGGTTGGATGTGGTTTTCATCCCATCATTCTGCAATAAATTTTACCCAATAATATTTGCATGTGTGTGTGTGAGTGGGGTTGAGTTGGTGGTTGGGGGAGTTAAACGCCACTTTCATCTCCCACCCTCCACGTTTTAATGCTAAAAACATCATATGCATCGTGTCCATCCACCCCAGGAAACACAAAGCAGTTATCAAACTAAGCCCAACTCTCACATACCACTCAATTAGGAACGTCTTAGAAACATCAATACGCGCATGCTTCCAAGTATTATTACGTCGCTACGAATCCTTGTCCGACCCTGTCGCACGTAAGTTTCATAAACCTAGGAACAACAGCTCGCTCGTTGATATCCATAGCAGTGCGCCCCACGGGCATCGCCACGACCAGAACTGTTGTCTACGCCCCTTGCAGTCGCTCGTGATCCTTGAGCTCGTCCTTGGACTGTTGCTGCCTCCCGTACTTGCGTTGGCTGAGGCTGTATAAAGATTAAGTCAGCCCAAGATGAAGTATAAGGCCGGGGGCGTGGCGAGAGAATGATTTTGTGGTCGGGTTTACCGCTGGGAGCATGACCGGCGGTGGTAGTCTTCTTTTCGAGGCTCTTCTCAAAGTCGGAGAACACTTTCGCCAGGTCCGAAGCCGGAGCCAGATGCAGAATGTCTGATTTCTCCCAGAAAGATTTTTGGAAAACGGTTGATGTGACCGGGAGGTAGTTATCCGTTAACCGATGACCAAGTTTGAGTTTTACTTACCTATGCAGCTGGAGATGTTGACTGGAGCGTTGCAAGAACTGGGGAGGCTGAGCGCCAAGGTCGTGTTTACTTTGATCCCGAGACTCGGGTCGTTCCTATCCCGGACAAGTATGCAAAGACACTTGAGGCTTTTCTGGAGGATGAGCTTGAGACTGGAGCAGCAATCCTGAGTAGGAACCCGGGCGTCACCGTTTACATAAGGGAGGCAGGTGGCAAGACCAACCAGTTGGTCTGTACACTCCTCCCGGTCTTGAGCATGGTCTGAACCGACGAAACCGGCTAGCATCACTAAGGTTACTGAAAGAAGGACAAGGTTGAGTGCCGAGGATGTCTTCTGTGAGGCCATCGTCTCTGAAAATGAAAGAGAGGTCAAGAGGAGGGGCAAGGGTCTTCGGAATGGACCGATATGATCGGTGGTGGGGGTCATATTTATGTAGTTGCTGTCGAGTCAAGGATCATGTGTGGCATAAATTATTGAGCTTTCTTCGTCGATACCGTTAGGTGGGAAAAACTTTTACCTTTCGAAATTCCTTGTTTGCGGCCCTTTAACAAGCTGTTACGTACGAGTTGAGCATAAGAAATTAGAACTCGTTAAAAATAACTTATTCATGTGGATGCTAGCAGCATTACAGTTTCGAAATTCATGAAGCCCATTGGAACCGTCCGACCCATGCATCAGTTCGAACATTATATCCGTAGGTTTCAGGTTTAGAGATATTCTAGAAGCAATGGTAGAAAACAAACGGGGGAAAGGGTTTGAATGCCCTCCCAGACATGACCAAAACTGTCCTAAAATCAACGAGTTTCCAAACCTTGTTACTGACTGCAATTGGCATAAGTCCTGCTGATGCACACAACATGATTCACAGATTAAAGCAGCAGAGTTGCAGCTACCGTGAGAAATGGGTTGATCTTCCTCTCAGTAGCCCCACCCCTAACAACTGCAACAACTAACATTCACCAACACATTGTGAAGGGACCACGATGAGAAATGAATCACAGTAGTCGTTTCACGTCTGTCTGGAAATTTTTTCCATGATGGATCTGCTAGTTTTGAGACCTAGCGGATGGACAATGCAATGTAATTCCCGTGAAAGAAAAATCATAACTAGTCGGCTGACGAGTCAGCCAGGACTTCCCGGATCAAAATACTACCGTACATTGAAGCCATGGATATAACAGGCATTACAGCGGAACTGGAAGAAGTATTTACAGGTCAAGAGTTAGCTCAACGACAGCGAAGCATGTCGGATATCAGATATTAGGAGCAGACCTTAATACGCGTTCTAATTTCTCAGCCTTCTTGTAGTCTTTCTCTGTGAGAGGCCCCGCAGGAAAAGCCATTATCTCCACGATGAGATGTGGGGTTGGGAGCTCATCAAACAGAGCCCTCACATTGTTGCAGCATACGCTTTCGCCGTGGGCACTCTCCCGTCTGATGTGGCACCCCTAGTGTGATCCAGAATGCCAATTTCAGAAACCCCCACCAAAAATTGAATTTCAGTAACTAAATGTAAAGTCTCATCTGAACCGTTCGTACCTTGTGGGAACTGGCATCTGTGAAGTGATCATCATCAGAAAGTAGGGATGCGATGGCCTTCAGAAGGCGTCGTCCTTCGGACTTTGAAGGTACCCGGTAGTTTCGGCGAAGCGTGCCCTTTGTGGTAGGATGCCACTTGCTCACAAATTTTCTCTTATCGGCAGCTTCCTTATCTGCTTCACGCCCAGAAAAGAAAACCCTGTTACCTACCTTCCAATTAACTAATATCTCGATGCATGTTCGGAAATCCAACAAAAACAAGTTCAGAAAATTCGTGTTTGTCTAGTATAATTGTCAAGCATTAATGTTTGTCCCATGGAAAGCATTAGCCTAGGTATCTCGAAAGTGAGTCAACAATAGCAAAGCATAGCATGTGGACCTTTCCAATTATTTCCATAAGCCTAGAACCTTATACCGCAGACTGACAGTCGATTTCCTACGGTAGCTTCCTTCGAACTCAAAAGCCCATATCATGAACGACAATCCACTCCATACAGCATTTCACAAGGGTTCGACTCACAACCAGCATTTAGCAAAGGATATTGAACCCGGGTTTAGTATGAGTTAATTCACTATCAAAACCACAACTACATCCGCAGATAAAGAAAATATTCTAGTTGTAGTGCTATGTTCACCACCCATTTTAGTGGTTTCTGCACCGTCTTAGGTCAATCTAGGACTCGAATCGACCAAGATCAACATGGCCCCGCAAAGTTTCTAAGCATTTTTCCTTTTCCCAGATTCTATTCTATAACTATACTACACAATCGTATAATTCCCACCCAAAAGAATCTAATAAGGTTAACCAGTCCTGAACCTGGATTCTTCATAAACTTGTCGACCCACTTCGAGAACCCCAAATCACCACCAGACTCGTCCCCAGTAGCAACCTCGCCGACCCCCAACTCTGCAACACCCCGAGAATCCAACAACAAGAGAGAGAGAGAGAGTCCAAACAGCTGTCAGGACCTCAACCCAGGAAAGAAAGAAGCCGAAAGATGGAAACTTGAACCAGACCCAGGAATCGAAACCACCTGAGACAAGCGGGTTTCGATCCGAGCCAGCGAGCCCGGCCTTGAGGAGAGCGTAGAAGACGCAGAGCCTCCCCGCCCAGACCAAAGGGGCTTCGACCAAGGAGGCGCTGACTGCAATGGAAGCAGCGGCCTTCCGGGTAAAACCCCGGAGCTTAAGGCAGCGCCGGCAATCGCTGGGGAAGGGGGATGCGGGCAAGAAGGGTGAATGGGAGGGAGGACGAGGGATGGCGGCGGCGGAGGGGAAGTAGCAGTCGTGGGTGGGTCGGGAGGGGGAAGAGTAGTAGAGGGCGGTGGCTCTGACGATGGAGAGGATCATTGTGTGACGATGGTAGGGTATGGGATGGGGATCGGACAGACAACGATCGGGGATGATGGCTCCGGTAATTATACGAGGTAAGGTCTGAAGTTCAGTTTATTTGTCAGGTAATAGAATCTGAGTTTTAAGTTGATTATCATTTATCATCCCAATTATATTATTATTAAAGAAAATAATAGACTTTCAGAAATATCAAGGGGTTACTACGACAGTGAAGTAAGAACAGTAAGTAGGTTGAAGGTTCGGTCAGTAGCCAAGCCCAGCCGGTTCGTGGCGTGTGGTGTTTTCGCCTTTCCACTCTTGTTGCTACTAGAGGTTGCAGGCAGTTGAGATCCACCGGCTCCCTGATATGCATATGGACTTTCTACAATATCCATCTCCGGCGAGTGGACAGCTAGACGGAGTCCTACAAACATAATAACTGGCCACGATGACACCTCTCTCGAGTACTGAGTCTTTTAAGTCGCCGCCAGGTACCAGAAATAAGATCTTAAACACCCCAGGAGTTTCTCACGAAAGCCCAACTCGCCACCGTGATTTTACTAAACAAGACAGCTCTCTGCTGCTAGTCTACGAGCAAGCACGACAATTCGCATACCTGGGACGACTATGTGCACTGGTTTTCTGCTAGCAGAGAAGACATCGTCGCCCTAAGAGATGAGGCCATTCAAGACAGGTTGGAAGGTTATGAGGGCAATGAGCAGCATAAGGACAAGAGCCACTCCCCATGCCGACCCCCCTGCTCGGTGGATAGCGCCGGGCTCAGATCCACGGATAGGGATGCTGAGCTGGTCATCCGAAGAGAGCCAGTGGACCAATATGATAATGAGCAGAGGTGAGATCACGAGCAAGCGTTGCAGGAGCTCCGAAGCGGTCGCCATGACTGCACCATAGACGATGTAGCCGAAGATCCCACCCAGGAGAACGGACACTGCAGTGACGATCCACTGCTCGGAGAAGTTGAAACCTGAAACGATAGTTCTAGCCGCGGAAACCATGAGGTTGCTCCGGAGGTGAAAACACAGCCACTAAAACTACAGTTGTCTGAAAGTGGAGGACAATCTTGGGTTGTCGTGTTTCACCCAAGACTGTCGGTTAAAACTACATATCTTTTGGTCTGAAAACACGCGAGCAGTGACATTTATTTTGTCAGTTTTACAGGACAAGTTCTTGTCCCCCACTTATCACACCACCTTGTTAAGCACAAAGCATATTATCTTCTTAGATACACAAACATAAATCCAAAGCTATTTACTCAAAAGGCATAAGCATATGACCTAGTTCGAAATCATCTGACCTCCTCCTGGATGATTGGGTTCATCGGCAGACTTCTCGTGGTTTCATATACTGAATACATCCTTGTCTCTTTTAGAAATGCCCAGAGTAATGTTAAGAGAGAAACAATCTTCCTTTTTCATTTCATCCGGCGGTACTGACAGCCAGTGGCCCTTGTGCGAAACGGTCACTACCTCCCGTCTAACTGTATCCGGGAACCTTATTCAGCCCTATCTTTCTTCATGGATAACCTCATATCGGCAGCATGACACCAACTAGATGAAAGGGAAGCGGCATTTGCAGCGAGCAAGTAGTTAACTCCAACCTCGATTTCTGATTCAATCAGCAGTCTCCTTAATTCCTCATCTCACTCAACAACCAGACCATGGTATCTGCGAGATGTGATGAAACTCCTTAGTATTATAGGAGACGGTCCCATCGGGATGGTCTTTATGATACTGTAAGCTTCATCAATTAACCCAGCCCTTTCAAGCACGTCACCAGCCCTTTGAAGCATGTCAACCGTTCATCCGTAATGCTCCAGGGATGGTTCAAGACCGTAATCTCCTTTCATCAATTGAAAGTACTTCTGACCTTTATTGACGAAACCCGAATGGCTACAAGAAGTGGAGATCACAGTGAATGCCAAGCTAGTTGTAGAGAACCAAAACTAGTAGAGAAACAATAAAAAGGCAACAACCGATCATACAAAGCGATGTAAACCGAGATCAACGATCTCCACAAGCCCCTCAGAGGCATTTCATCGAACATCTCCAAGCCATAACAATCTCATCAAACTCATTGTGATTATAAATTCATATTGTTAAATGGATTCTTGTTGTTAAGACGAATGAGTGATGTGATGATATTTTTGTACATAGTATAGAATGACCTTTTTTTCAAATAATAGGCACGCGTCCATGGATGTACTAAGAATCATATAACTGAGAAGGATGTTTTTGCAATTACGATTATTTTATGGACAATTGAATCAGACGCATCCTTTAATATAAAAAAATATATTATTCGTTGCACAAAAGTTACATAATTAAGAAATGCGTGATATTACGAAAGATATGTCATTTGTTACGCAATGAGCTACATATTTAAGAAAGACATGTCATTAAGAACGAAGGAGGCGTCTTTTGCATCGTCATGAAAAGACATTTATTTAATTTTTTAAATTGATCTTTGTGATGAAGGGATGCACTCTCTCACTCTCAATGACTATGTTGAAGTTTATTCGGAGTCTTTAATAAAGTGTTGAGTTCCCTTAATTTCATAAGGTTATTTGACGGATTTTTTTATGTCGATACATAAAGGGTCATGTCTCCTTATTTTCGTCATGTAACGAGAAGATGAAAAAATAATTAATACAGAATAAGTCATTACTCTAAAGGTTTTGAAAAATATTACTCCTTTAAATTTCTTGTAAGAACACTTAATTTTACCGAATTGACATGTTTATTCTTTTTTTATTACTCCTAAAGAGATATTATTAAATCATTTCCCTTCTACAACTTGATAATGAGTACAAATAATTTCTGAAAAAGAGTGTTACATGCACGACGTAGATTGAGATTTAATTTTACTTGTGTTCTTGAAATCCCGTCCATTGTCGATAGTTTTTGAAGCTTTCCACTATCCGTGAAATATTATCTCCAACAGTATCTACTCAGAAGCACCTCGCCGACACACTTGTCGCCATCAAGTCCATCCTTCACGGCCAACCCATGAGCCCCATGTCCATCCCAAACCTAAAAACACTTCCCGCAGGGCATGATCACGAAAGGGTACGAGAAACTATATGCATTTATTCCGTCGAAAAACCTTCAGCTACTCGGCCAGGTCGGGGCTATTCGTATAAGATCTTATCATGGTGTTCCAGGTGAATGGGGGCAGGGTTCCTGGGAAGAAGCTGCAGAAGAGTGAGGCGGCAAGGGGGATGGAGGTACGAGCGGCATTGTCCAGGAAATACGAGCAGCCATCTGCTAAGGAGCCAAGTCCACCACTGGCCTCCGAATGTGGTTTAGTCATGGCTTTTCCTACTTTCGTTTCATCTGCCTTGAAACTCTGCCCTGAAACTATGGTAGAGCATCCTCTCTGTCATCTGAATAAATTCTGACAAACGGCTCGACTCAGTCTACCTTCCTCAGTTGAACTAAAATTCGAAATTACAAGTTTGCAGCCGCAAATCTAATCTATGGCTCTATTCCAAAGGATACATCGTAATCAAGTAATTCTCTCTTCCATTTCTTGATGACTCCATGACACCTGCCTCAGTGATCAGCGCCGAGCGCTTCAATGATCATCTCTGAGACACATGAAAGTGATCTTGGAAGGTGCTTGTGGAGCATGAGCACAATTAGCCTGTGTTTGGGAGTCGGTTGAGAACCGAGTGTTCCGGCTTGTGTTCACACTCGTAGTCAAGATGTACGAATGCCCGTTCGACTTCTGGCAGCTTTTCAAGCTTTATCTGGAGGGTTTCCCCAATAGTATGGGCTTCTTTCAGGGGTATTTCCTCCGGTAGCTCGATGTCGACCTAGGCCAAGAGCGGAAACAACAGCAATATGCAGAGAGTTGTGTGGTTAATGTGCCCTTATCAATAATATGAATCAGTAACCGTCCAGTGTAAACCATCTCGGTGACAGAATTATTTTTGCTTTGGAAGCACTAAACTAGAAAATCCCCACTAAATGAACATGCTGAGAAATACTCACCTCCACGAAATAAAGCACACCGAAGGTGTAAGCACGGACGGTGTCGATGCGCTTGACATTAGGGTGCCTAATGACCAGGTAAGTCAATTTCTGAAGTACTTCAGGAGAAGCCGATTGTCCAACAAGAGAAACTGCACAAAGTTGTCAGGTCCGTTAACAGTATTGAGAACCAAAGGAGAAAAGGATAAGAATAGCTTTACTTTAGGAGGCAGACGAGTACCGGCATTTTCCATTACTGTCCCTGACCAATTAGTGATGGTGTAAAGTGCCAGGACGATGGCACCGGCAGGGTCTATCCACCAATAGTACTTATCTCCGAGAAGAGCTGCTGCTAGACCTACTACGTTCGTTATGACGTCGAAGTAGTGATCCTAAAAGATTATTAGCACCCCCCCCCCCCCCCCCCCCCAATTTAAAGGATGAGCAAAATGAATTTCAGTAGAGGGCTCAAACAAGGGGGAGGGGGTGTTAAAACGAAAAGTATGCAGTACCTTTGCATAGGCACGAACAATGTCATTGGGTGAGGATCTGCAGTAGAGCCAGAGACAGACTTTTACAACTGTCGCAGTTGACATGATCGTGCACAACCAAATTATTTGATATTCTGATAAATTTGTGGAACCTTCATCTTTGACCAGATCTTCTACTGCCTGAACTAGGATCTGGAAGCCTGAGCAAGCATAAAAGGCAAATACTCGTTATGCTCCAGCATGCAGCTGCAACAAAAGATTTATCGGGAAATGGTTCCCGAAAGGACCAGTCTCAAAGTTCAGCCAGAATCCATCTTGAATGAATCTTCAAATCTAGAGCAGAAATGCGCTGACATGGGCTATACGGAATGTTTCAGGGCAGCAGTAAGCTAAGTTTAAACCACCTCGGCCGCATTCACTAAATTCTACAACATCAATGAAGACCGAGATTGCCGATACAAATATAAATTCCACCACAAGCAAGGCCAGGGATACACAGAACGACTAGAGGAGACTCGAGGAGGAAAAGAGGATACCGAGAGTAGCCATCACGGCAGCGAAGATGATTATCCCAACAGGTTGGACCCTGAGTTTTCCAATGGGGTACTTGTAGACGTTAATGTTTTTCATGGAAAGATGAGTAAACCAGAGAATGCCGCCAGCCATTAGATCGAGCAGGGAATCCAGTGTAGACGCGGCGATAGCTATCGATCCGCTCTGTATCGTTGCGTATACCTGCCGGAGTGGGGAAACGAAACAACATAAGTCAAATGCTTAAGCCTGAATACTAAATCCACCGGCTGCAGAAGGAGCTCGGTCGCAGAATTACCTTGAAGGCGAGCAAGAAAATGTTGGCGAAGTTGGAGATCTTCATCGCCCATTCCTGCTGAGCCTGTTCATCCAGGTTCTCCTCGTCCAAGGTACCGGCGCTCATCAGGGTGTCGACCTCCTCGAACGACTTCAACGTGGCGAGCTGCTTCTCGTAGTACTCCTTCTCGCCTACATCCACAAAAACAAAAATCACAAGACTAAAAAGCCTAATGATCCTGTATCTCTGCCCTCCCCTTCCCTCCCTTCCCCTCCTTCACCATCATCAACAACTAGGATTTATCTTACCGGTGGTGACGCCGGAGCTCTTGGAGAAATCAATGTCGTAAGGGTCGGACTCGGGATCCATGCCGGCCTTGACCTTGTCGGGAAGCTTGGAGATGAAATCGCGGCGGAGCGTGGTGACGGAGTTCTTCCTCCAAAGCCTGCCGCTCCTCCTGCCGCTCCCTCCTACGCCGCCTTTGGTAGGCAAGAGCGGCGATGTCGGCCCGGAATCCTCCATAAGAGCTCGCTCCCTCCCTCTGCAGCCACACACGCTCTGCCACACCCGAACTGTGTTTAGTACTGGACTTTAATGAGAAAAACACAAGGACGAGAGAGAGAGAGAGGGATTGGGGATCTCCTGTGGTGGCGTTCCCATTATTTTTACGGTGTGGGATTTTCCAAAAATAAAGAGGGGGACGTCGGGATTTTAATTTCCTTAAATGGTGGGTTGGGGGGGAATTAGTATTTGGAGTATGATTTTTCTGGGCTTTGTTGTCATTTGGGGGTTTACCATTTTTGGTTAAGGACCGGGTGAAGGGTTGGTTGTTGGTTTTGTTTTAATATTAAATTAATTTGGTTTTTGTGGGGGATGGGGAGTGGAGAATCTACAATTTGCCAAAATAAGAATAAACACAAAAAAAAAAAGAGAGAGTTGGGTAGGGTGGGGGTGGAGATCGCATCTCTATGCACAACCCACGTCGCTTACGTTTTTGGGTGCATGTGGAATGACTGAGGTTTCTTACTTAATCTCCTATTAAATAAAAAAAAAAACCCAACCTGTCTCCATTAATCATCTCGCTATTAGGATTGGGGGGACCATTCACTTTGGGCCCATATCAAAAGCCCAAACCCAAGCTAAAGCCCAATACCACCGGGAAGGGTTTTTGAAAGCGAAACGTAAATGGGGCAAACGACGTCGTCAACCCCCCGAGGGGTTGGACAAAATTAGGGGAAAATTGAAAGAGACACAACGAGAGAAATTACCAGGTAATATAACACTGAGGACAATCAAGAGGGGTTGGCTTTGTATTTTTCATTGATTTTCCATGACTTATTCCAACCCATTTTTTTTTTTTAAATAAGAATTGGGAGTTGGGAGGTGGTCACAGCACGACTTTAGCGTGTTGGTCCTTTCCTCATCCTTCTTCTTCTTCTTCTTTCACGACCCCTTCAAATTAATTTTCTCTCGCGCGCGCGCGTGTATATATATATATGCTCCAGAATCACAATAAGAAGAAGAAGAAGAAGAATATTTAAAAAGTAATCAAATTCATTCCGCCTTTGAGTTTTGTTATTTGGGTGGGGTGCTACTTTAAGAGCCATGGAAATCGCGGGGATGGACGAACTCCTGGTGAAGTTGGTGATGTTCGTGGTGGTGCAGGCCCTCGTCTACTTCATCCTCTCCAACTCCTCCACAGTCTTCGACAAGAACGTCAAGAGATCCCTCAGCTTCAAGCCCGTCCGCTCCATCAGCATACAGAGGATGCTGGCAGCCATCTCCGACCTCCCCGTCGGAGTCGATTCTCCCACCACCCCTGCAGCCGCCGTTGTTAGGCCCGTCTGGGAGGAATGAATGAATTTCGGTGTTCGGGAAAGTTTTTTGTTTTGTAAAATACCAAATTCCTTTTGTTTGTAATAAGATATCGGGCAGGCATGTTAATATTATTAGCTTTGGCTTTTGTTAAAAAAAAAAACAAGGTTTTCGGATTCTGGAAATTCACCTTCAATTTAGAATTTAACAAAATGGAATTAAGCACGAGAAAAGTCAGATGTGGGGTGATCAAGTTTCTATCAAGCTAACCAGTCCGTTGTGCTAAAATAGACAACTACTCTAGAAAAAGCATCAAAATTATCACGAGTTCGATCTACAAAAACTTAATCTTCTTAACACCAATTCATCCGTAAAAAATTGTGAACTTGGTTCAACCTCTTGTCCTATGTTTTTCATAAACGAATTGATACGGGACAGGAATACATGACCAATACAGAAAAAGAAAGGGAAACAGTCACTAAAAGTTATGAACGGAAGGTAGGGTTTAGGTGTGTGACTGAAAATGGGACAAAATGGAATAAATGAAGATAGATCGAGAACAATCTCCACGAATACAATAATCATCACCCCGATAAAAGACTCGAATAATTCATTTGATCATGGATATAGAAACACCACTACAAATATGCAATCCGTACTTGAAATCCACCAAATATTAAAGAAAATTCACTCACTTCGAACGAAAGACACAAGTCTATGGCTTTGAAAGTCTGAAATCAAAAGTTTATTTTAAATGAATGATATGAATGACAACAACACTCATGCAAAACTTAATACGTCAAGCTTGTGACTTGCTTTGACTGATCTGAAGTACGACTTAATCGATGACCGCTCTAGTCGATGGTCCTTCACGAACTCGATTCCCGTTTCGCAAAATATTTATGAAAGTAATTGGAGCTCCTCAAATGCCACCATGTCGATCCATATATAACCAAAACCTCCAGAAACATGAGCATCTACTCATGTTCGAGGAGGGAAAATAAAAATGGAACCGTCTCACCCACTAATAACCAGCATACAAAAACATGTTTAAGCGATTTCATTAACTACAACACAGATCAGTTAATGAACGAACACTCGAGAACCGCAACCAAGACAAACCGATTGATTACCTACACACAAACAAGACCGCCCAAGTCTAAGGACGACCGAGGCAGACCTCAGCGAGTTCTTTCAGATGCCGGAGTTGGGGTTGTTCCCGGCAAGGATGAGGGAGATCTCCAGACCCCTGCTGAATGCCTGGTTGAACATGAGACGGGTCTGGAACGTAGACACGAATGGGAACCAAGAGAAGAGTGCGATGGGTATGAAGATGAGCATTCCCATCCCCGCGTCGTAGAGTCGGCCGATAGAGCGGACAGACTTCCAGAGGCCCAGCCTCTTCATCATTGGCTTCCAGGCAGCCGCTATCTGCACAAAAAGGAAGGGCGATTAACAGAATAAAACGACATCAATGGACAAGGCGATAAAAAAAAACACTTCTACATTCGATTTATTGTTCACACAATTAGATACCACGTTGTTATCACAATAATATTATCTGATCTGAAATCTTTATCTGGCATAGTAATTATACGAGGAAATGAACTCACAGATAGAATCCCCCATCCAGTCGGGATAAATGCCAATATACAAGCAAATATGTCGGGGGCCGTTAGATTCGTGAATACAATGGCCGCCACTAAACCAGCTACAGCCATCAAGAATGATATGCCTTGAACGAAGCGCAACAGCAGCTGGAAGTTCACAGATACTTTCTGGCTGAAGGTGAAAACCTATAGGAACAAACAAAAGGGACGTCATTCTGAGCCATTTCATGTATGACGGTTCACCATTCAAAGTCTTGCGTGACTAATCCGCACCTTAAACAGGAGTATAAGCCCTGCAAATACTACCCAAGATAATCCGTACACCTGTGAAAAATGTGCAGAAAATTACCGTTATATAAAATCGTATAATCACGCAGGCATCCGTATTCAATCCCGTACTACTTAATGTAAAGCAGCATCCACATTGATTCCGGATTTCAGATACTCAGAAGTCTGATTCTCAGATAGGAGAACTTTTAAGTGAATCAACTTCGCAAATGCATCAATCACTAACAGAAATTGTGTTTGACCAGAAACACTGAGAATAAAGATTTTTACCGTCAGTGACGTGTCATTTCCTTCTAGTTGCAGCTTGTACACAATACCGTACTGGAAGATGAAAAATCTCAAACTCAGCAGAGTCTCCATCACCCTTCCACCAAAGGTCCTAATATGGGACTACACCAAGAAGAAAACACAAAATAAATATAAATAATGCTTTCTGTACACGTACAGAAAAGAACAACTAACATTTTTTAATTCTATTTTTCCAATAGAAGAGAAGAAAAATCACTTCCAAGCGATGCAACACCAAGTTGCAAATAAAGCAGACCATAGTGAGGGGAGGGGGGGGAGGTGTTAAGAAGTACCAGTTCATCCTCCCACCAAGCCTCCCAACTTTCCGCCCCCTTAACTCCAATTCCACCTCTATAGAAAAGCCAATTTGTCCAGTCCCTGAAGTCTTCCACCGTCCTGAGAAAGAAAACAGGGTAAATCCCAGTTTAGCAGCAGCCTCCTCTTAAATGTCCTTTACCGATTTAGCATTGTGGCATGGAGGATTCCAGTAGCGTTATCAAATGTGCACATACGGACGGCCAATGCATTTAAGACAGGAAATAAAACTCACTTCTGCCATTCAAATCCAGATGGATTAAACAGATATGGGGCAAACAGCCAAGAGAGGGCCATAAACCAACTGCTAATTGAGAGAAGAATGTAGCCAATAGCACCTCCTGTGTTATAACCATATGCAAGATATACCACCAGCAAGAGAACAACTTCCAATCTGTGAAGAGGAAAAAGAAGCTCTATTACAACCTGCATTTATATGCGTGCATATGTGCATTGTATTGTGTTTATCTGTGGACATGTGTGAGAGAGAGTACCCTTTAACAAAATGGCTGCGAGAATAGAGCCTATAGTTCTCAGAAAATTTAATGTGTCTAACCACAAAACCTCTACCAGTGGCTTGATACTGCAGACAAGATTAACAAATACGAACAGCATTCAGGCCATCATAGAGATCCGAAAATGAGGAAAAGTAGATTCTAGAATAGATTAAAAAGGAGAATATAGTGGAGGAGAGACCCCAGCACCGCCATGAAGTATGGTGCGACCAAAGTAATGAGTCCTTGTTCCCAGCGAGAATGTGAAGAAAACAGAACAAAGCTGAAATTGCATGGTTATGAAACTGACGACAGCCTACAAAACTCGAAATAAAAAATTGGTATAAATCTTCACATACAGTTTCATTGCTAAAAATATTGAATAACAGACGGACCATATATAGAAGCAATACCAGAGTCTTAAGAGAATATCATTTTAATATTAACAAATGCCCAGAACATTGAAGATACAGTGCAGAAAGCAGACATTCTTAAATAAATAGCCAATGCCCCCAATCATCAAGCACACTTCACAGGAATCTGAGCTTGGATTAGGCAGCAACTCTACAACAGTTCCATGCCAAGTAGCCCTAAATCTGTTAGGGTATCAAGCATGTCCTGCTCCATTTATGTCATTAATCTTTAATGTTTAGCCTTTGCCTATAAGTTCAAGGTATAGAAGAACTTCTCAAGGTATACTATGAATTGAAAATGAAATACCATCAGACAGCTACCCAACCTTGCCATGAAGTTACAGATACCTGATTACCATTGTTCTTATTATTTGAGTGGTAACAACTTTGTAACACAGATGATATAAGTAACCCCAAATGAGAATATAAATCACATTTATGGCAACAAAACCATACAACCAGAACTGTAAGCTGAAAAAGTCGTGATTTTTACCCTCAGAAAACCCTGCTCCAGAATGAAACACAAAATCATGGGCACAGCTGTGAAGATGCCAATTTGGAGGAGAAATTGTGTATTTAAAGCAGAAGTCAGGGCAGTGTTATCTGTTATACCAGCTCTATCTTGTAACTGCGCACCGATACCAGAAAGAGCCTGCAAATAATTCAAATCATCACACTTAAACTTGGGACCATAAATACTTGGAAATTCACAATATGCTATCACATATGGAAAAAAGAAAATATAGTAACTGATTAACAACAAATAGCAATATCTTACATGAGTGCACAACAACATCCAAAGATAGTGGCATCCAAAGACAAGGTTGCAGACAAGATGGCCAAGGAAGCACTCAACCGGGAGGAGATTCCTACCACTTTTGTATTTTCCCCGGACATTATTTTGGACACTCTACATGGGGACATCCCATGTGCTAGGACTTCCGTAACCTAAACCCAAACGTCTATCCTAATGTTACCTTCCTTGCTAACCAAAAAAAAAAAAAAAAGATAGTGGCATGCATCGATAACACCTTCAGCCCAGCAGCTGTCCAAAGACCTCCAATAATTTAATTCACTGGATGAAGACACTCTTCCTTCTAGATGATATCACTATCTGAAAATCACAGTTCTACATTTTCGAGTCCTTAAACTATTCCAATGAAACAACTAAGGAAAATCTTCATCAATTTCCCAGGGGCACTTGCTATGATGCAAACAATAGTGCCATAATCTCACCGAAACATCTGGAAGCATGGTATTCATTTAGGGAAGACCTTAAGTAGCACATTTAGACCCCTCAAGTTCAACCGGAACACTTGCAACAAAAAAAGTTCTGTTGGAACAAAGTTATCGCATTCATGTTTCAATTATACATTCAAACTTTATGGAAAACTCAGCAAGACATTTCTAAGATACTGATAGGGAAAAGACTCCAGTTTCTAACAAATTCCACTAAAGCATCAGGACCTCGCATAATGCTAGAAGCACAACAAAAAGGAAAATGGATGTAACAGAAGCAAATTTTTCTTAGCAACAACATATAGACAATCTCACCAAATACGTCTTCCCATAAAGAAAAATGTAGACAGTCAGCACTGTCAGCTGCAATAAGGAAAAGAATAGAGTCAGATCTTCGATTAACTGACTTTTGCTGTCATGAAGCACCATAAGTTATTTGGCAGCTCCCGGGAATGATGATCTTCCACATCAACCAAGAAGGGTACCGATAAGTAGAAACATGGGTGGAGAAGGAACCAAAGTTTTAACCCTCATCAAATGTTCCATTTAAATAATTTCAAAGGCTTGATGATGTGCAAATGTGCAACGAACTTTCCCACAGCTGACCAACAATAATTCCAACAGAGAATGCTGGAACTCTGGCTTATCACTTCTATCCTAAGTATATCGGAAATGAATACAAATTGTTGAGGTTAAGGCAGTAAGACGTACCATGGTGCAAAAGTAATATCCAACTGTGGTAAAGTAAAAGGACATCATTCGAAAGAAGTCAAAGAGCCGTCCTAATCTGTACACATCACGACTCAGAACTTGTTCCCCATTACCACCAGCAACTTTTCCTTCAAATAATGCAATTTGATTAAGTCCAACATCTCGTCCTTTTCCAACCTGTCAGTCAGATTATATATTAGGAGAACCAGCAGGAAATAGAATGATAATAAAGTACAAGTGTTGCATATTACAAATATGAGATTCTTACTTGAATATACTCATGATGAGTTATATTTCCTTGGCGTAATGTCGAGTTGAAACCTGATTTAGTATAAAAATACATGTCTTCAGTAAGATAACACAATCGATAAAGCCATTGGTTCTTACAAGGGCTACAACTAATCATGCTAAATTTGTAGTTCAAGATTAAAGATCCTGTCACTTTTCCGAGGAATGTCGTCCTGACTATTAACTTTCAAAGTGCTTATTTATATCCTCTTCAAAGCATTGGAAAATTCCTCTTTGATTGAAGATGACAGAAATTCACTGAAAGTAATCAATATATAATAACATCAACTCAAAATTACCATATTATAGATGAAAAAGGGAGGATGCACATAGCTCTTGCCATAAATTAAAACAGCATGCGTGGGACTAAGCAAACTCATTCTGGTCTTAAAGCATTTATATGACTAAGCAGTGACATTTTAAATACATCGCATCTGTCATGCTGAATAAGTTAGGTTAAGCTGTAGTGTCTAAAGATATACCAAGCAAAACATCACATTAACTTTTACTTGAAAGAAATACATCATACCTGAATAGATATCTTCACTAATGTTAATAACACGAGAAGCCTTGCTGATACCACCTCGAGTTATATGAAACACTCTATCGAAGACATCAGGATGACCATAATGCATACGAACCCTGAAAACAAGAAGTATATATTTGACAGGTTCCAAGTAATTGGTACATGTAAGGACATTTTAATTATGTGATAACACTCACTTCAGCGGATTAGCAAGAACACGCTGCCCCATAGTCACAAAGCTTGATTCCTGATTCGACATGAATGAAGCTAACGAGGACACACTGTTTATCCATGGACACAATAGACCGAAAGTATTGTCAGCAGCTTTTCCATATTTACTACATAGCCTTTGTTCGAATGCATACAGTAAACAGACTAACTACCTTCCAGTAAAAACATGTTCTCTGACACCAAGGATTGTCGGAGGACGAATACCATGCTTATGGTGGAACTCTTCTAGAAGGTTTCTCATTTTCAATGCCTCTTCAAAATAGTTGTCCTACAAGATTCACAGAATTCTTACATACACACACACACACACATATATGTTTTAAGCAAAAGTTGACTTTTGTTTCTTCAAAAAAGGGTTCCATATGCTGGTTATTATATCCATGACCTCATCCACAAATCGACTTTTGCAACAAAACCAGTATGAATTATGCTTGTTTCGTTAGCTGCTTAACCTCATGATCCAAACACAACCAAAAGACTAAGGGGCTATAGAGATCAAGCACACCTGATTCATGTCAATTGTTTGAACAGCATTCCCACGAGTAAATATAATGGCGTGGTTTTGATTCTCAGGCTTTCCCTCGCCCAATTTAGGATTTCCAGGCAATTTAATAGAGTATATCTCCTGGAAAAGAAATCATCAGCAGGCAACTTTAGGATACCACATCACGTACAAGCTGTATTCACCCGAAAGTGGCACAAATTGAATTAGGAAAAGGGTTCTGAAATAAAATATGGAATGAATATAAACTAACCACATCCTTCCCATTGATGTCAGCCTTCACAAGCTTCGAATAGAAGTCTTTGTGAACCTTCCCATCCTTCAACGTCTCAACCTCATCAATGAAGGCAACACGCAAGGCTTCATTCCTGCAGAAACAATTTAAGATAATTACAAAAAAAGGTGTTGACCTAAATATTGAATTGATTTTACATGTCCAAACAATAATATTTCTTAGATGAAACTAAACAGAATACATGTAAATATCAAAATGGTATTACTTCTGCATTAAGAGTGCAATATCCGTGGCCTCAGGCTTCTGCTCCTCCTTCTGTTTTCCATATATCTGACATGTCACTACATAAGTAAACTTCAGATCCGCTTGAGCCCGGGCTTCAGGAGAAAATTCAAAACCTTGAGTGTCAGCAGCATCACTGCTAGGAATTGCAGCTTCAATGTCTGGGATTGCAGAACGAAAATAAAATTGACTACAAATTCTGACGCAGAAGAAATTCAAAGTTGAAAACATCAGCAAAACAGTAGAATAAATGAACCTCCAGCACTAAGTCTCTCCAAGTAGCTCTGTAGCATTAGGGCCTTTCTATAGTACATCATTCCACGAACTGCAAGTTCCAGCACAGAAATAGTTAATCAAACAGTACATATATATGCAACCTTACCCTTGTAACTAATTGCATGGTTGTTTTCCAAGCCTCAAAAGATAAAACAGCTACAAGGCAAAGCAATTTTCGCACAAATAGTGAAGAATGATAAGACAATTTCATATTTCTCTAACTGGTTGAAGAATTAATTTTAACAGTATCAAATCGTGATAGAGGCAACAATTAAGAAACTATGAATAACAATTATAATAAGGTCCCCGCTCCCGTAATCCAAACAAAACAGCTCAACCACATAAGGAAGAAGAATGCTGTGAAGATCAGAACAATAGTTCCTGGTATAAATGGCAACCCTGTGGTCAAGATTGAAGGGATACCAGTTCTTGCTAATGTTTGCCCACGGTACGAGGCCCAAAAACGAAGTTCACGGATATCATTCTCACTCTCAGCAAAATCTGATTCCACAGCATTTTCATCTCTCCCTATCCGAGTAAGGAAATTCTTCCACTCATCTGGCAAATTTGTTTGTACAGTAATCAAATTACAGTTTGCTGTTAAGATTCCCAAATGAATAGAAGGGCAAGAATGCGGTCAATGATGAATGAATTTAAATATAATCCAAATGGACAACTTTTATGCCTTAAATCCAACAGGTATGACATTCACACAGCTGCAGGAGGCACAACCTCTCAAAAGATTCACTAAATCTCAGTGCACAAAAAGCAGGCTGTTTTTTTCATAACAATTAATTGAAAAAAAAGAGAAATATCCTGTAAACAGGTTACAAACGAACTAATTGATTCATAGCATCAGAAAATTCCACATAATTTGTACTTGATAAATAGAAATTGCCTTGAATGAATGATCCATTTAAATAAAATATTTAATTGTTGAAATCTCCAAAAATAAAAGACAGCTGATCCAACACAATTTATTCATAGACAACTTACAATCCAATTTTTCTTTTTTTGGTAATTAAAGAGGGTGGCATTAGAAATAGGCATTTGGGGTTAGGTTACAAGAGAAGCAGCGCATGGGATATCCTCATGTAGAGTGCCCAAAATGAAACTATAGTGTTGCTTGATCAAAATCGCATATGAAAACGTTAAAAGAAAGAGAATTGACTACCTGGAAATATCTTTTGGAGATAAAACAAAATGGAGATGCCATCCTCATTTTTCTTCTGGAGTTCAGATAAACTATAAAGAACTACCTCAGAATAATATGGGGTAAAAACACTGCAAACAAATCAGAGAAGAATCACCATCATCAACATTGCAGTACCAATTCAATGTATTAGAAAGTGTGTCATATTGAGTGATTGCCTGAAGGACATCATTTCACGGACTGGTTTAGCTCGAGGCATTCGCATGAATAGAGAATTAGTGAAGAATTCCAGCCTCCGCCTAGCCTCAAGATTTTTCGGAATATTTGAAGCAGAATCTTTGATTGTTAGCAATGAATACAGCCTCTTGACTTGAAGTTTCTGAGATATTTTCAAATCCAGAAGTTACATGTCAGATCGACAGCATAACATATGCAGATGCCAGTATAAACAACAACATATTACCAGCTCTGGATCCGTTGGCCACTTCAAGTTCGAAAATAAACGTCCTTCAGTTCTGGCTTTAGATAACAAATTCCATGTATCGAAATTTTCCCTGCATATAATAGAAAACAAACTTAAAGAAGCCCAATAGGTTTCCAATTATTATCTAATGAACGTATCCGAAAGCAAAATAACCTCAGATTAATGGAGAGAACATCATAACGCAAAACATCATAGAGATCCAGAACTGCCTTTATAGCTCCTTTCTGTAAATCTGGTGTTTCAGCCTCTTTCTGCAGAGATCAGTAATGTTAAGAAAGAAAGAACAATATACCACAATCAATTGCAACTCCGCAGCAAATACAATAATCCACATAAAAAGAGGCAGCTAACTATAATAACAATTACATCTCCTGGGAGGACGGAGATGATTTGAAAGTAATGTAATCTTAGGACAGTAATAGAATCACTATTTGATGATTCACGTGCACACGTTTCCCATTTTGAATGGACCTTTGCTGAACAAACCGGGCTAAACAAAATTTCCTTGCGCAGTAGCTATCAAGTTCCCTACATCACTCATACAAATTTCTGGGTCACCCATAAGAAGTAATCATGAGCTAGCTGAACTTTCATTCATAGCAATTTGAGACAGTAATGTTCAACTCGGAATTTCAAACATCTTTGGTAAAAGACATTCTAAAGAGAATTGAATTGAGCAAAGGACAAAAGGCATGCTAAGCAAAACGAACTAGAAACAAAAACACTTTAACATGAGGATGCGCATACACCAAAGTACAACTAAGAAGGCATGCAGCCAACAATATGCTCGTGAGCAGAAGTGAAAAAAAAAACACAAACCAGAACTCCCATCACGGCAGTCAGTCTTGTAATCAACAGGGACAGCTTATTCACTTGAAAATCGACATGGAAATTTCTCTTACGTGACTCAATGTCCTCGTATAGTCTCTCAACCCTGGCATAACCAAACTTTTATAATGAGGACTCGATGATCTTTCCAACATTTGATTTTTTAGCACAGACGAAAGCGCATACCACATCCTTCCTTCTCCATCCAAGACATCAGACAGAATATATTTGATGGAATAAAAACATTCCTGGACAGCATACTTCATGTAGTCATCTTTGCAAATCCTCTCCCAGAGCTCATCAGAGTCTCTACTTTCCATGGCGATATCTTTCGCAAGAAATATCTGCATGAACTCACTTATCATACCAGGAACTAAGAAATCTGAGTAAAGCTAGCTGGGAAAAGTTGGCCCACCTTGCTTGCAAGAAGAAAGAGAGGCCACTGTACCAATGGAAGTTTCCAAGAATTTTTAGGCATGGTCATCAACTCCATTTCTCTACGAAAAAGAAAATGTCAACCAAAATGCTCAGCCCGTAAAATAAAAAACTTGGTTGAGAGGACATAACTTACTGATTAGTGATGTAATCTTCCTCCCTGAGATTTTTCACTATCTCATTCCAGAAGGGTGAAAAATGAACAGCATTCAATTTGTTCTTTTGTGCAAACTACAATCATTCAAAGCTCCTCAATCATTACGAATTTGATATGGCATTGACAAGGTATGAGATTAATATCTCAAAAGCCAAACAACTATGAGGATAATTAAACAGTGACATGAGAAGAAAACAGCAAAGCTGCTAGTCCAAGCATAGATTTGGCAATGGAAACTTGCATTCAGAAACATACTTGCCCAAGATTTAGGAATCAAGCACCTAGCTATACAAACAGATGCATCTACACTACTAAACTACCTATATGGCTCCCAGCAACCAAGCACTTTTTTAACCCCTCTCATGGCTAAATGCAGGTTGCTATTGTGTGAACTCGAGGAGACTACAATATCGCACATCGCGAGGGGGCAAAACATGGTTGCAGATAGGCTAGCTAAGGAAGCTCTCGACCGGATGACTCCTAGGACTTTTGTTTATCCTCCGGATTTCATTTTGGATTTGTTGCATGAGGACATTCCTTGCAACATGGGATCTGTAACCTAAAACCCTGGATGATTAACTAATGATGTGATTTACTAAGTAATTTGAATTGGAGACTGTCAAAAGAGCATACCAGCCAATGGTGCAAGGTTATTCACAGCAAGTATGGCCGTCAACTAGAAAGAAGAAAGCAAGGCTCAAATATATAGAAAGCACTCAAAGTTGGAAGGGACCTCATGATCGAGGGAAGAAGATTCTTTGTTAAGAATGGAAAAGACACAAACTTCTGGGAAGACGATTGGCTAGGATGCAGGAAATTAAGAGCTATGGTTATAGGACCCCTAAACAAGGATGAGGTGTCCAGGAAAGTGGCTGATTACTACAACGACAACGGATGGACCAGAATAGGAGCGGCTAACCTACTGCCCAGCAGCACATGGAACCATATCACAGGCATGACACTAAACAACAGTGACTCAACTACTGACAAGCTGGCCTGGAAACCATCTGATAACGGGGAGTTCACACTGACCTCAGCCTATGCCCTAGCACATGCAACAGATGGAAAATACCCGGATGTCAATCTGCAATGGATTTGGAAGCTGCCAATTTTGCCTAAACAAAAAATCCTCATCCGGCAAAGTTGGTTCAATAGATTACCAACAAGGGATCTACTTAAGGACAGAAACATTATCCAAGATAGCATCTGCCCAGTATGCGAATGGGAACAAGAAACGGTACTTCACGCTCTAAGAGATTGCCCAATTGCCCAAGCTACATGCCAGCTCTTCCAAGCACCAAACACTGCCACTGCCTATTCAACAGAAACCATCCAACAGTGGCTAAAAGGAAACCTAAAGGCCAATACAACAGTGCTGCACAGATATAAAGGAATTCAATGGAACATACTCTTCACATCTATCATTTGGCATCTATGGACACAACGGAATAGCATTGCCTTTGGCAAGCCAGACAAGAACAAGGATACACATGCTCAGATTATGCAGAGAGCAGCTGAGATACAAGCAAATCTGGGGAGTAAGAGGTATAAAATGGACCAAGCTATATCAGGAACACTAAATAGCCAATGCGGAATTTGGAAAGCAGACGCCAACCTACCATACACCCTAAATACAGACGCAGCAATGAAAGCAAATGATCTAAGTGTGGGACTAGGTGGAGTAATCAGGAACCAAAGCGGGTGCTGGATTAGAGGATATTGCGACAGGAATCCAAACATGAGCAGCCTGCTTGCAGAAGCCACAGCACTATACAAGGGTCTACAATTAGCTACAAACTTAGGGATCAAACAGCTGGCCATCCAAACAGATGCCATAAGATTAGACAAGTTCCTAAATGCAGAAGAACCTCCTCAACCTATAATCGCACCTATTCTAGATGAGTGCAGGTCGCTATTGGGTGATCTCGAGGATTTCGCAATCGCACACGTCGGGAGGGGACAAAACAAGGTTGCGGATAAGCTGGCCAAAGAAGCACTCAACCTTGAGGAGATCCCTACCACCTTTGTTTTTCCCCCAGATTTTATTTTGGACACCCTACATGGGGACATTCCATGTGCTAGGACTTCTGTAGCCTAAACCCCAAACGTTGATTTTAATGCTACCTTCTTTGCTTACCAAAAAAAAAAAAAATGATGTCTACCCTTCACTACAAAAAAAAAAAAAAAAACATACTTGACTAAGCTATTACCTGATCAGGAGAATTGTTTAAGGCCCTGTAAAAAAAAGCACTCGGGAAAATGAAAAAGTTGGACCACGATGAAAGCCACAAACAAATATTATAGTGCTAAAGTCAAGCGAGTTAACCTATCTTGCAGGGGAACATGGAGCGTTTCCACGAAAGCGGAAGGAAATTGTTCAAAAAGACTATGGACAGATTCCAATGATCTGATCTGAAAAGATTAAAACATGTTTATAATTCTACATGTCAAGCCAAATCAAATATTAGGCAGAGATAGAAAACTAGAACAAAAAATACCTCTCCAAGATGCTCATGTGCACCTAATAGGAAACCCCATATGGCAGATATGACGGTATAGAACACATAAATATCCAAAAGGTATATCTGGAGAAATAAAAAAGATATAAATTCAGTTATATCCAAATTACAATTTATCCAAGAAAAGGTAGCCATGCCAGAATGATATAGCAGAAAATTCCTTATTGGGTGCAAAAACACCAGATAATAATTATTTCAGGCTAAAGACAGATGGAACCTTCCAACAAACGTGTCTTGCATTTTCGGCTGTACATTAAATCACTCCCTATAAGCTCACCATTAGGCCAAAGGGTAAGGCAAATTCTCCCATCATAGAGTGATAATCCATGGACTATCTATTGAATAGAGCAATTCACGCTCCAGCAATTGAGACACAGGCAACTTGGGACAACAATCGTTGGAACAAGGTCTCTCATGTAAAATTGGAAGGTGCTAAAGGAGATCGACATCTAGTAATGATTGGCAATACATGGAGAGGTTCTAGTTTCAAAGTCCACCGGAAAGAAGGAAGGGAAATGGGATGATCATTACATCAATTTATTTCAATTGAATCAGAGGCCTTCTACCAATAAAGCAAAAAGAAATCACACAATGAAGATTGCCAAAAACACCCAAAGAGTTGCCATCAGACATAATTCTAATATAGTCAATCTCTTTGCACAAACATTGACCTTAATTCATATTGAAAAGAATAGAACGAGACTGATAAACCCGTTGCTTCTACACTTAAAACATCCATCAATAACCACAACCATCATAATTAGCAAATAAAACTATAACTTACACAAACAACAGGTCCCCACAAGCTAGCAACAGTCAAAGCATTGTGGTTATCTGCAACAAAAAATAATTGTCAAATAATGATTCCTGACATGGGGACTGCATGGTTCTAAACAACTGGCGAACAAGGTCAATCCCTTGCCACATGAGAACACACTTGCCATTTTCTTGCCATGTCCAACAAACAATGCGAGTTATGCAACAATAAGTGGATATGGTAGCCAACCAAAACTGTCTCCGCCAAAGGACCCAAATAGAAATTTTCCATCTGAACTACAAGAGCAGGAAACCAAGACAAACTACAACAAATAACAGTCTGAACTTTTATCCAACTATGATGGTGATATGAATCATTTTGTTGCGATTACGCTCCATCAGTAGCATATCCTCTATAGTATCCAATGTAAGTTAATCCTCAAAAACACCTAAGTAAAACTATATTCAAATTAAAGGTAAAAATTCATAAAATAGCAACTTGTCGTACATCTGTGCAGATTCAATATGAGATGAAGTACTTTTCTTCTCTAACAACTAACTCATATATGTGAACCAAAATATTAGGTTCCTGTTTCTACTTGATCAAATCCCTGTTGAAAATAAAAATTGGCCATTAAAATGTAACCGTGAACTGCCAAGAATAGACCGGAAAGGAGCAAGTCTCCAGTTTTAGTCAGAAGTCAAATGACCAAGAGACATGAGACAAGCTTGCTGTTAAATCATTATAATCACTGACTTAACTACTAAACTAAAACAAAACTTTTGTCACCATTATGTTTGTATTATGCAGTATGTCCAAAGAGTAAGCAGTAGCCATAAAGTTCAGACCACATAATAAATAACACACGGCATCAAAAATTGGATGGGAAAATGATATGGTGGACAGAAACCATTACTTTGAGAAACAAAATCATGCCACGAATAGATCAGATTGTTTTCACCGATGATAATTCTGGTTGGTTCCACCAAAGGCCTTATCTGCATGAGTAACCAAAAAGGGATCATTCCTCAATAAAAACATATTATAAAACACAATATCATTAGTGGATGATGGTTGACATACCTGCAGAAAGTAAGCGAAGAGAAACTTCGCAGCCAAGACTCCAAGCCAAAATAATGTGTATCTGCAATAAGGAAACTGTATCAATCCCTAGTATCCATCAGAAAATTCCAAGACACTATGAAAGATTGATTAGAGAAACAACATTTTATATTCTCATTCCGTAGAAATTGTTAATATCAAACTGCGACGGTGCATATAGCAATAGTAATTAGTCTAGTAGGGGGAGGATGGATACACACGCACACGCATGCGCACACGCAAACATGTGCATGTACTAAGCAGTCCATTATCATAACACCAAAAAATGATCAATGGCTCCCAGTAAATGAAGCAATATCCTGCAACAAAAACTACTCCAAGGACTACTTACCCGTCCAAATCTAATTGGAACTCAAAATCACCAAAAGTTTCTTCTTCTTCTTCTTCTTTTTGCTATTTATTTATTTTTTTGATTTTTTCATCAAAAGAAGACAGTACTGCAGTAAACTTTATTTGCAAAGAACTCAAAATATAATTTTATAAAATGAAGTAAAAAGCAGAAAGAAAAATATTGACCCAACGATGGGGACTGGTGTCCTCAAATATCTAATAGCAGAAAAAATACTCCACAATAACAAAGGAATAAGATGGTACTTGATAAAATCAGTCGTCCTCTCATACATGCCCCGCCCAACATAGTACCGCTCCTTCAAGGGCAAAGAAAGAAAGGATTTAATTGTCAGCTCAGACATCTAAGATGCATCGTAATTCAGAAATCAGCAAGAATAAAAAAAGAAATGACCTGACGCATCCATTTGACAAAGCGAATCAAAGGCCAGTGATCACATTGATTTGTTAGCCTATGGCATGCTGGTATTCGCATCAACAAACTAAGAAAAACCTGGAATCCCCCGTATACAATAATGATAATCAGATATACTTTGTAAAAGATCGAATCTGAAGGATTTCTCTCCTGCAAAGATTTCCTGTAACACAGCAGAGAGAAATAAAGAAATGGTTAGAACCGTTAGTAGAGTAAAATGCTTTAATTAAATCATGCTGGGGCATAAGACACTTACACGTATAGGAAAGTGATGAAAACAGAAGCGACGCCATACCACATGAACCGGAGAAAAATACGGGAGACAGCATGCCGCCTAGTTGTTGCATAGGCACCATACATCATTATGACATCAAGCACACCTAAATAAAACATACTTTTCAATAAGAGGTGAAACTAACATTCATAAATTGAATTAACCATAATTAACAAATTAGCAGAGGTTTAGACATACTTTCCATAAAATTCATGATAACAAATGTTGGACCGAGACTTAGAACATCCCTTAAGGTCTTGGAATCGAATCGTTCATTATTAAAGGCAAGTACGCAAAGGCCCTGAAAGAATTAGAACAACAAATTAAAGACAACTTCATAAGACCTTTCCTAAGAAACTGGAAAGAAAAGATCCAATCCAGAGAATACTGGATACATATACTATGCCA
The DNA here is from genome assembly GCA_023653495.1 of Melastoma candidum. Taxonomy (NCBI): domain Eukaryota; kingdom Viridiplantae; phylum Streptophyta; class Magnoliopsida; order Myrtales; family Melastomataceae; genus Melastoma; species Melastoma candidum. The sequence goes on from CM042882.1 coordinate 24,238,019, forward strand.
GAATTACTGAAAAATTATATAAACTACCACCCTGGAAAGAAAAACATGATCCACCCTAACTAGGAAAAATAAATCATCTGAATTTGGGCCAAAAGTTCGTGTTCAAGGCCACAGCATCATTGAGCATTACAGAGCATCATCGAGCATTATAGAGCATCATCTACTGACATGTTCAGACAGCAGTGGCAAAAAATGAATTCAAATTATGTACAACGAGAACTTGGTTCACTTTGCAGCTTTGAGATAACTGGTTCGAAATGAAATCATCAACATAATTTAATGGAGATAACCTGAAACATCATAATGAGGAAGATCCAAAGCCGATGGAAACTGTGATAGAGATGAAGAAATGTCCGGTGTTCAACAAAAGATGTTTTTCCCTGACGCTGATTCCCACTTGTTTTCAAAAGAATCTGCAAATAAAATAAAAATTATCAAAATGACCACCTTTATGGCAAAAGTCTTAACCATCCATCCAAACTCACATGCTACCACATCAATGAACAGCATACCACTTATGTTCATTTTCAAGCAACAAATGTCAAGCACTAAGTCCTTTTTTTTGAGGGAAGGGGGGGGGGGGGGGGGGGAATGAGCTTGTTGCTTTGACTCTATTAAATCTATGAAAGATAACTGTTTATCTCCAAATCCGTTGGTCTACCAGGTTGTCTCTAGTATCCTCCTCTCTTGTACCAGTCAATGCCAATAATAGGATGAATTGAAGGAAAGGAGATCATAAAGATATTATTCCCTAGCAATCCAAATAGATGCAGAGATCTACTTCACTGCATGAAGGGAGTAAATCACCTCCCCCACTAATCTCTCGTGTTGTGAACAATTGCAGAGCTATTAAGTGACTTAGAGGCAACATCCATCACCCACATTTCCAGGGGAAGGAATCTAGTGGCGGACAAGTCGGCTAAATGAGTGAGGCATCAGGAAGAGAGTTCCATCACCTTTTGTTTCTTTTTTTGGTAGATAAGGATAGTGTGCATTCGTAAGCGTTTTAGGGTCATTAGGTTACAGATCCAGGAATGCATGGGATGTCCTCATGCAGCAATTCCCATCACCTTTTGCTATCCTCCGGATTTTGTGATATATGTACTACATGGGGATATATAAAAAAAGAACAAGTACACATTTAACACCACCACATAAAAAATTTGATCCCTTTCATAGATCGATGTCCAGTGGTCAAAATTGCTCTCGAGACAGCCTTATCTTTTTCAGAACAACACCAAAGAGAACAGGAAGAAGTTTCTCTAACAGGTTCAGAGACAAACCAAATTGAGAAGGAAAAGCATTAAAAGAAAACCAGGATCAAATCAAGCATTATAAAACATGAGCGGAAATGCAGGAGAAGAAAAGCGCTTTCAGACCTTGGTTCTAGGTTTTGGCTTCTGAAAGAATGGTGCATTTCTACGCCATGGCCAGCTCAATTCAAAGCAACGAAGGGACCTGATAAATGAATGTTTCATAACAAACCATATTCCAACCAATTCAACAACAGAAAAGCACAACCCAGAAGCACAAGTACCAAAAGAATTCATTGAAATCATCATAGTTACGCCAGGAAGAGTGGGGAGCCTTTCCATTACCATTGTTCATAGCCTCCTGTATTGCAATTCATTAATGAAACACAATAAAAGGAAAATGATTAAATTCTTCAAGAGGAACTTATCTTAAAAAGCAGTCGACAAGACATAAGACTCTGGAAGTTTTAGATTACAGATGACAAAAACAAGGTATACCGCTGCAACCACATCATACAAAGGAGAGATGACTTGAACCAGAAATGACGCCCCAGTTTCTGTAACACAACTATTAGCTCGTTGAGCATTTCGTTGTTTCAAAATTTCATCCATCTCCCTTGCCATCTGCAAAAACCATTTTTTCTTGTTCACTTCAAGTATAATAGCATGTGTTTAGTTTGAATTTTCTAAACCTTCCAATAAAGATCCCCTATGGTGTACCAAAACACTTTAAAGAATTGATTACATGATGAAATATATAACAGAGGCACTCTGGCAGGAACCGTATATTGGCTGCTTCTCCCCAGATTAAGAAGTACAGAGAAACAAAAAGCAGCTTTTTCTCCTTGCCAACAGCATCAAAACTGAAAACGAAGGCAAAGTAAATCCATTTACTGCAACAAGAAAAGGATGCCAAAATCAACCCAAATGAGACAATAAATCAGCACTTACCTGCTCCACACAGGTTGAAGGCCAAGGTAATTGCACCACTTGGAATAATTGTCTAGGGACTTCTTGAATACATTCTCAACAGCAGCCTCGTGTAATTTCTTAGGAAAACAAAGTATTGCATATTAAACAAAAAAGATAAAAGAAATCAAAGGCATGAAGCAAGATAAGACGAAGAAATTCGTTAACAGGTCTCTACTTACCGGATCAGATGCCTCAAGTTTGACAAGTTGAGACTGCTCATTTGCAAGAAGATGGACAACATGCTCTCTCTGATTAGATACATTATCTTTCTGTATTTCAAATAAAAAACTGAATCATTAATGAACCCAATACATAAAATCACTTAGTAAAATGGCATCTAATGGATAGTGATTCTCATTGCATGAAAAAGTAAAACAAAACCAGAATAAACTTTAGAAAGAAAAAAATATACAAGGAGACTTTCATTGATGATCTGTGATATTATCAGGCAAGCAAGAGCTTCACCGAAGATATATGACAGATCTCCTTAAATGGCCAGCTTAGGAGGGTTCTGGTTACAGTACAGCAAATTTGCCCTAATTTGCTTAATCAAATTACACTCAACTTGTTTGCATAACAACCTTCTTCTCAAGGACCTCCCCAACAGCATTAAACATGTCCATATGTTATCAATTTTAGTAGTTTTTGTTCTTCTCAACTTAGTAATGGATTTGGGGACCCATACAGGAACAGGATGGAGTTTAAGTCACCTAAATCGCTATAACAGTAAATGGGCGTTGCAACGAAGCTACCAGAACAGGTGCAAGAGCTACAAGCAACAATATTTATCTATCCTTTGAAAAACAAACCTGGAAACCAAAAGCATAGTGGAGAAAGTCAAATATATCATATTTTCGTGCAGAAGGAATAGCAAAATCTTGAGGAACTTCCGGTAGACCTCGAAAATCACTTAGAGCTGAAATAGCAGCAACAACCTAAAAAAGGTTACATTGTTCTTAGATTAAAGTGCCCAGGAGAAAGAGACGAACAAGAAATTTGTAAGCGGAAAGAGCACATAGAGTTCGCATGAACAGGACATGGTTACATACCTCAGGGAAATTCCCAATACGATTGGCGGTGCTCGGTGCGTCCAATGGTATGATATTGTAGGCAATTAGGTCTTCAGTCATGTCCTCGTCAGAATCCATCAACCGTTTCAGCTGTAACATCAATTGCATGGAATACTTAGTACAAGCAGGACAAAGATCAACACATCCCAGAAATCTTTAATCCATCCCTAACAAGTGGGTGCCACTGTGAAGAACCCTCCCTGAGTAGCGAGAATTAAGAGAAAATGCCCATCTATAATTGTATATTGTATCTTTCGGCCCGAAATCTTCAATGTATACCAACTCGACAACTTTAAACCTCTCCAAAAACATAATTGGGCATAAATAAAACCGGAAAAAAAAACACTGACATCTTCAGGTAATTCTGGACTCAGCTGCACCAGGACAGATCTAAGAACTTTCAATATTGCAAACACCCTCTTCCTCTTCACTGTCTTTTTCTCAAGCCTGCAATGACAACATATATTGATCTATATCTCAATGGACAAAGACAAATGAAACATATCATAGGGGACAAAATCTTAAATGATTTACAACCGCTTTATGGAATTGTTTTGGTATTCCAATCAAGAAAACGGTATGATAATTTTTTGTTAGACAACTAAATTTCAAATTTACAGGAAACATGTATGTTCTATCAGCATTATCAACAAGAATGAGAAAACATGCAAAATGACCATTGGAAACAGGAAGCCTCTGAATTGGACACCTTGATGGACTTCTCGCCAGATTGCCCTGGCTAAGATTCCCAAATTACAGGTTCTCTTTCATGCCAATTGTTTCCTCTAGATTTTTTTATTGCCGGTAATTTTTGGAAACTACTTACAAGCATATCTCTGAGTCCTCGTAAGCTTTCAATGTATCATTGTTTACCTTTCTAACCCAAAACAGTTGCCGATTATCAGCTATAGTCATTAAAGACAGGCATCTCAAATTCAAAGTCAGCCAGCATTTTGTCCATACAATGTTTAACAGCAAACAACAGAGTTAGAATCACAAAACCATAACAAAGTCTACAGTCAACCTCAACAAATCTAATAAAAATTATACAAAGAAAACCACTTAAGTAAGATTAAGAGTAAGAACATACTCGCTAAAGTTTGCACTAAAAGCTGCAGAGTCCCTCAACTTCATCTCTTCTTCCCGCAACTTCACTACGTTATTCTTCTCCCTGTACAGCCTATAAAACTCTTGCAAACGAGCAATGTCTTGGCTTCTGTCTATTGCACCACCTTCCCTCTTTGCCAATTTTTGCTGAAAGGTTTATGGACACAAATATAAAGGGGATTCCCTATATTAGCCATCATTTATAATGTAGAAACCATGTTAATTTAATGACGGCATTCCAGATAACTGGAACATGGAAAAAAACTCGTCATTAACGCACAGGAAAGAAATAAAAAAATGGCAAAGAAGTGCAAAATTTCACATGGCCCTGAGTCTCCATAAAATCGTCCATCTCAAAAATTACAGCATAGATGCAGAAGTTTAAGGCTATGTTTGAAAAGGAGAGAAAAGGAGGGGAAAGAAAAGAAAAGAAAAGAAAAGTGAAGGGAGTGAGAGGGGGAGTTGGAAGAAAAGGACAAAAATTTCTTTTATATTCTTTTCTTTTCTCACCTTTTCAAACATAGCCTAAATCCATCCATCTCAAGTTAATCCCTAAAGAAGAATTTTCTAACATTTACTTTTAAAATGACCCCTCACCACTATTAAGATTTAAAGCATACCGATTCCAGTCCATGAAATAAGTAGAACAACGAATTCGCAGCTCCGGACACACAAATTAATTGCTCAAGTGAATGGAGAACTACAAAATCTCCAACACAAAAGGAGTAAACAGTCGGCGGCAAGCATTGTAGCTTTCCATGAGACATAATAAAAGCTTTTTCTGCTGAGGGAAGGGAAACCCCAAGGCAGAAATCAAATGCAGACAAACATTGGTTCTATAATAGTTCAAAACAATACCCCTTGTACAATCACGACATCGTTCATAGATTGTACAAGCAAGGTGAAGCATCATCTAAAGAACAAACCTTGATTACAGACATTAAACCTGTCTTGAATTGTAAAACCCCTCTCCCTTCACTGTTGGGGTCCAGATTCTGTGCGAGAGAATAAGCATGCTCACATACTGCACGAGAAGGAAAAAGAGAGCAACGATTTATCACCCTACCAAATGTATAATCAAAATGAATATACTGTGCATTGAGAAAAACAGGACTCTGCCTTTTCACCAAAAATAATATCTCATAGAAGGAAGAAATGTTGCCTGAATGGGCATATGACAAGAATAATATTTAAGTCAAGGATGCCAGCATGTGTAACCAGACAGTGTATAATAAAATGTTCCTAAACTTTAAAATTAGACATTGCTGAAAATACTATGAGATGCATAATCACATACAGATTCTGGATATATTAGGATCTTCATCTTGAATTTCATCTGCAGCTCTCAGAATCTCATCAATATCCCTGTTATTTGCAAGCGATGATGGAACGTTCCCTGCAATCCCAACCACAGGACGTCCATATGCATCGGTTCCGGTCCTCTCACTCCTCAGAGCAGCTCTCACCAGTCGCTCCCATAGATGCTCCACTCGAGACATCTTTTACAAAGATTACACCACAAATTCACCAGCTGCAACCAAAATAACCAAAGAAAAAGCACACAGTGAGTGTGGAAAAAGAAAACACGTTCACACAGTGAGCGTAGAAAAGGTAAACACGTTCTCAATTTCGAGGCAAAACAATAGATATCCGTCGCATTCAAAACCCTAGCAAACCCTAAAAACAAATTTCAACAATTACAAGACATACGCTCGCATATATTCTCCACTCAATATATCTGTTGCAAATATTACGCTACAAAACAACCAAGCTGCAATCAAGAAAAACCCAAAAACGTCCTCTCCAATAAAGAAGTCTAGCAAACCCTAAACCACAAGTTTCAACACATAGAAGACGTAAGATCTCACAGTTTCTCCACTTGACCCACCAGCTGTAGTTTAGATACCCTAGAACATGCTCCTCAGTTCAAGAAAGTCAGACGACCAAAGAAAGAAAAGAACAATCTATCACGCTCGAAACCTAGCAAACACGAGCTAAATATTTCAATACACAGTGGCGAGCCAACGCCAACTCCGCAACTCATTTGACGAACACGCCACAACCGGACCAACACCAAAGAACTACAGTCCCCCGAATCGCCATCGAACAATGCCTAAACCCCCCGCGGGGGACCAACCAAACACCTCTAAAACAACACGTTCAAGCACCGATCAAGATACCAAACTTCGAGACAGCGCGAACGAACCAACTAACGAGTCAAAACGCAAGCATTCCCGAACACGTCGAGGGTACGAATCCACTCCCGTAACTCGCGAATCGCCGGATCTTGGCCCCAAACCCCGCCGCCGTCGACGCGGGTCTCCCACCGCAGGGCGGAAACTGAGGAGCAGCGCAGGAAGTGGAAGACTAGATGACGATAAAGAACGTCTTCTTGGACTGAGGGCTGACAAACCAAATTTTGATTTTGGGGAATTATTTTGTTGCGTTCCGGGGTGAGAGACGATTCAGCTGTATCGAATAAAAAGGAACCGGGAACGGACAAATTTGGAGAAAGCCTCGACGAATCGGTAGGGGAAGAAAGGCGGTAAAGGAAAAGGAACCGGTTGAGTGGCGGTGGCCGGTCGTTGCCTTTACGCGGCGAAGGAATCTCGGCACGTGCAATCGGCCATCGGCACGTGATTCAGGTATTGGGCTTTTAGCCATTTGGGTTGAGGCCCAATAGAAATACAATCAACATCATCCCCATATATTAGGCTTGTTATTTTTCCATTCCACATAAGTCAAAAGAGTCATGAGACATTACAACACCACACAAACTTGGGATTAAGCCAAGACTAACACGGACACAAACCCCGCCCGTGACCCTCCCTCCCCCTCACAGCTTGTTCTTGTACCAGAACCCTCCCTCCACTAATCTCTCGTTTTGTGAACAATTGCAGAGCTATTAAGTGACTTAGTGGCAACATCCATCACCCACAATTCCAGGGGAAGGAATCTAGTGGCAGACAAGTTGGCTAAAAGAGTGAGGCATCAGGAAGAGAGTTCCATCACCTTTTGTTTCTTTTTTTTGGTAGGTAAGGATAGGGTGCATTCATAAGCGTTTCAGGGTCATTAGGTTACAGATCCAGGAATGCATGGGATGTCCTCATGCAGCAATTTCCCATCACCTTCTGCTTATCCTCCGGATTTTGTGATATATGTACTACATGGGGATATACCGTCTTTTGAAACTAACGGTGTACCCGATCGCTAAACTGGTGATTTCAAAATTCCAGATTCATATGGAGATGGAGAGCCTCGTTTACAGGGGTAACTCAGCATATGTCGTTGGTACTTCGTAATTCATGAACTAGATTTCTACCAAAAAATACATTATTCCCTTTGATCTTATCTTCTCTTATAACCAGGATAATTAAATAAAAAAAGAACAATTACACATTTAACAGCACCACATAAAAAATTTGATCCCTTTCATAGATCGATGTCCAGTCGTCAAAATTGCTCTCGAGACAGCCTTATCCTTTTCAGAACAACACCAAAGAACAGGAAAAAGTTTCTCTAACAGGATCAGAGACAAACCAAATTGAGAAGGAAAAGCATTAAAAGAAAACCAGGATCAAATCAAGCATTATAAAACATGAGCGGAAATGCAGGAGAAGAAAAGCGCTTTCAGACCTTGGTTCCAGGTTTTGGCTTCTGAAAGAATGGTGCATTTCTACGCCATGGCCAGCTCAATTCAAAGCAACGAAGGGACCTGATAAATGAATGTCTCATAACAAACCATATTCCAACCAATTCAATAACAGAAAAGCACAACCCAGGAGCACAAGTACCAAAAGAATTCATTGAAGGAAGAGTGGGGAGCCTTTCCATTATCATTGTTCATAGCCTCCTGTATTGCAATTCATTAATGAAACACAATAAAGGGAAAATGATTAAATTCTTCAAGAGGAACTTGTCTTAAAAAGCAGTCGACAAGACATAAGACTCTGGAAATTTTAGATTACAGATGACAAAAACAAGGTATACCACTGCAACCACATCAAACAAAGGAGAGATGACTTGATCCAGAAATGACGCGCCAGTTTCTGTAACACAACTATTAGCTCGTTGAGCATTTCGTTGTCTCAAAATTTCATCCATCTCCCTTGCCATCTGCAAAAACCATTTTTTCTTGTTCACTTCAAGTATAATAGCATGTGTTTAGTTTGAATTTTCTAAACCTTCCAATAAAGATCCCCTATGGTGTACCAAAACACTTTAAAGAATTGATTACATGATGAAATATATAACAGAGGCACTCTGGCAGGAACCGTATATTGGCTGCTTCTCCCCAGATTAAGAAGTACAGAGAAACAAAAAGCAGCTTTTTCTCCTTGCCAACAGCATCAAAACTGAAAACGAAGGCAAAGTAAATCCATTTACTGCAACAAGAAAAGGACGCCAAAATCAACCCAAATGAGACAATAAATCAGCACTTACCTGCCCCACACAGTGTGAATGCCAAGGTAATTGCACCACTTGGAATAATTGTCTAGGGACTTCTTTAATAAATTCTCAACAGCAGCCTCGTGTAATTTCTTAGGAAACCAAAGTGTTGCATATTAAACAAAAAAGATAAAAGAAATCAAAGGCACGAAGCAAGATAAGATAAAGAAATTCGTGAACAGGTCTCTACTTACTGGATCAGATGCCTCAAGTTTGACAAGTTGAGACTGCTCATTTGCAAGAAGATGGATAACATGCTCTCTCTGATAAGATACATTATCTTTCTGTATTTCAAATAAAAAACAGAATCAGTAATGAACCCAATACATAAAATCACTTAGTAAAATGGCATCTAATGGATAGTGATTCTCATTGCATGAAAAGTAAAACAAAACCAGAATAAACTTTAGAAAGAAAAAAATATACAAGGAGACTTTCATTGATGATCTGTGATATTATCAGGCAAGCAAGAGCTTCACTGAAGATATATCACAGGTGTCCTTAAATGGCTGGCTTAGGAGCGTTCTGGTTACAGTACAGCAAATTTGCCCTAATTTGCTTAATCAAATTACACTCAACTTGTTTGCATAACAACCTTCTTCTCAAGGACCTCCTCAACAGCATTAAACATGTCCATATCTTATCAATTTTAGTAGTTTTTGTTCTTCTCAATTTAGTAATGGATTTGGGGACCCATACAGGAACAGGATGGAGTTTAAGTCAACTAAATCCCTATAACAGTAAATGCGCGTTGCAACGAAGCTACCAGAACAGGTGCAAGAGCTATAAGCAACAATATTTATCTATCCTTTGAAAAACAAACCTGGAAACCAAAAGCATAGTGGAGAAAGTCAAATATATCATATTTTCGTGCAGAAGGAATAGCAAAATCTTGAGGAACTTCCGGTAGACCTCGAAAATCACTTAGAGCTGAAATAGCAGCAACAACCTAAAAACGGTTACATTGTTCTCAGATTCTAGTGCCCAGGAGAAAGAGACGAACAAGAAATTTGTAAGCGGAAAGAGCACATAGAGTTCGCATGAACAGGACTTGGTTACATACCTCAGGGAAATTCCCAATAAGATTGGCGGTGCTCGGTGCGTCCAATGGTATGATATTGTAGGCAATTAGGTCTTCAGTCATGTCCTCGTCAGAATCCATCAATCGTTTCAGCTGTAACATCAATTGCATGGAATACTTAGTACAAGCAGGACAAAGATCAACACATCCCAGAAATCTTTAATCCATCCCTAACAAGTGGGTGCCCCTGTGGAGAGCCCTCACTGAGTAGCGAGAATTAAGAGAAAATGCCCATCTATAATTGTATATTGTATCTTTCGGCCCGAAATCTTCAATGTATACCAACTCGACAACCTTAAACCTCTCCAAAAACATAATTGGGTATATATAAAACCGGAAAAACAACACTGACATCTTCAGGTAATTCTGGACTCAGCTGCACCAGGACAGATCTAAGAACTTTCAATATTGCAAACACCCTCTTCCTCTTCACTGTCTTTTTCTCAAGCCTGCAATGACAACACATATTGATCTATATCTCAATGGACAAAGACAAAATGAAACATATCATAGGGGACAAAATCTTAAATGATTTACAACCGCTTTATGGAATTGTTTTGGTATTCCAATCAAGAAAACGGTATGATAAGTTTTTGTTAGACAACTAAATTTCGAATTTACAGGAAACATGTACGTTCTATCAGCATTATCAACAAGAATGAGAAAACTTGCAAAATGACCATTGGAAACAGGAAGCCTCTGAATTGGACATCTTGATGGACTTCTCGCCAGATTGCCCTGGCTAAGATTCCCAAATTACAGGTTCTCTTTCAAGCCAATTGTTTCCTCTAGATTTTTTTATTGCCAGTAATTTTTGGAAACTACTTACAAGCATATCTCTGAGTCCTCGTAAACTTTCAATGTATCACTGTTCACCTTTCTAACCCAAAACAGTTGCCGATTATCAGCTATAGTCATAAAAATGACAGGCATCTCAAATTCAAAGTCAGCCAGCATTTTGTCCATACAATGTTTCACGGCAAACAACAGAATGAGAATCACAAAACTATAACAAAGTCTACAGTCAACCTCAACAAATCTAATAAAAATTACACAAAGCAAACCACTTAAGTAAGATTAAGAGTAAGAACATACTCGCTAAAGTTTGCACTAAAAGCTGCAGAGTCCCTCAACTTCATCTCTTCTTCCCGCAACTTCACTACGTTATTCTTCTCCCTGTACAGCCTATAAAACTCTTGCAAACGAACAATGTCTTGGCTTCTGTCTATTGCGCCACCTTCCCTCTTTGCCAATTTTTGCTGCAAGGTTTATGGACACAAATATAAAGGGGATTCCCTATATTAGCCATCATTTATAATGTAGAAACCATGTTAATTTAACGACGGCATTCCAGATAACTGGAACATGGAAAAAACTCGTCATTAATGCACGGGAAAGAAATAAAAAAATGGCAAAGAAGTACAAAATTTCACATGGCCCTGAGTCTCCATAAAATCGTCCATCTCAAAAATTACAGCATAGATACAGAAGTTTAAGGCTATGTTTGAAAAGGAGAGAAAAGGAGGGAAAAGAAAAGAAAAGTGAAGGGACTGAGAGGGGGAGTTGGAAGAAAAGGACAAAAATTTCTTTTATATTCTTTTCTTTTCTCACCTTGTCAAACATAGCCTAAATCCATCCATCTCAAGTTAATCCCTAAAGAAGAATTTTCTAACATTTACTTTTAAAATGACCCCTCAACACTATTAAGATTTAAAGCATACCGATTCCAGTTCATGAAATAAGTAGAACAACGAATTCGCAGCTCCGGACACACAAATTAATTGCTCAAGTGAATGGAGAACTACAAAATCTCCAACACAAAAGGAGTAAACAGTCGGCGGCAAGCATTGTAGTTTTCCATGAGACATAATAAAAGCTTTTTCTGATGAGGGAAGGGAAACCCCAAGGCAGAAATCAAATGCAGACAAACATTGGTTCAATAATAGTTCAAAACAATATCCCTTGTACGATCACGACATCGTTCATAGATTGTACAAGCAAGGTGAAGCATCATCTAAAGAACAAACCTTGATTACAGACATTAAACCTGTCTTGAATTGTAAAACCCCTCTCCCTTCACTGTTGGGGTCCAGATTCTGTGCGAGAGAATAAGCATGCTCACATACTGCACGAGAAGGAAAAAGACAGCAACGATTTATCACCCTACCAAATGTATAATCAAACTGAATATACTGTGCATTGAGAAAAACAGGACTCTGCCGTTTCACCAAAAATAATATCTCATAGAAGGAAGAAATGTTGCCTGAATGGGCATATGACAAGAATAATATTTAAGTCAAGGATGCCAGCATGTGTGTAACCAGACAGTGTATAATAAAATGTTCCTAAACTTTAAAATTAGACATTGCTGAAAATACTATGAGATGCATAATCACATACAGATTCTGGATATATTAGGATCTTCATCTTGAATTTCATCTGCAGCTCTCAGAATCTCATCGATATCCCCGTTATTTGCAAGCGATGATGGAACGTTCCCTGCAATCCCAACCAAAGGACGTCCATATGCATCGGTTCCGGTCCTCTCACTCCTCAGAGCAGCTCTCACCAGCCGTTCCCATAGATGCTCCGCTCGAGACATCTTTTACAAAGATTACACCACAAATTCACCAGCTGCAACCAAAATAACCAAAGAAAAAGCACACAGTGAGTGTGGAAAAAGAAAACACGTTCACACAGTGAGTAGAAAAGGTAAACACGTTCTCAATTTCGAGGCAAAACAATAGATATCCATCGCATTCAAAACCCTAGCAAACCCTAAACACAAATTTCAACAATTACAAGACATACGCTCGCATATATTCTCCACTCAATATATCTGTTACAAATATTACGCTACAAACCCACCAGTTGCAATCAAGAAAAACCCAAAAACGTCCTCTCCAATGAAGAAGCCTAGCAAACCCTAAAACACAAGTTTGAACACATAGAAGACGTAAGATCTCACAGTTTCTCCACTTGACCCACCAGCTGTAGTTTAGATACCCTAGAACATGCTCCTCAGTTCAAGAAAGTCAGACGACCAAAGAAAGAAAAGAACAATCTATCACGCTCGAAACCTAGCAAACACAAGAGCTACATATTTCAATACACAGTGGCAAGCCAACGCCAACTCCGCAACTCATTTGACCAACACGCCACAACCGGACCAACACCAAAGAACTACAGTCCCCCGAATCGCCATCGAACAATGCCTAAACCCCCCGCGGGGGACCAACCAAACACCTCCAAAACAACACGTTCAAGCATCGATCAAGATACCAAAACTTCGAGACAGCGCGAACGAACCAACTAACGAGTCAAAATGCAAGCATTCCCGAACACGTCGAGGGTACGAATCCACTCCCGTAACTCGCGAATCGCCGGATCTTGGCCCCAAACCCCGCCGCCGTCGACGCGGGTCTCCCACCGCAGGGCGGAAACTGAGGAGCAGCGCAGGAAGTGGAAGACTAGACGACGATAAAGAACGTCTTCTTGGACCAGGTTTGTACGGATGAACGCTTACTTTAAAAAAAAAATCGCGGTTAAAGTTTCATAAATTACATAAAATTCGTCTACGGGCGTATTTTAACAAAGAGGGCGGGTTAGAACCCGCCTCCCGTGTAAATTGGTAGGGGCGTATTCCCAAACCCACCCCTATGGGGGGTGCGCACTTCCCATTAAGGCGTGTTTTGAGAACCCGTCCTTTCATAAAGGCGGATTCCCAAAACGCGCCTCTCGGACACTTGAAAGAAAAATTTCCAAGTACCGAGGAGGGTGTCTTATCTCCAAACCCGCCCCTTTCCTACCCCCATCAGGAGTGGGTTCCCAAAACCCGCCCCTTTCCTAGTTACATCAGGGGTTTTCCGAACCCGCCCCTCACGAACAAGGGGCGGGTTTTAAAAACTCGCTCCCGCTCCGACCATGTTACACTCAAAAAATTTATTTTCGGAACCATCCATGTTCGATCGAAACATTTGTAGTTCAAACAATCGGAAACACTTGACATATCAGAAAATGCACTGATTTATATCGAGAACATAAACGAAATACATCAATACATCAAAGTACGAAATACATCCAAACATTAAAGTACATAAACTAATTCCCTCTACGTCTACTCGATCTCTTCCTCCTCGCATATGGTATGAGAACGGGACACTGCTCCGACGAGTCGTCCGAAAATAGCTGTGTAACTTGAGATGGCTCTCCGAAATGGTCGTACCTAAAAATGTTATGTTAGTTGAGTTTAACTATAACGAAAATTCGAAATTTGACTGAACTTACCCAAATTCTTCCGGTCCTTTAATCGGAGCTCCAGGAGTCGAACTCGACCCAACCTCAAAATGTGGCGTGCAGTACACGGTATCCACGTGAGTAATTTGTGATATGAATATCCTTTCCCGCACTTCATGTCCCTCCTCGTCAAATACAGGGCTGGGCTGACAAACCAAATTTTGATTTTGGGGAATTATTTTATTGCGTTCCGGGGAGAGAGACGATTCAGCTGTATCGAATAAAAAGGAACCGGGAACGGACAAATGTGGAGAAAGCCTCGACGAATCGGTAGGGGAAGAAGGGCGGTAAAGGAAAAGGAAAAGGAACCGGTTGAGTGGCGGTAGCCGGTCGTCGCCTTTACGCGGCGAATGAATCTCGGCACGTGCAATCGGCCATCGGCACGTGATTCACGTATTGGGCTTTTAGCCATTTGGGTTCAGGCCCAGTAGAAATACAATCAACATCATCCCCATATATCAGGCTTGTTATTTTTCCATTCCACATAAGACAAAAGAGTCATGAGACATTACAACACCACACAAACTTGGGATTAAGCCAAGAGTAGACACAAACCCGCCCGTGACCCTCCCTCCCCCTCACAGCTTGTTCTTGTACCAGAACACGCCCTTCGAGTCTGCCCTGCTGTCGGAGTCTGGGTCGGCCTCGACGTAGACGCACTCCCTCGCCTCTCTCCACAGGGCCTTGTAGAAAGGGGTCCCGTCAAACCGGTAGTACTCCCCAAGGATCGGCCTTATCGCCTTGGTAGCCTCCATCGCGTGGTAGTGAGGCATCGTCGAGAACAGATGGTGCGCCACGTGGGTGTCCGTTATGTTGTGGAACACCTTGTTGAGGATCCCGTAGTCGCGGTCAACCGTCGCCAGCGCCCCCCGGAGCCAGTCCCACTCGGACGAGTCGTAGTGGGGGAGGGCCGGGTGAGTGTGCTGCAGGTAGGTGATGGTCACGAGGAACCCGTTGACGATCAGGAGGGGGACGCCGTACACGCACATTACCCAGGCGAGGCCCTTTGCCGCCACGACCTGGAGGAGGACGTAGGTGGCGGCCATGATCCCGGCGTCTGAGATGAATATCTGGAGCCGCTCACGGTCGGAGTATATCGGGCTGTAAGGGTCGTAGTGGCAGGCGAAGCGGTCGTAGGGGCGTCCCGAGACGTTGAAGACCAGGTATAGAGGCCACCCGAGGGTAAGAGTGATGACGAGGGTGACGAGGCGGCCGGGCGGATTGTTAAAGTACTTGGAGAACCATGGCATCTTCGACTTGGGCTTCGGGACGAACACCTCATCCCGCTCGAGTGACCCCGTGTTGGAGTGGTGCCGGCGGTGACTGTACTTCCACGAGAAGAAGGGCACAAGGAGCGCGGAATGGAGGACGAGCCCCACCGTGTCGTCAACCCACTGGTAGTCGCTGAAGGCATGGTGGCCGCACTCGTGGGCGATGACCCAGACGCCCGTGAGGACACACCCCTGGCAGGCCCAGTACCCTGCCCAGGCGACCCATTCGAGGGGTCCGGGCAGGAAATGGAAGTAAGAGGTGGCAATGTGGAACAGGGCAAACGCGACCAAGAGGTCCACGAAGACATAGGAGAATGAGCGGAGGAGGGAGCGGTTGAAGCAATGTGGCGGGATGGCTTTCTTGAGCTCCGCGAGGGTGAAAGGCGGCTTCGCATGGGGAACTCGCCCCACATCGCGGCCGTGCCTCGCGGCATCATCGTTCTTCTTCGGCACGGACATCCTCCCGCCGGCACCCATCCCCCCACTTCTCCTTCAACCACAACCCCTCGAATTAAATCTCACGACTGCAATGAATGACATGCATTTAATCATAGCGACAGTATCGAGTGACTGACAACACATGCAGTGAATCCAGTCCCCCTGCAAACTAACTCAGACCACATAAAAAAAAAAAAAAAAAAAGAAGCACAGATAAAACCCGAACCCGTTTACCGCCCCGGAGGACGTGGCCGGGGTGGGACCAGCGGAAATCCGGTCGGGCCCCGTCCCGAAATCGGCCGCGGCAGCCCCCGCCCACATGACATGTGAAGGAATGATAAGCATATAGATAGATTTTCCACGTCTTTTTACAATGGAGAAACAAAAATATGGCCACTCGTTCAGGTACTTCCTATAGCTATGCCGGTTAATAAAAATGGCCTCTTGTCGGGATTTGCATGTTGTAGTAATAGTGGGACAGAAATCAACATTTTTCATTTTGTGGGGTCTCTGCCCTTTCCTTTTTTTTACCGTTTTCAATTTAAAGAGAAAAAAAAAGAGGAAACCCGACCTAACTAAAATAACCACAGGAGGTAAAACGACAAGACGTTTCATCCGCAACTAGAAAACAAAAAAAAAAAAAAGGAGGCGTTCATTTTTATTTTTTATTTGACACCGAATAAAAAAATACATTAAATGTTAAATAATTTATTAAATTCGTGTACGCATGAATTATAGTGCCAAGAAAAAAAAAAGAGGCAGACGATGATACAAACGGTTAGAGAAATGAAATAATTACGTTAATGTTGGCGAACGTCACCTGATTATGACCATCATCATATTAAGCTTTTTTAGGTAGGGACTTCCCCCCAAGAAAAACACAGAGTGAAAAGGATCCCCATCCTGCATGAAGCTGGAAATTGGGGGCGGAGGAAACACGGGAAAGCGACGTCGTCTTGGGTCGTAATACAACGTCCTACGTACGAACAATGACACCGACCTCCCCTCCTTCCCCGTTATCGTTATTGGGGATGGATTAGACGGGCGTCAAAAGGTGGCAGAAATCTACCGGGGGGGAATCGAGAGATCTATCCGCCGGGGGAATAAGAAGAAATGGACGAGGAAGCAGATCGAACGTGACTCACCTCTTTCCCTCTTCCGGCGGTGGGAGGAGCTCCGACGACGAACTCGGCGGGGTTGGTGGGTAGGGAAGAAGAAAAGGAGGGTTTTGGGGTTGAGGGGGCGGAGAGTAAAAAGGTGGCTGTCCCCTGCCCTTGCAATTTATAAGCAGACAAAAAAGAAACCCAACTCCCTCTCGAGGCTAAAATATCTTCTGACCCACTCATGGACACGTGTCGGGATCCGGTTGGTGAACCCGACACGTTGTTACGGGGTCACCACCCGCCCTCCGCAGGTTGTCCGGAGCCCGATCCCCCAACGCATTTTGGACCGTTGGATTTTGTCGCGGGGGGAAAGGGTTGCATGGGGGGGTTGGCGTGGGGATTGCCGCACGGGAACATTATTTTATTTAAATCCTTTGTTGAGACTCGTGGGAATATCCTTTTGGTTTCGAAATCAATCCCCTTCATGGGGACGGCGAGGCTTCGGGCACATCGACGGCGTCGTTCGCTCGTACCTTGATGGCGACACGTAACGCCTTCGACCCCCGGTGTTGCCAACGTCCACGACATCGAAGCCGATCCGATTATTAAAAGGGAAAGGTTTCGGACGTAATGTATGTCGCTCGGACGACACTGTAATAACGTGCTTTTGGTCATTGGATTAGATTATGTGAACTTTTGTTTGTATTCGTGTCGATGCGTTTCTTCGGGAGAAAAAGAAGCGGTTGCATGTTGGCCGCATTGGGGAAAGGAAAGGAATAAGAAATCACAGGACACTCGTCGGACGTCTTGTCCGATGTATTGACACGTTGACTAACATGATTTTTCGTAACATCTGCACGTATTCATGCAGTGATCGAACGCTTCCTGTTACAGGGCGATGTCGGAAGGCCCGTCGTTTGATTTAATCTAATTCATTCGTAGGGTTTGAAATTTGAGACATGATTGTTTTCGCATGCAAGAGAATGAGTGGGCGAGTGGAATTTAGGTATATCTTTTCTTTGTAATTTAAACCGTTTTGATTGAATTTTCTAATTCTTAGATCAATGTGTAATCCGAATTACTTAAATTTACGTTTATCTTATATGACAAGTTTTGAATGGAGAATGTATCTAGCATTAGGTATTATCAATTGGGGTGTCGTGGAAAAAATTTGCAAAATAAAGTATAATTTTGAAATTTCGAAAATAATATTCCGAAGTACTTGGAGTTGATGTATAGTAATTTTTTTTATGAGTGTCGCATTGAGATTGAACTACACATCCTTCTAACGAGACAACAAGAAAATAAAAATAAAACTAGATTGACACGTGCATTTGGGACTAACCAAAACAAATTAAGATTTGTCATGATCCGAATTGTTCCACCAGGAAAACAAAATCAGAGTGGCTGCCGTGGTGTTGCTGTTGTATTTTTCAGCTGTGTAGTATTGCTATTATCACTGGTTAATTATCTTCTCCATATTAAGCAACTTTCTTCTTGTGTTCTTTTATATTGTTTAAACCAAATCATTTATTTTTTTCATTTGGTTATCTCAACTGATTTGTTGAAGTTTAGTTCGGTATTTAGCTCCAAATATTAACCTAACCCTCTTCTTCTTCTTCATACCCGAATGTTTCTCTTGATATTAAACGATCGAAATGTCGGAAAATGTATCTGTGAATCTCCTCTAGCTGCTGCATTTGAATCGATTCCCAATTCCTTGTTGCTTCCTGTTGTTGTTGTTTGTCGGGTTTTTTCATGGAAGACATGCCGGGCATTGTGCCGTATGCCGCGGCCAAGATTTCAGGCCCGACACAGGACGGTGCGGCTGTCTTGAAGTTCAGGGGGGTCGTGCCGCAGCAGAATGGGAACTGGGGCGCGCAGATATACGCGAACCACCAGAGGATATGGCTGGGGACGTTCAGGACCGAGAGGGAGGCGGCCATGGCCTACGACAGCGCGTCGATCGTGCTCCGGAGGGGCGACACACAGAGGAACTTCCCGTGGACAGAGCACACCCTCCTCGAGCCGACCTTCCAGATGAACTTCCCCCCGGGGGCCGTCCTCGACATGATCCGTGACGGGACTTACCAATCCAAGTTCTCGGAGTTCCTGCGCAGCGAGTTCGACCGCGACGACGTCGGCGAGAACAGCACGAGCCAGCGGATGATGCTGCACTCGGACGGGGAGTTCCTCTGCAAGCTCCTATTCCAGAAGGAGCTGACCCCGAGCGACGTGGGGAAGCTGAACAGGCTAGTGATCCCGAAGAAGTGCGCCGTGAAGTACTTCCCCTACGTGCAGGAGATGTGGTACGGCAGGGATGAGGCTCACTCGAACAACAACAACGCCGGCTCAGCCTCGTCACTGTCGCCTAGGGAGGTGGATGACGTGCAGCTGGTGTTCTATGACAAAGGGATGAGGTTGTGGAAGTTCAGGTACTGCTACTGGAAGAGCAGCCAGAGCTTTGTGTTCACCCGGGGATGGAACAGGTTTGTAAAGGACAAGAACCTGAAGGCCAAGGACTGCGTCCTCTTCTACGCGTGCCAGAGGGACGAGCTCGCGGGCAAAGGCGGGGGGAGTGGCGTCCTCGCTGAGGTGGAGGAGGATAAGTTTTGCCTGATCGACGTCGAGTACAGCGGAAACCACGAAAGTAACATCAACGAGCATGACAATGGGAATAATGGGATGGAGGTGGAGTTGAGGTTGAATCTTGGGAATGAAGGAGGGGTGGGGAAAGATGAAGAGGAGGACGACGATGAAGAGGAGGAAGACGAAGAATTGGGTGAGAATGGTTTCAGATTGTTTGGTGTTCAAATCAATGCCTCGCCTTAAGTTTGTAGCATCAATTCATATATATATGTATTCTTTCCATCACCTTTTACTTCTTAGTTGGAATTTACATGACCATTTACTCCTTCTCGTCTCTGTTATTACATTAACGAGGGCATGTTTGGTTCGTAAAAACTGGGATCCTATTTTAAGGAAATTTTATTATAGTTTCGATAGGAAATAATTACTTTTAAAATTTTTTTGTTCTTTGGAATTTGATATAATTTTTTTGTGCTTTTTAAAGGAAAAAGCATAATTTGTGTGAGTTTGTAACAATAAGGGAAAAAGTTCTCAAATACGGATAAATTGGACTCAACAAACAGGGCCCTATTCTGTGTGTAAATTTATTAAGCTTTTCAAACTGTTCGGTCTGACCGGGACGACCGGCTAAGACGGACGGGGGAATCCCGACAACCTCGGCGGCGGTTCGAAGATGGACGCCGGCTGCTTGTGGATGAGACGTCTCGCCTCCTCCCCTTCCCCTCTCCTCCGACCCAGCCTCTTCTCTCACTCCTTCTCCCTCGTTGCCTCCCCTCTGATTCCTACTCGTGCTTACGCCGACGCACGCGGTGAGCGGAGGCTGCTGTCTTCAGTTGTTGTGTTCTACCGTCGTTGAGTTGGAAGCCTGGTGGTGATGATGATGATGTTGAGGGTTCTTGTTGTAGGTTCTGAAGTTAGTCCGAGTGGGAACAAGGCGCTGCTTAAAGGAATGAGTTACTCCGAGCTCGAAGTGAGTCTAGGGTTTCCTTGATTTTCGAGTTATTGAGGCTTCCTTGTGGGTGATTGCAAGGCTCTGATGCAATGGCTTTTATGTGCAATGGCAGAACTGGGTTCAATGCCAAGGCTTCAGGCCTGGTCAGGCTCTGATGCTGTGGAAGCGCCTATACGGAAACGATGTGTGGGCGCACTCATCGGAGGAGCTCGAAGGTGAATGATTGAATGAGTGTTCCGTCGCACTTGTTTCCGTTATATGAGCAATTTGCTATTTGTTCTCTGATGAAAAGACTGAATTTCACTTCTTCATGTGTTTGTTGATCTTTTGTAAATTTGATGACTTTAGCTCTATGTGTTGGTTGTGCAATGAAGGTTTGAATAAAGACTTTAAGCGGATGTTGAGTGATGAAGCCGAGTTAAAGGCGTTGAACTTGAAGGATATCCGAACTGCAGCCGATGGAACTAGAAAGGTAGATTGTTCGCTGTTTCAGTTAAAGTCCTTCCTAGTTCCTTTCCTATGAAACACAAGGAACTGGCTTTGGTGAACCACATTAATATGCAGTACTCAGGGTGGTGCAGATCTTGTTCTCTCTGGTGGATGGCCTTGCCGTGGAGACTGTAATCATACCTTGCGACAGAGGTCGGAACACGGTCTGTGTTTCTAGCCAAGTAGGGTGTGCCATGAATTGCCAGTTCTGCTATACTGGCAGGTGCATTACCATATTCCATTGAGTGCCCACTGTCATGTTCACTACTTTGGGTTTTTACTGACCGCTGTGAGATTGCCTCTCTTTTGGTTGTATACTTTCCAGGATGGGACTGACAAGAAACTTATCCGTGGCCGAGATTGTTGATCAAGCTGTCTTTGCACGACGCCTATTTTCTGATCAAATTGGTGCGATTTCCAATGTCGTGTTTATGGTAACCTTCCAGTCCTTTATCAGTCGTCTTGTAAAGATTTTGTACCTCCACAATCCTCGGCTACGCTGAACAACACTAACTAGGGTATCTGCATCCTGATTGACAGGGGATGGGGGAGCCCCTACATAATATTGACAATGTCATAAAAGCTTCTGACATTATGGTGCATGAACAAGGTCTTCATTTCAGTCCTCGAAAGGTCACTGTCTCAACCAGCGGACTTGTCCCTCAGCTGAAGCGGTTCTTGCACGAATCCAATTGCGCTTTAGCCGTTAGCTTAAATGCAACAACAGACGAGGTTTTTCTCTGCTTTCTTCCACATCAATGCATCCTATGCATCTCCTTTGGGTGTTCTGCAGTTTGTGAGTACTCTAGTTGACCAATGGCAGGTTAGAAACTGGATTATGCCAATAAATAGGAAATATAATATAGCGGTTCTTCTTCAGACTCTTAGGGAGGAACTGAAATCCAAGAAGAACTACAAGGTTCTGTTCGAGTACGTTATGCTCGCAGGTGTGAATGACAGGTGAGTTTCTGGTTCTTTCTGCCCTTTGGAGATGTCAACAACTGATAGTGAAATTGATGGAAATTTCTGCATATGCAGCTTGGAAGATGCAAAGAGGCTGATTGATCTTGTCCAGGGAATCCCTTGCAAGATAAATCTCATAAAATTTAATCCTCATTGTGAATCTCGATTCAGACCAACTCCCGAGGAGAAAATGATTGAGTTCCGCAATATCTTGGCAGAAAGTGGATGTACAGTATTTTTAAGACTCAGCAGGGGCGACGATCAAATGGCTGCGTGCGGTCAGCTTGGTAAACTTGGCATGGTCCAAGCTCCAGTTCTTCGAGTCCCTCAGAATTTCGAGTCAGCTGTTGCCTCCCTATAGTTGCTGGAATGAGGCAGAGGAGGTTGAGCTTGCTTCATTAGTCGTCCAGATAACACCTGGGAGGAATAGGTCCTAAACTGTTTTCCGCCTCCCGACAATGAGTTTTCACCATTACGTAGGACTGTCTCCGTCAAGATATGGCCTGCAGAATTCCTGCAAATGTGCATAGGAGTTGAGATGTCCTAAATGGCTCATTGACTGTGTTTATTTGAGTACCGATTATCCTACAGATTTGCTATTATATGATTCACAAAGCAATCATTTCCGATGTTCGGAGATGGTGACATTACTCGGAGTGCGATTTTTGTTGCTCTATTCAGCGACTTCTCTAGCTAAACAGAACTAAGGAAAGAGCATGGTTCCGGTGGAACAGGCACTGAAACTGCGCCCTCAAGCATCAGAGTGACCTTCTTCATTGTTGGGCGCAGGGATGGGTCTTCCTGAATGCACCACAATGCAGTCCTCACAAGCCTCTCGACCCTCCTCTTGTCGCCCAAGGCTTCATCGTCATCTTCTACAAGCGGGTCAAGGTTCCCTTCATGGTAGCAATCCCAAACCCAGTTGGCAAGTATCATTTCAGGTTCGTCCTCCGTTTCTGGTTCGTAGTTCTTCCTGCAGCAAATTAACTCGAGGAGCATTATCCCAAAGCTGTAGACATCGACTTTGGCCGAGATGGGCATGTTCCTAAACCACTCTGGTGCGACGTAGCCCTTTGTGCCTCTCACATCAGTCAATGTCCTCGTTTGATCGGCCACGAGAAGCTTGGCCAGTCCAAAGTCGGATATTTTCGCCACCATGCCATCGTCCAGGAGCACGTTCTGGGGTTTGATGTCACAATGGATAATGTGCCTGCTGCATTCTTCGTGCAGGTACGAGAGGCCCCTCGCAACCCCTTCGGCGATGTCAATCCTCTTGTACCAGTTAGGCCTCGAGTCCTCGAATAGGAGATTCGCCAAGCAGCTGTTGCTCATGTACTCGTAGATGAGAATCCGGTGCTGGTCATCATTACAGTAACCAAGCAACTTCACCAGGTTCTTGTGGTTGGTCTGAGATATGGCTCTCATCTCTCTCTTAAACTCGATGTCGCCCTTTTCAGTAAGCCGATGCAAAACCTTGACGGCAACAACATGGCCGCCATGCCCCAAGAATGACGTCACGAAACCTTTGTAGACTGTCCCAAAGGCACCTCGACCTAGTTCTTCTTTGAACCCATTGGTTGCCTCCTGGATCTCATGGTACTTGAAGTGTCTCAGTCCGCCGGCTTCCTCGATCGGTACTGGTTGCTGCTCAGAATCTGCCTTCTTAGACCGCAACCTTCTGCATGTCAGCAACGTTACTATGACCAGGAGAAGGTTTAAGCAAACAGATCCGCCCGACAGCACTGATCCGACGATTACCACATGCAAGGGGATTTTGTTCTTCTGCTTGTTTTCCCCAAACCCAAACGGCGAATCACCGATCCTAACCTTGACCAGAGCTTTTCCATTCATGGCGATGTTTGTCCTCCCGTTAGACAGGGGAACTTTCTTTTTCCAGCAAGTCGAGTCCCTGTAGATGGCGACTGCGCAGAAACAATCTGATAAGCAATCTTGCCTGCACCAGTTCTCCGTTTGACCGTTGTACTTCTCGTAATCTGACAAAGGCCAATCTATGTTGATCATTTCTTTGAAGGTGAACTTATCTCCTTCGGGGTTGGTCTTGTTGCAGCTCTGCGGCTGGAAATCTTGCTTGCAACCCTTAACCGTGTCATCCGGATCAAGCCAGACGTACCCACTTGGACAGTCGCATCTCGGGCTCTGATCATCGCCTATGGTGCAGTAACTATTGAAACCACAAACTCCACTGCCTACATCCTGCGCAATGCTTGTGCAGATATTCGGGGGAACCGGCTCAGACACTTTCGACCAATTATTAGACCATCCAGGAATCGTTGACTTGGGGTAAACATATTGCGAAAAGATCCCATGAGAGTCGAGAACAGCTCTCTGATAGAAACCATCGGTGGAGAAGTTGTTCGATTGTATCTCGATGGTTCCGTTACTGGTCGTCAGGTAGACTTGACCACTTTGATTGAACACGAGCTCTAATCCAGATCCCACAGAGTTAGTCGCCCAATAAGCCTTATTTATTGAGTTCAATGGGTAGGCAAGGGTGTAAAGCACCAGGTTCCCGTCGCCCTGCATTGCCAGCATGAATCGCCCATCGGAATAATTCGTCTGGGAATAGCGAGCAACGAGTTGGCTTCCCATTCCTAGTTTCTGTGTCGGTAGCATGGTATCAGTTGGGTGAT
Organism: Melastoma candidum; assembly: GCA_023653495.1. Lineage (NCBI taxonomy): Eukaryota > Viridiplantae > Streptophyta > Magnoliopsida > Myrtales > Melastomataceae > Melastoma > Melastoma candidum. The sequence goes on from CM042882.1 coordinate 24,262,703, forward strand.
CGAACGTTTCCCACACCACATCACCGAGGGGGCTCATCACCACCAAATTCCCCGTATTGAGCATGGACGCGTAAGCGAACTTGGAACCCGGTTGCTCAGCCACCGTTTTCTCCCCTCCGCTTGGATTGTCGAGCGAGAGGCGGTTGTCGTCTGTCAGCCGAAGCTTTGACCCCTTTGGCACAAGACTATCACCGTTCGCGGACCAGATGACCGTCTGTTCAGATATTTTTGCAAACCACACCGCGAGCAGGAAGCCTGAACTCCCCATGGTCTGGAACCCGAATGCGAACTCTCCGGAGGAGGACAGCAGGTTCGTGCTCGGGTCTCCTGCCATGATTGCGGATCCCGTGGTGAGGTTGCGGTAGCTCTGAGCATTGGCAACAAGAGGGAGGGGGACGATTACTACAAACACAAGCACTAACACCACTGGGGCGATGTAGGAAGCCATTCTTTGAGGAATGAGACTGGCTCTGCGATCTCAATTAATGCATAGTTATATAACTCGACCTGTCGGATTTGTTTGACGCGTTCAAAAACCCTAATCAGAATTGGAAACTTCAAGTCACGATCGTCCCAGGGAAAGTATTTTCTTTGACTAAAAAGACTTGGGAAGTCATCGTCAACTGTACCGTGATAGTTACGGCGGCGGGTGGGGTTGATAGAACCGCGTTAGCCAGCTTTGGATCGAGTCCAGTTTCTTACATCATGGGAACACATAAAAGTGCGGGCCTTTCGAAGTTTTGATCGAACAGAAAGCGAAAGCATAGTCTGATCAGTCACCCCAGTTGTGCTATATGATTTCAGTGCTTCTCCTTAGGATTGTCGTTTCTTGCAACTCAGCCGAGCCGATGAACGGCTCAGGTTGCACGAGCACTGGAATAGTAAAGGCTGCATTTTCTGTACACTTTTAAGGAAAACTTTATCAGAGTTAACTAGTCCATTTCGGCGAAAAACGATTGACTTTCAACTCCTCCCCGTGACGGGGGCGCTGAAGGGTAAGGCGTTTTGTGGAGCAGAAGACAACCCTGATTCCTCACTATCTTCCTTTCATTTTATTTTTTTAATTGTTCTTTGTCTTTAGTCTTTTATTTGTTTATTTTAAACATTTTTACCGGCCTAATCTTAATTTACATATCAAAATCCTCGACGTTGTACACGAATAAAATCGATTGCCAAAATTCAATTACATTTGAGTCGAGACGTCCTTTCCCATGTAACATAATCGCGCGTAATCATACCCGAGGTCTTGGTAATGTCCCGCTAATAACATCAATCAATTACGATAGAACTAAACTCTCGTGTTCACGTCGAATTTGAGTAATTCAAAATTTGACTCACCGATCACCACCATTTATATATATAATTTTACGGGTCTTTACAAGAACGGCGGCTTCCAGCATCAGGGCGACCTTCTTCATTGGCGGACGGAGGGACGTGAAACGACCTGCATTTTACAAGAAAATTTCTCAGAAATTCTAATCTAAAGTTGGACTAGGCAAACTAGAGGAGAAGACGAGTGAGAACCATACCAAGGCGTCCGCTTTGACTAATTCGGCCTAACTGGACCACGTGTTCCTTACCCGTCCTTTCTCGGTAAAATTAAAAATAATTCCCTTGAAAGGGTCAGCGATGAACACCAAGTCCCGCACGTACGAAACTACACCTAACCCATCCTAACGTGCAGTTTAAAACATTGTAATGCATTTCGCAGTCCATGAACTAAAGCGAATACTCAATACAGAAAGTCGAACCATTCCGCGGAAGCAGAACAATTCCAAATACGGCGGGCGTAGACATAACAGTTTAATAACATAAAGGCAGAAATTAACGGTAAGACTCCCTCATTTCGCCACCGCCTCTCATAACAACACTTCGTACGGTGCCAGGACCACCAAAGTGCGTCCCAACCCACTTCTCCAGGAGCGCCCGGGTAACGGCAGCAGACACGACCACGAGTGGTCGTCGCCTCCCCGTACTCCTCCGACATCACAGCCGGGAACACCACACACATACTCTAGTTAGCGGATATCAACCGCAACTAATTCAGAGTCCCAGTCCAGCAGAAGATCGAAGACGGACGGACTGTACAGATCCTGACGTGGCTGGTCCAATCCGGAGGGCAGCGAATACCTCATTCCTCAGCTCGATCATTTCAGGAGTCTCTCCGGATCCCAACCACTGTCGCCCTGAACCGGGAACGTGGCTGGTCCAATCCGGAGAACAGCAGATACTTCTCTTACAATTCGGACAAAATCAGCGGCCCCTCCGGAACCCAGCCACCGTCGCTCTTTCCGCAGCGGCCACGTTACCGGAACCTCGCAGATTTCTAGCCAGCCAACACAGTCGCACAACTCGACCACCACGCCCATTCAACCGCATTCATTTCAAATCACATCGCACCCACACGACACTCACAACTCCACCCGACTCCCCTTGGTCGCATTCCCACCCTCACAGCACAAGACCGTTTCCAAATCAAACGGTACAGACAAGGCAAGGAGGCAGGGAAATGGGGGGCGCGATGATCACTTCGCGGAACCCCGCAACCCTTACGCAATATCTCAAGTACAAGCAGTCGCGACGGAATACATCGCAGCAGGGGTCGACACCACCGGAACCGATCAAATCGGGACCAGCACGCTACTCAAGGCAGCCACATGTCGCCAGCAGAAACGACGACAGATTCAACGAAGACCAAGAGGGAAAAACGAAGAAGCAGAAGAAGGAGAAGGACCAATCGGGTTGGTCCTCTGTTCCGACCTCATAGTTCTTCCTAGAACATATTATCTCCAGGAGCAGGGTCCTGATACTGTAGACGTCGACTTTTGCCAAGATCCGCATGCCCGTGAACCATTCCAACGCTACGCACCCCCTCGTGCCTCTCAGTTCGGTCAACGTCGTCGTCTGATCGGCCATGAGGAGTTTCGTCAATCCGAAGTCGGATATTTTCGCCACCAGGGAATCGTCGAGGAGCACATTCTGGGGCTTGATGTCACAATGGATGATCTGCCAGCTGCTGCACTCCTCATGGAGGTACGAGAGGCCCCCTGCGACCCCTTGCACGATCTCGATCCTCAAGAGGAGATTCGGCAGGCAGCTGTTGCTCATGTACTCGTAGACGGACGGGGAATCCAGTGTCAACCCTCGTTGCAGTAACCGAACAACTGCACCAGATTCTTGTGGTTTGCCTGTGATACGGCTCTCATCTCTCGCTTGAACTGGATGTCCCCCTTCTCGGTCAGCTTACGGAAAACCTTGGCGGCAATTATGCGGCCTCCATGCCAAAAGCAAGATGATACAAAGCCTTTGTAGACTGTCCCAAAGGCACCTCGACCAAGTTCCTCTTTGAACAAGTCGTGTCTGTGTCGGTTGCGACGGCATAGAAACAATCAGATAAACAAGCTAAGCCTGCACCAATCCTCGGGTCTGAATATGAAACCCGGCTTGCAGCCACGGGACTATTACAAGTATTTGAGACTATTAACTTAGATTAATTTTTAGTACTAATTAAACATAAATAATGATGCTCTAACGCTCATTAAAACATTATTAATGATGTTTTATGGCTTCATCATTCATCTCATCAATCCGTTTAGATCTCGGCCGTCAGAATCGAGCCCAAAATAGGCCTTAGTTCAAGAGCCCGTGGGCCGTAGGATTGAAATTGAAATCCGACCGCTCTGATTTCCTTGCCCCAATTCCCATCGGAGAAAGCCCCACCGTTAGATCAAAATGGGGCATCGACTGGATAGATCCTGGCCCACCGGAACATTCCCCATCACACACTCTTCGCACCATTATCACTCTGAATCCTTTTCTTTATTTTTATCTTTTCCTTATTTCTTTCCCCTCTGTCTCTCTTACACTCACAACCCATCCTACGCGCACTAACAAATGACAGGTTACCGCATTTACTTCGCAGTCGACGATCACGACATTGAAATTCCAAAAGAAAAATCGCTGTTTTCAATCCTAACACTAGATGGAGGAATCATTGACACCTCCCGGTTGAAAACAAATTTCGAAAATAGACCTCGACGGGCCATACAATTCCCGTAAGTATCTATCTCACTTAATTTGCTCCAATTACATAGTAAACCTTAATTGGGACTTTCTCGTCACTCTTATATTTTCTTTGTAGGTTCGCTGAACTTATAAACTCGGAGGATTTGACAGAGGCGAAATGACATCGACATCCTCGAGATGCTTCAAGAATGAGTGTCGCGTGGGTAATAAACCACGGAGGATATATTTCACTAGAGTGGTCACAACCGATGTGGGCAATTTCGATTGGGCCTAAGGTACAAAGGTGAGGCGTGGGCCTCGGTGAATATTTGAACACACCTCTAACGTACTGCAGACTCAAGTGTATAGGCCTGCGGTCACCACTTTTCCTTGTCCTTTTTCATCTAAATAATTATTTGTGAGTTAAACATGATACAACTGCTAATAAACAAACATGAGTTCGGGACTAAAAATCCGAATCAGGTCCAATATCCGTAAAACAGTGACATAAGTATGGTTTGAAGCTCGGTTCAACGCCTATGATCATAAATATATTTTGGAGCGAATATGACGGTACATGAGAGTAAAAATCAGTGAATAAAAATCCGATACAACAATTCTCCAACTTAAATCGTCGTGTCGTCCGAATCGAACGCCCGTGTGAGGGACATGTAGCGTACATGCCAACATTCAAGATAGATTTGGGTTTAAATAAACAATTATGCTGAAAATTTTAATGATAAATACGTTTTGCAGCACAAAATTATTTGAATTTGAGTTGATCTTATAAATTGCTTGTAATGCTTTTGGAGAGATTATCAAATTCCCAGCTTTTCGATTATCTTACATAAGAGAGTGCGTGAGGAAACCGTTTCCAACGTTTTCATCGTCCTGTGATTGTTTGGATGAATATTTCCTAAACAACACGTGGGACCGATTCTTGGGCAATATTTTCCTTTCTCAAACAAAATCCACATTACATTTCTACTATCACGGCATCGCTCCGACATTTCGTCGCACGAAGTTGTTGAGGTCCTCGTACCGACCGACACGTCATATACCAAATTCGATGTTATCTCTTCGTGACAAATGAAACCCGTGGTATGAAACCCGTGGTTGTGGTTGGTTTAGAGAACATAATTTTCAGACACCAAAGTTTTTCATTACTTTTCTCCGCCAGAGAGGTTTCATTCTTAGTCAATAACGATGGCTCTTCTTGCCCTTTTCTTTAATTTCTTTTCTACGTGTCAAACATCGTTTGATATGACGCATTTTTATTACAATCGTTCGATATCGTTATCACTATTTTTGTATTATTAGTTTCATCTACTCGCACACAATTTAATGTTTACATGGTACTTCAAAAGGTTTTAAAGAGAAAAGAAGAAAGCAAAGTGGTGGACATCATGAAATATATCGAGACCACGAAAAAACACCAGACGGACATCTTCATGCACGTAACCCCTGTTGGAAAAACGTTTCACGTAACTGCGAAATGTTGTCCTTACAGATATAGTTGGGACCGTTGGTTTAGTACCGAACTTATCTCGTACGACAACCGACGCGGACCGGAACAACATGAATGCTGAGATGTTGATATTTTATACGAACAGAAGTAGAAGACTTTCACTCATGCGTTTGTTGAGTTTCGGATAGGATTTTGTGGATATACATGGGAGAGTAATGGAAACGGGAGCTGAGAAGTTTGTTACGTGAAGGATTGATTAACTAGTCAGATGACCCTATAAAAGACGATCAGTAGTAGCAACGATACTCAGCCGGATGACTTGTCTCTTCGATCACATAAGTTAGATTCAGGCTTACCAAATTCAGGTCCGCCTTTGATCTTTTATGATCGTCGAAGCTCCTCCCGGGTTAAGGTTTTGTGTCCATTCGTCATTAGTACCATTAAGGTTTCTGAAACCTTCTGGTTTGAGTCCACACGAAGGACTGGTACACAATTATGGGGTGCTTGCAAGCCCGAGCAGCGTCACTGTTGGTTTTGATGGTCGTTCTTGGGCTGACAAAGGAGGGTTGCTGCCATGACGGAGATGATTCCCTCAGCCGGACCAGCTTCCCGAAGGGATTCTTGTTCGGGACCGCGTCTGCCGCCTATCAAGTTGAGTTTCTTTTCATTTGCGATTTTCTTCCACGTGCGTGTTTTTCATTTTCCGGAGAAGATGATCATTGATGTTTCCCCGAAAAACACTTGCAAAAATATGATCTAGTATGAAGGAGCGTGGAACGAAGGTGGGAGAGGACCAAGCATTTGGGATACCTACACTCATCAATACCCAGGTTTTATTCCCGAATTATGTTTTTATATGTATACATGTATGCCGCGACATATACCTAAGTACAGGTATAAATATTTTGTATGCAGAAAGAATCGCAGACCGGAGCACTGGAGATGTGGCTATCGATGCTTATCATCGATACAAAGTAAGTGTGACGCAGATTGCATGGAGTTCCTTAACATTAGAAGAAACGAATTATTGTCATAAATGTAACTGACGATGAGCGTTGCCTTCTTACACAGGAAGATGTAAGTATAATGAAGGACATGGGGTTTGACGCATACAGATTCTCGATATCATGGTCGAGGATATTACCAAGTGAGTTAAGATGGTCTGAAATGTTGCATATAACTTGTAATCATTTGTGGATCACTGAAAGTTCTTCGCAGCTGGAAAACTTGGAGGAGGAATCAACAAGGAAGGCATTGCATATTACAACAACCTCATTAACGAGCTGCTTGCGAAGGGCATCATACCCTTCGTGACTCTTTTCCACTGGGACTTGCCTCAAGCTCTTCAAGATGAGTACGAAGGATTTTTGAGTCCCAAAGTCGTGTAAGTCACCAGCGATTCTACGGGATGGATTATGAATCCTATGCTCTCGTAGAGACTGTTCGTCATCTGAATTTTAATCTATGTTTTCACAGGGCCGACTTCCGTGATTACGTCGATGTTTGCTTCAAGGAATTTGGCGATAGAGTGAAGAATTGGATAACTCTCAATGAGCCATGGAGTTATTGCAGTGGCGGATACGCACAAGGCAATTTAGCTCCCGGGCATTGTTCACAATGGCAAAACTTGAACTGCATTGACGGAGATTCCGGCACAGAGCCGTACCTATGTGGACATTATCAACTCCTAGCACATGCCGCAGCAGTAAAACTTTATAAAGAGAAATATCAGGTCGGTTCCCTGAGATTCATGTTCAGCAAATTTGACTCCCACTAAAATCGTTCCTCATCGCCTGTCGACTGTTCACCACAGGCAGACCAGAAAGGAATCATAGGGATAACGTTGATATCTCACTGGTTCGTACCATACAACAATGCTACACACAACCTCAATGCAGCGGCGAGATCTCTTGATTTCATGCTCGGATGGCAAGAAACTTCGAACTTTTCTTCCCAATCCATACAATGGTAAATTTGCTATTGTTCTTCTGATTTAATTCTGCTACATGCTCTGTAGGTACTTAGAACCAATAACACGGGGCGATTATCCCCAAACTATGCGTACATTAGTTGGGACAAGACTTCCGAAGTTCACGGACGAAGAGTCTTTCATGTTGAAGGGATCAATGGATTTCTTGGGACTGAACTACTACACAGCAAACTATGCGCACTATGCCCCGCAGTTCAAACATTTACCTCCAAGTTATGTGACCGATGCCAGAGCTAATCTTACACGTAAGAACCGATTGTCCTTAGCCCTATTTGATTGGTTCTTTTAAGATTATGGCGATGAGATCACTTCTTATGTTTCAAGTTGATTTGCAGAGGAACGAATGGGAATGCCGATTGGAAAACCGGTAAGTCTCGTAATAACAGAACAAAATCTCGCGAATAGAACAGCGCCCTTGATTAAACAGATCATACTTTCGTGAAAATGTTGCTTGATGCAGTCCGCTTCAGATTGGCTTTACATTTATCCATCCGGATTCTATGATTTGCTCCGTTACGTGAAGACCAAGTACAATGTTCCGCTAATATACATAACCGAGAACGGTAAGGAAGATCATCACGAGACCGTTCTCCATAACGAATGCTCTCGTTACTAATGGTTTAATCTCAGGAGTTGATGAGTTCAACAATTCGACATTGACCCTCGAGCAACAACTGGCTGACCCCACGAGGATTGACTACTACTATAAGCACCTGTCCTTCCTTAAGAAAGCGATCGACGAGTGAGCCTTCGCTACATCCATCACAGCTTCATGAGTCATTCTTCCAACCTTTAGCAATCTGACGATGACGAGCATATCTGTTCTCTTGTATTTCCATGACAGGGTCGGCGTGAACGTAAGGGGATACTTCGCGTGGTCATTGTTGGACAACTTTGAGTGGTCTAGCGGTTACACCGTCAGATTCGGAATTAACTACGTCGACTACAAGGACGGACTGAAGCGGTACCCGAAACAGTCCGCAACTTGGTTCAAGAACTTCCTCAATCACTAATAAGGGGCCTCTATATGTACAAGTTAAAACATAAACTAAATAACGAAGCAAAATTTTCACTCGATGAGTTAAAGCTTTTAGAATAATTAGTCCCGATTTCTGAATTGCTCACACCAGCAAGAAATCAGGAGTTCTACCGATGTAAATCTACCCGTGAGGGGCCTGTACTCGTATATAAGAATACGTTGAAAGGTCTCAACTTAGATGGTATAAATTCAAAAATTTCTACTCTTTTTATTATTAATTAATTTTAGAGTAGGAATTTAATATACATGTCGATCCGATATTTTTAATAAACAAAACAAATACAAATAAAAATCTGAACCACGTTTTTCTCGACAGGAATCAAAATCAAACACGGACATTTTTTCCTTCGGTGAACCATCGATTTCTTGACCTGGCAATATATTTGTTAATAAATTATTTTGTGAATATATATATTTTTAAAGACCGATGCCAAAATTGACTTTTACTGTCTCCTCCTCCTATACGTTACATAAAATACTCACGTGATTGATAACAATTGGCATCCAGCTTTGGAAGACTTAAACTTCTTAGTTTGTATTAGTATATCCCAACGTCGTATTCGATCCTGATTTTGGCTGTGATCTTGAAAGGAATAGTTGCTCATATAATATTGCCGATGCGATCGTGACATGGATCTCGGCGATTTGTTAGACAGTGATGTCGTCGGCATCAACATTTATTTTCGAAGCCCACCAGTGAAGATTTCGTGCATGTCTTAGTCATTCTGAGTGAGACATTATTCCCGTTTCCGAATTCGAGCTTTGGATTTAATCTCATAATATCCTTTTTCATCAACGTTCAGCGGTTATGGTTATGGTGTCATCACGTGCTGGCGGCGGGTCGCTACTGTTTTGCTGCTCATTCTTGTGCTGACGAGGGAGGGTTTCAGTGGTTATGACGATGATGGTTCCCTCAACAGACACAGCTTCCCCAAGGGCTACTTGTTCGGGACCGCGTCTTCAGCGTATCAATCTGAGTTCATCTCATTCTTAGCTATTTTTCTACGTGAAAGGACAGTGATTGAGGATTTCCGCGTAACCTTCTGCAAATGATAGTACGAGGGAGCGTGGAATGAATATGGGAGAGGACCAAGCATTTGGGATATCTCTACTCATAAAAACCCAGGTTTCCTTTTTAATTTAAGGTTATGTTTCATGTACACATTGTATGCTAAGTATAAGTAAGTTTGTACTTACGTAAGTGTTTCTAATACAGAAAAAATCTCCGATCGAAGCAACAGGGATGTAGCTATTGACTCTTATCATCGATACAAAGTAAGCCAATGACGGAGCCCCCTAACATTAGTAGATTTGAGTTCATTTTATGTAACTGATGCATGCGCCGGCCCTTCTTACGCAGGAAGATGTCCAAATTATGAAGGACTTGGGGTTCGACGCGTACAGGTTATCGATATCATGGTCCAGGATATTGCCTCTTGAGTTAAGGATCCATCCTAAATATTACGCTCAATGGAATCAGTCTATTAATCAGTGGAATTCTTCTTTCACAGAAGGAAAGCTCGCAGGAGGAATCAACAAGGAAGGCGTGGAATACTACAACAACCTCATCGACGAGCTACTTGCGAAGGGCATAAAACCCTTCGTGACTCTTTTTCATTTGGGACTTGCCCCAACCCCATGAAGATGAATACGGAGGGTTTTTGAGTCCTAAAGTCGTGTAAGTTGCTAATGATTGATCTTACATGGTTGCAATATTTTGGGTTCATAGATTCTTCTTATACAAAGTTTGATCTTTGTTACTGCAGGGATGACTTTCGTGATTATGTCGATGTTTGCTTCGAGGAATTCGGCGATAGAGTGAAGAATTGGATAACTCTCAACGATCCCCATAGTTATTGCTACGGTGGTTACACGATAGGCTTATTGGTCCCCTGGCGTTGTTCGCAATGGCAAAACTTGAGCTGCATTGGCGGAGATTCTAGCACAGAGCCGTACCAATGTGCACATTATCAACTCCTTGCTCATGCCGCGGCCGAAAACTTTACAAAGAGAAATATCAGGTGGGTTCCCAAAAAGCATTCGCCACATTCGGTACCCGCCAGATTCATCTAATTCATTGTTTGTCTACAATTCCTACAGGCATCCCAGAAAGGAATCATAGGCGTAACGTTGATATCTACTTGGTTCGCGCCATACAGCAACTCGACACAAGACCGTGATGCGGCGTTGAGATCCTTTGATTTCATGCTTGGATGGCAAGAAACTTTAACTTTTGCTCCTATCCAACAATAGTAAAATTCCCTAAGCAACGGTTTGTTCTTCTGATTTAATTTCGTGCGATGTGCTGCGTAGGTTCTTGGGAACTATAACACGGGGCGAGTACCCATCCAGTATGCGTGCATACGTAGGGAAAATGCTCCCAAAATTCATTGACGAAGAGACTCGGACGCTGAATGGATCGTTGGATTTCTTAGGGCTAAACTACTACACGGCAAACTATGCCCAGTATGCTCCGCAGCTCGCAAATTTACCTCCGAGTTACATGACTGATGGCAGAGTGAATCTTTCTCGTAAGGACGAACTCGTGGCCTTTTCTATTGATTGCTTCCTAAGTTAACGTTGAGACAAAATCGACTTTTTTTCGAGTCAACTTACAGAGGTGCGAAATGGAGTGCCAATCGGCCCACCGGTAAGTCTTGATAAAGCCTCACCAAATCTTGTGACTGTCATCACGCACTTGATTAAACAAATCACCCTTTCGAAAGTGCCATTCGATGCAGGCTGCTTCGAGTTGGCTTTACATTTATCCAGTCGGAATCTATGAATTGCTCCGATACGTTAAGTCCGAGTTCGACGTCCCTCTCATATACATAACCGAGAATGGTAAGACGTCAACTTGAGAACCCTTTTCTACAAGTAAACTCTCCCCTTACTTGTCGGTCAATCGATCACAGGAGTCGACGAATACAACAACTCGACGTTGCCTCTAGAGCAACAACTAGCTGACCCCACGAGGATAAAATTCTATCACAATCACCTGTACTACCTTAAGAAAGCAATCGACAAGTGAGCGCTATCACTGATTCACGAATCCCCTTTTAGGCCATCAGTAGGCGCGAGACGATGATCACTTGTTTGTTTGCCATTTCATGACAGGGTTGGAGTGAACGTGAGGGGATACTTCGCATGGTCATTGTTGGATAACTTCGAGTTGACCTTCGGCTACACCGTCCGGTTCGGAATCAACTACGTCGACTAGAAGAACGGACTGAAGAGGTACCCGAAACAATCCGTTGCCTGGTTCAAGAAGTTCCTCCGTCGCTAACATGGGGGCTTTGTAATGTCACAAAATATTAGATAAATCACTCATTTACCTACATAAGGATTCTGTGAATCATGATGTTATAATGTTACAATAATAATAATGTTTTGTGTAATTCGCATGCATCGATTATCATTTTATATGTTTTATATTTTGAAATATTGAAAATAAAAAATTTATAAGTTTACTTATGTATTCTTATTAATTATCCATTTTGAATAAAGCCTTAAAATATCCGTTCATAGTTCTTGTATTCGATCTTTTATATCATATATACTGTTACACTAAGAGGGGGTGAATTAGTGTTAATCTCCAAATTCGGATTTTAACACTTTTTCGTTTTACCCCGCAGCGGAAGGAAGTTTCTGTAACACAGAACCTTAGATAAGTTTCTGTACAACAGAACGTTTGATCGTGTTCGCAAAATGTTTGATTGGACACAAAGCTTTTTATAGTGATTCGGCAAATTGCCTACTCCACTCTTCACCCAAAATACTGGATGGTTTCCACTCAAATGTATATCTGTACAAATTACACAAATAATTGCAACTGAAATCAGATCCAAAGGTTCTGTTCAATAGAGGCTTGAGTGGCAGAACACAGACCAGAAGGTTCTGTGCCGTAGAGGCTCGTTATGTAGCACAAACCCGAAGGTTTTGTACTATAGTAACTTAGGCTCAATACAGACCAGAAGGTTCTGTATCGTAGAGAGTAAGGCACAACACAGACTAGAAGGTTCTGCGTCGAAGAAGGTAAGGCACAACACAGACTAGAAGGTTCTGTGTCGAAGAAGCTTAGGCACAACACAGACCGAAGGTTCTGTGTCGAAGAAGGTAAGGCACAACACAGACTAGAAGGTTCTGTGTCGAAGAAGCTTAGGCACAACACAGACCGAAGGTTCTGTGTCGAAGAAGGTAAGGCACAATACTGACCAGAAGGTTCTGTGTCAGACGTGTTAACCTTCTATAGCACAGATCAAGAGATTCTGTACTGTAAGCGTCAACCTTCTATAGAACAGATCCAAGAATTCTGTATCACAGAAGGTATAGCACAGACCGTAAGGTTCTGTACCAAGAATGTGTCAATCTTTAACAAACCAAAATGGTTCGTATTAGAAATGACTTGAGTTATGTACAGACCGTAAGGTTCTGCACTAAAGTAGATTCAGACCTTAAGGTTCTGCTCTACAGGAGGTTGTACAGATCCGAAGATTCTGCACTACAGGAGGTTGCACGTGTTAACGTGACTAACAAGGTAGCAAATGCGCAATCCCTCAAGGATAACGACTTCGTGGCGTACCCCACGCGAGCACGTAGCGAACCCAACGCAAGCGAACAACGACCTCTGTTCAAGGATGGATTTTCCCTCCGGCGGCTCCACACGACCTGCACGATCTCCTCGAGATAGCGACTATGTGGCGTACCCCACACAAGCACGTAGCATACCCTACGCAAGCACGCAGCAGACCCTGCGCAAGCACGCGGCAAACCCCACGCAAGCAGACGGCAGCCTCCGTCCTAGGTTCCTGCACATAGAGCTCTACACAACAGAAGCTGGTTAGTCCCTCACCTTCTGTGCTCCCGAGGTTCAGCCCTTCTCTCCGGCCGACTGCACGTTGCCCACGTACACACGCTTCCAACAACGTCTCCTGCAGCTTCCAGCCGAGTCCCTCGAGCCCCGGGGTCACTCTCCCAGAATGCTTCACCAACGATGCAGCTGTCCGTCGCTAGTGCTCCTCGTGTGACTAACTCAAACGAATGAAAGAATGAAAGAACTAAAGCTCAAGCACACGCTCTCTATGGACAGAATAGGAGCAGAGAAAAATAATGAATTGTTTGATGGTTACAATGAGAGAGAGAGCATGACTATTTATATACACGGTTCAAAGAGTAAAATACAAAAGGGAAAATATAAAAACGTAATCTGCAAAATAAGAAATTAAAAGTTAGTTTACATAATAAACAGAATGATATACATGTGCAAGCATTCAGAAAATAAATCAGAATAAGATTATGATATATTTTCCATGAATAGTGCACCACAGAAGGTATCGCAGAAGGTTCTGCTTGATAACCTTCTACTGATGGAAACAATCGTTGATTTGTTTCCAAATGACTTGAAGTCAATTCCATCCTGATAAAAACACACGTGAGAGTGTATCTGGACAGGTGGTGGTGATTTGCAATCAAATAATGTTCGTATGTTGATCAAGTAAGCTTACAGAAGCCTGTAGACCAAATAATAGAACATTTCCATATATAGAAGATACATTTCCTTCTTACAAGAAATATTATCTCCAATATGATTATTTGAAAATCAAATCATGGTAATCTGATTAGACAAATATCTTAATCAGATAATATATATTTCGTAATTAAATAATTGATAACTAATTATTTAATTACAACAATAATTCTTACAAAAAGATCCTCGTTATGAGAAGCTTCTGTAGAATAGAATGTTCGATCTTCTGTAGTACAAAGGGTCCGGTTCATCATCAAAACCGTCCCAACATATACAAAAAAAAAAATGTTCTTGTGAGTATACTAAAATTTCTTATGTCCTACGAAACTTTTCTCGAATGCATGATAGTAATGCATTTGGACAGTACGAAAATAATCTTGTTAATTAATTATTTTCGATAACTGATTGAATAATGTAAAACTAAATAAAAATATATCATTTTTAATTATTGGAGCCGATTTATAACATTTTCAAGCAAATGGAAGAGCGATGCGGGCGTCCCGAGACGACAACTTCGCATCAACATTAACAATATGAAATGATGCTTTCTCGATCTCGTCAAGATTCTCCAGGAAATTTGTGAACCAGAAGCCCGAGTGCTTCGGGCATCTCTCGAGTCCGTTCTTGTAGTCGACATAGTTGATACCCATAGTTCCGCTCGATGTTGTCGAACAATGACCCTGCGAAGAAGCCCTTCCCGGTCATAAAATAATATAACAATGAGACTTATCCCGAAGCAGTCGATGAAAGCATAGTCCCATAAAATTTCAGCCGAGTCGACTAATTCAATCACTAGTTTTCAAGTATCGAAGGTGTTCGTTCATACAGTGGTAGCTTATTCTCGGTAGTCGAAGGGTTGTTTCTCCAACGACAAACTAGCTTTGTGGGCCTCATCAATTCCTGAAGAAGGGCTGTTAAATATCAACTCATGTGTATTTCACGAAATAGACGTGCATTCTTATGCGTGGTGTAACAATTAATGCCCACTAAAAGGGTGAAGCCAATTAGTTTTTTTTTTTTTTGTTATAGGGATTGATTTTTCCTATTAATGAGAATGTTTTACCTCCATTGAAAATAAATCTATCAATAAAAAGGATTCTAGCTCTCTTGAGTTACATAGTATATCATAGGATTATACTCAATTAGCTAAATGATTAATTGATTTATGGTAATTGTCATGTAATAGAAGGTTTACTGACGTGGGTGTATGTTCCTGTTGAACCTTCTGCAAAGTGGTAAAATCTTACTTTTTGTATAATTATCGTCTAAATCATGCTAACGTAATTGAAACTTCACTTTTGAGAAATCACTTACTGTTCTTCGTGATGTAAATGACGAGATTATTGTGGTGGTGATATATCTCTTTTCAAATCGCAAATGCTATAACTGATTTTGTGTTATGCATTTTTTACTCCAAATTGCACTGTCATATTTGACCATCCAATGACCGGCTGGGTTTAATTTCGAGTTTAACCCATACAATCTAGATAATTAAACTTCGTGAAAA
Source organism: Melastoma candidum (assembly GCA_023653495.1). Lineage (NCBI taxonomy): Eukaryota > Viridiplantae > Streptophyta > Magnoliopsida > Myrtales > Melastomataceae > Melastoma > Melastoma candidum. Next base: position 24,278,239 of record CM042882.1, read on the forward strand.
TTTTATTAATATTTGGGCTTAATTTTGATAGTAACTCTTACTATTTTCGTGCACCTTAATTTTGAGAATCTTATCAAAGTATTTCATTTTAAAACCCAATGTAAGATATTTCTTAGCATCTTTTGATCCCTTTCATATTATCCCTAAAAATCAACATCAATAATTTTTGAGTAAATACACTTATCCGTATCATTGTACAAAAAACTATTACTATAATCACATTATCAAACCATTCATGAAATTGTCGTGGTATTTGTTCGGAGTTATACAAATGTTTAACAAACATGGATACTTTCTTTTCATTTCAAAGGAATTCTAGTTGATTCATACTATCTTCTTCTAAATTTCTATTTAGGAAAAGTTGTTTTGACATGCATTTGATGGACATGTAACTTATAAATAAATCTATGTTAGCGCTAGAAGTACTCTAAATGAAAAAATCCGGCTTCCATATTCGGATAGTCCTCGACGGTATACATAATGAGCATTTTATTATGACTTTCTTCGTACTTCTTTCTATAAACTCAAATACCTTGAGTTTATAGAAGACTTCATCTTTTAAGTCCCAACAAAATACATGAAATCAAGTCTTTGACCTTCTTTAAATAGGGCTGATCACGTTTCTTCTTGTTACTTATCGTGATATCATTTTCTTCGACAATATTAATGCACGATCTCTAAAAAATTATCATTTTCATTTTAAGATCACAGAACTTTCTCGATCCACATACGCGTGCTTCTCGATTTCGTCGATCTTATCCAACTCGGAGAAATTCGGAAATTATTACTCCCACCATAAATGACTCGGAAAACTTCGCTTTCATTCTTATCTCCTGAGGACAGCTCGATACGCTGAGATAAACCCGAGATCGCATCAGAGTTGTAATAAGGAATTTAAAACAACAAAATAAATCGTGTTTTCAAATAGTACAATTTGACCCCAAGAAAAATATTATTAAAAATCATACCATATATAGAAACGTTTTAACGGTCTACATCTACGAATGCCTGCTTCTCATTATTAAATTTCTTTTACAGCAGATGTACAAAAAATAGTGCCACAAAATGAAATACATTCCAGCGTATAAGTTATGATTTGACCTTCTCCACGTTTTTCTGGATTCACGATCATTAATTAATTAGGATACGTTTTTTTTTTAAACAAATTACAGATTGACTTATAAAAATATAATACTTGAAAATTCCAAGTCGATATCTTCATTCCCATCTGAGTACGCTACACAATATCGCCAGGCTGATAACAAACAGTTGACATCCCGCTTAGGAAGAGTTTTATGGTGGCTCGAACTTAACTTTCAAGCCATTATTCGATCATGATTTCCGCGGAAGACTTTTTTCTAAAAGAAAATAGTTGCTTGTTATAATATAATGCGATTGTGGCACGATTCTTCGCGATTCGCTAGACAGCGATGTGGTCGAGTAAGAAGATGAACCACCCCTATAAAAGAGGGATTGGCAGCTTGACATATCAAGCAAGTCATCGGAGCTACCCTTTGAAGATTTCGGGTATGTTTTCTACATTCGAGTGAGTTTTTTTTAGTTTCGGAATTAGAGCTTTTGAATTTAATCTGCATCCTGTATATTTAGCATTCACGGGATATGGTAATGGCGGCTTCACGAACTCGTGGAGGATCGCTGCTGGTTTTGCTGCTCGTTCTTGGGCTGACGAAGGGGGGTATCGGCGGTTACGACAATGGCGGTTCCTTTAACAGGAATGACTTTCCGGAGGGTTTCTTGTTCGGGACTGCCTCTTCTGCGTATCAAGTTGAGTTCGTTGCATACTTTCTAGTATATCTATTTGTTTGTTTATTTTTGGGAATAATTTAAGTTCTCGGCGAATGGTAGTACGAAGGAGCGTGGAATGAAGATGGGAGAGGACCAAGCATTTGGGATATCTCCACTCATAAAAACCCAGGTTTTCCTTTTAAATTTAAGATTATGTTTCATGTACACATTTGATGATATGTATATGTAAGTTTGTACCAATGTTAGTGTTTTGAATACAGAAAAAATTTCTGATCGGAGCAATGGGGATGTGGCTGATGATTCTTATCATCGATACAAAGTAAGTCGATGACGGAGCCCCTCGATATTAGTAGAATGGAGTTCATTAGACGTAACTGATGCAGTTGCCGACCCATCTTATGCAGGAAGATGTCCACATTATGAAGGATTTGGGGTTTGACGCATACAGGTTATCGATATCATGGTCCAGGATATTGCCCAGTGAGTTAAAAATCCGTTCCTAGATATATTATCCCCGTGGGATCATTTGTTGATCGGCGGAATTCTTCTGCAGATGGAAAGCTCTCGGGAGGAATCAACAAGGAAGGCGTGGAGTACTACAACAACCTCATCAACGAGCTGCTTTCGAAGGGTTTAACACCCTTTGTGACTCTTTTCCATTGGGACTTGCCTCAACCCCTTGAAGATGAATACAGAGGGTTTTTGAGTCCTAAAGTCGCGTAAGCCCACCTCTGATCGATCTTACATGGTTGAAATATTTGGGGTTGGTAGACATTTTCTACTTATATGTATTTTGATCTATGTTGCTGCAGGGATGACTATCGTGATTACGTCGATGTTTGCTTCAAGGAATTCGGCGATAGAGTGAAGCATTGGATCACCCTCAACGAGCCATATAGTTATTGCTACGGCGGTTACGCGGTAGGTGCATTGGTCCCCTGGCGTTGTTCGCAATGGCAAAACTTGAGTTGCCTTGGTGGAGATTCCAGCACAGAGCCATACCAATGTGCACATAATCAACTGTTAGCGCATGCCTTAGGCGTAAAACTTTACAGAGAGAAATATCAGGTTGGTTTCCAAATAGCACATGAATTCACTGTCCACAAGAATCGTCTTATTCATCGTTTATCGGGTTTTCCTACAGGCATCCCAGAAAGGAATCATTGGCGTAACATTGGTATCTCACTTTTTCGAGCCATACAGCAATTCGACACAAGACCGCGCCGCGGCATTGAGATCCCTTGATTTCATGCTTGGATGGCAAGAAACTTTTAACTTTTGATCCTATTCAATCATAGTGAAATTCCCGAAGCTATGATTTGTTCTTCTGATTTAATTTCGTGCAACCTACTGCATAGGTTCTTGGCACCTATAATACGGGGCGATTACCCCTCCAGTATGCATGTATATGTCGGGAACAGGCTTCCGAAATTCACTGAGGAAGAGTCTCGGACACTGAAAGGATCATTGGATTTCGTAGGACTGAACTACTACACGACACAGCTTGCCGTGTATGCTCCGCAACTTGCAAATTTACCTCCGAGTTATGTGACGGATTATAGAGTGAATTTTACGCGTAAGGAAAAATTCTTCGCTCTTCGATTGATTGCTTCCTTTTAAGTTAATGGTGTGACGAGATTGATTTATTTTTTTTCCCTGATTCGATTTTCAGAGATACGAAATGGAGTGCCAATCGGCCAACAGGTAAGACTTCGTAAAACCGAACAAAATCTTGTGAATAAACCAATCACTCTTCCAAAAATGTTGTGTGATGCAGGCCGCTTCGAGTTGGCTTTACATTTATCCATACGGTATCTACGAGTTGCTCCGTTATGTTAAGTCCGAGTACAATGATCCACTCATATACATAACCGAGAACGGTAAGACATCAGCGCCAGACCCTCTCTGTATTTGAATTCTCACCTTACTTGTCAGATAATCACAGGAGTCGATGATTACAACAACTCAACATTGCCCCTCGCGCAACAACTAAATGACACCACGCGCGTCAAATTCTACCACGATCACCTGTCCAACGTTAAGGCGGCGATCAATACGTAAGCGCTATCAATCAATTCACAAATCATTCTTTCTTCGATCATTGATAGACGAGACGATGATGATCACTTGTTCATTTGCCAAATCATGACAGGGGAGTGAAGGTGAAGGGATACTTTGCGTGGTCGTTGTTGGATAACTTCGAGTGGAGTAGCGGCTACACGGTGAGGTTCGGAATCAACTACGTCGACTTCAAGAACGGACTGAAGAGGTACCAGAAGCTATCCGCTGCCTGGTTCAAGAAATTCCTCCAACCCTAGGGTGGACTCCGTCACGTTACATAAATATTAAGATGAATCACATATTTCCTGAATAAGGATTCGGTACGGGTCATCGTGTTGTAATGCTGCGATGATGTTCTGGGTATTTCATATGTATCACTTATTGTACTCCTGTTAATTATTTGTTGTGAATAATGCGGCAAAATACATGTGCGCAGTTATTACATTTGGTACTTTTCGTCATTCGTAAAAAAAAAAGTCTTGTAAAATGCACAAAAAACACCTTTTGCGAAACTTTTCTCCTATAAAAAAATCTTTTTCATTTTTGAAAATTTTATATTATGTAATATTTCAGGAAATTTTATCTTTTATAAAACTAGGCAAATAGTGACAAGTGAGATTATACATGAAAACATATCGATTACATGAATAGGCTCGAGTGTTTATATAAACAAACACGATAAAAAAACATGCCGTACGTAATAAAAGCCAATCTTGATGAGTAAACACCATACATTAAAGTAGAAGATGCAACTCGTTTTCGGAACGTGTCTAACATGCCACAAATACCCAATAAATCCAAACTCTCAACACGTGGCTGGTACAAGTGATAAGGAGTTTGGATTCGTTTAAGAAGGTCTCGGATTTGAAACCTACCGTACGCAACCATCTCTGTCGGAAGACTCACTCACCATAGTTAGGTGTCCTACCCAGGTCGAATCCGGATTAGTCGGAGCGAAGCTCCGGAAATCGGACGGGCAAAAAAAATAGACAATAGCTTCGTATCGTATTATTGAGAAGGAGAAAATGTGCCCACTCTCAGTCATATTATTGAGAAGGAGAAAATGTGCCCACTCTCAGTCATTTACTATTATATATAAGGGAACGATACCTAGGGGTCGACTTTGAACAATGTGACTTAGATACTTTCTCGATCTTCGTCAAGGCTTCTTCAGGAAATCGGTGAACCAGAAGGCCGAGTGCTTCGGGTATCTCTTGAGTCCGTTCTTGTAGTCGACGTAGTTGATCCCGAAGCGTAACGTAAACCCAGCGGTCCACTCTAAATCGTCCAACAACGTCCACGCGAAGAAACCCTTCACCTGAGCCCCTTCCCTGTGATAAGATCACGTCCCAGAAGAAGATTATGATGTGCTCTGTCATGAGTATTGCCGATGAAAACTCAGTCTCTTAATATCTCAGTCAGAATTGACTTACGCGATAGCTTGTTTCAAGTATCGAAGGTGCCAGTAATAGTAGCTTATTCTCGTCTCGTCGGCAAGCTGTTTCTCCAATGGCAGCGTAGCATTGTTGGCCTCATCGATCCCTGAAGAAGGGGGTTAATAATCAACTTAAATATGTTAAACGAAATACACATGTAAGCATTACTTAAGTCAAATCCTCACTATCGAACGATCTCTTACCGTTCTCCGTTATGTAGATGATGGGATTATCATAGTGCCTCTTTATATACAGCAAGAGCTCCCGAATCCCTCGAGGATAGACGTAAAGCCAGCTCGAAGCAGCAGACTGAAAAGAATAAAAGAAAGGATGATTTCTCTTTTTGTGTGTTAATTCTTCGATGAAATATTGTTCAAAAGGAAAAATGCTGTAGAAATTACCGGGGGACCAATTGGAACTCCATTCCTCTCGCCTACAATGAAAGATTTAGTTATTAGTAAGCAGATTGTAACTAATAGAGATTAAAACATATGTTAAATTTCGTTTATAACTTACTGGTTTGGTTTGTTTGAGAATCCGTGGTCGCGCTTGGAGGACCATTTGACCGAGGCGCAGGCATGGCATAATTCGAAGTATAGTAGTTGATTCCGATGAAATCGTAAGAACCCTTGATCAGTTTCGCTTGATCTTCTGTGAATTCTGGGAGCCTTTTCCCTACCAAGGAACGCATATTCTTGGGGTAGTCACCGTATGTTATCGGGTTCATAAACCTATCGAAATATTCGATGTTGGGATGCTTTTTTAATAGGATGTTAGGTGATATCAAAAAGGAAACAAACATAACCAGTGAAGAATTTTGTGAGACATACCATCCGAGGACAAAGTCGAGCATTCTTCGGGCAGCCCGCCTGTTGGCTTTTGAGTTCGAATAGGGTACAACCCAGTTGGAGTTCAAAGTCACGCCTATTATTCCTTTTTGAGATGCCTAAATCGCCAGCATTCGAAGATCACACATTGTACTATTCGCTCATATAGCACGTGGCATATTCACTAAGAATATGTACCTGGTACTTCTCTTTATACAATCTGACCGCAGTGGCATGAGCAAGGATCAGGTTGTGGAACACTATGTATGGCTCCGTGCCCGAATCACCGCCAGTACAGTTCAGGTTTTGCCATGCTGAGCACCTACCCGGGGCCAACAATCCAATGGCATAACCAGCGTACGCAAATGCGTATGGCTCATTCAGAGTTATCCAGTGTTTGACTCTATCCCCGAACTCCCTGAAGCACAGCTCCGTGTAGTCCTTGTAGTCGTCCCTAAACATATCGCAAAACCCTCGAATCACAACCACGACTTACACGAAATCGTCAATCTTCATAGTAGAACAGCCAAGGACTTACACGACTCTGTCACTCAGGAAGCCGTCGTACTCGTCTTGTAAAGGTAGAGGCAGGTCCCAGTGGAACAATGTAACGTACGGCTGAATGCCTGCTGTTTGACCTCACCGACAAAGCTTGAAAATTAGGACTAAATGAAACGAGACGTGGGGACGACCAAACGTCGCATAAACAGATGACTTAGAATCAGACCGCTGGCGAGAAGGCCGTCTATGAGATTGTTGTAGTAATCTATTCCCGCTTGATTAACGCCGCCTCGTAAATTTCCCTCTGGTATGTGCGCATTAACATAGGAACAATTAAGTAGAACATTAAGCCCAAGTTTTAGGGTAAGGACTAGTTAAAACAAATTGTCAATAATATCAAACTTACTTGGGAGAATTCTGGGCCATGATATGGAGAGTCTGTAGGCATCTAACCCCATGTTCTTCATTATTTCGACATCACCCTACCAACAAAAGCTTCGACTTTAATATGCGTGTATCCGTTGTGGAATCACCATATTGAACTTAGTTGCACAAAAGTGTACTAAATCAATTTTAGTGCCGGCAATGAGTACTGTGACTAGACTATTCATCGAATTGCGTAATGTGATTGATGCGCGTTTACCTTGAAGCGATGGTATTGATCGACGGCGACATCGCCGTTGCTTCCATCTGCTACCTTACCTGCGCCATGTTTTCGAAATGACAAACACAAGAAAAATTAAGTAAAACCCTTTTCTCCTTTAGTTAATTGACTGCATAAACTAAAAATTAAAGTCAGAATGTGATAGGCCGGCTAGCAAACCCATCGAGGACGAGTGCTCAAGGCGTCGATCGGTGCACGGACGTGAGGTTCACCGTCCATTCGTTCGACCAGCTTGATTGATACACCAGGCAGTTATCCAACGCAGAGATTCGGAATAGTTAGTTACCTGGATACTTATGGGTGAAGTAGTCCCATATACTCGGCCCTTTGCCGTCCTCCCAGGCCGCTCCTTCGTACTTCAACCGGAATGATGACGATAATGAGTTACGGTTGAATCTCGCATCTCCGAATGACCAAGAGCTAACCTTTCGTATGGATCATTTTAGTCTACATTCCTCTATGCCTCACCTGGAAAGCAGAAGATGCTGTTCCAAAGACGAATCCCTCCGGGAAATTGCTTCGGTTGAAACGAGCAGTGTCATAAGGCTTCCCAACTGCCTGCGGCGATCCCTCCGACACAAAGACAACCGAAAGCTGCAACGATAACCAACATTCCCAACCACTGCCTATGGCATCGGATCGCCATTCTCGGCTAGATAAGAAAGACACGCCTCTTGATTGTTTTTTGTTTTCTCCTATTACAACATCAGATGTAAGAAGAACAAATGATATTTATGAGACGAGGGTCATGTAAAATTCGGAGATGCGAGGGTCGACGAAGGAAATCAGAAGAAGAAAATGAAAATGTGAAGCAATTATATCAAACAAGGGTTGGTGAAACAATTATAATCTCTCTGAGCATTCAATGCAATTGTCAAGAATAGCAGCATTTAATTATTAGCCAACGCTTTGGAATCGTTGCAGATATAATTTATGGAGAATCCTATTTTATTCGGTGGCAGCCTGAATTCAAGGTACAGTCACGACAACCTGTCGGTCCTAGTTTCTACATGGCTGATCTTTAGCTTCAAGAATTTGATTTTAGTAAGATATGAAGATAAAAGATTTAGCACAAACACGAGCATCGTGTGCCACTGGTTTAGGCTAACCATGTAAATCACGAGTTGGCGATCGTCAATATCGGCAGACCGCATCCGCAGTGCAAATTTGAAAACATATCTGCCTCGGTGGGCGGACAACTGATCCGGCTAACCATGGCATCTTTTCTTTGTAAGTTTCCTTTGAGTTGGATGTAGCCAGGAAAATGCAAACTAGATTAAATGGTGCGGGAGATGGGACGAGATTTGGGGCATGAAAGGTCAGGAGAGATTCGATTTTTCTTCTAGAGGCTAATTGTTTGGTCGAACAAGTAACGATATGAAGATGGTTTTATATGAAGTAATGGTTTATCGAATTCTAACGAACACAGGGAATGCGTTGAATCGGCCGACCTTTCGCTTTCGACAACCTGACCATTATTTTTCGCAATCGTCAACAACGGAGGCCGGCATTGGCGGTGCTAATTTGACTATGAACCGGCCTCAGTGGACGGACAACCGATCCAGCTAACCACGGCATCGTTTTTTTTGTAGTTTTCTTTTGAATTGGATGTAGCCAGGAGCACACGACAGCGATGGAATTGTTAAATGATGACCCCACACTTACGACTAAAGTTAGTCGCGAATGATCAACCTGAACGAGAACCGAGGGATAATCGCCTACAGAGGAATTTAGGGAAGAAAATGAACCTGCGCTCTTGAGCTAATTAATGACGACGGACCACATTGGCGATCCGACCGGACCGGCCCATTAGGATCGAGGCAACCGGACCGAGAACCCGCTCAACGAAGACCCGGCTCGACCGATCCCAATCTCCCGAAAACCTAGAAATGGCGGGAAGCGGGGAATCGACCGATTCTTCCCTCTTCCTCCGTCGATTGTTGGACTCCGATGGAAGTCGGCGGGAGGGAGAGTCCGGTAGAGGGTTCGAAGAAGAGGGGCAGATCCAAGAAGGACGGTCCGGAGAAGTCCAAGGACGGCAGCGTCCTCAAGCAAAGTGAGCTCCGAACCCTACTGAATGAGTGGTTTCGGTTCCATTTGTGGCCGATGTGATCCCTTTGTTGTTGTTGATTTGGTTTTTTTTTTCAGAGTCTCCGGCCGAGTTCTTCGCTGAGAATAAGAACATTGCGGGGTTCGATAATGTGAGTGCTGGCTGATTTCGAGTTTGTTTCTTTCGAGTAGCAACTGTTTTAAGTGTGGTTTTGAATTGGATGTAGCCAGGGAAGAGTCTGTATACCACGGTGAGGGAACTCGTTGAGAACGCGCTCGATTCGGCGGAGTCTATATCGGAGCTTCCCGTTGTCGAGATCACTATGTGAGGAAATCGTTTCCTGTAACCTTGTTTTGGTGAACTCGCCAATGCTGCTTCGTAAGCCGATGAGATCATTCGACGCGATGTTGTTTATGCAGCGAAGAGATAGGGAAGACGAAGTTCAATTCCATGATTGGGCTTGTGGATCGTGAACGGGTTGACGAGGAGCTATATGATGATTATGAGTCTGCTAAAGCTCGTGAGGTCTGGGAGTTTGCAGTTCTGTGATGCCTATCATCTCAATATCTCATGGCGTGATGCTTGGGCGTGTTCAATTTGCTCCACATTAATTATTTTGCCACGATTTTAAACTCTGAGACGGTTTTTTATTTATTTATTGTTTTCTTACTCTCAGAAAAGATTGGCAAAGGAAGCTCGGACTCAGGAGATTCAAGCAAAGAACGCTGCACTTGGGAAGAAGATCAAAGAGCCCACATCAGCTAAAGGAATTAAGGGTCGAGGCGAGGCTTCATTTTACAGGGTGGCTTGCAAGGTTAAGCTTCAATTGGTCGAAATATTCTGCAATGCTACCCGATATGTGGCATTATTTTATTTTACTTTATTTTATTTTTTGCTTCAGTTTGCTGTCCAAATTATCAACTTTTCAAACTGATAGTGCTGATGTTGGTTTTTAATTTAGGATAACGGTAGAGGAATGCCTCATGATGATATCCCAAACATGTTTGGAAGAGGTATTACATTTGACTCCCGGACTCCTGAAATCATTACGCCCTCTGATTTTTAGTCTAATCACAGTTTTTTGCAGTATTGTCGGGAACAAAATATGGATTGAAGCAGACACGTGGCAAGTTTGGTCTTGGTGCAAAGATGGTTTGTGTGATCAAATTTTATTCAATTGTCTAGATTATTAGAATGTTTATTAGTGTTTATTTGTGGCTAAACTACTAATAAATACTCTTAAGTAAAAATTCAATTGATCTCAACACAACAGTTGTGTTGTGCCCCTTAATAGATGCTACCACCTGTTGAAGAAAGATTGTCAATTTGGTGATTCTGTCTTCTCTCCATATATTCTGTTTCCCAGCCCTCTTAACCTTTCGATTACTTTTCATTAGACGTGCCTTTTTTCAGCCAAGAAAAGAGTATATGTAATAATGGATTTGTCAAACACCTTAACTTGCAGGCACTTATATGGTCCAAGATGAGTACTGGCCTTCCCATAGAAATTTCATCTTCGACTAGAGGTCAAAATTACACTTCATTTTGCAGGCTTGATATAGACATTCATCGGTAAGATCTGAATCTGAGAAGGATGGGAAGCCCATTGCACTTTACAATGAGGTTTTCTTTGGTACAACTTCTGCATGGACGTCATGTTTCAGGAATATACCTCATGTTCATTTACATGAAAAGCGGGCAAATTTGGAAAAATGGCATGGTGCTGAAATACAAGTGGTGATAGAAGGAAATTGGACTACTTATCGCGTACGTTTTTTGCTGCCTGGTCTTCTGTTGCGTTCAAACTTTTGTATTTGTTCTTAAAATTTTAACTTCTGCACAAATGACTGATTGTGTCATTGTGGCTAGGCAGTCGAAGATCTTCCATTATATGAGACAAATGGCTGTTATTACTCCCTATGCTCAGTTCATTTTCAAATTTATATCAGATGCTCCGGAGTAATTTACCTCCCCTCTTTCTCTTCTAGTTATTGTTCCTCCATGATGCGCTGAGCTTGGTCATCAGACTGCTGTTGGTGCATGTAGGAAAAACATGACCATTAAATTCGCTCGTCGAACGGATGTTATGCCTCCAGTTCCTTTGGAGACGAAGCATCACCCGTCATCAGTGGACCTACTTTTAATTAAGCGCCTCATTTCTGAGACTTCGAAACAGAGTCTCCTGCAGTTCATCCAGCATGAATTTGTTAACATTGGCAAAGGCTATGCTGAACGATTGATTGGTAAGCCGACAAATTTTTTCTCCCCGTCGGGCTAATTTTTTGGGGATTTTTTTTTCAGAATTTCAGGTTTATTCTTGTGATACATTGTAAAATTTAGTTCCTTCTGTGCCAAATTTGCCAACATTTCATTGTATCAGGTCTATATGAAAAAAATATTTGTTTTGGTGTAGGGGAAATGGGCGATGATTTCATCCCCAAAATGTCCGTTAAATCTCTTACTGATCAGCAAATAGTCCGCATCCACCAACTTTTTCGACAGGCAAAGTTTGATGATCCAAGTGGTGATGTACGCTGAATTTCTTTTCCTATTTTTTATCCAGTGTTTATAAATATGTCATGTCTGATTGATTGCCATTCAATTTGAAACTTCTCTTGCATCTTACTTCTGCATGTCCTAGAATTCACTAGTGACGGATAATTATAATAATTTCAGTGTCTCAGTCCTGCGGGGGAGTATAATCTTCGCCTTGGCATTATAAAGGAACTTCATCCAGACTTGGTTGCTACATATTCTGGCAGGTATGCTTCAGTTTCAAAGTGAAAGTGCATAAGTTACACAGAAAATCCTTGGAATATTGACATATGCAGTCTTAACTGCAGTGCACAGGTTTTTGAAGGACACCCTTTCATTGTAGAAGCAGGAGTCAGTTTGGGCGGAAGGGATGTTAAACAAGTGAGGATCCATATCTTGATTGTCCTCCTTTTAATATGATACTATTTGATCAAACTTTTTAGACTTATATTGTCTTTATCATGGTATGGACTGTCAAATGCAAGAAGTGACATTAAAAATTGTGAGCATTCTAAAGGATATCCGTTGCAGCTGCTATGTTTTTTTAACTTGTACGTCAATGACGTTTCAGGGTTTAAATGTTTTCCGATTTGCTAATAGGATACCACTCCTATTTGAGCAAGGAGCTGACGTTGTCACCCGAACTGCTCTTAAAAGGATCAAGTGAGATATATAGCCTTCAGTCACTGTGATATCTAATCAGAGATGCATCTCTCTCTTATCCTCTTTGGCATCCAGCCTAATGTTCTGAAATATTTAAACCATTACTTGTGCTTGAAGCTGGAACAGCTACAAGATCAATCAAATGCAAGATAAAATCGGTGTCTTTGTCAGCATTGTCAGCACGAAAATTCCTTTCAAGGGCACGGGAAAGGAGTATATTGGGGATGATATAACTGAAATTGCATCTGCTGTTAAGGTACTTCCGATTTACTGTTAGATTACATTAATCTTCGTACATAAGCTTACAAGGTTATCCTTGCAGTCTGCTATTCAACAGTGCTGTGTCCAGCTCAAAACCAAAATCGTGAAGAAAATGCAAGCACGGGAACAGCAGGAGCGGAAAAGAAACTTAGCCAAGTAAGGCGCTGTTTATTTGTCGCTTCTTTGCCTTAATAATTGAAAGCCCTGAGACTGTGCTGATAAGAACTTTTATTGTGGAAGGTATATACCTAGTGCCACTGCTGCTGTCTATGATGTCCTGAAAGTGATGGCAGAGTCACATGAGGCAAAGAAGAAACGGTATGAGGAAGAAGATGTGGAGTTGCTGACAAAGATCTCAGAACATGTGATCACAAAGGATACATTGGCAGAAAAGCTAGCGCAGCATGTCGAGCAGGTGACGGCATGATCTTATTCTGCTCTCATCCTTATATTCACCGGCTATAAATCTTAGAGTGGGGATGGTAATTTGATTAAAGCACGTAAAGCTTGCTATTCTATTTGGTATAGCGAAATTACAACTGTCTTTTATGCATTAATTGTTCTTAAAACCAGTTTGAAATCATCGCATAATTTACTTACAGCATTTCTGATTACTTTCTGTGAAATTCGCCCATAGTTTTCCTGCTGGAATGGATTCTTTTTGTTTCCAAGAAAGCTACTAAAATATACAAGGACTGGACAAACAGATCTTTAGCAAAATATGTAACTCGATTCTATCATTGGCAGGTGGATTATGAAATGGCCTTGGAGTATGCTACACAGAGTGGGGCTAGTGAGGAACCAAGGGAGAATATCTACATACAATCGCTGGATGCCAAGAAAGAATATCTTGACTTCACTTCCCAGATATTTACCTTTAGGTTATTCTTGTAGAGCTAATGGTGAGCTAATTACCCTCCCACAAGGAGATGCCATTTACTTTATATAATGATGTAATAATTCTTTTTCAAGCATGACATCTAGTGTAACGTAAAATTCAATATTTTAGTTCAGGTAGTCTTCTGGTTTTGGACTTCACAGTAAAAGGCGTTGCATATTTACTTGCAGAAATTCCTCATCATAAGGCTCCACGCATACTTTTTGGGTGGCTTTTCTCTTATTTGTAATTTACTCCATTACAATATCAAACAGAGCCGACTACTAGTAGAAAATCTCTCATTCCTCATCTCATATGCACTCATGGCTTAGTTTCTTTCTGGTAAGCCAGCTCGCTCCTCCTTTTTCTTGTGAAAGAAGGGGCCATTACATGGTAAGGAAATGAACGACAAACTGATGCACGCGAGGAATTTACCTTATCTAGAGCAATTGTGCAACTCTATCCATGTTTCAACATTTTAGTTTTCATGTACCAAAGGTCTTAAATTCGATCAGTTGATTGTCGGAGATCACCTGTACAGGTTTAAAACTACTTTCATGGGTAAATTCTTCTTTACTTGTACTTTTCGGACCATTGTTGTGATTATTCATTTGGTCTTGAATAGTCCAAAGCAGATGAGCCTGGTGTGTCAATGTTCTTCACTCAGTTAATTTCCAGGTCATTCTGGTTAAGCAGCATAATTCGTGAATCATAGCTACTTTATGTGTGCTGCACATGATTGCTATGAAGTTTTAGTTTTGCATAGCAGTAAGAAAGTGTTGAGAGCGAGTGGTAATGCAATGATGCTGTCTGAATATTCACAGAGCACGTGTATTGTAATCGCTCTACTCATTCATTCATTCACATTCATTCAGTTTGCATGAAAAGTTGTATACTCTGCTCGCACACGAAGTTGGCTTTAGTTCTTAGGGGAACTTTGCAGTATGGAAAAAAGCTCTGCAGTACCACCAGGAGCCCCAGCTGTCTAGTTTCAGCAGGGTTTTCTAATGGTGGATGTAACGATCAGGCCTGTTTAGAGTTGTTGAACTTAATACTGCTCTATTTCCGACACTGTTTAACGGTTTGCAACACCAGTCTCGCCGTCTTCGTGGTAATTGCTGAATTGAATTATGAGTAGGTAATATCCGGAGCCTGTGTTGTTACCCTAAAACGTGGATTCACAGGAGAATCCCCTGAAGTGATAAGAGTCCTCTTATTACACCGTGGCTATTGTTATCCTAATGTCAGCAAGGCTTACTTTTGTCTGTACTCCTCTTAATGATTGATTGTTTAATTGATTCAAGATATTTCTTTTGATAATTGAGGCAAACCACAGGAAGAATTATTATTCAATTCGTTAATCAATCTGCATCAAGAAATATAGAAGTTTGGTGTGTGTGTGGTGGAACAACCAGATCTACCGCTTATAATTTTTCTGTCATAGATTTCCTGGTACTCTCCCTACACTAATCTCAATTTTTGCGGACACAAAGGAACCATTGAGAGCCCCAGTTTTGTAATATTCTTGATTTTAACTGAAATAAGGAAAGGAGTGTCGATGTTGGTGGTGCGACGGAGACATCTCTGGCACTTATCTGTGCACCCGATATGTTCCCATGGATGCAAAGCTAAGTTCGTCCACATTGTCGGCCCCAGAATTTGCCTCAAACACCGGGTAAAGGATAGGATGAATGTTTTCGCCTCATTCTCACAAGTTCTTGCCTGTTGCCAGCTCCTCCTTTTGTTTCTCTTGTGGGTTTTTGCTATCAGGAAGGCTCTTGCTGAAGATTGGTCGGTGTTGGCTGTAGAAAAGGAAGAAATACAGGATGTGGGTGCTCCTTCCCTCCGAGGTTTGAATTTGTTTTGTTGCCCTTTCTTGAGCTTGTCTCCACTGTTTAACTTCAAGTTACCTTTTCTCCTCCTGTTTGTCCTTGTTATGTCTCCCTTTTATTGATTTTGGTTTCAGATATAGGTTTCGTGTTTGTCTGTTACTATAAACTAATGCCCGGTTCTTACCTTAAAGACTTTATCAGGCCTTTCTTTTCCCCTGTTCTAGAGGAATTCCTTGCTTGTGGTGTGGTTGTGTGATGCTGAAGGCATACCTCTCTATCAGTGTTTGGAAATAACTGGACAAATTTGTCGACTATCCCTTCTTGTATTATATGAAGTTTGTCCAAGAGGCTTTGTATAGTAGACGAGGATAAACACTTCGTTGCTGTTTTCAGGGGCAATAATTGAGATGGCGACTCCCGTTCCGAGCTGGTCCATGATCATGACCTGATAGTGTTCTGCTTATGATCCTTTTGTCGGCCTCTGTTAGTTTATAGTTGGATTCTGTTGCTTTGGAATCCGCTGGGTAAGAAGTAAGAGATTTCCATTTGGTCTGATTTGGGTTGAGAAAGAGAGATGGCGAAAGCTCCCCAAGTTGTCGATTTCTCCCTGAAAGAAACGAAGCCTAAGATCGGGCTGGAGTCTAGTTCGGCGGACAAGATGGCCAGCACCTATGACCTCGTCGAGCAGATGCAATACCTGTTCGTCCATGTGGTCAAGGCGAGGGATTTGCCTGGGGGAGTCGCGAGTGGGAGTTGCGACCCCTATGTTGAAGTCAAGATGGGGAACTACAAAGGCGTGACGAAGCAGTTTGAGAAGAGGTCAAATCCTGAATGGAACCAGGTCTTCGCCTTTGCTAAGGAGAGAATCCAGGCATCTGTCGTTGAAGTGACCGTCAAGGATAAGGCCGTGCTCGTGGATGATCAGATAGGGAAAGTTGCATTCGATGTGAATGACATCCCGAAACGGGTGCCGCCAGATAGCCCGCTGGCGCCTCAGTGGTACAGACTTGAAGATCAGAGGGGCGAAAAGATCGAGCAGGGTGAGTTGATGTTGGCAGTGTGGATGGGTACTCAAGCCGATGAGGCATTTTCTCATGCTTGGCACTCGGATGCAGCATCCGTTGTTGGGGAAACAATCGCACATGTCCGTTCGAAGGTTTATCTTTCCCCGAGACTTTGGTACCTGAGACTCAACGTCATTGAAGCTCAAGATCTTGTCCCGAGCGATAAATCGAGACCCCCTGAGTTTTTCGTGAAAGTGGTCCTAGGGAATCAGGTGCTGAAAACCAAAATCTCCCCGAGTAAGACCGTGAATCCATCGTGGAATGAGGATTTGTTGTTCGTCGCAGCCGAGCCATTCGATGAGCCAATAGTTCTCACCGTGGAGAACAAATTGGGAGCGAACAAGGAGGAAATTCTTGGGAGGTGCTTGATTCCAGTTCGAAGTGTGGCGACGAGGATCGACATTAAGCCCGTCCCCTCCAAATGGTATAATCTCGAGAAGCATCTTATCGTAGCTGGAGAGCAGAAGAAGGAGGTCAAATTCGCAAGCAGAATCCATCTAAGGATATGTCTCGAAGGGGGGTATCATGTCACGGATGAGTCCGCCCACCACAGTAGCGATCACAGGCCATCGTCGAAACGGCTGTGGAAATCTGCAATTGGGATCCTTGAACTGGGGATACTGAGCGCAAACGGGCTTATACCAATCAAGACAAGGGATGGGAAAGGAAGTACAGATGCTTTCTGCGTGGCGAAGTACGGACATAAGTGGGTGAGGACACGAACTATAGTACACAGCCTTTCGCCTAAATGGAATCAGCAGTATACTTGGGAGGTCTTCGATATATGCACGGTGGTCACGATCGGAGTGTTTGACAATGGCCATGTTTCCCCCGGCGGGGGTGGGAAGGACTCGAGGATTGGGAAGGTCAGGATCAGGCTTTCCACGCTGGAATCCGATCGGGTGTATACTCATTCGTATCCCCTTCTGGTTTTGCATCCATCGGGAGTGAAGAAAATGGGCGAGCTTCATTTAGCTGTGAGGTTTACGTGCTCGTCGTGGGTGAACATGCTGCACATGTACTCGCAGCCGCTACTGCCGAAGATGCATTACCTCCACCCATTGCCAGTGATTCAACACAGATTCTTGAGGCATCACGCGATGCAGATCGTCGCGACGAGGCTAAGCAGGGCCGAACCAGCACTGAAAAGGGAAGTTGTCGAGTACATGCTCGACGCAGATTCGCACTTGTGGAGCATGAGGAGAAGTAAGGCAAATTTCTCCCGGATCATGGGAGTGATCCAGGGCCTGATCGTGTTAAGCAACTGGTTTCATCAAATCTGTCACTGGAAGAACCCTGTGACGTCTACCCTGATCCATATACTCTTGGTGATCCTCGTGATCTATCCCGACCTCATACTCCCAACCCTGTTCATATACTTGTTCGTGATCGGGATATGGAACTTGCGTAGTCGGCCTAGGCACCCTCCTCACATGGACGTCAAGCTATCACACGCAGATGCAGTACACCCCGATGAGCTCGACGAGGAGTTTGATGGTTTCCCAACCACAAAGCCCTTGAACACGGTCAGACAGCGGTATGACCGGCTAAGGACTTTAGCCGGACATGTCCAGACTGTGGTCGGGGACTTAGCAACCCAGGGCGAGAGGATTCTCCACCTTCTCAGCTGGAGAGACCCGAGGGCAACGGCGGTCTTCTCGGCACTGTGTTTGGTCTGCGCGGTCATGTTCTACGTAACCCCATTTCGAGTCATAGCACTCTCCAGCGGGTTCTACTCGCTGCGTCACCCGAGGTTTCGGCAGAAGCTGCCGGCCACGCATCACAACTTCTTTAGGAGATTACCGACGAGATCCGACGGGATGTTATAAGATTACGAAATGTTGCTTGTACATGTTTATCTAAATTTGATGTAACCGTGAATTTTGAAAAATCTTTCTAATAAATATTTTTAATATGGGGTAAGATTATTTCTTAGTAAATGGTAAATGACAGTGACACCCCAGCCTAGTTGACGATTTAATAATAATATACTCAAATTTGGAACTATATTAAAACTAATAGTTTTGGCGAGATTTGCAATCTTATTAGTTGAGGAAAAGGTTTCGAACCTTATTTATACATTTAGTGTGGCGTTCACTAATTTTTTAAAAACTAACCGTATTCTTCCCGAAATCAGATAAGATCACGTTACTATTAGACAAGCTATTAGGACAACATAAGGCACTTC
The DNA here is from genome assembly GCA_023653495.1 of Melastoma candidum. NCBI lineage: Eukaryota > Viridiplantae > Streptophyta > Magnoliopsida > Myrtales > Melastomataceae > Melastoma > Melastoma candidum. The sequence goes on from CM042882.1 coordinate 24,296,965, forward strand.
CCATACGTACGAAAGTTACTGTTTTTTGTATTTAATTGTATCAAACACGACGAGAATGTTAAATGACCCGAATCTAACCCGTGAACAGAAAAAACTCTATATCAACTTTTAAATTAGTATATTGGATCAAGGAATTACAAAGGCGGAAAACGGCCCATATATTCTAATCTACTGCTTAATTACATGGTTCAGATCTCATTTGGGCTTATTATAAAGTACCCACTTGAGGCCCAATTCATTCTGTTGGTCCATTTCACGGGCCCATTATCTAAATTTCAACTTCTCCTCTTTTCTGTATAATATAACTCGGACCGCTTGTGATAACATCTAGCGGTAATGATAAAAGAAAAAGGTTTCGATGATAAAGAAAAAGGTTAAAAGAAGAAGAAGGAACTGGGAATGTTGTGGGGGGTGGGGGACATTATGTATGGTTAAAGTGGAACCAGATCCTCCTCCTCCACTTTTGGCCAACCAATAAAGAGAACTAACTCAACACTCCTTCAACAACATGACCCAACTTCTTTCTCCCTCTTTGTTTCTTTATTCATTTATTTAGTAATAGTAGCAACAACATTTCCCTCTAACCCAACTGGAGTGGGACAGGTTTTGACATATGTTCGGATATGTTAAGATAGGAAAAAGTGGAAAAGAGACAAAGGATAAGTAGGGGAGTGTGGTCCCCCTCCTCTCCTGTCCTAAAAGTTAACACAAATGAAAGAAAAAGTAAAAAGAAAATGGAATAGTTACTAAAAGAAAAGGAAATGAAAAAGGGAATTCTTCCCACATCATCATTTATTTTTTGGACCCACTTTCACTTCATGTACACCGAATTTGTTACATCTTTTGCTAAATCATCGGGGTTAACACTAATTTTTTGGGGGGGGGGTCTTCGAGATGATGATAATAACTGCGACGGCCTACATGTCACGTGCAAGTCCCCTCCCTACCTCACGTGACCCTTCCACGGCCCCTTAAGCCAGCCGGCCGGCCGTCGCTGAATGAGCAACAACGTGACGCCGGCTCAGGTTCCCTTGATCTTTTCAGGTACTCCATTAGATCCATCCCCTGCATCGTCGTCTCTTCGGCGTGGTCGTCGATGCTGGGCGGAATGAACGGTGGCCTCGCGATCTCGGCCAGGATGTCCCACCGCACACCACGGAAGAACTCGTGCTCCATGATCTCCTCCGCCCCTCGGGAGTATCCCAGCCTCTCCGATGGATCCTTTGCAAGCAGCTGGTTGATCAGGTCGGTTAGGGCCGTCCGCCTGCCGGGACAATGGACTGGCTTCACCAGGACGTTTCGGAATGTTTCCTTCTTGGTCCTCCCCTTGAAGGGCGTCTTCCCGAACGACATTTCGTAGGCGAGGACCCCAAGCGCCCACCAATCAACCGCGAAGCCATGGCCATCCCCACGGATGACTTCGGGAGCAATATACTCCTCTGTCCCGACGAAGGAGTATGACTTCCCAGACAGGCTCTGGCGCCTGCGGCTAACAGGGCTGACCCTCGCCGTAGACGTCTTCACCTTCCGAAGGGAGAGCCCGGGCTTCAGAAGCGGCTTGGGGTCGGAGTTTGACTCGGGCCGTGGCGAGAAGTTGGCGGAACCGTGGGACGGGGGTGGAGGGAGGTGCTTAGAGAGGTCGAAGTCTGCTAAAGTGAGGTGGCCGGACCACTGGATGAGTATGTTTTCAAGCTTGAGGTCGCGGAACGCAAGGCCGAGGGAGTGGAGGTGGCGGAGAGCGGACAAGATCTCGGACAGGTAGAAACGTAGGGAGGATGTGGAGAAAACTCGGTCGGGAAGCTGGCCACGTAGAACGTGGAGGTCGCCGCCAGGGCAATAAGGCAAAGCGAATGCAACAAGGTCGTCGCGGACGAGGAGGCAGTTGCATCCGCCGACGAGGGACGGGAGGAATGGGTGCGGGCGGGCAGTAAGGAGGGACAGGACGGAGGCCTCGTGGAGGAGGCGATTGCGAGCCGAGGACGAGGATGAGGCGCTCTCGATGAGCTTGAGGGCGAAGGGGGAGGCGGCGGAGGGGTCAGAGACAGAGTCGTGGACGAGGAGGACGGTGCCGGTGGCGCCCTTCCCGAGGGGCCTCAGGACGCGGATGTTGGAGGGGTCGAGGGTGGTGCCGGGGGCCGGGGAAGGGGGCGGAGGCGGTGGAGCGGGCATTGCGGTGGAGGGAGGGAATGTTAAGAGAAGAGGGGGGGGGGGGGGATGCACGCATCACAAGGCAATGTGTTGTCGGATTTTGGAATTAGAATATATACCAAACAGGTACATTTTGGAACTAATGGAATTATTTTATTACAGTGGACTAAGTAATAATCTAACTTTTTTTTTTTGTATATCTATATATATATATATATGCGGCTTAACTTGGGTTCAATGAAACCTAATATTTACTACACGTGTGATGGAAAGCCATTCGAGATCGCACGAGCAAACATTTGAAATACATCATGAAACATGGGCGGACCATCCTCATCATTAATAATGCGAGGGAACCCTTAGCATGGCGGACAGGTCGCCTTACGAATGAATGAATGAATGGTACGAACCACGTAAAATCGATGCTGTATCCCCCCCTCGTGTCCAAACTACTACGATTAAGTGAATGGGAATGAGGGTGGGGGAAGAAAATGACAAAAAATAAGGAGAATAATGGACCGACCAACAATTTTCATTCGAGTCCCGACTGGGTTTTGGAATGCGACAGCAACGCGTCGTGTGATCAGATAAAGGGAGGAAGCGGGGGGGGATGTAATAAAATCCACGGATTGATGGGGTGGATCTTCTTCTCGCAACCAAACTCGTGTAAAACCTTACTACCTGACAATCGACGAAACGAAACGAAAAATCAAACTTTTTCTCTGTCACGGATCGATCGAATCGAACGTCGTTGCATTGGCCATATTAATTTGCGTTTTCCTTTTGTAACGACATTCGAGTAGATGCGTCACGTGTAGAGAAGGGACAAGTAATGGAGCGATGCTTTCCTAATGCTTCGAGGGGCCTGTCTGAACTGAACAACATCGTCACGTTTTCTCGTGAATCAAGAACAAGAAAGCATAGTAAATCCAGAAAGACTTCCCGCCTACTCTAAATAGTCTTCTACCCCCCCCCCCCCCTCCCCCTTTTTGTCTCATAAAATATAAATATAGTCTTGTTAGGTAGTCACATGCGTGAATAAGACCACCAATAAGGAAAAAAATTGGATTAAAAAGAATATGAATATATTATTGTATACGTAGGACCGCCACAGAGACGCTTTTTAGGGTGGCATTAAAAAGGGGGGGTGTTCATTATTTGCATCGAGCGTCCAAAAAGATTTATAGAGGGGTTTGCAATAATTTTGGATGAATTATAGTGATAATAAGGTCGAATAGGGTTACGGCTGATTATTTGCATTATTTATCCCAATGCCTCTATGCCTATCCGATCGGAACGCTACTTCCCCCCACAAGTGCATTTATGCAACAAAGATTCACAAAGTGAAGGGGGCTCCTCAAATTTTCTTAATATTTAAATTATCAATAAAAAGGGTGGTTTAGAATTTAACTTAAACCCAAGGAAACCGGGGGGAATCCAAGTTTGCGGGTGTTAAGTAAGTTGGGTTTAAAAAGATGGGGATTAGTAGTAGTAATAAGTAGTACGATGATGATGATGGGATGACCACCTTGTCGGCCATAAGACACCCCCAAAAATTTAAAAATTAAATCCGTAAAATCTGAAATGCTCAGTCAATCTGAAATGAGCAACAACGAGTCTCTTCTTCTCCCCTCCCACTCATTCTGACAAATACTTTGGAATACATACTAAGCTCCTAAAATGGGGTTTAACTTCCACTAAGATATTATCGTTTATTATTATTATTATTATTGTTTACCGTACCAATGGAGAATGCACCCATTAATAATGGGCTTGACAGACTGCACCCAAGCTTTACCCTCCGCCCCCTACTGACTTTACACGAAAAGGAAAAGGGTGAGAGAGATGATGATGCAATGGGATATTATTCATCATTAACCAACACGTTCTCTCCCAACACGCACGGGCTCCTGATGAAAACAACATCCAACCCCCCAGCCATCCAACTTGCACGATTACTATCATACGATCCACCCGAGTGACCGTCTTAGTTATATATACCCAGGAACTATGATATGATATGACTTCCTTGGGCGTATACTTGTCGTTGTGCGTGCTTGGCTGGGCTAGGACCACCTCAAGTGGAGGAAAAGATGACTGGGGAATGGGCCTGGACTACAGGCCCATTCTATGATCAGTTATCCATCCTCTGGGCCCAATTCCATCCCCATGGTCTCTTGCGCTAAATAAAAACTGACTGGATTAGTCAGACCTCACCAGCCAAATAACATGACATTTCGCCCTAGTTCTTAAGAAATTCCATTTAGAGTTTTAAATTAATCTAAACTAGGAGTATTTTTTGAACACTTGTTTTCATTACAAGGGATGGAAACATGGACAGGTATTATGTTAGCCCATTTCGGAGGTAATGATTATTTGGGACTCGTGGAATTTGGGGTTGGTGAGATGCCTAACTCATCTCAAAAGTCACTCAAGGGTTTAAAATTAGTGGTAAAGCTTTTTCAAATCAACACCAATTGTTTGGTACGCGTACGCCTAATTCTTTTTTACTTTGGGAACATCTTGCTCGCTTCTCCTACAAAGTGTTTACGGGCCAAATCCCACCGAGTTTTTCTGGCACACCTCGATGAATCCATCAAGGTTAAACCAAAACGTGTAAGAATTCGCTAGCATATTAAACTGATGAGATATATCATGTTTGGGTAATTATTTTAGGTGTGGTCGCATCATAATTTGTTAACATGTTACAGTTATCGATGACGAGAAGTCATGACAGTTCAAAAGGCGATCTGTTACGCTCGTATTTCTCGATAAAATTATCAGTATTCACGTAAGATTTTAAGACGAAGACGATGGGGTCGATCAATGTGGGGTTCGGTCGTGTTAGAATTGAGTTATTGAAACTTCTGGTGGAATCCAGTTTGCAGCGAAAGATATGATATTTTATTTTTGCTAATGATACTTTAGGTATCAATCGTTGTCATTTTTAAATAAAACCAAGGAAAATGCCGAGTGAAGAAAATTTAATGCTAATGTTTGAACAATGTTTTGGAATGTCTAGAGGGGAAACTCGTTGGCCCGTTACGTAAGAAAGTCGTATAATGGACTGACTTTCGTAAACACGTGAAAATTGACGTGAAACACTCTAAGAAAAAAAAAGGACAGCCATTAATATTTCTGTAATATCGACGCATGCATGCATGATCAAGGCCTTTTTCTTTAGGTGGAAGAGATTATTGTATTTATGTAATTTTGTGTGGGAAAACTTTGAATTTCGTGAGCGTAGAATTATGTTCTATGTAAAATATTTAAAATTTTTAATTATATTTGATTTAACACAACACGACTAAAATTTCTAAAAATTTTTTAATTTTTTAACACCGGCCAGTCTTAAAACTTCGTTTTGAACAGTCAACTGTATTCTATATCTTCTAATTCCGACATACAAAACATTTTTTTTTTTAAAAGAAGAAGAAGAAAACATTAGTCGTTTTATTACCTAATTTTTAAATGCCGGGCAGACTTGGATTTTTTTATGTATAATTAAATTTTGGTTTTCTTTTTCCATGTCCCCAGTTGACTTTGACTCGGTTGGTGCATAACAATGTATATTATATGTACCGACTGATGCTTCCCAAGATTTGTTAATTTATGAAAAGAATTATAAATTATTAAATAATCGAATGGTGGTATTTAGAATTATACAAAGGAATTATTTAGCTATAAGATCGATGCCAATTGAGAGAGATTAGCTGTAATGGACTTACTTAACCATCTGAATTAAAACAGTCAGACATACATTGGGGGGCAGATTCTCTCTTCTTTTTTAAATGATTTGACTTGCCTTTAATCTTCTTCCCAGTCTATTTATTAATTAGTTAAATCACCGCTGCACAGAAGCCCACGAGGAGTGAGATTTAGTGTTCTTGACTACCTCAATAACAAAAGATCATAATACATTCTTTAGCTAAGAGAAAGCTCGAATGTTACTGGCATAAACTCCGTGTCAATAATGTGGGAATTAATTAAGCGCATTCACTATGAATCCCAAGTGTTTAACTCCACTCACAGCTGTTGGGAGATCTTAGAGGGATTATTAGAAGACGACCGCCGGGTCTCATTTTTTTTTTTTACTTAAACCGCGAGATTAACCGAAAGAGAAACACATGAAAAACGTTTAATAAAAAACACACTAAACTCACATTTTTAACTCGACATTTTTGAGTTTAGAAGTAATACGAAACAGGAGATAAAAGTAAATAAAATTAGGAGCCACTCGCTTATTCTGCCATTTATTTTTTCGTTTAAAGGTCCATACGAAATCATCCCCTATGGAAAACATAGCCCTCGATCGCCCTAACATGTTATTTATTTATTTATCTTCCTAATTAGGGACTCCTTAAATAATGATGGGATGGGAGATCGAATTAATATGAAATTTTTTATTTTGAGTAATGAAGTGAGTGGTGGGTGGCCTACCCACCCCTCCTTTTCGCTCCTAATAACTTTGATGATTTGAGTCTGCAGAATTATGTAAGTCGCCATTTGCGACTGAGATTATGTCGCAGAGCATCCACACACCCAACCCTAACCCTACCCAAATACAACACTTTGGCGTAGCTTGAAATTATCGCCTCCCCCGGCTGATCATAACTTAAGTTTTTGCTTGGTTTTGAGCCTCTAGGCTTCGGGAATGACATGAAGGAAAAAGATATCCAGCTCATATACAGCATCTGTTATATGAATTATTCTTTATTGCCTTGTTTATTTCGATCGTAGACGAATTCTAAGTGAAATGTTCAAATTTTTAGGCAAACTCCTCGAAACAGTCCAATCTTCATTATTATCATATTTATTCAAGAAGATAAGTCGGGGGCGGAAGCCAAGTCATCAAAGGCAGCTTCCGCATACACATTCTTACATCGATCCACACAGTTTTGACTTTCACTATTTTATTACACAACAAACTGGTTTTTTGAAAAAAAAGTAACAAGTAATAATAAAAATGGATGGGACCTTCCCAGCTCGCCATCAGACGCGTTCTTTTTGGATAGTGTGTGATTTGTTTATTATTTATCAATAAGTGGTGCGATTTATCACAACGAAACGATTGAGACGGAATTTGGACAATGAATCCTGATCTTTCCAAAACATTAGGTAGGATGAAATGACCAAAGACTTGGATGTTATTATGCCTTAATTTTGATTGATAATAATAATAATAATAATAATAATAATAATAATAACAATAATTAGACCTTACCTACTACTTCGAATTGACCTGCTCAAGAGTGAAGACTGAGATATCAGACAAGTTCGATGAGGAGAAGTCGTGTATCCAGCCTGTTTAGTCCTATTAATATCCCTTTGATTAATTCTTTAAACAATGAAGCTTCACCCCTATATATAGGGAGGGCCTAAACACTCCCTCCCCCAACACCATCCATCAGAAACCCCTCACCCCCTTCACTTCTTACCAGTGATCGACTACCATGGCTAGCCCTCTAAGGCCGGGGGGTTCGCCCCGGTCGATCTACGCCGTACTGTTCTTCCTCCTTGCTTCTGTTGCCGTGGCTGAGTATGAGCCTTATGCCTACTCTTCCCCGCCTCCTCCTTACCATTACAGCTCCCCTCCACCTCCTTCTCCATCGCCTCCCCCTCCTTACGAGTACAAGTCCCCACCACCCCCATCACCTTCGCCTCCCCCTCCTTACGTGTACAAGTCCCCGCCACCACCATCCCCGTCGCCTCCTCCTCCATACATGTACAAGTCCCCGCCACCCCCATCACCTTCGCCTCCCCCTCCATACGTGTACAAGTCCCCGCCACCCCCATCACCTTCCCCTCCCCCTCCATACGTGTACAAGTCCCCGCCACCCCCGTCCCCTTCCCCTCCCCCTCCATACGTCTACAAGTCCCCGCCACCCCCGTCACCTTCACCTCCTCCTCCATACGTGTACAAGTCTCCTCCGCCACCGTCCCCTTCACCTCCTCCTCCCTACATGTACAAGTCCCCTCCTCCCCCATCACCTTCCCCGCCTCCTCCCTACGTGTACAAGTCACCTCCACCACCATCACCTTCCCCGCCGACCGCCCTACGTCTACAAGTCACCTCCACCTCCCTCACCTTCCCCGCCACCACCCTACGTCTACTAAGTCCCCACCTCCTCCCTCGCCGTCACCTCCACCTCCTTACGTGTACAAGTCTCCACCCCCACCATCTCCCTCGCCACCTCCGCCGTACGTGTACAAATCTCCTCCCCCACCCTCACCTTCACCCCCTCCACCTTATGTGTACAAATCCCCTCCGCCACCCTCACCTTCCCCACCCCCACCATATGTCTACAAGTCCCCGCCACCTCCTTCCCCATCCCCGCCACCACCTTACATTTACAAGTCCCCGCCACCGCCATCCCCATCGCCTCCACCTCCCTACGTTTACAAATCCCCGCCGCCTCCTCCCTACTACTAAATCATCAGCACCACCAGGGCCATGAAGTCGCCGGCTGATGCCATGCTGCTACTTAGTACTCCGAGCCACCGTGGGGTCTATCATCATTTTTAAGTAATTCAGAGCTTGTTTCCTCATTTTCAGCAAGAGTGTGATTTTTATCAGAAAGAAGTACACTAAAGAAAGGAACGATGCCTCTTCGGGAGGCAAAATGTACTTTAATTTTTAGCGGTTGAAATAATAAAATTCCCAGGAAATTGAAAAATTTTCAGAAGTGGGATTTGAACCCACTTGAGTCTTGCGTCTTAGGCCATCCTGACACTTTCTGGGGCCTTAGACCACTTGGCCATCTCTTATTATTACATAAACATTATGACACGAACAAGTGACGGTATCGTACCAACCGGCCGCTACGTCTTATCTTACCACGTGTTTACTAAGCCATAAAGTATATAACTTGTTCCGCATGGTTTGCATTGAATACAATAACGTGGTCTCCATCAAGAAAGATACCGTCTCATCTCCACATTATTATTTGGTAATATTAGCATATCACCACTCGTTTTTTACTTAGAGTCTTGTTTTTCTCCGCCCCATTTTTAATAATTTCCCCAAATGCAATACGGGAAATTGCCAATAGCATTTATTAATCTGACCATAAGTTCGACAAACTTAGACTAGTGAAGAGAACAAAAGGCATCCAAGGCAGCTTTTTGGGAACTTTATTTTAAAAAATATGGTTAAAAATATTTTCAAATTTAAGGTATAAACTTTTAAAATTTAAATTCGACTTTCTATTATATTAAAAAATAATTGACTTGTTCTCTTCCCATCTCCCCCTCTGTCCTCCTATCTTTCCTCATCTGCTCCTCTTCTCCCTCCAGTCAGTTTTCCTTTAAAATATAATAAAAGGAAGAAAAATGTCTAATTATTAGAGACAAACTTTATGAGTTCGAATGCAGGACTGTAAAGTAAAAATTTTGAAAGTTTCGACCGTAAATCCATAAATATTTTCTAGACTTACTCTACTGGGGAACAAAGCTAAGCTTTATGGGCTGCAACTGCGAGGGAGGAAATATCAGAGGTGGATATGCCGGCCTTGACAATTCTCTCTGGTTTACCATCTCATGTACATTTGAGAAAATATATTTAATTTATTAAATATTGATTCTAATTTATTTATTTATTTAAAGAAAGATCAACAAACGGACCTGGGTCTGGAATCATAAACCCATCAACTAGCCCAATACAACATGTACCTGTAGGCCCATTATATGGAGCCCAATAAAAGACCCAAGAACAATGATATTGGGGTTTCGGTTCATCTCATCTAACAACAAAAAAACCCTAACCTCCCCGTTTCGCTACAGAGCACGACAGCAGCCGCCCCTCGTAGAACCCCGGACGGCTCCGTCTTCAACCGCCGCTGTCCTTCCTCTCCTGGCCACCTCTTGTCTACCGGCGTTCTTCGTTCCATCCAATCGAAGGAAAAGCGGCTTTCGTTCGGTAATCTTCATCCGTACGGCCTTTTTCGCTTTGTTTTGTTAGATTTCCTGCATAGATTTTGGTCCGAGTAGGGCTCGTAGTGGGTGGCCGTGTTGGCTGTTGTGTCATTCCTAATTTTTTTTATCCTTTTTAGTGCGTGATCTGAATTTTTTTCCGGTTCTGTTGTTTCCGCCAATCATCCGAGACTGATCAGAGCTTTGTTTCATCCCTTCGTTGGTGCAGAAGAATTAAGAGATGGTTCAGTACAACTTCAAGAAGATTACGATAGTTCCTAATGGGAAGGACTTCATCGATATCATCCTTTCCCGTACTCAGCGTCAGACGCCGACTGTAGTCCATAAAGGATATGCCATATCCCGGCTGCGTCAGTTTTACATGCGCAAGGTGAAGTATACGCAGCAGAATTTCTATGAGAAGCTCTCGACCATCATTGATGAATTCCCTAGGCTGGACGACATACATCCTTTCTACGGCGACCTCCTGAATGTGCTGTACAACAAGGATCATTATAAGCTGGCGCTGGGACAGGTCAACACCGCGAGGAATCTCATATCGAAGATTGCCAAGGACTACGTCAAGTTGTTGAAGTATGGGGACTCCTTGTACCGTTGCAAGGCACTGAAGGTTGCAGGCCCTCGGTCGTATGTGCACCGTCATCAAGAGGATAGGTCCCAGCTTGGCTTACTTGGAGCAGATTAGGCAGCATATGGCAAGGTTGCCTTCGATTGATCCGAATACCCGGACGATCTTGATCTGCGGGTACCCAAATGTAGGCAAGAGCTCTTTTATTAACAAGATCACAAGGGCAGGACGTGGACGTGCAACCCTATGCTTTCACGACTAAGTCGCTATTTGTCGGTCACACTGATTACAAGTATCTCAGGTACCAAGTGATTGATACCCCTGGCATTTTGGACCGTCCGCTTGAGGACCGTAACATTATTGAGATGTGTAGCATCACTGCTTTGGCCAATCTTCGTGCTGCTGTGCTTTTCTTCTTGGATATCTCTGGATCCTGTGGTTATAGCATAGCTCAGCAGGCGGCACTTTTCCACAGCATTAAGTCTCTGTTCATGAACAAGCCCTTGATCATAGTCTGTAACAAGACTGATTTGCAGCCACTGGAGGGTCTGTCTGAAGAGGATATGAAGTTGGTGATGGATATGAAATCAGAAGCTATGAAAACTGTGGCCGGTCAGGGAGGGGAACCGACAAGTGATGAAGGAGTGCTGCTTACCATGAGCACTCTGACTGAGGATGGTGTGATTTCCGTGAAGAATGCAGCTTGTGAGAGGCTACTCAACCAAAGAGTGGAAATTAAGATGAAATCCAAGAAGATTAATGACTGTCTAAACAGGTTTCATGTTGCAATTCCTAAGCCTCGAGACCAGAAAGAGAGACCTCCATGCATTCCTGAAGCCGTATTGGAAGCCAGGGCGAAGCAAGCTGCTGATGTGGAAAAGAGGAAAACTGAGAAGGATCTCGAGAATGAAAATGGTGGTGCTGGTGTGTACTCGGCGAGTCTGAAGAAGCACTACATCCTTGCAAATGACGATTGGAAAGAAGATGCTATCCCGGAGATTCTTGATGGTCATAATGTTGCTGACTTCATAGACGCCGACATTTTAATGAGGCTGGAAGAGCTGGAAAGGGAAGAGGGACTGCGTGAGGAGGAGGAGGATGCATACTTTGAGATGGACGGAAACGAATTGACACCAGAAGAGCAGAAGGCGTTGGCTGAAATCAGAAGGAAAAAGAGTTTGCTTGTTCGGGAGCACAGGATCAAGAAGAGCACTGCTGAAAGCCGGCCGATTGTGCCTAGGAAATTCGATAAGGACGGGCAGTTCACAACAAAGAGGATGGGAAGGGAACTATCGAAGCTAGGGCTGGACCCCACGGCAGCAGTCAGTCGTGCCCGTAGTAGGTCTCTCTCAAGGGGACGTAAGAGGGAGAGGTCAACTGACAGGGTTGAGGCCATGGATGTTGATGACGATCAGCCAAACAAGAAGCTGCGGGCACGCTCTATTTCTCGCTCGAGGTCCAGGTCAAGGCCACCAACGGAGGCTGTTCCCGGAGATGGCTTCAAGGACACTGCTCAAAAGAAGAAGGCGATCAAAATCAGCAAGAAGGCTGTTAAGCAGAGAAACAAGGAAGCCCGCAGGGGAGAGGCAGATAGGGTCATTCCTTCTCTCAAACCCAAGCACTTGTTTTCCGGTAAACGCTCGATTGGAAAAACTCAACGGCGGTGATCATGTCAACGCAACCGGTAAGGGTGCCCCCCTTTCACCGCCGACATTCTATATGTTCAATTCACAATATCTGAACCCATTTCTTGGGCATTCTAATCTGAGTTGTTGGTTAATAATTTCAGGTGGGGGATCGAAGTCTGCAAGAGCAGGGCAATCGTCGGCAGCTGCCTTGCATTGGGTATCGGCGTCATAAAAATTCTGTTTGTTTCTTGATTGGGGGGGGGGGGGGGGGGGGGATGTTTTTATTTGCTTATGACCGACTCTCTTTTAGGGGAGCTTGAATTTTGAACTGACATCATATCCCTGAACCTTATTATATCCAAGTCCTTCTGCAATATTCTTGGTTTGGTGTTATTTGAATACCAAGGTTGTCTGTCTGAAGAATATATATAGAGAGTTAAAGCTTTGTGGGCAGCTGGTATGGGCTGGCTCAATGGTTTTGCTTGTCAGTAAAGGCGATTAAGCTTGAGGGAGTTGAAAACAGTGTGCCTCCCAACCCAAGCAAGCCTTTTCGGACAACTTGAAAAAGGTTGCCGCAAATGCTTCCCAGGTTTTCCCATTCTCCACCTTCCCCTGTTCTTTTGTCGTGGTTTTGAAACTTAAAAGCCTGAAGTATACATACATCCATTTTTTGTACGGATTGCAAAGCACAAGGCACACGTTTTTTGGGTGTATCAAAGGCCTTTTGTTTCATACTCTAAATAATGATAAAAAGTCAAAACCCCATATCTATTCGCCTTACTTAAGACGTAAATAAGCGTCGTTATTATTCGTAATAAATTGTATGACTGTTAAATCAAATCTTCATTGGCATCTCATTTTCCTTAGGTTATATAATCCATCCCACCCCCTCGTGTTTCTAGCGGTAGACCCTGAAATATCTCCCCCCCCCCCCCTCCCCCCCCTCCCTCTCTTGCTTCCAACTTACGGGATATATAAATATAGCATAATATATATTTTATTAGGAATTGAATTGCTTCTATGACTTTCATGCATCGAAGTGGGGATTTTTGCCTATTTTTTTTAATATATATCAACTTAAGCATTTGGGCCATCGTTCGAATAAAGAGGTTCTCTTTTCTTTTCCCCCTTCTTCTCTATAGGAGAAAAGACAAGTAGGCTAAAAAGCTGGTTATTATCATTGGAAACATATAATAAATGGTGATATGATGTGATGATGGTGGTGGGATCCCAGACCAAGTTGGGATTTCAACGAGAAGGGGTGGGGTGGGGGACTGAACCAAACCAACAGACATTATGATGTGGATTTAAGGAGGTTACTGTTTATAATATGTGTTAACTTGAACCCCACGTGTCGTTTCATGAGCTGGAGGGATGATAGATAGATAGATAGATAGAGAGAGGAGAGAATGAGGTGATGATGTGAATTGTAAGCAAAAGGAAGAGAGAGTAAAGGGAGTGGGGGTTGTACTCTTTTTCTTTTCTCTCGTGTTCCAAAACCATCCCCTTTCGATTTGTTTCTTCTTGGTTCTTTGGGTTTTGTTTGGTTGTAGATGATGTGTGTGTTGGGGGGGGGGTTGTTTCTATTCACTTTCTCCCCCCTTCCATCTCCTTTCGCTTACTTATTCTTGATATGGAAATGATTTCTGACTTGAGAGTGAAGTAAAAATCCTATCTGGACGAAAGACTGATAAACTTTCGTGGATGAGAACCGTAATGTAAATTAATATTCTGCGACTCTTATCTAAATGCGTAGCGATTTTTTTATGTCATATTGTAACATACATTATTACATTATACATTTTCCTCTAGAAGGAATATCCTGAGAAGAGAAAGGGAGAAAAACGGAAAAGGTGTGCGTTTCGTGTGTAATTGGAGTCAAAGACAAGAAGGCAACTTTTTTTGTTGGTGTTTCCTTTCTCTTTCTCCAATTGTCCTTTGTCTAAACCGTTTTGTATCCAGACCCGTCAACCACCACCACCCCCCCTTCCCTATTTCTCAAGCAAAACCCTCCCCCTCTCACTTATGTGCCCTCCCCCCCCTCTGCCTATGAACCTTGAGGACGAGCTTCAGTTTCAGTGACGTTTTGACGTGACGCCGTGCGCAATCGGGGTGTTTACGAAACCGGAGATGAAGTTGTATATGCATGACACAGAGAATGTATATAGCAGTGGTTGCTTCTTCACATAGATAACTTAGTGATCCTCTCCTCCCGCGCCCAGATGGTTCGGCTGAGACCTTACTGACAACACGGCGTTAGTGTCTCTGGTATTAATGAAATAGACCATCTCGTGAAAAAAGGCAAAGATCCAACAACTTAATACGATTCTCTTGTTCCAACTATCACCGTCATCATAATCAGTAATCATCATCACTAAGTTTCCCACTTCATGAAGCCTTCCTTTTCCCTTCTCTTTTACATCCCTCCCATCCTCCTCCTATAAAACCCTTTCGCATCCGTCCACATCCACCCCAGTTTCGGCACCCGAAAGAAACTCCTCTCCCTCCTCCCTCGAACACAGAAAACACCCCGAGAATGAGGAAGCCCGATCTCAAGAATTCCTCGGCGAAAGCCAACAACAACGTAGGCGGCAGCAAGCTGAGGAAGGGCCTTTGGTCGCCCGAGGAAGACGACAAGCTCATGAACTACATGCTGAGCAATGGTCAAGGTTGTTGGAGTGATGTCGCAAGGAACGCCGGGCTGCAGAGGTGCGGCAAGAGTTGCCGCCTCCGGTGGATCAACTACCTAAGGCCTGATCTTAAGCGGGGCGCTTTCTCGCCCCAGGAGGAAGAGCTCATCATCCGCTTCCATTCCCTTCTTGGCAACAGGTTTGTTTCCTCAATTCCTACCATCTTACTGTTGTTGAAACGATTCCTGACAACCTAGCGACTCATGTCCGTTCATGGTCTAATTCTAACCCCGGTCACTTAGGTGATGACATACGATTTTACAACATTATGCGAGCCAAGAATATCCAAGTAATAGCACGGGTAAATACTATCAAATCAATCATTGGTAAGCATGTTTAGGAGTGTCATTTAAGGAAGGAATCAAATCGGTCTGTCCTTTGATTGTGTCCATATCATATCAAATCATAGGGTTTTGACATTAATACATTTTGTAATAGAAGAGTTGATATGAAAAGGACATGCTGGTCTTCGGGTCGCTTCTGATGTCAATTTCTTAAGCTTTGAGTTCAATGCACTCAACATATGCTTTATATTAATCTATTATTTTCAAAGATTAAGACCCCGGAGTTAATAGCTCGTGCGACGTGTTTAGGTGGTCGCAGATCGCGGCTCGTCTTCCAGGCAGGACGGACAACGAGATCAAGAACTTCTGGAACTCGACGATAAAGAAGAGACTGAAGAACATGTCCTCCGAATCATCCCCAAACGCCAGCGACTCCTCGTCGACAGGCCACAAGGATGTCAACACGGTGGGTCTAGGGTTCAACGTTTCATTACACGAGCAAGGGTCCACACCATTCCTAACAGATCCAGATCTATCGGCACTGTCATCACCGTCGGTCCAGAGCTTGATCCTCAACTACGTGATCGACCCTACTCCGCTCAATCAACAAACCGGGTATGCAGACGGTAGCTACCACGGAGGAGGGGGGGCCCCAGTTTTTGGTCGAAAGCAGCGACTTCGGGACGGAAATGCTAATCCCACCGTTACTGGAGAGCGTAAGCTTGGAGGGAGTTTACGTTAAGGCAGAGGAGAGTAAGGTCACTGACAACCTTAACACACTTAACAACAACAACATCAACATTTACAACATAAACGACATGAACAATAACTTTGACAACAACTATAGTAAAATAGGCAACACATTTATTTCTGAAATTGGGTCTGGAAACTTCTGGAACAATAATAATCAGATTATAAATGGGGAAGACATTAAAATAGGGGAATGGGATTTAGAGGAACTCATGAAAGATGTCTCCTTCTCCTCATTCCCATTTCCTGATTTTCATTGTCAGTAAAGAAAAATAAAATCCCATTTTTAATACTTCCTTTTTTGTTTTTCATTTACACAAAGAGATTTCAAATTTTATTCCCTTATTTTTTTTTCCTTTAGGGAATCGTAAATCAATTCTTGAAGTGTAATAATTTGGAAGTAGAATAAAAAGAAAAGGAGATTGGGAAAATCAGATTAAACGATTGTCGATCCACAAAAGATGAAATCTAAAAAATACAAAAACACACACAAAAGTTAGTTCATGTGGGGTTGGGTTGGGTGTTGTGTGTAATTAGTTGGGTTTGATGGATGTAAAGGAAAAGAAGAGAAGAAGAAACTTTTTTTTGTATAGTTTTCATTACTATCTCATTGTTAATAATGTAACAAACGAACTCCCTTCGGTATCTGTCTAAAAGGGGTTTGTTATCGTTCGTCAAACCGAAATCATAATCTCATTGACATCAATAATGAGATTGTTTTTCCTTCTTTTCAACTCCTCTTTGAGTCGATATATCTCACTTGGAGCAAAGTTGGGGAAAACAAAAGGAAGAAACGAAGAAATGTTGAAAGGGGAAAAAAATGGAGAAGAAGCGACGCCTGAGAGATTCGAACTCTCGCGGGGAAACCCCATGTACTTAGCAGGCACACGCCTTAACCACTCGGCCAAAGCGTCGCTGTTTGATTTCTTCCCTCAACGGTATTATTTAAAAATTTTAAATTACCAGAAGCAAATAGAGAAGGTTCCTAAACTTAATTATTATATATATGTGTGTGTGTACAACTATGTGTATTTCATTATACCCCAACCCCAGACGGTAATAAGTGAACGTGACAAAATATTTCTCCGAATAACCCCCTGGTCGCGGTCTTTGGACCGTCAAAGGTAACTGTAATAACGGTCCACCTCCGGGACTCAACAAAGGCCATGTTGTCAGCGCTGGGCTCAGGAGGCTGTCCGAAACCCCCTCCTCGGCCGGCTTACGGCAGTGCGGCCGCACTCGATAGGCAATGGAACTTGCTCATCAAGCACCACGCGAAGCTCAAGGACGACCGGTCGATCCTTGCGGCATACACCCATATGCGGTCACTGGGCATTTCTCCCGATAACGCCGCGTTGCCCCTGGTCCTGAAGGCTTGCTCTAGGTTGAAGGAGGTTGAATTAGGGGAAGTCGTCCATTCCTCAGTTTCGGGTACGGCGATGATTGAGGACCTTCGCATCGCGACGGCGCTGATTGATTTCTATTGCAAGTGTGGGAAAGTAGGGAATGCCCGGCTTCTGTTTGATGGAATGAGAGAAAGAGATGTTGTTGCGTGGAACGCAATGGCGCATGGGTATGTCGATGCCGGCGAGCATGGTGAGGCTATGTCATTGTTGATGAGAATGGGGACGGAAGGGGTGAGGATGAATTCACGGACGCTCGTGGCATTACTCTTGGCCTGCAGAGAGCTGCTCGAGTTGAGGATTGGTCTGGCGGCACATTGTTATTGTTTGAGACATGGGATGCTTGATGAGTTTCCCCAAGTGATGACAGCTCTGATTGGATTCTACTCGAGTTTCGACGAGGATGCTTCTCGAATTGTGTTTGACATGATGACTGTGCAGAATGCAGCCTGTTTCAATGCATTGCTCAGTGCTTACTTTGAGGTCGGGAGCTACGAGAAGGCTCTAGAGATTTTTCTGCTGCACTTTTGCAGTGGAGGCATGATCGATTTGATCACGATGCTGGTGGTGATTCAAGTTTCCATGGAGATTCGCTGTGTGGCTTTGGGGATGCAATTTCATCAAATGGTTTTAAAGTCCGGCTTTAGCAATGATTTGAGAGTTGCAAATGCTCTGTTGACTATGTACGGTCAGCTGCGAATTGTGGAGTCCGCTGATGGAGTATTTTGGCTGGTTTCCAAACCCGACGTTGCTTTATGGAACTCACTGTTATTAGCATATAGCGAGTCTGGCTTTGCCGAGAAAGCGCATTCTTTGTTCTTGAGAATGCAAGCTCAAGGGGTTACAATAAATGAAAGGACGATCAGCATAATGTTGTACTTATGTGAAGATTTACCCGACGGCTTGAGACTTGGCAAATCCTTGCATGCTTATGTCGCTAAAATTGGCATGAGGATTGACACCTCTCTGGGAAACGCACTTTTGAATATGTATGCGGAGATGGATTCGGCAGAAACTGTCAAGAGGTCATTCATGGACCTTGAAGAGACTGATGTAGTTTCTTGGAATGTCTTAATTTCTGCTTTAGCAAAGGAGCATAAGATCAAAGCCTGGGAAATCTTTGTTGAGATGCTGATATCTGAAGTTAAACCCAATCCCCACTCTCTGATATCGATTCTTTCCTGTTGCGTTGATGAATCATCACTAAGCATTGGTCGTTCGATCCATGGATACGCAATCAAACATGGTTTTGAAGTTGATCAACCCCTGAACACTGCTCTCACAGAGATGTATATGAACTGCGGTGATGAAGCTGGGTCGGAAACCTTATTCAATTGCTGCTCCAACAAAGATGTGATTTCATGGAATTCAATGATTGTGAATTACATAAGAAACAACCAGACGCACAAGGCTCTTTTGCTTTTCCAGCGTATGGTTCTTGAGGTTGAGCCCAACTCGAGCACACTTGTGAATATACTCTCCTCCTGTATTTATTTAGCCGATCTTCCATTAGGTCAGTGCATACATGCTTATGTTACAAGGAGGGAGCCCTCGCTCGGATCCGACTTGCCCCTCGCCAATTCCCTGATAGCAATGTACTCGAAATGTGGTAGTCTCAAGGACGCCGAAAGGATTTTTGAGACATTAGAGAGAAAAGACATTATCTCGTGGAATTCATTGATTACTGGGTATGGAATGCACGGTCGTGCAGAGGACGCTATTGCTACCTTCAAGAGAATGTTGGAAGAGGACACACGACCTAACGAAGTAACTTTTGTGTCCATCCTGTCTGCTTGTAGCCATTCCAGACTTATAGAGGATGGACTTCAGATTTTCTACTCGATGCACCTTCACTTTAAGATAAACCCAGAGTTGATTCACTATGGTTGTGTTGTCGACCTTCTTGGAAGGGGCGGCTACTTAGACGAAGCCCTTAACTTCATCAATTCAATGCCCATAGAAGCTGATGCTTCTATATGGAGAGCCTTCCTCAGTGCCTGCCATGTTCATATGGAGACAAAGCTCGTGAAAATTGCATTTCGGAAACTGATTGAACTGGAGCCTTTGAACGAGGGGAATTATGTTATGCTCTCGAACATATATGCTGCTGCTGGTCTGTGGTCAGAGGTTCAAAATGTGAGAACAATGCTCTGGGAGAAAGGGCTAAGGAAACCTCCGGGGATCAGCTGGATTGTTCTGAAAAACCAGACACATGTCTTTCTGGCTGGAGATCGGTCGCATCCTGAATCTGATGTAATTTATGAGACACTACGTTATTTGACATGCTCGATCAGGGAAGTGGGATATGTTCCAGACAATCGATGGGAAGTATATGAGTTCGAGTAGTTAAAACCTGTTACCGGATTCAGAAGTATTGCGAAGATTAAGGAGATGGGTTTCTCATCGAAATTAAGGTCATCTGGGCACTGGAAAGAATCTCAGGGAAATTATTTTGAGCCTGATCATCTGATTACCATTAGGTTCACCAAAGCGTTGCGCAATGGCCATCTTTTGTCTCATTGAATAGAAACGACGGCAAGTGACTATATTATGCACCCATGTCTCCATCTATAAATCTAGACATGTTATTCACACAGGCAGATTTGCAGCTGCAACTATCATTCCCTTGAAGAAAATACCAGATAGAGCAATAGCCTAACAACCAGCAGCAATCAATCCAAAATGAGCGAAACATCAACCGCCCTAACCATTATTCTCCGAGCTTGTGTCATCCGAAGGCCAAATAACAGTCTCCAGGAGCCTCTCCCGCATCAACTCCAGGTTCTCGTCAGATATCTCTTGGTATATTTCAGCGTGGTTGCATTTCTGCACCGCATCGACATGGTAAATTTGTTGTTCCACATGTCATAAAGGAATAATCCAGCGAGTTTCTCACCTTGACCCACTTGCCGTAGAGGTGAAGCCGAGTCACCATTACTCTTTCTGCAAGATCTTGTCTCTCCTGACACATAACAACCAAATCGTCCCTCACTTGCATGAATTAGTCTCGATAAGTATCAATTTGCAAGAACATAGGGACTCACCTTCCCCAGAATTCTGATGAATCTCTTTCCATCTCCAGGCTTGTTAGTTACAACAAAGCTGGACAACAGAGCAGCAATCACGGCAAAAGGAAACAAAAAAATCAGATCTTGGTAGCAATTCGTTCAACTACTGCCGGTTTGGCTGTCAGCACACATTAGCAAAGCTTACGAGGTAATACAAAGTATCTTTTATCTGAAACCTATGCACATGTAAAAAGATCAAAAGTCACTTCTGGTGTAAGGAGCTACGTACTCGTAGAACCAGCGATACTTCTGTGGATTCATTTCATACAGCTGACCGAGAACGGTCCGCACTGCCTTGTAAGTAAAGTAATTGAGTAGTTGCTGCAAATTATCGTGTAAGCAGCCATGAACGATTAATGGAAATCATTTGAAAACAGGCTGTTCATCCTGTCGGATGGCCTCACCGTTTTGACATCCTCAAAACTATCTTCATACTGCCCGGCAATCTCATTAACAACCACCAGGCCTCTGTCCGGTCGCCGCTTCTTCGACCACCGGGGTACCGAAGCTGCCTCGGATAATGCCCTGAGCTCGAGCCGCCAGTCATGCCAGGAATCATAAAAAGGGCTCCCAAGCACCGGCAACCATGGCCGCTGGAGCTTTCCGCCCTTCCTCCCTACTGCGCCTCGGCTCCTACTCAGAACTACGTGATGATTATGACGAGGACGACGACAATGATGGTGACGATAGTGTTGGCGGCAATAATCCGTTCCGCCGCCACCGGCCCTCAGAGAATCCACCACCGAGGAGGTAACAACAGACAAAGCCACCACCATATTTCCTCCTTGAAGAACAAACCCCCAGATTCACCAGTTTCTCGCAGAGATCTCAAGAAACCGAGGACTACCCAGCTGAGAAAAACTACAGAACCCTACGGGGTTGTCGGGAGAAGTTTACAGTACGGAAGTGAGAAACAGAGATGGGTATGGTCAAAGATTCAATGAACTTGGGCCGGTGGGAAAGTGCGTTCTCTAGGGAAGTTGGAATCTTCGTGAAAGGCAAAGACAAAGCAAGAATTTTATTTTTACTTGGGTTTTTATGTGGTCGGAATGGAAGGAGAGGGGGCGGGGGGATTTCTTGCAAAAGCAGTTGTTAATGTCATATCAAAAGCCCGAACGCCCGGCCTTTGTCGGCTCAAGCCCGTGCACAGACCCGTCCCCAATCTCATTCTTGGATCGGGCAGTCGACGATTCCCCTCTGCCCTGTTGATTCGGCTAATTGGTCGTCGATGTCGATTTACTACAGAGGGTGAGTCTGTCCTGGAGAGGCTTAATTTAATCTGGCCTTCCCGTTGTTTGATTTAGGGTTTCGATGTGCGCGCCAATCGTTTCTGTGGTTGCTTTGTTTCGATGCTTTGGGAAGTGATCTCTTGTTACTCCCATTGATGATCACTCGCTAGGAGTTCCATTGGAGTTGGTAGTATTCTTTATGATGTTTGGTTGATAAAGTAAGCAGGTAGTGACGTGGATCGTCCTCATAATGTTGCTTCGGGGGATAATTTAGTAACTCGAGAGCGCCCCTTGGTCAGTGTTCGTGGGAAAATAGTGGCTGGAATTGCTTCTTTACAGTGGGATGTGAATTATTTTGCCTAGTTTCGGGGTCTATGTCGATATGTGCTCAAGGGGTGGTGTGGAACATATTGCATCTTGGAGATCATTCTTTTCTTTTGGATATTTCTTACCTTTTTGGACCCCAACATGAGAAACAGGACCTCCTGTTTTAGGAAACCAGATTGTATATCCCTTCACATGACTTGAGGGAGCAGTACCATGTTGTGAGTCTGTGACTTAGAAAGATGAATGGCATGGTGGAAATGTTCGGCGAAAGGTCTTGTAGCCTGTAGGAGGAGATCATGCAGTGGCGCCTGCGAAATTGTTGATGCCTGATTTGAAATAAGCATATATTCAGTTGAATTTATTAGATTCAAGTTGGGACAAGAAACTGAGATATGATTTCCATTTCAATGCCATTTGGCTGTACTCATTGATTTCAGTATCTGCATCTGACTTTCCTTCTCTCTTCTTAAATCATCAGGAACGTCAATAGGAATTTTGATAATGACGAGGGATGCGAAACGGGTCCGAAACGGCAGCGCTTATTTGATCAAGGTCCTTCATACTATGCATGCTCACCTGGTTCTAGCCTTATGTACGTGCTCCTCCATATGTAGCCTACATCAGTCTTCCAATCCAGCCCCTCCTTTCCCTGTTGTCCGGCTTAGGGGCCTTCCATTTGAATGCACGGAAATCGATATTGCAGAGTTCTTCCACGGTCTCGACATAGTCTACGTGCTTTTCGTTCATTATGGGAAATTCTCTGGAGAAGCATTCTGTGTTTTGGGATATCCCCTACAGGTTGATTTCGCCCTTCAGAGGAATAGGCAAAACATGTGTAGGAGATATGTCGAGGTCTTCAGGAGTAAGAGGCGGGATTACTACAAGGCAATTGCGAATGAAGTCGCAACCCCACGGGGTGGCTCTCCCCGGAGGAGTGCCCTGAGATTGAAATCCCACGACGAGGGAAAGGAATCCATGGAACGCACGGGGATATTGCGCATGAGGGGGCTGCCATTCTCGGCGGGAAAGGATGACATATTGGATTTCTTTAAGGATTTCGACTTGAACGAAGAGTCGGTACATATTGCCATGAACTCAGAGGGTGGGCCGTCTGGGGATGCCTACGTGGAGTTCATGAGCAAGGAAGATTCAAAGGCGGCCATGTCCAAGGATAGAATGACTTTAGGGAGCAGATACATGGAATCGTTTCCCGCAACACGCGGGGACATGGAAGAAGCAGTCTCAAGAGGACGATAACTACTGTCCTCTCTTGAAAACATTGTCATCCACGTCTCAGTTCGTCGGATGATCTCATACATGCCCCCGATCAAGCTGGATGATTACGCTCACCACCATACGCCGAAGAATGATTTTGTACAACTAATTAGGTCTCAACCTGAACGTGTGGTTTCACTTAGGGATGTTTTCCTTCGTACACACGTTTGATTATGCATTCGGGATACTCTCGCTACAGTCAAGCTATGCGTTGTCGTAGTTCGAGTCTCTCTCTCTCTCACGGGAACAGAGCGATGAAAGCTCATGGCATAACAACACTATGGAGACGAAGCAATATACATTTTTATACTACAGATAAGTTGAATATGTACATAAAACAAACAAGCAAAGGCCGGGCCATCAAGCTAAAATTTAGTGATCAGTCATCTTCTTCATCACCCTAAATCAACCTTCAACACTACCCAAAAAAGAGGATAACTTCCACATATCAAATTCAAGATAAAGTTGGGAGTAGTCTTGACTAGACCAACCATCATCAACACCCCCCCAAGTTTAGATTTTTTTGATTGGTCATCTTTCACACACACCCACAGAAAGAAAACCAAAGCACATACTTCAAGAAAGAACCCCTCCAAAAGAAAAATTAAAGAAAAATTCAAACTGAAATCCCTCCAAGTGCATGCAAGAAGAAGACCTCTATGTCCGGAGAAGCAAAGTACGGCCTCTGCCTCCTCCCCCGCGACCGACACCTCGGCCTCCTCTTCTTTGGGGCAGGCGGGCACGTCCCTACAACCGGGATCTTGTATCTCTCTGCTTTCGGCGTCGAGCAGCCGTCGCCTGTCTGTTCCTCCTCGTCCTTCTTGCTAGCGGTCTCCTCCTTGATGATACGGTCGTGGACTAAGGAAGAAGCACTCGCCTTCTTCCTTGGCTTTGTCTTCGTGCAGCTGGTTATCGCGACCCTCCTGGCGACTGCACCTTTAGGAGCCATTACTCCTCGTTCCTCCCGTTCCTATGAGATGAGAATCGACGGGACTCAGGAAGCCTATTTTCGGACAGACGGACGAATGAACTCAACTGCGAACCAAGTGAATAAAAATACCGGAAGAGAATTTCCTTCAGCGTGTGCGGAGTCGAATTGGAATCTCCTTTGGCCAAACAAGAATGATGATGACGATGATGATGGTATGTAGTGGTGTGCCCTTAGCTTCACTTTGCCCTCTCACCTTGGGCAGAAGGATTCAGTTCTTTTGTGAGCAAGGAATAGTGTTTGGTCCGAGTGTTTCTGAGGTTGTAAGAAAGGTGCGAGGAGATGGGGAACAAAAATGGCAGAAGTTCAGGATCAAAAGTGGGGAAGTGGAAGAAGGGGGCAGGGAGAGAACAGACACTCAACACAGAGAACACTGTGAAAGTGACTTTGATGAGGTGGGAATATGGGATCAGAGTTGATCGATACAAAAAGGACACCTCATTTGACAACTACAGTATAAAACATACATAATAAAGAGTTTATCAGCTGTCCCATTAACTAATCAAACTTTGTTGATTGATTGTAGTTTTTTATTTTTAAGTTTATATTATTTCTTACATTGGTCAAACCGTGTGAGCTACAAATAATCATAGAGCTTCTTTTTTCATTGACAAAACAAAACTCAACATCAAATGTATAAGTGCGCCCCAATATCAGCATGTCACGATTGCCAATTCGGGTGGGCGATGGGGGAGAGTATAAATTGTTTAGGATTAGATTAAGAGAGTAGTGGAGTGATGCCCCAAGAGGTCGATCATGATGGCTATGGTTTCATGATGATTGCCTTCTTCTCCTTTTATGTATGATTTCTTTTGACAATCGTTCATATACAATATCTTCATGAAAGAAACAAAGACAAGTAAAGGAGAGAATCCAATGAATGTTCTTCGTGTGCGTGCGGATTTTTTTTTTTTAAACTCCCCAACTTTGCTCATCAAAATCATTTCGACTTTAAAACTTTTGCCACCCCTTTTTCTCAGTTCTCATTCTCTCTCTCTCTCTCTCTCTCTCTATATATCTCCTTTTCCTTTGTTCTCTTGCTCGAATTCCGAGAAATTCCTCCATGAAAGAAAAGAAAACTCATCCCTAAATCCCCCTTTCTGCCTAATTCCCAATCCAATCAAACTTTATATCTTCAAAATGGACAGCCAAACCCAACTTTATTGGGCATGATGATGAACATTATCCCATTTTCCTCGTCATCAATTACAATCACTCATAGAACAAGATTTTAAAAAATTGCACCCAAATTCAGCCTACCCCTCCCTGTACATTACATTTCACTGTTTCCTTTTCTCTTACGTGTGTATTATTTTGGAATGAGGATAATCAGTTCAACTGGTGTGTCTTGTCCTTTTTGTCTTTTTTGTCCTGAAAGTAGCAGTGTCTTTGTCTGTCTTTTTCTCTAACCACATTCTCTGATTAGACCAAAAACACCCGGCCTTTTTCTGGAATCCGAGGTTTTTGTTTGTCTGTCCAAACATGTGATTATATCATCTTAATCAATCATCAGGGGAAGATACTTGTACATAATGGTAACTGGTCTGGGCCTGTATAAGTAATCGATCTTGAGCCCATCCTGGTCCAACTTACACTTTCAAATTGGGCCTAGAAGCCCATGATTCTTGCCAACAACATAATAGATGTGCCTTCCTTAGTCAGTCCACCTGAGTTGGTGTTATCTTAAACTTCAATATGTGCACTTTATAAATAGATGACAAATCTTCTATTGAAAATGAAATTGTAGACATTCTTGTGTCTTGTGAATAATCTAACGACGCAATTAGTAGATGACATGAGCTATTCTGAAAAAGATAAAAAGGACACTAACTGAGAATTTGAAAAAAGGAATGAAAAAAAAAAAGCAAAACAAGTAGTGTGAATAAAATTGTAGTCCACCTATATCTTTGAACGCAATACCTTCTTGTTCACTTTTATGGACAAAGTTAAGGTTTTGTAACTCGTGGGCCTCCTCTGTATCACCGGCAGTCAAAAGAAACTGAAGGAGTCAGACAAGGCAACCTATAAGGCCATAGAAGAACTCGCAAGGCTGCTGGACAAGCAATCCCATCAATTGGCTATCGACGTCTTACGAATTTTATCACTTATTGAGAAGAATGGCAAAGGTGAATGAACTCGATGCAAAGGTTCTTGACTAGTCGCAGCAACTCCTTTGCCGCCGAGAATACACTGAAGCCAGTAAGGAGAGGGACGCGTAGTTGATGCTCCACCCGGTTCAGGTGCACTTCTGCATAATTCCGGGATTAATATTTCTGAATGCCATTTGCATCACAAAGAGCTGGTCATGCTCTGATCATCGTCTTGAAACATGTTGTCGTCGGTTGCATTCTAACGTGCACTACTCGTGGGGACTCTAGTCATCTAATATTAACATTTAGGCGAGTAAAAATAATGAAAGCAAAGAATGGTGTTGCTAATGATCGATTGATTTCAAGCCAATTACACAGCAACTGATCATGATTTAAACGAAGGGGAAAGAGAGAGCAACATTCCCAGTTCACTTGTGGCAGATCTTAGCGGTAGGCATGGTGACACAGATGGGGGCATACTTCTTCTTCGCCTCTGGGGTCCCAGGCTTCGGCTCGTCATCAGCCATGGCGGCCTTTGCCACCATGGCCGCTGCAGTAGAGGCCGCTGCCGCGAACACCAAGTCCCTCCTGGTTCCCGTCTCCTCTTCCCTGACCTTGAACTCGACACTCGCCTTCTGCTGCGGCTGCGACGATGAAGCCTTGGCGGTCACCACAAGGTTCCTGGCAGGTTGCTTTGCCGCCACAGAGGTCGCGACGAAGCTTGCAGCAGCCATGGTCACAGAAGCCATTAGCAACCTTTTGTTTGCTGCAATCGATGTGGTGCAGACGAGAAATACAAAATGAGTGGGGAGATTGTGTGGATTATAAACCAATTAGGACAAAGAATCTTAGGAATGGATGTCGGAGAAGGAAGGTGATATCCATTTCCTT
Source organism: Melastoma candidum (assembly GCA_023653495.1). Taxonomy (NCBI): domain Eukaryota; kingdom Viridiplantae; phylum Streptophyta; class Magnoliopsida; order Myrtales; family Melastomataceae; genus Melastoma; species Melastoma candidum. The sequence continues at coordinate 24,324,236 of CM042882.1, forward strand.
ATCTCTTCTCAGCTTCCCAAATGGGTTCCCGCCACGTGTATATAGGAGGCAGCCTTCAGTTCCGGATGTCACGGATAAATGGGCTTCCCGAAAAGGCCCAATAAGACGAGTCAAATGGGCTTATGATGGCCTTTGTCCTGGCAGTAAATGGGTCGGGTTCATAAAAGCCCACCCGATTGAGGCCTAATTCTTACATCGCCATCCACACGGTCGGGGCAGATTGTTAGAACTCGTAGTAAGCATCGGACGGTCAATGTTCTTCTAAGAGGTTATAATAGATTTCTACGTTGTTACCACTCACCTAACTAGCACGTGGGCCCAATTCTCTGTTTGTTAGGAGAAATTCAAGCTGGGGTGTAATAAACAATTGCTTGTAAAATAATGAGCAAGTGGCCGCCACCTTTCCATTACAATGACGAAACCAAACACGCCCTTAAACATCAGAGGAGGAAAGCAAAAAGGGTTTCCATTCAGATCTTCTTCGTATCTTTCTTACATTCTTTCTGTTTGGCATGGCGATCTCCGCCATCTTCAACCCTTCCTTTTCACTCCATAACGGCCACTGCGACCGCATCAACCGTCACCAATCGTTCCCTCCTAAACCCCACCTTTCTCTCCGCCTAGCCGCCACCTCCTGGTCAACCGCCTCTCCCTCCCTCTCCCTCCGTCGCGGCCGTTGTGGTCCCGCCCCCTTCGTCGTCCTGTCCTCTGGTGGAGACGGTGGAGATGGGGATCATGGGGGTCGTGGCGGCGGTGGAGGTGGTGGTGATGGGGAGGGGGACCATGCGGGGGAGAGGAACAGGAGGGAGGCGATGATGGTGGTGGCGGAGGCCGGGAGGAGGGTCGAGAGCCTCCCCATGGACCTGGCGAAGGCCTTGGAGGAGGGGAGGATACCCGGGGCGGTGGTGGCAAGGTATCTGGAGATGGAGAAGTCGGGGTTCCTCAGGTGGTTGATGCAGTTCGGGGGATTTAAGGAGAGGTTGTTGGCCGATGATCTGTTCTTGGCTAAGGTTGGAATGGAGTGTGGCGTCGGAGTCTTCACCAAGGTAGGTCGGTCGGTCGGTCTGTTCGGTTGATTGCGGGATAGTGATGAATCAGAGCTGTTCCCTTTGAATGCGATCGGGAAGCGTTAGTTTGGGTGTCTTTGATGCATCTGTGATGAATCACCACTTTTGACTGGATGTAGAAGTAGAAAGATGATGGATTCGGTCTTAAAACTGCTGCTTTTCTTTGCCATTGTATCTTAGACCGCCGCAGAGTATGAAAAACGCAGAGAGAACTTCTTCAAGGAGCTTGAAATCGTATTTGCCGATGTGGTAAGCCTCTCGGAATCATCAACCATTCTTCAGCATGGAATCTGAAGGATTACCATTCGTAGTACCTAGACAGAAATATAAATTTGTGAAAGTTTAACTATGGATAGATGTTGGTCATAGGTCATGGCAATAATAGCGGATTTCATGCTTGTTTACCTCCCTGCACCTACTGTTTCCCTCCGCCCAGCACTGGCTACCAATGCCGGGACTTTGGCTAAGTTCTTCCACAACTGTCCCGACAACGCATTCCAGGTTACTGCTTCCTCTGCCTAACCTGTTTGGAGTTTCTTTTTCTTGGTCAAGTTCGAAATCTGCTAATATGGAAGTAGCTTCCTCCAGATTACTCTTCCGGGGACGACTTACTCATTTTTGCAGAGAATAGGCGCCATCATTGTGAGTACTCTCCCTTCTCTGTGTGGAAGCAAAACATCAGGGTTGTACTCATTTTCCCTTTTCTCTCGTTATAACTTTTATGCAGCGCAATGGTTCAAAGCTTTTTGCCGTCGGGACCACCTCATCCCTGGTGAGTTTTCAGCTTAATTTGAGTGATCGTAAGGGCTTGGGTTCCAAAGCGTTGGCTAATATGCCAGGGAAAAAATGATGGAAAAATTTCCTGTTCAGGTCGGCACGACTATCACAAATGCATTAATTAATGCGAAGAAGGCTGTTGATAAGTCTTCAGCAGGCGAGGTGGAAAATGTGCCTATACTATCTACAAGTGCCGCCTATGGTGTTTACATGGCAATCTCCAGCAACCTCAGGTATTGCTCTCATTTGACCAAGATTGCCTGAGAATCTCCAATCTAACTTCCACCTCGAGCAAAGTAAAGCCAGCTCATTATTTAAGCCTGGTTGCTTTCATGATCAAGCGATATAAGTATCAACTATGTATTTCTGTTATGAAGGTACCAAGTGCTTGCTGGTGTGATCGAGCAACGGATGTTGGAACCGTTGCTTCACCGGCACAAGGTTATGCTCAGCGCAATGTGCTTCGCAGTCCGGACGGGCAACACATTTTTAGGATCCTTGTTGTAAGATATGCCCGACACGCTATTTTCTTCTCATTAGCAATTTGTTCAGAGATCACAACCTCCTTTAGTCTCATCATGACATGATTATATCCTTTTTATTTCTAGGTGGGTTGATTATGCACGATGGATAGGCATCCAGTAGAACCAAGAAACTCAATTTATTTTTCGGGTTTTGAAATCCGCCCTTCCATTATAATTTATTCAAGGGAGGAAACGGACCTGCTCGTGCTTGATCGAGTGCAAAAACTCCCAGGTATTTTATTTGTTGATGTGACTGCAGATTTGTCGCCCCGGGATGATTATTTTGGGCACTGCAGTATTGTTCAAACAGAAAAGTTTTCAGATTATTTTCCTCTGAAACCTCATCTACCTTATCTGATTGATTTGCTCGGAAATGAGCTGCAAATGTTGATGAATGAGTGGAATGTACGTGCCACACCTTAAGTTGATCCATTAAGGTTGAGTATCTATCATTAGAACTATAAAAAAATTGATAGGCTCGAATATGGTAAAACTACAAGAAACCATGCTGCAGACCTGCCTTACCACATTCAGTCAGATTCTTTCTTTTTCCACTTATGTTTAGGCTTCACAGCATCCATTATTGTTTTTTCTCCTTTGCTCTGAACACCACTCCTGGCTGTATCGGAAGTTTGGGAAGGCTCTTCCATATCTTTAGGCACTTCATCTGCTTTTGCCTCAAACAAATGCTCATCATCATCACTTCCTGATTCTTCCTGCTGCTTAAGGCGTTTCGAGCTTTCTGCAGAAAGACCACCATGGTTGTTAAACTTATTCCCATTTAGTTCCAGTAGCAGGCAGGATCATGAAGTACCACGAAATGCAAGGGACAGTTTCAGGAGTTCTGTATCGACACCCTTCAAGTGAGGATCCCTGTTAAGACAAATGAACGCTTGGCTAAGTTGCCAGGCGGGCAAAATCCTAGGGGTAGATGCATAAGATGACATCATACCAACTTGATGGGCTTCCAATGATTCTGTTATTGCTCCCACCTTTGTCGCTGTTTCCTCCAACTGACCTCACTTCACCTTCAGTCTCCTTGGTTATAGTGGAGTCCTTATGTTGGTTAACCTTCTTTTTGTTTTTTTCTCGACGTTAGCACTGATGCCGACAACAACCAGGAAGTGGGTGTCGCTTGATTTTTTGCAGGGCTCATTCCCTATTTTAAGCATCGACCTACATAAGCATGCAAAAAAGAAGACCAGTAAAACACATTACTTAGGTATACCAAAGCAATTTCATTGATTCAGGCAAATCTTTACATAGGGAAGTAGCCACAAACTAGAAGTTCAAACAGACTACGAATCAACATGTCTTCAACCTAAATAGCGGAATGCAAAATCATCTAAGCCGGCAATAATCATTCAACATCAAAAACCTTCTAGAATTAAGTCATAACTTATCTGAAATACCAGGGATGCAGAAAATCTTACAGCTTCTTTGATCTTGGATGTCATATCACTGGCTTTTGTAGCAGCCACTCTTAGATAATGTATTGTGACATTTTGTGGAATGGCCACTCCGCTTTTTGGATAGAGCAAACTTTGCTGTTGGTCTTCAAAGTGGCCATCATTCTTCCACCTAGTACTTCTTCTTCCAGATAGGTTGGACATATCGCCTACACAGAATGTAAAGCTATTATTCGACGATGCGGCAGAAGTGACTCCCTTGTCTCCACCGGAGAAAAAGGTCAGGACTAGATTTGCCTCACCACAGTGCCTTCGTCATCAAATATTGCAAACGCCACTGGTATGAGAAGATGGTGGACTAAGTGGTTCCCTAGCCTGTCGATAAGTAAAGCGAAATCAATATGCTTTGTTATTTTAACAACCAAAAGGGGCCTGGAAAATTCACTGCAAAGAATATGAAGCCAGCCAGTAATCCCAAGGATAAGACACCTCGAGCATTATCAAAATCGCCCTCTAGAATAGAATAATGAGTATTCAGGCCTCCGAGGAGTCAAGAGAGCCCAGGCTTACGGTAGTTGAACAGGTCGCGAACGTCGACCCTGAGCTCGGATGAAAAAATCAACGAAACCCGAAACCCTCACCTGCAACGGGCAATGGACAAACACCCAAGTAGACCATGGCCGCGGGAGGCTATTCCCTTCGTTTGTTTAGGCCCACGAGACTCCGAAACTTAGGAGGCCTATATCTGGCTGTCCCTTCCCTCCTTACTCTAATGAAGTATCGGAGTCCCACATCGGTTAGCAACACAAGGTTTCCTTCCTCCAAATGCTATAAAATTATAAGCGCTTGGTTCGAGCCAAACCACGCAGCCATGCATTGAGCACAGAGCGAACTATTCTTTCGCCTTTTACTAAAGAATACCGTGTGCTCGCTGCATACAATGGCATACGCCAATTTTTGAAGTGCTGCTGCCTTAAACTGCGGCGGCACACAATGCTCTAGTCAAATATCTCTGAAGTTGAATCAATTCGACTTATTATTGTAGCCTTCTGGGACTACTAATAGGAGCCGTCGGTGCACCAGATAAGAACTCTTCGAACCACCCACTCGGGCTCGGGGTAAACAACCGCTTCGGCTGCGGATGGCAACGGCCGACGCAACCGCCGCGCGAGCGGCAAGAAGAGGAGGCGATACCTCCTTCACAATATCTGTCGTTCGCTTCCTGACGGCAGCGCCAGGCTTCTCTCGAGGCCATCAACGTTATTGATTCAGTTCGTGCACCTCCGTTTTAGTCGTTCCAGCCTGTGTCTTGGTGAATCATTTTGGTGTTATGGGGTTTGATGACTAGTGCGATTTGTTTAGGGTTTCATTTTCTTTGTGGAGCGATTGTGAATCAATCTGCTTTGTTCGTTGATTTCGACGCTGTATGCTTCTTAAATTATTTCGTGAAAGATTGAGAGCGAAAATGATGCTGATCGTTATAATTGACGCTGCAGTTCTTTGAAGAGCTGGTTGACGGACGGGCCTGACTCTACCTCAAAGGGGTGCAGAATCAGCTCCGAAACCTCTGAATAATAAGATCACATCCTCGTATTCAGATTCTTCGGGCGACGAGGATGAGGACAATGATGATGAAGATGTGGTTGATGAAAAGGGAACCAATGCAGATTCCGTAACCAAAGATAGTGCCTGAGGTGAGAAGTGTGAACGTTGTTCGTGGGGAAAAGAGTGAACCTTTGGAGGCCGGAGGTGTGGAAGACCAAACTAATGGAACTAGTGAGCCCCCGGCTAAGTGGCAGGGCACTGAGAATGAGAATGATTCATCAAAATGCTCCATTCCCGAAGCCGAAGAGGAGAAATCGATTGATAAGCTGATTGAAGATGAAATCAGGGAACTTGGTGCTAAAAGCAAGGTAAAATTAAATGCTTCACAACTCGAAAAAGGCTGTCTGAGGCTCTGAGCTGACCTATGTAATTGCAACGGTTGCTATCTGTTTCTCAGAGGCGCTTTGCAACACTTGATTCTGGTTGCAGTGGTGTTATATTCATCCAAATGCAAAGGCAAACTGGCGATCCTGGGCCAAAAGAGATTGTGCAGCATATCATGACTTCAGCTGCCTCAAAAAGGAAGCATACATCAAGGTACCAATCATCTGTGTAATTTCATTATAATACTGCACTGGCAGCAAAAGTGAAGCCACCACTTCTCTGTTTAGGTTTATTCTGAGAATACTTCCAGTTGAACTGGCCTGTTATGCTTCCGAAGAGGAAATCTCAAAGGCAATCAAGCCTCTTGTGTCGACATTTCTGACCGAAACTGAACCCCCCTCAATGTACGTGATTAAAAATTTACATATTCTAGATTTCTGTCTTAATTATGGAGGTATCATATGATGCATGTGCAAATTCTGGTATTGATCACAAGAAAATCATTAACTCAGTAGCCAAGTCTATTCCAGGACCTAACAAGGTTGGCCTGAACAATCCTGACAAGAGTGTCATGGTCCGGATTGTCAAGGTAAGCTCAGACAACTGGCAGATTTAAGTGGGTCGATGCCATGAGGTAGTTATGATGGATTTCCATAACCATGGAATGGCATCGCAGGGATCACCCTTCTTCATTTTAGTCATTTACGGGCAATGGTAGATCCATGAAAGTACTTATTAACCCTAAGTTCCTCCTAGCAGTTGGAATTGAATCGTTTTTGGTTCCTCTGCAGACAACATGCTTAATCGAAGTTGTGGAGAAGTACAAAGAGTTGGCAAAGTACAATCTCCGGCAGCTTACATCGCAGAAGACCTGATCAGTCATATCGATGATGAGTCCCCTATTTGCTGCGTGCAGTAGAATTATTCGGTAGATCGCCATTGCCATTGCTCCTCTCGAGTTTAGCACAAGCTTTTGTGACGTTTTCTTCCTGGGAGTGTATGCTCGGTAGCAATTTTAATATTAGCACGGCGGTCTTTGTAATGTTACCGGCAGAGGTTCAATTGTTAGTTGATGAAGAGTGCATTGGGTGGCTGACTGAATCGTGTTATGTCCCTCCGTCCACTTTACGTACGATGTGGTAATAAGTTCTCTTGGAGGTCGAGGGTCCTCCCAAGAAAAAGCAACACCCATCCAAAACTAGCCCAATTTAGATGCTAAGTCCGATTCTTGGCACCTTATAACTTTCGGTTTCTCATGAACAAACTCGTTGCTCGTTTTCTTTGCCTCGCCAAACTTGTCTAACTCCATTCTCGTACCAATTAAGAGCATAAACAAACATTCACGGCTACTCTGCATGGACAAGGTGATATCCTCAAAAGGATATAAGAAGATTACTACCTAAATCTCCAAGCAGACACCGAGAAAAGTGGCCGATCCTGGAAGCACATCATCGCACATCCGTTCTCCTCCACGATCCGGTACAACCCGTGCTTATATCCTTGCATCAACATATTTGCGTAGGACATACTGTAATGGCTCAGGGGCACGCTTCCAAAGCCAGCAAATTCCAGCCGCTGGACCCATTTATTGAGCTTCTCGTGCCTTTCTTTCCTCTCGGCTCCCTCGCAAACAAGGATATTCTTGATCTCTTCCCCAAACATCATCTTCTCCAGTTTCATTCTCTCTGCCGATGTTCTCGGCAAGGCTGATTCCAAACAATCAAACAGAGTCGCATAATAGTGTAAAGCATCCACGAGCCTTTGCACGACTGTTGGCAAATTATGGTTCGCGTCTTGCTCCGTCACCACCATGATTTTCGGCGATAGACCCCACAATGCATCGAGAAATCTATCCATCTTCCCAGAATTATTACATGTGAGTGTCGATGACGTGGCAGATTCTGTAGGACTCGGACTGGCTCTTTTGACGGGATCCTTCCTGAGCAATTCACCAAGCATACGCTGCCTGTCTCTGCAGCTAATTTCAGATGGGATTGGAGATTTCTTCCTTGAAAGTTCTTCATCGTCAAGAGCCAACAGTGCATGCAATTGAAGGACCGAGCTGATCGCGAGTGCCTCACCCGTTTTAACCTGTAAGTTATCAATGTTGAGAGTTTCCAATCTGTCTATGACAACTGGGCTAAACTGGAACGGGAGATCCAATCTTTCCGCTTCGTCTATCAAATTCCGAGCCATGTGATCCAACACCTCTCTCCGACGATGAATACCGGTGATCCTCAGATGAGGCGGCCCACCCGGTCGAGTGCTGAATGCTTGAATTAGCGCAACCCACTGCTCATACCGCTCAGCATTTAAATCGATAATGTGAACCATCTTCTCTCCCTCCATTGCCTCAATTATCGCCTGATTTGTCAGCACTATCGAAGCTTTCAAGAACGGGAACAACTCGAAGAACAGCTTCCGCACGAGGATCTCATCAGCCAAGGAAGAAAACCGTGTACTATTCAAAGCCATGTAGATACCAGGCCACGACCTGAGTATCCGTTCCGCAAGTGCCTCCGAGAAGTACGACGCAATCCTCTGCATCGTGTCTCCTTCCACGGAGGCGAGCTGTGAGATCTGCTCAAGGGCCAGGTTCGCATACTCGACGTTACCCACAGAAACATGGTTCACACAACTCAGGAGCAGATGGATCAAGTATAACCCCCTTTCCTCGGGCTCCATCTCCTTAAGCACTCGACACTGAGTCCCGAATCCCCATGAAGGTGGTGTCATCGAGAAGAACTGCAGGGGCGAGGATATTGCGGAGGATGAACCTTCATCTCGCGACATCGCCACCCAGCGGAAAATCCCTCGAACAACTAGGTAATCAAAACGAATTAAACTCGGAACAGATTATATCAAACAGAAACACGCCACAACTGTTTTTGTCCGGAAATCAAGAACATGACAGTGAAAACGGAACCAAAACCAAGAACAGAGCAGGGCTTACGAAATCCCAGAACTCCAAGATCAATCGACCCCCGATAGAAACTCCGATAAATCCTTACTGGGTTACCAGTCCGGTCAAAAACCCAGAACGGTGAACTTCCCTGGAGGACGAGAAACTCCCAAAGAGCCCATCTATTTTGCTCCTCTCCTCTTACCCTGTTTTCCCACAAAGTAAGAAGAATTCTCGGGGTAACTTTAAGATATAGCAAGAACTTCAACACCCACCGTCCCTTAGTTGTCGCCACGTGATTCCTCCATCCTCTTCTTCCCTTCTGAGAGAATTAAAAAAAAAAGGACGACCCCCAATCCTGTCTTCCACTCTTCTCTTTGGAGTTATGTTTATTACCTCTTCATCAGTCGTCTGTTTCTGTCTCCCCCATGAAGTGTTTTGTCTTGTCTGTGGTTTGGAATGCGAATAGTCTTTTGTCCCCCTTCTCTCTGTCCTCTTTACTTCGTGATATTTTTTGTCAAAAGAGATTTTGTGAATTTCTAGAGTCTTTGTCCAACATGAAAACAACAGCTGTTCAGAGACACCCCTGGCGATTGGGTATGTTTATCTTCCCATGTCAGGACAAAACAGACAGACGACTTGAGGTAATGTCCAAAAAGAGAACAATTGGACGTGGTCGGCATCAGCATTGAATGCTGGGTTGCAAATTGGACACCAAACTCTTCTTCCTCCCCACCACCCCTTATTATTTTATTAGCAACGCTATGTAATTCGTTTCCAGCTTGTCGTGCATCTCTTGTTGGACTTCTTACAGAGCCCTGGCTCGAGGCTCTGTTTCAATTACTTATCTGCTCGACTGTAGGTATGGGGAGGGGATGTCCGAAACACGGAGAGCATCGACACGTTTGCCTGACTGGTCTATTCAAGGCGGAAGATTGGGAAGCTGTGAGAAATCCCCGCTTTGCCTTCGATAGCGAGGAGAATTATTCCAGTTTCGTCCATGGAGTAACAGAGTTCAACGAAATACCTTTGGGGGCGAGAAACATGCCTTGCTGGTTTAGGATGCTGTTCTGTTTGATGACGAGCCTGTGAACCTGGCATCCCATACACAATATTAAGGTCCTGTGTGCCGATACCAATTGATGATGCGCTGAGACAAACAAACTCGTCGGGAGGTTCTGGCACATTACCAGAGGCAATTGATTTAATCACGACAGCCTTGAAGCTGTCCAGTGCCCCTGGAAACGGGGGCATGTGGCTCGAATTCTGCAGGGGACGGTGGTGCTTTTTGCCTGACTGATCATAAAGGCCACCCCTGGATCCTTCAACCCGAAACCCGACTAGTGCCAGGAGAGGATCCATAAGAGGCCCGCCTGAGATAATCTCCTGAAGAACGGCACGACCAATTGCTACTTCCCGGGTGGGGACGACGGACGACCTGAAGTCGATGACATTTTTATCAACTCAACACCAGTTGTAGGGAAGATGAGATGGGCCGATGAAGATGAAGAAGCTTTTTCTTTGGACCACAAACAAGGGCAGGCATCACTGACGTCATCATGCGATCATCATCCAAGCTTTTGACCTTCCCCCCCCCCATTTATCCACAATCCCTCTCCTTTCCCCTTTTTTCCTATCTCTTCGTCATCATCCAGTCATGCCTAACTTAAATTATATATATATATATATATATATATAAACTCGTCTTGTTAAAAACGTGGAGGTAAATGAAGTTTGAATTTCCACCTCGGCCGGCCACGATAGAATCAGAACAATGTCGTCTAAGACTGCAGAGACGAAATACTCTTCCATTATAATAAAACTTGAGGTCAACGCCCATTCAGTCGGAAGTTTCCCTCCTTCGTGTATAAATCTTCTACTTTCCCTCACACCCCCCCCCCCCCTCCCCAAATTCCACCGCCGTGATCGATTCCCGTTCCCACCATCAACAACGACTGGTTATGGAGGACTACCTCGATCGTCTCCCCGACGACCTCCTCCTCGCCATATTCTCCAGAGTTCGCGACGCCACCGACCTCGTCCACCTCCTCTCCCTCTGCCGCCGCTTCCGTTCCCTCGTCCCCCTTGTTCGCTCCCTCTCCCTCTCTTTCGCTTCCCCCAAGCTTCCCGTGCTGACTCCCAGTCAGGGGAAGTCCCGCCCTTCGTCGTCCTTCGTGAAGAACCCCCTCGGGTTCCTCTACGACAGGGTCTACCGGAGCCTCGCCCGTCGACTCGTCCGCTCGAAGCCAAGGTCCCGGGGTTGCAGGTGCCTTGAAGAGGATAAAATTGTCGAGGAGGTTGGCGGGAGGTTGAGGCTTTTCGGTGAGGCGAGGGACGTGAGGGTGAGCCTTCCTTGCGGAGTTAGTGCAGCGGACAATGATGGGACCTTCCTCAAGTGGAGGGCCTCGTACGGGAGCAAGATCAGGAGCTGCGTGATCCTTGGAGCCGATGAGGTTTGCCTGATTGGGGAGTCTTTGCCCACGAAAGAAGGGTCTGACGGGGAAGAGACGCCGGCGGTGCCGTTGAGTGATGGGGAGCTTGACCTCCGAGTGAATTGGATAATATCGTGCCTGATTGCCGCGTCATACCGGCACTACATGGTGAAGAAGGTGATCGAGAACAGCCCGGCGATAAGAAAGATTGTCGTGGGGGACGAGAGGGGGCAGGGGAAGGTGGTGATGGGGGAGGAGGAGGTGAGCGAGGCAAGAAAAGAAGGGACGAGGGAAGGGCGGGATGAGGAAGAGACGGAGGGGAGTGAGGCCCCCGACCTAAGGGTGAAGCTGTGGCACGTGCCGTATCTGGAGCTGCCGAGGTGTGGGAGGGCACTGAAGGGGGCGACGATGGCGGTGATTACGCCGATCGCTGGCGGCGGGAGAGATGGGGATGAGATACTGGAAGTCAGGATGGAGGGAGAAGATGGTGATGAGGATGGAGTGTTTGTGGAAGCAGTAACGGAGTTGAGGAAGAGGAACAAGTTGTATCTACTGGAAATGAATTCTTCCTGAAGAATGTCTTTGTAATTCTTTTGGGAGGGGGAGATGGTGTTTGGAGACAAGTTCATGTGTTTGTGCCCCCAAACACCTTTTTGTCTTCCCGTCAGGTTTTTATAGTTCTCAAGGCTTGATTGGGTTGGGTTAGAAAGAAACGACTACCAATTGGATTTGGAGCAGTGTCCTGATTGTCATTTACTATCATAATATGTTTGATGGTAACCCAGAGATTGCTGACATAACATGCGAATGCGTGTCCGTCAAGGACGACCCCCGACCTTAAACCAAATGGCAAAATGAGGATGTGGGGGAAGCCACCATTGAAATCAATCCGTGTTGAGGGTGACGGACGTAGGTGTGAGAGTACCCGATGCCTTATTCGCAGACCTCACATCCATGGTGATAGGGGGAGACGGAAGTTTGGTTGGTTGTCTTGTACCTATTTTGATTAATTTGATTTTTTGTTATTAACCCATGAGAGGAGCCTGAACCTCCACCACTTCATCTCCACCATTTATAAGAGAGTTATATATTTGACTAAAAATAAATGAGGACCCTTGGATCATTTTGTCTCCACTTAAATAGCTTCCTCAAGAAAACTTATTGGGGTGTATATCAAGAGATGACGGGCATCATTACGGGGACCCTGATGTCTCTCTCCCTTGTCTTGAAAAGCACACCCACCTTTCCTCTCCTTTTTCGCATCCGGCAGGAGAGGAGAAAAATAAATCTGATCTTCATCTCCCTTGCAGAAGAGGGTTCGATTGAGCGTATAAGGTGGAAGAAAAAAAAGACCAAAAAAAAAATAACGTAAAGGAGCGAAGCTAACCGAGTTGTGCGAAGGAACCGAAGATGGCAATCCAAGCTCGTTTGTCACCGGGTGAAGTCTTGGGAAGAAAGAATGAACCTCGAGGAAGGGATGCGTTAAAGTTTTCAACCCGGAACGAAATTGTACGAAGACGTCGAGAACTTGAAGTGTTTGCGGAGGAAGTGGAACGAGGTATGTTCCCATCTTACTCTTCTCTTTAATTTATGTACATGACCATCAAGATTGTTGGTTTCTTCTCCATGTTAGCATGTACGAGAATGGCAGTTCGGTAATGGTGATGGGAAGCTGACTCTTAGATTGACTAGGAGAAGCACCCCAAGTCTAAGTGCGTGTGCATCACTCATAGGCTACGGATGTCTCCGCCTTGGAGTAAGTGGCGAGTCTCCTGTTCCCTTGGTTGGAGAAGGATGGACGAGATTCCTCGGTGTTTTAGAAAACCAACCGGAGCTGGGTTAAAGAACGACACTCTCGTGGATGAGTGGAGGAATTCTCAGTTATGGTTCAAAATGATGAAAAGTTGAATGGGTTATTAATGTTGAAATGTGAGAATGGGAATTGATGAATAAGGTTGATAACGTCGTGCCTCGGAAAGAGGAGGAAAAAGGATGACTTGAGGCAAAACAAAAATCTCTATAATGGGGTGGGACGAATTGACAAATATTGGTCAATTGAAAATTTAGGACTCGCAGGGTAATGCGAGGTATTGGATTGCCTTGTCGTACCGAGTGGAGTAGGGGTATGGAATTGATCGTGTCCCCGGAATGCTCTATTTTAAGAGCTTCCAGATGGTCTGATAGAATTTTGGACAAGAAATATAGTTAAGCATAATTAAGTTTGTCTAACATGACTAATTAATTTATCTTATAATACTTTACAGGATCAGAAAAAAGAAATCTCCTACTTACATATATATATGTATATTTATTTATTATTCAACCTTGGTATTTGTGTGATAGAGATGTAATCAAAAGAACTTTAGCAGACTTTGTGGTTGACTTAATAAAAATAAAAAAATTCAACTACTTTCTTAATTATCGAAACCTTAAAGACATTTCAATTACCCTTGTCGCACCTTCGGGAACTGAGAGTTCGTCGCAGCCGAATCTGGGCCGAATTCCCCATGATCGGATTACCCCCCAGGAAGAAGACGATGAAGATCTCGATTACCCACAAAGAGGAACAGGATGAGAAGGCCTTTTCAGGTTGATTGGTTGCTTCCCTTGCCGGTTAGCTCTTCTCCCTTCACGTGTTCCTTGAGGAGTTACCCTTTTTGGTCGTTTGGAAAGGGTGGGTTGAGAGGAGGGAGATGGGTGGTTTGTCCGAGGAAAACATCAAGGGGGTTGTACTGGCGCTTCATCATCAAGAAGAAGGGTATCAAGAGGGCCCGCTGCCTTTTCTGGGGTCAGAGCTGGTGAATGTCCGTGGAAGTGCTGGACTGATGGGCTGTAAGACTGATGGAAAGATGAAGGCCTGGAGACTGATGAAGCCCAAGCATAGCAGCAGTAGAAGACAAAAGTGGTTATGGCTGTGTTAATCATTACGCATCAACAGAAGTAGGACAGATCTTTGTTTTCCTGGGATTCAGTGTTATCCATATAACAGATTGTCCTTTTAAGGTTGTACGCTGACATTTAACGATGATGAAATAATACAGAAAGTTTTTTCTTCTTCTTCTTCTTCTTTCCTCCTCTCTGTTCTTCTTCCTTACTCTTCCTTCTATTCTTCTCCTGTTTTCTAGATGTGGAGTGCAAGGTCTTCTGGTTTTCAATGTCCCCTATTCCTTTTGATATGTTCTTTGTTAATCCAAAATTTCTTGCTGGGTTGATTGATTTTTTATTGGTTATCCGATTGTTGTTGATATATTTGTCGGGCTGGTGTTGGGGGGTTATGCCTACTTGTTGGAGCTTTTGTGGTGGGTTGCATGATCACCAGTAAGCCTCTGCTTTCCTTTTCCTGTCTGCAACTGGGGTCGTCATGCAAATGAATTATCTCAACAAGGTTGACGATGCATACGTTTTTCTTCAGCACATCATGTTTGTTGTTGAGTAGATCATCCCTGTTTAAGTCAGTTCGATGGTGTAAGGTTCAACAGAGCAGTTGTATCACCCCTACACTATGTTATGTTCACGACTCTAACTATCCCCGCCAGCGTTACCATGTTTAAGGTATTGGACTGTATGTGATCACTGCAGCATCTTGGATGCGTCTTTTTTCCAATCTGTATAGCTTGGGCGGCCCTGTGGGCTGCCGATGTATTCAGTCGGTCAAGTTCTCAGGTCCTATCCATTTTGCATCCTGGGAACTGATAGAATCCGTCTCTATCTAGGATTGGGATGGACAGAGCGCAGATAACATGATATCTGAAAATTGTGGTTTCATAGCCATGCTCACCGGTACTACCTTGTTGCATTCACCCAAGGACTTCGAGAGGAGCTCTTCCTTTGGCAATACGTCATCCTAGATTCCTTCTGGGCAGCCCTTCGTTACACCTCGCTGACAAAATTTTTTGCATATTTGCAGGTAGCTATGTGCCGGTGTCGCCTACCCTGTCCACCCGGCTTTGTAATGGAAACGGAGAATGTAGATGAGACGAGGAAGACCCGGAGCCTCCTGAGGACATGTGCATGAGTAAGCAGTAGCAGGAATTTCTAGAATTTTTGGCGGGGGAAGTTGCCTCTGTTATGACCGAGATTTAAAGGTGAAAGAGCAAGAACCCGGAGAAGAGGCGGGATGGAGAACTCTTGGGTCGAGGGGAGCAACAGCCGGCTTCGGAAGGAAATGAACGTGGTATTTTTTTTTTTTTTTTTGGTAAGTAAATGAATGTGATGTCGTCTGGCTTGTTTAGTGATGTAATTTTAAATTTTATTAACTTTTTAAATTGTTCTAAATAAATTTGTCAATCGAGCAAGCTGGACTCCATGGCCCAATGGATAAGGCGCTGGTCTACGGAACCAGAGATTCTGGGTTCGATCCCCAGTGGAGTCGCTTCCCCCCCTCCTTTCTTTCCATAGTTTTTTTTTTTGCTTCGTCTTTGACTACTTGCCCACCACCTGTTTGATCAATTTTCGCATTCTGTTTAATTGTATGCTGCTGACTCCTGATCTACGTTGGGACTGCAGTGACGATCGTGAACTGCAATTCACAGGTTGTTGCCGCTGCTCGGGTAAACACGTCTTATCACGTTTGTCGTCTTGTGACCACATTCCCATCATGGGCAATTCTGTCTCACCTTGCTTCCAACCTTCAGACTCGGAATCAGCACCACCCGACATGAACCTTGTCCTGTGGGACGGAACAGTGAAGACCAGCACGCCACCGCCGTCTAAACACCCGAGAAGCTGCGACTGTGAAGGAAGGGTATCGGCAGGAGAGGTCACGTTAGAGCACGGTCAGGATCATGGCATGGCGCTGTGCCCTGCGGATTCTTTCTACATTGGCCATCTGATGCCATCACTCTCCATGGACGAGCTACTTGTGGCCAGTCGGAAAGACTGCATCCTGCCCATCG
The DNA here is from genome assembly GCA_023653495.1 of Melastoma candidum. Taxonomy (NCBI): domain Eukaryota; kingdom Viridiplantae; phylum Streptophyta; class Magnoliopsida; order Myrtales; family Melastomataceae; genus Melastoma; species Melastoma candidum. The sequence goes on from CM042882.1 coordinate 24,340,171, forward strand.
GCTTCTTCCCTGGCACCAACGATGGCAGGGTCATCACATCGTCCTCGATTGCCTCGTTATGCAACAAATTGGCATCGAGGGCACAGTTAGTGTCCATGATTTCTGATAGCAGTGATGGCGGCAACGAGCCGTTCGCGTGCACTGAGTATAGCAATGGCGGGGTATTAATCAAGATTCTTCCCGACTTCATCATCAGGTTGATTCTCCATAGTAACAGTAGATGCAAAAATGGGAAAGGTACTGGGTGCGAGGGAATGAAGGGAAGTCTGAAGCTGTGCTACACGTCAGAACTGAAGAAGCAATATGATCTTAGTTGGTTCCAAGGAGAAAATGCTGTCTCCCAAACTAGATACCATAAAGGAGTTCATGAGCAGGTCTTGCTCCGCCGGAAGCTCTTCTTCTAGTTATAGTTTCTATAGGTCGAGATCTCTGAAACAATAACAATTGTGAATTTTCATCTGTTTCTTAGCCTAGATCTGCGACCCCATAACATCCAATCCAACCATATGCTTATGTTCTACATGGCGAAAACTGATACTCTAACACAAGGTCTTTACAGCCAACCTTGTACCCTAGAAAAGCATCCCCTAAGATACAACAGCACGCATGAGTTCAAGTTGAGCCGCAGCGGTGTTTATTGCATCTATTACTTCCAGCTTACCGCGGCTCACTGCCTCGTCAATTGGACTGCGCTCGTGGCTGCGGAATACGAACAAGACCCGGTCAGTGCAGCGACGTCTAACGATTAGAAAAGGGAACCACAATCTACGAGCTTTATTCAGATCCCCGAACCTGTTCAGCAAAGATGCATCTGCTCCTGCGAGGATCAAATTCTTTACCACCTGGAAAGTCATGCCGATGAGGAATCGTGGAAGTATGCGCAGCAAATGTGATTGCTGTCAAGCTAAAAGATGGTTTTTACCTGTATGTGACCATTGAGGCAAGCCCAATGCAACGGCGTGTTCTTCTCCTCGTTAATGGCATTCACATCCTGTAAAGGAAATCATCATCGTCAATGTGTGTCCATAGAGGGACTATATGATCAAACGAAGCTGAAAGAATGAAGCCGAATCAGAATCCTCACCGCCCCTCTGCCGATAAGATATTCCACAATATCGAGGTGTCCATTCGCCGCGGCCATATGAAGGGCTGCCAGGACATGGTCCAAAACCAAGCATGAGCAAACGAGCAATCACACGGATAAATAGGAAGGCGATGATAGGATGGCATACCGGTGCGGCCTTGTTCGTCCTTGGAACCAAGAGGAATGCCGGCGGTCGCCAAGCTCATCAGGTCCTCTAGATCGCCATACCTAGCCGCCTACACACAAATCGCAAAACGCAATCAATCCGCCGGTCGACCGAGCTCTCCCTAAGGTGAAATCAGATGCAGAGAAGAGGATAATGAAGACTAACGTCCAGCAATGCTTCCGCATCCTCCGGCGACGTTTCGTGGTTCGGTCCCGCCGCCCCCGACTCCGCTCCCATCGTCGCTTTTGGATGTTGCAGAGACTGCGCTGCAGCGGCAGGGGAGACGAAGCCAAGCCCCAGCCGAACCGGACCGGATCGATCCTAACAAACTGGGCTTTTCGGGCTCAACAGTAGATTGGGCCCATCTTGGGAAAAAGAACGGGCCGAGACTGGCCCAAATAACGTATATTGCGAAAAGAGAGAAATGGTGAGCCCCACATGCTAAAAACCTCTCTTCTCTATCCCCACCTTACCAAATGATGCAAAAATGTCAACAAACTTAAAGCCTGTTTGGTAGCTGAAATTTTCCTAATCATCTTACTTCAAATGAAAATAAAAATTAAGAAAAGAAGTTTGATTTCTAAAATATAAAAAAACAAAAACAAAAATTTCGAAAACGTTTTTAAAATTTCTTTTTAATTTAGAAAACGAGTTTAGCCCGTTTCTAAGAACTTTCTATCTTAAAAAATTTTTCAACCCCGCCTCCCTCAACCCAATCTCTTCCCCATCTCTCTCAACTCAGCTACATCGCGTTCTCCGAGACCCATTAGCATTGCCGCTCCTCCCAGCCCAATCCCTCTTTCCCTCGCCTCCTCGGAGGCGCCTCAGCTCCACCGCTTCCTCCCCTGCCTCCGGCCCCGTTCTTGCCCAGCCTCCCTTCTCCCGGCGCCTTTCGTAGACCCCTCAGCGCGACCGCTCCCCTACGCCTCCCGAGCCCCGCTCAGTCCAGTGATCATTCACCACGCCTCCTTAGTTGACACTCGGTAAACACCTTTTTTGAAAAATGTTAAAACAAAAAAATTTCTGGAACCAAACACGCACTTAACACATGGCCTCCTCTTTTCCAGGACCCACCCAATTATTATTATTAAAAAGTGAATTTGACTCCCCATTTCCCTTTTAATTTGGTTTGTCAACTAATGTTAACTAAATACTTATAGTACACGCAAAAAAAAGGCACGCGTTGAGGATTTGGGAAGGAGAGACTCAAATGTAAAAGATCATATTGACCTTTTTTAATTTCTTCCTTATTTTCTCCATACGCGCAGAACTCATTTTTACTTTTTTTTTTTAATCTTTTATTTATTTTCTGAAAAGTCCCAATTCCAAAGACGGAAATAAAGGGCTCTCTCTCTCCACCGCCACCGCCACCGCCAGGAATCGGGGGGAGGGGAATCCATTTCATTCCTCGGGGTATCTTCGTCATCTCCAAACTCGCCCATCCACCCTTTTCCCTCTTCCCCTTATCGATCATAATATATACGTACACTCCTATAAATCGGCACAACGATCCCCCTTTTTGGTTCGGCAGCATCACGTTTACTTCCCTTCGCCCCCTCCCCCCCCCCACCCATCTGTCAAGCTCGCAAGTTCCCTCGTTGGAGGGGGTTGAGTCTTCCCGTCCCCGACTCATGGCCGCTGTCGTGGTTACCGACTCCAATGTCCTCCTGGATCAGGTTTGTTTCACCCCCCCCCCCCCCCGGGTCGATCGGTGTTGTTCTAGTGTTTCCTGGGAGATGGGCTGGAGATAAAGGTTTGGCCTTTTTTTGTCGGACATGGTCGTCGGATCTGGAATTAGGTCATGGGTTTTTCGTGGGTGTTGCTGATTGTTGCGTGGTTTCTGATAATTAGGTTTTGATTTGTTAGGGAGAGATGGTGACCGCGACAGGGGGTTGTGTTGGTGGTGGGTACGATGCTCATGGTGGGATCTGCGCGATTTGTTTGGACAAGATCTCTCTTCAGGAGACTGCTCTTGTGAAAGGTTGCGACCACACATACTGGTTTGTTGGAACCTCGTCCATTGCCTCCCCTCCCTCCCTATGCATTTTTACTGCTTTGTCGCAGTTCGGCTCTGGAATAACTCAATGACGATTGATTGCCGTTCTCATTGTTCTCGCTGTCATGCTGCTCCTTGACCGGGAATGCTCCGTTCAGTGGAATTGTCAAGTTTGTATTGTTGTCATGTAATTGCTTTGTGGTGGGATAATCGAGCATCTCTTGTACTCTGATCACACAGTTATGCACTGCCTGTATTTGTCAGCAGTTGTTCTATTTGCTGATGTATAATCTGCTTTAGATATTATAAGGACCTGCCTATTGTCATGAGGAGATGTAGCTTGATGGGGGCATCCGTTTAACATGATTAGAGTTATGTGAGGTCTACATTGTATAGAAGTCATTGTGTTCGAATGTGCCGGTTGTTTCTTGTTATGTAAACATGAACTGCGTGCTTGCCTACGAAACTAGTTCCTCATTCCATTTGTCGTGTGGTGCAGTGTGACATGCATCCTTCGATGGGCATCATGCAAGGAGCACCCTACCTGTCCTCAGTGTAAACACCCCTTTGACTTCCTCGACGTCCACCGTTCGTTGGACGGCAGGTCCTGCTCCTTACTCGTTTGTTGGTAATTTTCCTATTCGATCTTTTATGGGGATGTTCTCATTCTAGAACTGGATCAAATTGTTGATTGCAGCATTCATGATTACATGTTTGAGGAGAGTGTCTGCTTGCTTCTGAGAGCATCTTGGTTCAACCCCTTGGTGGTCCATTATGAGGAATCTTCATACGATGACCCGGAGGAATATAATCCTTATTATGAAGAGGACGAGGATGAAGACGATCTGGATGAAGTTTACTTCAACTCCCCGAATGTCCGCATTGGTAATCGTAGGTGGGGAGATAACGGCTACGTCCAGGCTGGTCGACAGGAAGCGCGTCCCGTGTACCGATTCCAGCGTCAGGACGACTCGGGTAGTGCGAGCTCGTCTCGTCCAGCTAAGAAGGACCCTCCAAAGGAAATGACCGGAAGACGGGCGAAAAGGGCGATGAAACGGGAGGCTGCTGACAAGGCTGCAGCCGCAAAACATCAGCAGCACCTCGTGAGGCTAGGCAGGAAGTGATCGGTGGTTTCTCGGCGCCGCCCTCCCTCGACTCCCCATTAACCATGTACATATCCATCCATGCTCCTAGACTTGTTGTGGAGTAAAAATTGTAAATGGGATGCTGATTTGGTGCCACCAGTTGCTGTACAATGGCTGTCGCATCTGGGTTTTAGCTTTAGAACCTCAAATTTCCCAGATGTCGGTCTTGGACAGTCCCTGGGAGGCTTCTCTCTATGATCCAACACCATTCATATTTTCTTTCACAGAATAATTTCCTCCTGGGGATGTATCATTTACAGGGATAAGTACCCCCATGTTGCTCCCTGGTAAGAAGGATGTTTGTGGTATCAATCAGTATATTCTTTGTCTGCTTCTGGCATGGCCTTATGATACGTCTGGCAAACATTGTACATGCTCTTTGTGATTCTAACATTAGATGGAGACAGACAAGGATTGAACTTAACTACTCCCAAGTTTTTAACCTCCTTTCTTTTTCATCCAAAAACAGAGTCTAATTCGGCTGCTCCCACACCAACTCCTTACCTACCACAAACAAATCTCCAAAAACAGAGCCTTTGATCGAAGGAGAACCCACCCACGTTGAATTTCATGCTTTTTCAGGGTCCAAAGTACACTGAGAACTCTCTTTCATCTTCTTGCAAGACCGACTGACTGACTTTACCAAAATTTCTCATATGAGTTAATTTCACTTCTCCACAAATAGTGTGTAAGACAGCTAAAGTGGGGTATGGCTTTCGCTACCCAATAAAAAAAATCAAAATTAAAATAAAAAATATGATATAGATGATTGAAATAATAATCATTACTTGTGACCCCACTGGAGATGAAGATGAAGATGGTCCGTGCAACCAAACCAAAGCCTTTGTCCTAATGTTTTAGATGTGAGGCAATCCCGGGCTTGTGATCGTGTAGTGGTGGAGAGGAAGCAAGCAATCCAATCGCACTCGCACTCGCACTCGCCTCCAATTCTTTTGTTGGTGGGTCAGGGGGAGAAAGCAATGCCATTGAAAGCTTTCTCTGACCCAAACATCACTTTGGGTGAATACATACGCACAACTAAGGCTGAACAATTAGCTTTTGTTTCCACTGGGATGAGAAAGGTAGATCCATGGACTTGTTTGATTACTATGTCATGAGACAAAGCCATGGCTTGCCTATCGCATATGTTCCTTTACATCAACGAGGAATGACGTGCGATGGCCCAGCGAGGAACTACCTGCTGTCTCAACGCATTCGATACAAGGGCCTCGGTAATAAATAATAATACCATGACAGTAGAAGGCAAAGAAAACCTGGGTTCATGTAAGTGACAGCTGGGATTTCCCATTGAAAATCTCATAGCACTGCAAACAAGCACTGATCCAAGAGCCAGTTCTTTTCTTTTTAATTTCAGTGTTGTAAGTATCACCCGTTAATGAGAGTTACTCCCAATGTGTGAAGCAAGTCTTGTCCTTTGATGAATGGAGGGTAATGGCCGTGCTTCCGAACACGCTGTCATTAGCAAACAAAACAAGGAATGACGAAACAAAAAATGGCTGCACTGCAGTAGATCCTCCAGTTCATCCTCATCCTAAGCGGACGTAACGATGCAAAGGAAGTGTCGGAAGGATTTCCTTTACGACAGTTTGTAATCAAGCTGTGTGACGTTGGATGAAAGCACGAATGCCTGATCGACACGGGTCTTCCTAAGCAGGGCCGAAGGGCTCCAACTGCTGCTCTAAACACATCTAGAGGTTTCTTCCACTGGTAGAAATATCTCAGCATCTCCATGACACTGGGGGGAGGGGGGGGGGGGATTTAAATGTTTTGTGGGAGTTATTCTTTTCTTGTGAGGAACAAAGGCAATCCAGGCAGGGGACCATCAAGTGTAGGACAAACCAAATGAAACCCAAGTGTAGCAGGGCTCAGTCCCTTGAAGTGGAAGCAAGTTAAGCATACACTCCCAAAGGACAGTGGAAATTTCATTATGTGCAAACAACAATAATTTGCATATATATAAGCAAAGGCACTTTCATAACAAGACATTATCATTACATCATCCCATGTTTCCTTTTCTTCCTCCTCCTTCCTCAGCCTCACCTACTACCAAACCCACCACCCTCTCCTTGAAACTTGCCTCCCCTCCCCTGCAATTCCCACAAAAATGTCTCTCTTTCTCCACTCTCAAGTTCATCACTAGTTAGTCATCACCATCTCCAATCATTATGTGCCCTCCAAGTCAACTGTCTATTGGATTCTAGCTCCTTCCTTTCTTTTTTCACCCCCTTTGAACTCCTCGGATGGATGCTTTCAGTCATCCCTCTAATTTCCAGTTCAATCCCAAGCCGGACACCATGGTGGATGACCACGAGGACGAGTCCGAGTTCCTGGGGATCCTCCACGTCTACATTCACCACGCGAGGAACATCCACAACATATGCATATACAACAAGCAAGATGTGTACGCCAAGTTCTCGCTTACCTGCAGCCCCGACGAGACTCTCTCCACGAGGATCGTCCATGAGGGCGGCAAGAACCCAGACTTCAATGAGAATCTGACGATCAAGGTCACGCAGCCGGATTCGGTCCTCAAATGTGAGATATGGGTTCTGAGCAGGGCTAGAAACTACATGGAAGATCAGCTGTTGGGGTTCACTTTGGTGCCAATGTCACAGATTTTGGGGAGAGGGAAGGTAACAGAGGATTACAGCCTCTCATCGACTGATCTCTTTCATTCCCCTGCCGGAACCGTGAAGCTCAGCCTCAAATTCAATGCCTCGGCGGTGGTGAAAAACCCTGCGAGCAACAACAACAACTCATCGATAACATCCGAGGTAGTGCTGTTAGATAGTAAGGTCTCGGTGGCAGCGGATGTTTCCGCATACTCGAGGATCGAGTTCCCAGATGTCAACGTCCTCGCGGAAAATCAAGTACTGGTTTCAGAGTACTCGAGGGTGGCTAATCCTGCCAAGTTCGTGACCTTTCTACAGCTCCGGAACTCCGACGAGGAACGGATTCCATCCATGGATGATTACGAGATGTCTGCGGACTGTGACTGCGGCTCCTCCGAGAACAATCCGGCTTCGCCAAACGAAAGCTGCGGCCCAAACTCCTCCTTCCAGAGCTCGACGGGGGCCCCAAGGCTAAGAGGTGACGAAAGGAACTCGGCAGAATCGAAGCAAGCCTCCGCTGCAGCCGCGATTTTCAAGACGCAGCCCTCGAAGGGACTAACCGTTGAGATTGAAGGAGAGGAGGAATCAGCGGCAATGCAGAAACAGATCGTGGACATGTACATGAGAAGCATGCAGCAATTCACGGAGTCGCTGGCGAACATGAAGCTTCCGATGGAAATCGACAGTCCGGCGGCCGCCCGCGGAGGTTCCGGCGACGTGGAGGTGGAGGGGAAGGAGGAGGAGGAGGAGGAGGAGGTGGTGGGGGCCACCAGGAAGAAGAAGGATAATCAGGCAAGAGTGTTTTACGGCAGTCGGGCCTTCTTCTAGAAGCTCCGGCTAAGCTAATAACTTAATTTCCTCTCTTTTCTTTTTAACTTTTGCTTTTCGATTCTAATTATAATTTATGTTTTTGAAATACAACAAATTAATATGATTTCTCGTGGTTTTAAAAGCAGCAAATATAATTAATAATAACTAACTTTAACGGTGTCAGAAAGAGTTTGATCAAAATTAAATTGAAATTTATTTTATAAGATTGATTTAATTAGTTTAATAAGGTGGACAAAAATACCACGAGGATGTTTCTTTAAGAATATAAGCAGAGAGCCTCTGTCGGTCATCATCATCAATTAAGGGCCACGCCATTAAACTGGCTTGACATTTACCATTTATATGTTTATTTTTTCGATACGTGATTTATTATATTGATCTCTTAATTATTTAAAAATTTTGTTTATATTTGTCTGTAAAAGAAAATCAATCAAGTGAGAGCAGTGGATTCGTAGACCAAAAAAGCCTCTTTTTTTGTTTTGGGGGGGGGGGGGGGGGCTGGGATGTAATTGGAATCCGAGGGAAATAATGATAACATAAAAAGGACAGGGATCCAATTATACACTTTGTTCCATGAGCCCATCATAATCTAAACCCAGGCCCAATAATAAGCCCACGGATACTTCCCCCACCCAATGCAACAACAAGCCAACTCGGGTCTGAAATAATACTCTCGTGTGTTACTATGAATGAAAGATGTTTCTAAGTTGAGGAGATCTCCAAACACCCAACTCCGCTCGGATAGTGATTTTGAGTCGGAGATGCATGAATCAAGGCCCTAGAAACTGGCTCTATTTCCAGGTGTCTCGATATCTGATGATCTTACGTGCATTCGGACATGTATCACAGTCCAGATCTCAAGTGGCTGCTGTTTCCTTTGGTACTGCGGAGGGGTCGTCAGGGTTTCCTAGTCGAGGCACGTCGTGGGAACGGCTTCCTTCGGGGTTCCGTGGGTCAGCTACCCGTAACCGAGAGTTCACTTGCTGGTTCTGGAAGATGTCCGTTTCTGTTGTAGATACCTTCAAGGAGCTTTGGCTCGTTAAGAAGTTGTGGTCAGTGAGTGAGTGTGTTTGTGTTTCTGTAGTTCTAAATGTTTCTAAATGAGATTAATGATAGTAATTTATAATTATGATCGCATTTTAAATTAAATGTGCACCCACTCGCTACAATCAACACTATCTCTTCTTCTTTCTTTTTATTTGGTGCATGTGAGTGCGTATGGGACCGGTTTCTTACCTCGAAGTGGTAAAAATCTAATGATGGAAATCAAAAGTTTTATAGGAATTTCATGTGGTTGAATTGAACAATTGGTAGCACTTGACCAACTCTCTCTCTGCGTGTGTGTGTGTGTGTGTGTGGGGCCTGCCATGATTTCTCCCCAGCTCAGGCATTTAAAACAAGACACAAATCTCTACAAACTGCTAAATTACATGCAACGACATTCTCAGAACTCAACCCTTTTAAAAATATTAAAACTAATTCATCCCAGAAATCAAATGTTTGTCCAAAGAGAGAGAGAGAGAGAGCATCATTGAAGTTATTGAGCAAAAGTTTTTTTAAGTCTTTTCTTTTTTTTTTTTACATTGATCGATTATTACATCCTTTTCGATCTCAAGTAAGACCTTGTAACTCACTTGATTGGGATAAATCAGGACCATGGACTTATAAAAAAAATCAGGCCAATAAACCTAACAAGTAAGAGAGACTTTTATTAACCTTCACTCAAAATACTTGTTATTTCAAAAGTAATTGTGCTCTAAATTCGAATTTGAGGTCATCCGCGAGCCAACACTCACAGTATAAGTGTCAAGGGACTTCTAAGTCTTGCGTTGGGCAAAAGAGAGGCAAGAGGACATGCAAGTAGGCTGTCCTGTTTTCCTGACTCCTTTTTATACGACTCTTGCATAGAGATGCCGTTTCGAGGGTTGTCGTTTTATGGGATGATCCCATATCTTCTTTTCTTTGTTTTTTTTTTGGGTTGGGGGTGGGATTCTGATTGATCATTTTTGGTCATCACAAGACAAAGTGGCCACAGTCTACCCCCCAGTTTGCCACATGTAGTTGAATAGGGTAAACCCCCCCAATTGATTTCCCACTTCTTTTATGCAATTTTCACAGTGGGATATCACATGATGGCATTGCCTGGTTGTGCTAATTTCTTTTTTTATGTACATGGTGGGTTTTGATGTAATTTACCTTGACTTTTTGTTTTTGTTTTTTGGGTTGTGGGTGAGGAGGAAGAGGAGGGATGGGAGAGAGGAAAAGAGGTGAAAAGGGAGAATGAAGACCCGACAACATCATTTTCTCTTGTGAGCAAAGGCTTCTCTGCCCACTCCCAACCACCACCGCCACGTACTGTTCTTGTTCTTCTTCATCGTCCACTACTCTCCTCCGCTTTGACTCTCTCTTTGTAAATCAACATCCCCCCCTCCCCTTCCCCCTCCCCCTCCCCCTCCTTTTGACCCATGACAAAATCCATTCTTGGGACGTGCTTGATCTCGTGTGTTGTGAAAATGGAATTCAATAGTTGAGTTGAGTTGTCTTATCCATCGAACATTCGTCTTCATCAATCTCTCTCTCTCTCTCTATCGTCTGTTTCCCAAAAGGAAAACCTTTTGGAATAGACCAAACCTCAGCTTATTGCCAAGCACAAACTCCAAGGGTTGTACTCCCCCAACACATACCACAAAACACCCAGAAACACATCATCATCTTCCTCTTCTTCTTCTTCTTCTTCTCCTTCCAAACTGATCACAAAAGGTGGGGGAAGAAAATCTCTGTTCTTTCTTCTCTCCCAGTTGCTGGGGAAGGGGTAGCTCGGGAAGGTTCTTATTCTCATGCACGGATATCTGTGCTCCTCTTCATGTTGTTATTACAACAAAGAGGAGTGCATGAGGGTGTGATGGGAGTAAGTATTAGGAGGAGGTTCCTCCTATCCTGGCTCGCTCTTGCTGTTCTCATGCTGTTGCTCTTCAGATCCTCTTGCGGGAACTCGAGGTTCCCAAGGCCCAGGTCGAAGGACGCGTCGGAGTTGCCAACCGGATCGGGCTCTGGTCTCGGGAGGGCTCGGGAGGACGGAGTTCGTCGTGCAAGGGGAGGAGAAGAGGGAGATATATTCGTCGACGACAAGAGGAGGGTCCGCACCGGTCCGAACCCGCTTCACAACCGTTGAATCCGGACCAACCAGGCCCAAATCACGCATTGGCGGAGATGATGTGTGTGCATTGTCTGGTGGTTGAATCTGAACATGTCCAGTTTTGTTTTTTTTTGTTTTAAATATCATATATGTGTATCGAGAGATGGTGGTGAAGAGTGGGGAATGGTAATTTCTCAGGGGAGATAGTCGGTGAAAACGTATTAAATGGCAAACGTATAAAGCTGTCTGTCACATTTGATCAGATTACTGATTTTCCCCGACCCCTGTCTGTAATTAATGTTGTCCTCTCCTCTGATCTTCTCCCCTCCCCTGCGATGAAATGTCTACTATACGCGTGTTAATTTTTTAAAAAAATTATGTAAAATATGTTTTTAAAAAAAAAAATCGTCGCACCAGCTTAATAGAAGTACATCATGAATGGGAATCACGTCATTGATAGTCAGAAACTTAAAAAAAAAAAAAAATCACGTTTTCTAAGTATCACGAATCTCGACTGTGACATAGTAATTATACTTCTCGAATTTCGTAAAACCAACCCTAATGTCTTACAATTATCTGAAACACACACGTTGAAAATGAGTTTTTGTGAGATCAATCCCTGCCTTCTTTTACTTTGACGGTGCTTTTGTCATTTGGCAGAAACTTTTTTGTTAGATGTTTTATTTAGTTCCAAAATATTCAGATTGTTAGCAAAAATATCCTAACCTTTTGAAATAAAGTTCAAGATGTCATATATTTATTTTTTTTAAAGCAATTTTTTAAAATTGGGAGAAAAAACCTTAATTTTGGAAGCTCAATTTTGTCCTCGTGTTGTTTTGGGCCGATTATACTGGACCAAGGCCCAATATACATAAAACACGGGCCTATATGGGCCAAGAGGCCGAAACAACCACTCGAAAAAAAAAAGAAGAATGTGAATTTTCATTTATACCATGAAATTTTTAACATAAATGTGTTACGAGTAGTGGATTATGAATTAAAGAAGAACCTTCTGGACACCCAAATTTACTCAGATTGCCCCTTCTACCCCCTCTGCCTCGTTCAAAGATCAAGGTTATTCCTGTACTTTCACTTTATATCCCAAGTTCTAACCCCTTCCTCTTAAACCCTACCCTCCGAACCTTCTGGCAACGACGGACCAAACACTCCCTGCGTGAATCCACTCATAGCGGCCGAAAATGGCGAAGCGTCTGATCCCGGCGTTGAACAGGGTTCTTGTCGAGAAGATAGTCCCCCCTGCCAAGACCAACACCGGCATCCTTCTCCCCGAGAAGACCACCAAGGTTCCCCCCCTCCCTCCCTAGTCCTCCGTTGCTTCTCTCCCGATGCTGTGCCTGATTCGGGTGTCTCGATCGGTTGGGGTTCGGCGGGGATGTGTCAATTTAGGGTTATGATTATGACGGATTGATTGATCGTGTCTTGTGCAGCTGAATTCCGGCACGGTCGTTGCTGTTGGTCCTGGAGCTCGTGACAGGACGGTAAGCTCGTCCCTGTCACTTTTAAGGAAGGGGACACCGTGCTTTTGCCTGAGTACGGCGGAACTGAAGTCAAGCTCGGCGACAAAGAGTAAGTCCTTGGGACCTGGTGCTGGACTTATTCATCGGCGGCCATGGTTTTCCAGATTAATAACCTCTCATTGTCCCTTGATATGCGATCTGCAGGTATCATCTCTTTAGGGACGACGACATCTTGGGCACACTGCACGATTAGATTTCTTCGCAGCTATGGTAGTCTCTCCCTGATGCCGGCCAATGCTTCATTGTTGTTAAATTAGGGATGGGAATTCCCTTGTAGGCCATATTGGTGATATTTGATGGATTCTTATGCAACTGTTGTTGGATCTGGTGTTTCATTTTTTTTTTTATCGCATGAGGAGGAATCCACCTAGTAGTTCAAGGTTTGGTTAGTTGAAGTTAATCTCACTGCTTATGAATTTTACACAGTAATAATCTGCCACAAGCCAACCAGCTGACCGATTCTTGAGCCTCTTATGTTATATTTGGTTCGTTGAATAGCAATTTTGCGGAATGGAATAGCGATTCATCATGAATGGAATAGCATATCAATTCTCATGAAAGACTATTCTTTTATTTGGTTGAATGAATGACTAAACAATGAATATATTGTAAAAGACTAAAATATCCTTCTTCAAACTATCTAAATTAACTAGTTAAAGTTGTTTTTTAATTAATGAAATCTATTCGAAAGAAAATCATAAAAACTATTATCATATCTCAATCACAATGTGGCTCTTAGTCAACTACATTATAACTCTTTTGGTATATTCATTTACATATCTAATCTGCAATGCCTTTAGCTTCATGTACTCTATGTTGGTGTCAAAATCCTGAAAGAAAATTACAATATTACAAACTCATCATTTATATGAGAAAATAAATAAGTACCGTAAATACATCTCAAACCTACTATACTTTAAAGATACTAACAATGAATATACCAAAACGAAAAAGAGAAGTTATATCTTCCAAACTAAGAAACGGTAATCACTCAAAAGTTAATATCAAATCTTACCAAAACACCTCTGTAATTATTTAAGGACATCCTTCACATATGCAAGTCGTTGGTTTGAAGGAAGGCTAAAAAGAATCACCATTTGACAAGCTTGTTTTGGCATCTCTTGTAAAGCTAGTCTTATCTCCTCATACGTAATGCCTTCTATCTCAGATAAAATGCCATATAACTTTTGACATTGAATGAGAAAAGAATTTGCCCTCAATGCTTCTGCTCAATCTTTCACTAGCTTCCTTTATGTCACGTCCAATCAACTTTGCTGCATTAGTAAATGCTTCAATACTAGATGATTCAATTTTCCTCTTCTTTCTTCTTGAAGTAGTTTCACCACGTTGTTTACCCACCGATTCATTATGCATCATATTATGTTATGTGTTTCCATCTGTTATGACAACATTTGTGGAGTCTTGCATTCCATCTCCAAACTGAGATTGATTTTTCTGGACAAAAATATCAACTAGTAGTTCTTCAAGCATTTGTCCATCTTTTCCCTAGCACGATCTTTTCCATAGATCATAGACAATTCTTGATAATAAGGAAAGCTATGATATCGAAAGCCAGTAGCTTCCTTGTCAACTCTAAACCTCGTGTCAGCTCTATATGTTCCTAAATCATATAAATTAACCATACAAGATATTAGTGATGAATCTTCAATTGGTGTCAATTTTCTCTTGGAAGCTCTATCTTGTGACTTCGAATGAGAAGATACGCTTTCTCCTGTCATTCTTTTCAAAAGAAATGGATATGTGATGGAGAATTCTCATAATAATTTGTTAAATTTTAATAACAAGTGACTTGTGCATCATAATATAAATATAACAAATATTCAATATGCAAAAGTCTGAAATGATACCCACAAACTAAAAATGTAATGTAAAGAAGTGATCATTACAAGCAAAAGTCAATCAAGGAACTCTACTTGTGATGATTGCCATTCAGTGAACATTCTATTTGCTAGATGATCTCTCATATTGGTCCAAGCCTCACTTGTCCCAATCGTAGTAATATTGTTGTCATGAATTTGAAAGTCATGTTCCACCTCTTCTAAGTCCTCCTCAATATAATCAAGCGTCATTTCCTTTCGAATGAAATTGTGAAGTAGACAACATGCAAAGATGACACCATTATGTGTCGTTACTGGGTAAAATGATGGGCTTCTCAAAATTGCCCAACGTAGCTTAAGCATGCCAAAACATCACTCTATAACATTGCGGGCAGTTGCATGCTTCATGTTGAAAAATTCTTGAAAAGTCTGTGGTTGATAACCTTCACTCCATTCATTCAAATGATACCTTTGGCCCCTATACGGGGCAAGAAATCCGTCACAATTTGTATAGCCAGCATCAACCAAGTAATAACAACCTATTATTGAAATTCAGTTAACTTTAACAAAGACAAAAAAATCTAAAAAAGACTTATCAATTATCCCCTAACAACATGAATAAAAAAATTAAATTACCATGTGGCACTCCCAAATCTTCTACTCTTGGCATCTCGAAGATCCTTCCATCCGCAGCCGAACCCTCCCAACCGGGAAAAACAAATGAAAATTATGCATCTGGTGTACATACACCCAATACATTTGTAGTAATTTCTCATTTCTGAGTCCGATATCTAGGCTTGTCTGAAGCGGGCACCCTAATTCTTATGTATGTGTCATCTAGTGCATCTAAACAATTCTAAAAATTAAAGAGTAGAGATTAAAATTCCTAAAAAATTTCAAATAAACTTTTCTCTATGATGAAATTTTATGTACCTCGAAAAATTTCCACCTATCATCGCTTGAATTTTGTCGGATGGGCACAGCCTTTGCAAGCATACGTTCATGACAACGCAAGATTGCATTCAAGACACTATGAAAATAACGACTAACTGTCTCTCCCGATCCATGGAAGTTCATCTATATGCATATTCCTGGACGACCTTAATCCTCCGACTTTTTCTAATAGGTCACATAATTTGAAAAATGCAACCCGATCCATTCTCAACTGCTCAACACATGTGATGTCATTTGTGTAAATAAGTTTTCTAATATAGGATCTTCTAGCATAAAAGTCTAAAACAAAAGATTTTAAATGAGATCGATGATCATGCAATGATGATACAAAACTCATCATTCTTAAAATTGCACGAATAACAGTACTAGTCTCCCACCAAAAAGTCAAGATGGTGTCTATTCTTTTCCTTTTCTCAATACTCAAGCTTGATGGCACACGAGTCATGAGTGCACTGCATGTATATATTTAATAAAATTACTAAAACATATTGAATAATAACATAAGATGTGATATTCATAAGTAATCCCCCGTCGCCGCCTCCCAGCCCCTCCCTCATCGCCCTTTCCCACCAGGGCGCCCTCGCCCTCGCCTCCTCCCAGCGAGGCCCTCATAGCGAAGTCCTCCTAGCCGCCCTCGCCCCCTCCCAGTGAAGCTCCCAGGGCGCCCTCGCCCCCGCCCCCTCCCAGCCACCCTCGCCCTCGCCCTCTCCCAGCCCTCCTAGCCGCCCTCGCCCTTACTCTCTCCCAGCTCTCACCTCTTCCCCCTCCCAACAAAACCCCTCCCCTTTTCAACACGAAACTGTTGGCCCAAAGATTACACTAAGAGGGGGGGGTGAATTAGTGTTAAGTCCAATTAAGGAATTCTTAAACGCTTTTTCACAACCCTCACAGCGGAAGTAACTTACTGTAATTTACAGAGCCTTCAAGCTTCTGTAATTACGGAACGTGTGAAATTGACTTCGAAATGAGTCGTAGAACACAAAGGATTTTATAGTGGTTCGGTGAAATCACCTACGTCCACTTTCGGTCACTTTTCACTAATAACTCGTATAGAGATTACAGTGTAGAAGGTAAAACCTTCTGTGGTGTAAGAAAACAATTTCTTTGACCACGGGACGGTAAGACAAGCTTTACCAATGCAAGAAACACTCTTGCTGTGTTTAGGATGTGTCTAGGTCGAATCACAAGGAAATCAACCAGACTTGAGCAAGCACAGAACGTTGGCTGGAAGCTTCAGCCTTCTGTGACTCTGTAGCAGGCTATTCCTTCTGTGGATCAGCGAACAGATCCGATGACGCTTTCTCCAAGTGTTTGGATGCCTCTGATATGCTTCTCTTTTTGTCTTTTTGGTTTAATCTGCAAAACAAATAAAGATAGTACGACTACAGTAGGTTTCAGTCCCTCACCACTTACGCCTGCTGCAACAACCTTCTCTTCGACCTGCTGTACGCCCACCCGGCTTCACTGACAGCACTCCTGGCCAAGTCCTTCGGTTTTGCAGCCAACGACGCTAACGGAGTGGCTTCACCAAAGCACACCTGCTGCAAACGCACAGATAACAAAATAACCAACTACAGAAGGTTGGAGGTCCCTCACCACTGAACCCCTGCTACGGACTCCTTCTCTCCGACCAACTTTGTACGCCTACTCGCCACCAACGAACCCTTCCCCAGGCCCTGATGCACGTAGTCCGACGTCACGGACAAAGTTCCGGTCGAGTCCCTCAGATCCGTACTCAACGAAGTCACCGGAGCGGCTTCACCCACGCTCAACCCGCTGTAGTTACCTCCTGCGAGAACTCTCGCCTGGAGTCTTCATTCCTGCACACTCACACACACGTTAGACACCACTAACGTTGCCAAATGCCAAGACTTACCTCAGATCTATGTCTAATTATGTTTTTAGGTTTTTCTTTTATATAGAGGTTTCGTCCTCCTGTAAAAAAGGAAACTTATTTTGCCAAAAACGTAAAATGACCAGATTCATCCCCAACGTGTAAAAAACATTTAGGTACAATATTTGATTGATTTCAGATCAATCGAATCATCCAATCACGAGATCTCATCTTACAGAAGGTTATAGCCTAAATCGGTCAGCAACCTTCTATAGTTGGAAAGAAAGAATATTTTATTTCCAACTTGAGAAATATGATGATGGGGTCGTGCAAATATCTGGTTGGAACCTCCAGATTTAATTTTGTCTTATTTTGACAATTAAATCCCCAGATAATGCATTACAGAAGGTTCGGCCAGCAACAGCAACTTGACCTTCTATATAAGGAAATAATCAACGATTTATTCCCAAAATATTTGATTCGTTCCAGACAAGTAAAACATTGTATCTGGACGAAATATTAATACAAATAATATTCTTAAGAATATTCTCTTTTTGAATTAATAATTTAATTAAGATAATCAATAATTAATTAACAAATAATTTATTATTGAAATATCTATTTATGGAAATATTCTCTAATCACGTCTCTTGATCTGAAATGATCCTTGGAGGGTGAAGAAAATATTTTCGTGATATTTTTTCTCTCTTACGAAGCGTATCTTCGTTACAGGAGGTTTCAGCTTCTGTAAAGTCATAGCAGGTCAAACCTGCTGTTTGACTCATCATCAAAATCTTGTCAACAGAAACAAATGACAAAACAATGAAATGATAAATTACCTCAATTAATAAGGGCGTCAGGGACGGACACGAATTGACGACGGAGATCGTCGGTGAAGTGGCAGAGGATTAAAAAAAAAAAATGGAGACGGCCGGGAGTAGAATGAAGGGCACGTAGTGTTGAACGAAGGGGACGGGGTGTTGGGTTAACCTAACGATACAGGGTATTTTTGAAAAAATAAAAATGATAGATAAATAATAAACCAATAAATTCCTACTACAAGATAAAAATGAGTAATTTTTATTACATGATTTGAGGGAACGTGTATTCCATTGAATTTGAATTCAGTAAGATATTTGGAAAACAAACTAAGGAATGTTGAATTCATATTCAGTGAATTGTTATTCCCTTCAACCAAACTGTGTTGTGAGTAGTTAGTAACACGACCAGCTGGAATGTATATTCAGGCCTCTCTAAATCCAGCAGAAAACATACTGAATAGATTCTACCATCGGTTCTTGCTGCCCTTCCCCCCCTCCCCCTTGTCTTCTTCCCACCCTTCTTCTTTCCTTGCCCCTGATGTCCTCTGAACTTCCACTTGCCGGATCAGGCCGCATCAAGTGTTTCGCGTCAAGGACGCCGTTATTGAATAAACCTTGTCTAGATCTCAGCACTCTCTGCTCAGGCTTGTGCTTCTCCTCCATCCTCTCAAGGCTGCTTGAGCTGCTAAATTTCGCATGGAATCGTCTCAGAATTTCATAACATACATGCACTCGGTTCATCAGTGTCTACGATGGGAAACAATAGCAAGCGTGCCACCTTGCCAGAATCTTGAAGCTTACTGCATTTATAGGCTAAAATTCTTTTTTCGGCGACGGTTTATCAACAAAGCCCGACCCACCGAGTGGTTTGTGTTGAAGACTGGGGTTCAAAGCAAATCAAGCTAAAGCCAGATACAAAGAAACATCCGGACGAGATCAGTAAATCACATGCTCAAGGAAGACGAGGGAGAAGCTCTTGGGGGAACCCACTTCCGGTAGTTGGTGGCCGGCTTCATGGACTCGTCATACCTTCTAAGGCTCAGGTGGGTAGAAACACAGAAGACAATGAGGAAAAGGAGAAGGGCATTCCCAGGAACTGATCCGCCTGGTTCCATTGCCGAAATGGGAGGTCTGCTGGGAATTTGGGATGGAATTCTTTTCTGGTAAATGGGGAGGTTGTAATAACGTCCGTGGGTTGCCTCGATTTCCTCATAAGGGGGGAAGTGGCTTTCGTAACAAGGCACTAAAATGTAAAGGGAATTTCGGAAAGATCTGTCGGCGCCATCGGGCTCGTCTTTCTTTCTGATATTAGGCACTGTGCAGAGAGGACGACTTCCACAAAAAATTAAGAAGAAACACAACACCAAGTAGCCATTCCATATTAAGTGGACATCCCGGGGAGATAAACTCTGGGTGTAAAATGCCAGTCTGGAATTACGGAAAAATGATGGGGTTGGGGGTACATGTTTTCGGATCTTGCTTACCCCCATTGAGTAATAGAAGGCGAGATGACATTGTCGTAGCATATGACCGTAGTTTAGGAGACTTCTCCAGAATGGAGGGGGCACCCTACTCATCGTGCTCGATGTCCTCCTCATCCTCATAATCGAGGTCGTCCGCCGTTGCGTCCTGGTACTGCTGATACTCGGACACGAGATCATTCATGTTGCTTTCAGCCTCGGTGAACTCCATCTCATCCATGCCTTCCCCGGTATACCAGTGCAAGAAGGCCTTCCTCCTGAACATGGCAGTGAACTGCTCGCTAACCCTACGGAACATCTCCTGGATCGAGGTCGAGTTCCCGATGAAGGTGGATGCCATGGAGAGCCCCCTTGGTGGGATGTCGCAGACGCTGGACTTGACGTTGTTGGGGATCCACTCCACGAAATAGGAGGAGTTCTTGTTCTGGACATTGATCATCTGCTCGTCAACCTCCTTGGTGCTCATCTTGCCCCTGAACATGGCGGATGCAGTGAGGTAGCGTCCATGACGAGGGTCGGCCGCGCACATCATGTTCTTGGCATCCCACATCTGCTGAGTGAGCTCCGGGACAGAGAGAGACCGGTACTGTTGGGAGCCACGGGAGGTGAGCGGGGCGAACCCGACCATGAAGAAGTGGAGGCGAGGGAAGGGGATCAGGTTTACGGCAAGCTTTCGGAGGTCCGAGTTCAACTGCCCCGGGAACCTGAGGCAGCAGGTGACGCCGCTCATGGTGGCGGAGATCAGATGGTTGAGATCACCAACTGAAAACAGAAGCAAAAGTTAACATAAGCCTGATAGTTTAATTTGAAGAACATAACATAGCTTCTGCAGAAGTCACTTACAGCTTGGATTAGACAACTTGAGGGTCCTGAAACAGATATCATACAATGCCTCATTGTCCAAGACCATACATTCATCGGCATTCTCAACGAGCTGGTGCACCGAGAGGGTGGCATTGTACGGCTCAACCACAGTATCAGAGACCTTAGGAGATGGAAACACTGAGAAAGTGAGCAACATCCTGTCTGGGTATTCTTCCCTAATTTTGGAGATCAACAACGTCCCCATTCCGGAACCGGTGCCACCGCCAAGGGAATGGCAAACTTGAAAACCTACAAACAAATGAATATGTGTAACTATGCACGGCAATGAAGCCTTTACTTGAGTTAGAATCAAATCCTCAGGGCAAAATGTTGGTACTTGAGATCAAATTCATCAAAGAACAAAGGATGACCAGTCAAAGCAGGATTCTACCTCAGAAAGACAAGAACTCAGGATTCTACCTTGAAGACAATCGCAGTTCTCAGCTTCCTTCCTCACGACATCGAGAACAGAATCAATGAGTTCTGCACCCTCGGTGTAATGCCCCTTGGCCCAGTTATTACCAGCACCAGACTGGCCAAAGACAAAGTTGTCTGGCCTGAAGATCTGTCCATAGGGACCAGACCTGATGCTGTCCATGGTACCTGGCTCCAGATCCATGAGCACCGCACGGGGAACGTAGCGGCCACCCGATGCCTCATTGTAATAGACATTGACCCTCTCTAGCTGCAGATCAGAGGTTCCAGAATAGTGTCCAGTAGGATCGATGCCATGCTCATCGCAGACAACCTCCCAGAATTTGGATCCAATCTGATTTCCACACTGACCACCTTGAACGTGCAGAATTTCCCTCATCTTTGTTCAACTGTCAGGAACACAACACGACAGATGTTCCGGTAACTCATTCCATTTCAACAAAAAACAATGAGAAAAATTAAATGAAAGGAGGAGGTTGAAAATTTACTATTAATCCTCAACACCCTGCCGAAGATACAACACATTATCAAGGCAATGCAAAAAAATTTACGCAAGGATAGGGGGAGCTCAAGCATTTCACCACGTCGAACCACATTTCGAAACACAATTTTCTCGACAACTTCTCATAATAACCAGACCAGTTCTACAATAACATCAATGATGATTTCCAGGATAAACAAAATAAACCCCCGCACCTTGAAAAACATTTCGAAAATCCAAAATCGGAGCAAAACGACAACAAAAATGAAAGCACGAAAATCCAAATCGAAATCGAACCAGAATCACATCGCAGAGAGAAGCCTAACAAAAATCGAGACAAAAACAAATGGCCACCGAAACAAACCCTTCATTTATCAAAAAATATAAAATCAAGCACCGAAACGGAGAAGAGGAGATTAACGAGAAACGGACGACAACGAAGCAGGGATCGAGCGCCGAGATCTCAGGAGAAAGCCAGCTCGACCTACGCCGTCGGAAGAGGGGGGAAACGACAGAAGAGAGGGTGGCGATCAAGAAATGGGTCCGGGCAGGTGTCGGAACGGCCTCCTTATAAAGGAGGAGGAGACGAAGGGGTTGGGGAGGGCAGGCGAGATCGGACGGTCCAGAATCGGTTCCCGTCCCCAATTGGTCTAACCGTCAGATGCCGGACGATGGGTATTGGAACGGACGGTGCGGATCGGGCAGATCGGTTGAGAGGGAGCGGACGGCCGCGCTCTAATGAAAAATTTGAAAAATTTTCGTTTCTTAACGAGGATTTGACCGTTATGCCCTTGTCTAATTGAGGAATAAAAATAGTGCTCAATGGAGATGCAGGGGATCGAACCCTGTACCTCCCGCATGCAAAGCGGGCGCTCTACCATTTGAGCTACATCCCCCGATAGTTAATTGCTCTGTAAAATTTTAATTATAAAATTAATTTAGGTTTGAAAGCTTTCTGCACTGGATCGGAGGAAAACCATAAGGAAGTCGTGGCGATGGATTTCCAGGTCGTTGTCCTCGCCAGCTGTTACTCGAAGAATCTAGCCCCGCTCATCTCCAAGGTTCCTGCCCCGATTCCCCACTAACAGGAACCGAGCACAGCACCGCAGATGGATGAATGATATTGTTATTCATACTAACAAAGTAACAATATCATTCATTCATCTGCGGAGCTTGGCGCAAAGACAACGGTGAGTTTTATGATAACTTGGGCCAAAATGAGTCACTTATGGGACAAATGCAGACAATGTCTATGTTATGAAATGGCATGCTTGGGTTCTTTCTATTTATGTAATGATTATCTTTGTAATTGGAGTTGTGAGGGGGACTTCTAATCTACATGTGGGACCACATTGCATGGTTGGAGAAGGTTCACAAATGGGAGACAAATGTGAAGTGGTCGGTGATAGGTCGTCACTGTCGAATAGGTTTCAATGTGAAGGTGTAGTCGTAAAGCTGTGGAGCAAATTCCCCCTTCCACCGAGCTATCTATTATCGTGAGGTTCGCTGTGGGTGTCAGTGAAACCAAGTGTAGGTCAAACTAATCACCTTGTTTGCGGGCTGCTCACCGGGCGCATGCAGATTGTCAATTCCGTGATAATGAACCGTGTGACTGTGGGGGACGGATGCTCGATACAAGGTTCTGTTATCTGCAGCAACGTGCAACTGCAAGAACAAGTCGTCCTCAAAGACTGTCAAGTACTTCTCAACCCCAACCTCCCTCTCCTATCGAACTTTTGCCTCTTGTTCTTCTTACCCAGCTCATCTTTCGCCCTTTTCCTTTTAGGTTGGTGCGGTTGTGTCTGGCGGTGAATACAAGGGAGAGTCCTTGGCTAAGAAAGAGAAATGAGCTGTCTGCCCTTACCACGGGTGGAAGAGATTATGCAATCTGATCCACCACATGGGGGCTTTATCATGATCCCATTGAGAACATGGAACTCAGTTAGCATCCAAGGGAGAGAACTTGAATCTTCGAGACCAAGTGCATGTTGTCAATGCTTATATACGTGCTCTGTCTAAGACAGACAGGATAGTGGCCAGTTCTTTTATAGGAATTTCTCTCTTGCATGTAAAGGTTTCTCACCTCTTCCTTATTTTGAGCTCTTCTATAGAGTGAGTTCATGCTGCAGAAGCGATAATTGTTCACCTATGAAGCTTTCGGGTGTAGAAAGATTGGCAAGACAAGCGGTCAGGATACAATTCAAAAGTGGTCAAGGAAAGAACGATCCTCTGTTCCGTTGATCTCTGAACAACTGCACCATTTCAGTGTATATCCAATGGTTATTATTATTATTATTTTTTTTGGGGGGGGGGGGGGGAGGGGGGGGGGGAGGACATTAAGCTTCTTCCCCTAGTCTCCCATGCTAACCTGACGGATGCGTGCGAGCGGGAGGGAAGTCAACTTTGTCCTCGCAAACAAAATACAGCAAGAGGGGGAGGGGTGGGGGGGTTTATCTGCTCCGTTTCGGAGAGGGAAGGAGACAATCATATAATTGGCCCATCCGTGAGGTCACCGTCAGCTTGCTTTCGGTAGAAAGACCAGGTTTGGCCAAGTCTATGATGTCCTGCCTCAGCCTGAACCAACAGGCGGCACCGTAAATTGAGTTAAGATGAGCGAAAACAACTTAATTTAATAGAGGGGATAAATAAATGGAGGCAACTCACAATTGCCATTCACCAGTCGCTTTGGCGCGCTTCTCGACAGCGTGGTACAGCCTGTCTAGAATGTACAGCATCAGCCCATACATGCATCGTGCGTCGGCCTCCTGATTATACCACAAACAGAAGAAAGGCCAGGGCAGCTAATTTTAGAAAACATTGGGGGTAGATGATGAAAACTGTTGGTGTTATCAGAGTCTTACGGATCCTTGCTCAAGACAGGTCTGGCATTGCATGATACATTTGTTAATCTCTGTGATAAGCATCCTCCTCTTAACCCGAGCAATTCTTCCTCTACCCTCGGCTTTTGTGTCCTGGTATCCCATGTTAAATAGACGTCACGTTGTTGAATGAATAAGGATCAATTGTAGGTGAACTTCAGAAGAAAACAACAGTGCCATAACAAATTACTCCATATCGAAACAATGTGAGGCGGTTAGATGGGCAGATGCACCGCCTATGTCTATCAGATACTCATTTCCAACTTAAATGTGTCACCTGCTTCAGCCACGCTCGGAAAAACATGAGGAGGAGGAAGGAGAGGAAAAATGCCGGCAATGCTGCTAAAGTAGCAATGTATATTTCAACTGTCTGAAGAATCGTGTCAAGATTGAGCATTGCCCTGTTCAAGACACCAAAAAAATAGTTAACATTCTAATAAAGAAGAAATGGATGCAGATGTACTGAAGTTCAAAGCAAAGGAGGAAGACACTCACGTCTCGATATCTAGTTTAAACTTCTGGACCTGCAAGAGGGTAAAGTATCTGGTGATCGGCCAAAACACTTATCAAAGAAGTCGAAGAAGTGCAAATTCGAGCAGAGGATATGCCTGGATAAGCAAAGCACGTGCAAGCTCTCCACTAACAAGGTTCTGGATAGGATGTGTCAGTTCCTTCTCATACCTGTAAATACCAGGATCATTATAGCACAGGAAAAACCTACGGGATGTTCGATGGACCAAAAATCCGAATTGCGCATCACATATATATTTGTGTTATTGATACCTAAATTATCCTAGTATTAGCTCGCAAGCTCCTTGTGTACCGGGAATGATTTTTTCGTTGCAACATTACACCGATGCAAAAGTACAGCCCACCAAAGTGAAAGTCATACCTAGTCATTACTAACTCGAGCATTTCTTGATCAGTTGCATTTTCAGGGAGATTTTGTCCTTTTGTCTGCTCGCAGAAAGCAAGCAACATTCTGCAGCGATATCAGTTTGTAAGAGCAGAAGGTAAAAACTCAAACCAAACAAAAATATTAGCCGAGGAATCTGACCTGCGAAGAGAATTAACAGTAAGCTCTACTTCCTCAACATTCTTCACACTTTTGTGTCTCTTCTTGAATGTAGAACATACTAGTTGCTTTACATGTTCCTTCAGGAAGCTGACAGTGAAATCTTTCGCTTCGCTTATCTAATTGTCAATATCAGAACTTCCCGTTAACCTACTGTGTTTGACTATCCACATTGTACATGCAGCAAGTCCCACCGCTTCACATGAATAAAGAATCCAGTATTGTCTCAATTTTCTGGGTCTCTTATACTTCGAAACCTGAAAATGCTCAGCCATAAACATATCATTAGAATTAATTGAAGGTATATGACTAAGAATGTTTTATGAGCAACCATTTTAGAGAAATCCTCACATCAAAGCTCAAATAATAGCCTTAAAATAACATAAAGAACTGTAATGATTTACATATCCTACACTCGCTTCACTTATTCAATAAATCAATCATTGTACAGAATTAACAACAAAATTATCCAGATTTGCCGTATATGCTAAAGTCATAATCTTCGGCAAGAAGACAAAAGTACATTGTAAAGGACCTTGACATCAGTATAAAACTCACAATAGGGGATAAGTAGGATTCCAGCTTATGAAGATTCTGGTAAACCAAGTTGGTGGCATCACGTATTTCACAATCACTCCACTGAGAATTTTTGTCAGTTACTTTGGGCAATCTCTCGAAGGCAAGGGAATGTAACTGACTCTCTTCCACACGGAAGTCATTCTGCAGTATAATGCACCCATCCAGCAGATATTTAATCATGACCAATGATGAATGAATTAATTGCAAGAGCAGTATGGCCTGCACTGCTTGTTACGAGATTTTGCCACAAAATAATTTTCAAGGTACAATTATCCGTCACCTGAGTCGGCAGATTCAATGATTGTACTGAACCCTCCAATTTGATAAACAAGCCATTTACAACTGACAATATAGTTGGCAACATCTTCTTTGGACTTTTCGCCAATTCTTCTCCCAATCTGTCAACTTCAACGTAAACCTATACCACAAAAAACTAATACAGATAAAAAGGCAGGCTATGAAATGCATGACTCATAACCTTTCCATGAATCGAATCCAAAGGTAACACCAAAAAAAGAACAAAACTCAATTTTTTTTTAACTAGGAGGTTGTCGGATAGGAATCTCCAAAGCAGAAAAGCTACCATAGTCAGAGATATGACAGAAAAAATTTAAGCAAATCCCTAACACATAGAGCCCAGTAATTTGCTGAAGTCTGAAGTGGCTTAAGTTTTTTCCCCCACAGCAACTCATAGAATTCATGGTAGCTCATAGTATTTAAAACCTGCTTCACAATTTCAATGAAGAACTATTCAAAAGTTTCCTCGATATGTCATCTGACACTATCAAGTAGCCAAAAAAGGGAAGTAAATGAGATTGACAAGGTTTATTTCTCTCCAAAAACTAATCACAGTAAAATCACATACTAGTGCAAGGGTGATCTCCAGCTCACAAATATAACTCCCAAAAGGAAAGAGGAACAAGAACCTTAAAGTTGATGGATGAAAAGGAAGAAAGGACCAGTGTTATTAAAAGCGAGCGCTTTGAGGCGAGGACCCCGAAGCGAGGCGCAATCAGTAAAGCGCGCGCTTCGGGTGCGCCTCGGGGAAAAGCGCGTGCGCTTTTTGAAGCGTTAAGGACTTAATTGTAAAAAATAAAAAAAATTTAAGGACCAAAAAAGTATTACAAATTTAATTAACCCTATCTCCCCCCTCACCTCCTATCGCACCCTCGTTTCTCCTCCTCCATTGCAAATCAGAAACTTCGATCATAGGCTCCCGGGACCCTTTTAATCGTCATAGTAGGGCGCCGGAAGAAGACTGTGGCATTGCTGCAGAGGAGTTGAAGGCGTTGCTGCAGAGGAGACAGAAGAACAGAAGAACTTAATAGTGGGGAACAGAGGGGAAGGGAGAGAGGTTGCGGGGGTTGGTTGTTTGTTGGTCGGTTGTGTGGTGGTGTGTTGGCGTGAGGATTTGGTTGGCCGGAGCTATGGGAGGTTGATTGTGTGGTGGCGAACACCAATATAGTGCGTTGTGTTTGTTTTTACTGGATATCATCGTAGTAGCTGCAACAGCTTGTTCGGGCATTTGATCGTCGGGCAGGTTTCTTCTCCTTCTCGCTTGGTTCGGTCATGATATGGTTTGATTATTCTTGCCTCGTTCTTGATTTTTGATTGGGCATGTGGACTGTTCTCGTACAATGATATGGTTTGAGTGAGTGGTCTGTCGGATTGGATGGCTTTGTCTTTAGTTTTGTGTAAGCGTAGTGTTCGTGTTGGCTGTGTGTACCTCGGGATGTTTGGGAGGGTTATTTTGCCAAAATTGACGCGTTGTTTTGCTGGATTTTATTTACGGAGAGTCCTAAAAATGCTGGATTTTATCTGTTGCTGGATTTTATTTACGGAGGGTCATTCATTTTCGACTTCGCTTCAAACGGTGAAGCGTGCTCCTCGCTTTGCGCTTCGGACTAAAGCGCAAAGCGCAACCTTGCGCTTCAAGTGCGCTTTGCGCTTTTAATTACACTGGAAAGGACGCATACTAACCTCAGCTAGGAAACCCGCAACCAAGCATCTTAATCTGGATAAGATACCCATCCTCTCATGGATGTGTAAAGATGCTGAAGAAACAAGCTGGTTAACTGGAGAGCCATCTATGATTGAATACCGTATTATATGAGTAGTCTCTTTCACAAAAGCTTGGGGACCTCTCTCAAAAATCATGAAGCACATCTTCTGAACATCAGAGTCCTCCAAAAAAAAGATGTCAAAGTGAGAGTTCGAGAGAAGGTAACTTAAACAAGAGCATTACAAACTTTCACGAGACAGACCTTCGCTTTAACTTGCCAAAATTGAATATGCTTCTGTATCTCGTGCAGATGAGAGAATACATCGGCCATAATGTCCTCCAAGGCATCATACACCTTATAAGCCTAAGTAGAAAGCCTACATTCAAAGATAAAGCAAATCTAATACCGACAGACAGAGAGAGAGCCATGAAACAGAACGAAAATTGACCTCCATCACATGAAGCCGCAACCATGACAACACTGAGCTAATCACGGAGCATCTAAAATGGCAGAATAACAAGCGAACTGGACCTTCTTTTGCAAAGAGCCTCAAAAAACTCATCACATTGTCTTGTTAATGACCTCAAAAATCATTCATAAGCTGATCAAACTTCATTTCCGCCTCGTGCGACCATAGCAGCACACTCAAGCACCTCGCACAGCGAAGCCTAAACTAATTCACCGTTACCAAGAAACCTCAACCACTGCTACCACACACTCTGGCGCAAGCAGCAAGAAATGCTTAGACTAAACCGATATCACTTACTGAGAGGATTCTGAAGAACTAGGCAGCAAATGAAGATGAAGAGATGACGAACGCTTCAGAAACCATGGACGGAACCTCCGGCGGTAAAATACGGCGAGTTTCCCGACGTAGCTGGAGTCTGGAGATGGCGACGAGCCGAAAAGTAGGTTACGGATGTAGTTAGAGTAGAACGAGATCAGCAACCTGAGATCCTTAGACTCGACCACCGCGTTTGGAGCTCCCTCTGCCATCGGAGAATCGATCGTGGCGTCGTGCGGCAGGCTCGTCCGTGTTCCGCCGCTGCCGTCGGATGAAGAAAGTTTAGCGGGGCCAAATAGCGTACGGACAGATGCGAAAAGAGCGGGATGTTTTGAAGGCTCGTCCGGAGCCTATATTCTCATATTATATTTACGGATTAGTCCTCGGATGTAGATGCTGCTGTCTCCTTTTGGTACTGGGAAAGCGTCGTCCTCCTCAGGGCTTCCTAGTCGAGGCACGTGGTGGGAACGTCTTCCTTCAAAGTGTCAGCTAATCGAGAGTTCACTTGCTGTTTCGGGGGAGGGGGTTTTTTAATGTACTATGTACATGGTAATTTATCTTGACTTTTTGTTTTATTGTTTTTTTTTGGGTTGTGGGTGAGGAGGAAGAGGAGGGATGGGAGAGAGGAAAAGAGGTGAAAAGGAAACTCCGGCTATGTCGGGAAACTCGCGGGGTTTTACCGCCGGAGGTTCCGTCCGAGGTTTCCGAAGCGTTCGTCTTCTCTTCCTCTTCCTTTGCCGCCTAGTTCTTCCGAGTCCTCTCAGTAAATGATATCGGTTTAGTCTAAGCATTTCTTGCTGCTTGCGCCAGAGTGTGTGGTAGTAGTGGTTGAGGCTTCTTGGTAATGGTGAATTAGTTTAGGCTTCGCTATGCGAGGTGCTTGATTGTGCTGTAATGGTCGCACGAGGCGGAAATGAAGTTTGATCAGCTTAGGAATGGTTTTTGAGGTCATTAATAAGACGTTGTGATGGGTTTTTTGAGGCTCTTTGCAAACGAAGGTCCATTTCACTAGTTATTCTGCCATTTTAGATGCTCCGTGATTAGCTCAATGTTGTCATTGTTGCGGCTTCATGTGATGGAGGTCAATTTTCGTTCTGTTTCATGGCTCTCTCTCTCTGTGTTGGTATTAGATTTGCCTTATCTTTGAATGTAGGATTTTTACTGAGGCTTCTAAGGTGTATGACGTCTTGGAGGACATTATGGCCAATGTGTTCTCTCATCTGCACGAGATACAGAAGCATCTTCAATATTGGCAAGTTAGAGCGGAGGTTGTCTCGTGAAAGTTTGTAATGCTCTTGTTTAAGCTACCTTCTCTTGAATTCTCACTTTGACATCTTTTTTTTCAGGACTCTGATGTTCGCAAGATATGCTTCATGATTTTTGGGAGAGGTCCCCGAGCTTTTGTGAAAGAGACTACTCATATGATACGGTATTCAATCATAGATGGCTCTCCAGTTTACCAGCTTGTTTCTTCAGCTTCTGTCCACATATTTGAAAGGATGGCTATCTTATCAAGATTAAGATGCTTGGTTGCAGGTTTCCTAGCTGAGGTTAGTATGCGTCCTTTCTTCCTTTTCATCCATCAACTTTAAGGTTCTTGTTCCTCTTTCCTTTTGGGAGTTATATTTGTGAGCTGGAGATCACCCTTGCACTAGTATGTGATTTTACTGTGATTAGTTTTTGGAGAGAAATAAACCTTGTCAATCTCATTTACTTCCCTTTTTTGGCTACTTGATAGTGTCAGATGACATATCGAGGAAACTTTTGAATAGTTCTTCATTGAAATTGTGAAGCAGGTTTTAAATACTATGAGCTACCATGAATTCTATGAGTTGCTGTGGGGGAAAAAACTTAAGCCACTTCAGACTTCAGCAAATTACTGGGCTCTATGTGTTAGGGATTTGCTTAAATTTTTTCTGTCATATCTCTGACTATGGTAGCTTTTCTGCTTTGGAGATTCCTATCCGACAACCTCCTAGTTAAAAAAAAATTGAGTTTTGTTCTTTTTTTGGTGTTACCTTTGGATTCGATTCATGGAAAGGTTATGAGTCATGCATTTCATAGCCTGCCTTTTTATCTGTATTAGTTTTTTGTGGTATAGGTTTACGTTGAAGTTGACAGATTGGGAGAAGAATTGGTGAAAAGTCCAAAGAAGATGTTGCCAACTATATTGTCAGTTGTAAATGGCTTGTTTATCAAATTGGAGGGTTCAGTACAATCATTGAATCTGCCGACTCAAGTGACGGATAATTGTTCCTTGAAAATTATTTTCTGGCAAAATCTCGTACCAAGCAGTGCAGATTTACATGGGCAGGCACTAAAAAGCCTTGAACATATAGATTCATCAAAATTTAGTGGGATAAAATAAAGATTAGCGGAGGCTAATCCGATGTTTCCGCCTTCTCTGGCCGCTCTGATTTTTTAGACTACTATTTTGAATATTGGCCAAGCATGAGAAGGAATTAGGCCCATTATAAAATATCTACTAGGATAAATTTATCTAATAAGACTATGGATAAATTTTGCGAGCAATTTGGTTTCAAACTATATAATTCTTCCATGTATTATGCGGTCGCAAACGGGTTGGCATAGGCGTTTAATAAAATGTTGTGCAATCTCCTAAAGAAGGTGATCGATAAAGTTAGAAAAGATTGGCATGAACGAGTCGGAGAAGCGCTATGGGCGTATCGTACGACATACATAACTGCGACTCAAATGACGCCATACTCATTTGTCTATGGTGTTGAAACGGTCCTTCCACTTGAACGACAAATACCATCGTTGCGAATAGCCATACAAGAGGGACTTTGTCAAGAGGATAATGCGCGAGTACGCTTACAGGAACTAGAAGCTTTGGAAGAGAAACGTCTTGAAGCCCAGCAGCGAATTAAATGCTATCAGGCAAGGTTGTCGAAGTCTTTTAACAAAAAAGTACGACATCGCTCCTTTCAAGTAGGTGACCTTGTATTGGCGGTGCGAAGACCCATAATCGTTGCGCATAAGACTGGAAGCAAATTCATATCAAAGTGGGATGGCTCATACGTCGTCCAAGAAGCTTACACCGGGGGCGCCTACAAGATAGTTGATCAAGATGGGATGCGCGTTGGACCAATCAATGGGAAGTTCCGGAAGCGATACTACGCCTAAAGAATAATGATCCATGTCGCATGAGCCTAAACCGCACGACATAAAAGAATATGAAAAGAGAAGCAAAAAAAAGAGAGAGTAAAAAAAGTGTGTATATATATATAAAATAAATAAATAAAATGTAATACTCCTGGCCCGCACGAGTATAAACTGTGAACGGCTAAATAAAATCTAACACTCCTGGCCCGCACGAGTATAAACTGTGAACATCATAATAAAAAGATTATGAAATAATCCTGGTCCACACAAGCTTCAAACCATTTTATTAAAGAAAAAGGATTATTATAGTCCGATATAACATGGGGGAATCAAAGTCCAAAATATAAATTAACTAGAGAAAAAAAAGAGAGGGGCCTCAAGGTTCCAGAGTAAATTGTGCAATCTCCTCGCGTGAGTTCTCGATCAACTCGCGAAGCTCTTCCAAAGACTGAAGATCTTCGTCATGAACCACGTTGACTCCCTCCAAAGCACGCATTGATTCCTTCAAACCCACAACTTTAGCAGCCGCATCATCAGCCTTTGTTATGGCCTCCTTGAGAATGTCCTCTCGATCCGCCTTGGCCTTAATACAATTAGATAATTGTCGTTGGAGCTCTTCCATTCGAATCTCATCTTCAGCAAGATGGCTCTCTATGTTGGTCTTCTCCATCATGATACCTTTCTCTTCAGCTTCGGCTTCAACGTTCCATGTATTATGCGGTCGCAAACGGGTTGGCATAGGCGTTTAATAAAATGTTGTGCAATCTCCTAAAGAAGGTGATCGATAAAGTTAGAAAAGATTGGCATGAACGAGTCGGAGAAGCGCTATGGGCGTATCGTACGACATACATAACTGCGACTCAAATGACGCCATACTCATTGGTCTATGGTGTTGAAACGGTCCTTCCACTTGAACGACAAATACCATCGTTGCGAATAGCCATACAAGAGGGACTTTGTCAAGAGGATAATGCGCGAGTACGCTTACAGGAACTAGAAGCTTTGGAAGAGAAACGTCTTGAAGCCCAGCAGCGAATTAAATGCTATCAGGCAAGGTTGTCGAAGTCTTTTAACAAAAAAGTACGACATCGCTCCTTTCAAGTAGGTGACCTTGTATTGGCGGTGCGAAGACCCATAATCGTTGCGCATAAGACTGGAAGCAAATTCATATCAAAGTGGGATGGCTCATACGTCGTCCAAGAAGCTTACACCGGGGGCGCCTACAAGATAGTTGATCAAGATGGGATGCGCGTTGGACCAATCAATGGGAAGTTCCGGAAGCGATACTACGCCTAAAGAATAATGATCCATGTCGCATGAGCCTAAACCGCACGACATAAAAGAATATGAAAAGAGAAGCAAAAAAAAGAGAGAGTAAAAAAAGTGTGTATATATATATAAAATAAATAAATAAAATGTAATACTCCTGGCCCGCACGAGTATAAACTGTGAACGGCTAAATAAAATCTAATACTCCTGGCCCGCACGAGTATAAACTGTGAACATCATAATAAAAAGATTATGAAATAATCCTGGTCCACACAAGCTTCAAACCATTTTATTAAAGAAAAAGGATTATTATAGTCCGATATAACATGGGGGAATCAAAGTCCAAAATATAAATTAACTAGAGAAAAAAAAGAGAGGGGCCTCAAGGTTCCAGAGTAAATTGTGCAATCTCCTCGCGTGAGTTCTCGATCAACTCGCGAAGCTCTTCCAAAGACTGAAGATCTTCGTCATGAACCACGTTGACTCCCTCCAAAGCACGCATTGATTCCTTCAAACCCACAACTTTAGCAGCCGCATCATCAGCCTTTGTTATGGCCTCCTTGAGAATGTCCTCTCGATCCGCCTTGGCCTTAATACAATTAGATAATTGTCGTTGGAGCTCTTCCATTCGAATCTCATCTTCAGCAAGATGGCTCTCTATGTTGGTCTTCTCCATCATGATACCTTTCTCTTCAGCTTCGGCTTCAACGAGACAACTTCTGATCGACGTCACCTCTTTATCCCGATTTGCGGCACCCATCACTCCTTTAGTTGCGGTTGCTAAGTCTGAGTATCGCATGGAGCTCTCTCTGTATACTTCTTGATCAAAGAGTGAATGGAAGTGAGATCCAAATGCTCGCATTTATCAATGAGCTTGAGAGCATCCTTAATCTCCTCTACAATATCATGTCCTCTACTGAAAGGGGTCCTCGAAATCTTCTCCTTGATATCATCCCAAATACTTGCTGCGAACTGCTTATATGCTCGTGAGGCTATAGAGTCGAAGCAGAAAGATGATACGACAGGTGTAGTTGAGACTAGATCAACAAAATGAGAAGGGTCGTTGTTTCCCTTAGGCTGAATCACTTCCTTCACGGCATGCTTGTCCTGCTGAAGCGGCTTTAAGAGCTCCAGACCAAGAGGGCTAATAACGGAAGGCTCACCTTTGTCACTTATGAAATCGACCAACTCATCCACAAACTGCAATAGTAAACAAAGCCGAAATAAGACGCGGATCGTCTAAAATATGTGCTTAAATAAGATGAGATGCTCACCAACTCATTGCCAGCTGGAATGATTTCATTCGACATATCTTCGACTACATCGAGGTTCCCAGATGCATGCTTTGAACGCCTCTGCCTCTTGAAATATCTGTTATCATCTGGAGTTTGTGACTTTTCAGAAGGTGCAACTGTTGATGGAAACAAAGCATGATTGTTAATAAGGTAAAACAAAACAAAAAAAAATTGATATATGTGTTTATAAATACCAATCTTTGGTGGTAAATGCATTTTCTTTTGGGTAATACCGGTCGGCTTGGTTAGCTTCTCTCGAGTATCCTCATCTTTACGTGGAGGATGGCGTATCCCAGCAATCAGTGCCTATATCCCTCGTTGGAGGAAATCATCATGCTTCTTTCTCCACCATTTAGAATACCTCTTTGTACAATGTGTCCAAATCAATGTGAGAAACGGGAGCACTAGGCACACACAATCGAGAATTAGTCTCGTTTCGCACTGAGAGACGCCATAATATATGCCTTTCATCTAACGAGGAGGACCGTATGTCACGCGTCAGTATGTGTGGAATGTTCTGGCAAAACCCAAGCCGACGGCTAAAGTGTGGAGGATGATAAGGTTCCACAATAAAGGAGTTGCCGCGCCTTAATGTCAAATAACTTGAGCGGATGCTTATGAAAAAGCTCAATGAGTTTTCATCTAAGTCAGAAGAATCCTCAATCCAAAGACCACCCTTTCTGTGGAAGAAGTTATCACACCAATATACGTTCCCTCCATCATGAATAAGTTCGCGAACTGCACAAGCGTCAAAGTAACGTGCCCCACCTTCACGAGAGTAGCCAGTCATCTGAGGGCCAACAACCTCGTTTGGAACTGGAAAGTGAGTCTGAAAATAGAATGATAACCATCCGTATATGTAATGCACTGGAAAGCAGACTTTATGAACCCCGACAAGAGTAGAGTTGCAAATCTCATTCAATCCTCGATATATGATGGCCAAGACAGGTACTGTAAGGCTAAAGCATTTTCCCACTGCCATCAAGCTTGCCACCTTGAAAGTTTCTGGACGAATACATGCTTCGTCATGCGGGAACACAAATACGCATATCCAGCAGGCAATGAAGGTAGAAAGATAAGTCTGCAAACGCATTTCTTCGCTAATACCCAAATCTTCAAACACTCCTACTTCCTTGTGGCTCCAAGGAGATGCGTATACTATTGGCCCTGCAAGATTATGAGACTTCTTTGGACGATTTGATTTCTTCGACACGCGCTTGGGAGGCTTAATATATTTTTCCTCTCCTTGAACCAGAACTCGATCCAAGACGATATAAGAACAATCCCCTTACTTGGGACATCTTTATTTTTCTGCCTGCTTCGGTCATCCTCAGTGTTGTGTTCAAGAAGACGAGAAAACGTCGCAAATAGATATGTACAGCTCTTCGGAAGATATCTGCTTCTGCTATTTGAGCTGGTGTGTTCTTTCAAGCAGGGGATCGTCTCTTCGTACATTCTGCCATGAACAAGAAGCCCGCCAAGCTTATAAAGATCCCAAAGAGAAATTGAATAAGCTCCACGCGACGTTTCAAGGACGTTAAACTACGGGCACCAAGCTTCACAGAAGGCCCGCATGACATCAGAGTTACGGTCATAACTATAACGCGAACAACGCATTGCGTCAAGTATGTTGGCCCTTTTGAGAACTTCTTCATTACGAGAGACCGTGTCTTCAAGCCATTCCCAATACTTCGGGATGAAACCAAATTCACCACAGAAGCGAAGGGTATGCACCCACTCGGACTTTCCTGCTATAACACTCCTCCCCAAAGAACGTGAAGGTATCGGCTCCGCCATGCACGAGTGGGGGAGTGACCTCAGCGACCACATGTCTGGCAAAGAGGGTTCAGAAACTTTCTGTGACCAATGATTGAAGTTATGACGGTCCTCATCCAATTTATCGCAGGGTGGGACAAAAAGGCTGATCAATGGACGATGGATTGCGAATTCCACTTTGTTGCGAAGGTCGCCTTCATTTTCAGGAATACACAAATACTCGCGCCCTGAAACGACTTTCTTGACAAAATGAACCATGACCAATTGCTCCAACGAATCTTGCCAAGAAAAAGGATGTGTGAGTAAAGTGTAGCATTAAGCAAGCATCTCAAATGTACGGGGAAGGCCGATGTATTATCCGGTGGCAGTCCCAAATGGGAGGCCGAGGGAATATCCGGCGGCAGTCCCAAATGGGAGGTCGAGGGAATATCCGGCGGCGGTTCCATTTATACGGGGGGAGGCCGAGGGAATAATTCGGCGGCTGTCCCAAATGTACGGGAAAGGCCAAGGGATTATCCGGCGGTGGTCCCAAATGTGTACGGGGAGGCCGAGGAAATATTCCGGCGGCGGTCCCAAATGTAAGGGAAAGGTCAGGGATTATCCGGCGGCGGTCCCAAATGTGTACGGGGAGGCCGAAGGAATAATCCGGCGACGGACCCAGATGTACGGGGAGGCCGAGGAAATAATCCGGCGGCGGTCCCAAATGTACGGGGAAGGTCGAGGGATTATCCGGTAGCGGTCCCAAATGTGTACGGGGAGGCCGAAGGAATAATCCGGCGACGGTCCCAGATGTACGGGAGAAGGCCGAGGGAATAATCCGGTGGCGGTTCCATGTGTACAGGGAAACCGATGGAATAAAAGTGATGAGTTACGTTCACTGAGAAAAAAGGGGTGATTAGCAAAATTATATGAATCGACGAACTTTGGTGGAGGTATCCCGGGAATAACTTCAATTTCGGATGCTACGATCGCCAACCTGTGATAAATGAGTAGGTTGTTGTGAAGAAAAGTGGATGATTTAACTAAGGAATTGGCGACAAAAATGTATGATGATCATGATGAGCCCAGACAAGAGTAATGAAGAAACATATCCAGCACGTCTCGGGCATGCAACACGAACTGAGAATACTAATACATGTCCCGATACCTTACGACATGGGTAAGCTTTTATCTGTGGGAACTCGAATTCCGTGTAGACGGGATTGATTTCCTCTTCGGATGGAGTTCCCAAAATCTGTTAAGGAAACATTGTTCGTCAGCATGTTACATCACCGGAACAAGCAACGAAAACACTCGAATACAGGTGTCCGCCGATCCTTTCAGAGACAAGAAAAAAATTCTAAAAATAATAAATGCATATAAAAAATAATAATTATTATCTACCAACCTGGATTGAAGGGACCGTGGGATTCCTGCGAAGTAGTCACCAGAAAATGCAAAGAAGAAGAAAGCATGAAGAGGGGGTAGTAGGACGATGCCCTATTTATAATGTCCAGAACAAGCGTGAGTAAGGAAAGATTGAAGAATTCCTAATATATTAAAAAAAAGGGATCCTAATCTAATATACAGGCTGATGGACGTAACCCAACCATCATCGGCATGCAATTTGCGCTTGGAATGGATAGAAGATTATCTTGATTCAGCTAATCGTTGGAAAGAAATTCGAAGTTGCCTTGTTTAATATTTGAGCCGAAGATCGTGTGGTCGAGGATATGAGCATTAATTCTGGACAAATACGTCTTGACTCCATACGATTGATAAAAAAAAATAGTGATAATAAAGAAAAGGAAAGGTTGTTCTTTTTTTCCACACGGTGTGAGATTGGATAAGAGCACAAAAAAAGGGGTGTATATTAAAAGAGGAATGTGGTGATGGCATATTACAAACGTGGCTTCATCACTCATAAATTTGCAATCTTAAAGGGGATACTTCGGGACCTAGTAGATATTTTATAATGTGCGTAATTCCTTCTCATGCTTGGCCAATATTCAAAGTAGTAGTCTAAAAAATCAGAGCGGCCAGAGAAGGCATCGGATTAGCCTCCGCTAATCTTTATTTTATCCCACTAAATTTTGATGAATCTATATGTTCAAGGCTTTTTAGTGCCTGCCCATGTAAATCTAACGGTGATAACTTCAAGGATGCTTTGTCCCTCAAGCTTACCGGCCTGAAATCACGCATATATTTCGAAGTTTCAAAGAATGATTGCTTTCCAAGACCGGCTTGGGGCGACCAAAGTTTTTATTCCAAATTTAGATCTAATCAATGTTTTGAAAGGAAGTGGAGAATGCGCCGGAGGATTATTTCTAAGGTGATAAAGTAGTTCCCTATTATAAGAGATAAAATAGAGGCAGGGAATTGATGACCAAATATTCTACTAATGGGCATATATCATCCTAATTCAGTCAAATATTGGGAATAAAATATATATATATATATATATGAGCCCGCAAGTATATACGTATAAATACCCCACCCATATGCGTGAAGCAAACATAAGACACAAGGTTGCTTTAACATGTCAAAGCAAGGCGAGAGTTCAAGAAAAAGAAAGAGGAAGGAACTATGTGATGAAAAAAAAGGAACGCCCCAAAATTACGGAGCGGCTATTTGAATGGGGTGGCGATATAATCCCTAAGAAGACTCCAAAAGAAGTCGAACTAGAGCCTTTGTGGAAGGAGTGCGGCCAATATCTCAAAGACATCGAAGCAAAGAAAAAGAGCGCTTAAGATACCAAACAGGAAAAGCCGTCGACGAGGAGTCCTTGCATGATCCGTGTCGTCGAGGAGATCACGACGGATACGTTGCGATTTCATTATACAAGAAATCCGAGATATACGTGCGTCGTTCCTAGATCAATAGGTGACGTGCGAAGCGCAATAAAATAATAAAATTTCAGGCATTGTTTGGCTATTAACAATGAAATAAATATTGTTCTTCGAAAAACATTATAACAATAGAAAAAAAAGAGGAGAAATTGCCTCTGTGCAACTGAATTCCTTAGTCATGGGGGCTTATGTCAATAAAATTATAACAACTTCCTGAAGCCGGATGTGACCGCTCCCGAAGTCGACATATTGGCCGCTTTCTCACCGCGGGCTTCCCCATCCAATGCAGAAGCTGATAAGAGAAGGGTTTCCTAGTCTTGTCTGGTACATCCATGTCGTGCCCTCATGTTGCCGGTGTCGCGGCATAGGTGAAGTCATTCCATCCTACTTGGTCCCCATCCATCATTAAATCGGCCATCATGACCACCGCTTGGCCGCTTCATCAAAACGGGAGCAATATGTCTGGCTATTGCTCAGGACATATAGATTCCACGAAGGCAATAGTGCCCGGGTTGATGTACGAAATCACATACGACGACTATGTGAAATTGCTATGCACGGTAGGTATCAACGCGGCCGCCATCACAGAGAAGAATATCAGCTGCGCTAAATTCCCTAGGCTAAATCCTAGGGATATGAACTACCCCTCGATAGGGCTGGCCGTCAATGCCTCTCAACTCTTCTTCATCAATGTCACAAGGACAGTCTTGAATGTGGGACCGTCGCACTCGACTTACAACTCTTCTTCATCCCTAACATTCCGAGAGTCAAATTACCTGTTGGGGACGCAACAAAAAAAAAATCTTGACTGCATTTCCTTTGGTATTTGGTGAGTGATCAACTAAAGAGGCTACAAAGTTAAAAAAAATGGAAGGGATAAATTCGCCCATACCGCTGCTCTGGTTAAAACAAGGAAACAAGAAAGAAACCAAAAGAAAAATATATATATGTATTATACTTTAATTCAATTCTCTTTTAATTGTAAATTACACACGAGAAACGAATTAAAATGGGTGTAGACATTAAATTTTGTCTACTATAATAATAAGGTTTCATATAAAGTCTAGTGGCTGTTAACCAATTTTATGGTTTATAAATAGGCTATAAACCAAACCCATAAAGAAATTAAAACGGGTCATAATCTTAAGCCTACGAAGATACATATTGGGTTATAAATTAAATGCACAAGCCCAACCCAAACAAAAATATTTTGGGCCAAACTAAGCCCAACTTCAAGCTCGGCCCATGGTCCGACCACGAAAGGTTGCCTAATATGCAATTAATATCTTCCTAATTTAAATCGACCCTATAGTCCTATAAATAGGAGGCCTCCTCATTCATTCGGGACACACACATAGGTAGAGAGAAGACTCTTGGAGCTCTCAAAGACTCTCACCGCCTCCTGTTCGCCGAAGCTCTGCCGACGTCCATCGCCCGGTGTTCTACTGCAGCGCGCCCTGAGGTTCTGTCGGATCACGCCCAAAGGCCATGAAGACTTCATCAAGTTACCGAAGCTCTACCGGATCACGCCTAAAGGCCCCGAAGACTTCATCAAGTTACCGAAGCTCTGCCGGATCACGCTCAAAAGCCTCGAAGACTTCATCAAGTTACCGAAGCTCTGTCGAATCACGCCCAAATGACCCGACAATTTCATCAAGCTATCGAAGTTCTGTCGAATTACGCCCATAGACGCTGACGGCTTCGTTAATATTTCATCCCGAAGTTCTACTGAAGTTCTGCCAGAGCTCAGGATCACCGTCTGGAATCATGTGCTTTTCTCGTGACCACAGACAGTGCCCTACTACATATTTTCATACGACGATTTGTACGCTAATATTTTCACGCGAGATTTTATTGTTCACAGCCACCGAAACAAGCTCTACATTTCTCAGAAAATATAAAACCAAGCACCGAAACGGAGAAGAGGAGATTAACGAGAAACGAACGACAACGAAGCAGGGATCGAGCGCCGAGATCTCAGGAGAAAGCCGGCTCGACCTACGCCGTCAGAAGAGGGGGAAAAAGACAGAAGAGAGGGTAGCGATGAAGAAATGGGACCGAGAAGGGGTCGGAAATGCCTCCTTATAAAGGAGGAGGAGGAGAAGGGGTTGGGGAGGGCAGCCGAGATCGGACGGTCCAGAATCGCTTCCCGTCCCCATTTGGAAAGTCTAACCGTCAAATGCCGGACGATGGGTATTGGAACGGACGGTGAGGATCGGACCGATCGGTTGAGAGGGAGCGGACGGCCGCGCTCTAATGAAAAATTTGAAAAATTTTCGTTTCTTAACGAGTGATTTGACCGTTATGCCCTTGTCTAATTGAGACATAAAAATAGTGACCAACGGAGATGCACGGGATCAAACCCTATACTTCCAGGATGCAAAGCGAGGAGCGCTCTACCATTTGAGCTACATCCCTCATTTGATTATTTTTTGCAGTGGGTCGGATGAAAACCATAAGGAAGTCGTGGCGATGGATTTCCAGGTCGTCGTCCTCGCCAGCTGTTACTCGAAGAATCTCGCCCCGCTCATCACCAAGGTTCCAGCCCCGATTCCCCACTAACAGGAACCGAGCGCAGCACCGCAGGTGGATGAATGATATTGTTAGTGTGAATGATATTCTTCACATTAACAATATCATTCATCATTCTGCGGAGCTTGGCGCAAAGACAACGGTGAGTTTTATGATAACTTGGGCCAAAATGAGTCTCTTATGGGACAAATGCAGACAATGTCTACGTTATGAAATTGCATGCTAGGGTTCTTTCTATTTATGTAATGCTTATCTTTGTAATTGGAGTTGTGAGGGGGACTTTTAATCTACAGGTGGGACCATATTGCATGGTTGGAGAAGGTTCACAAATGGGAGACAAATATGATGTGGTCGATGATAGGTCGTCACTGTCGAATAGGTTTTAATGTGAAGGTGTAGTCGTAAACCTGTGGAGCAAATTCCCCTTTCCACTGAGCTATCTATTATCGTGAGGTCCGCTGTGGGTGTCACTAAAAGTAAGTGTAGATCAAACTAATCACCTTGTTTGTTCCGTGATAATAAACCACGTGACTGTGGGGAACGGATGCTCGATACAAGTCGTCCTCAAAGACTGTCACGTACTTCTCAACCCCAACCTCCCTCTCTTATCGAACTTTTGCCTCTTGTTCTTCTTACACAGCTCATCATTCGCCCTTTTCCTTCTAGGTTGGTGCGGGCTTTGTGGTTGTGTCTGGCGGTGAATACAAGGGAGAGTCCTTGGCTAAGAAAGAGAAATGAGCTATCCGTCCTTACCACGGGTGGAAGAGATTATGTAACCTGATCCACCACATGGGGGCTTTATCATGATCCCATTGAGAACATGGAACTCAGTATCCAAGGGAGAGAACTTGAATCTTCGAGACCAAGTGCCTGTTGTCAATGCTTATATACGAGCTCTGTCTAAGACAGACAGGATAGTGGCTAGTTCTTTTATAGGAATTTCTCTCTTGCATGTAAAGGTTTCTCACCTCTTCCTTATTTTGAGCTCTTCTATAGAGTGAGTTCATGCTGCAGAAGCGATAATTGTTCACCTATGAAGCTTTCGGGAGTAGAAAGATTGGCAAGACAAGCGGTCAAGATACAATTCAAAAGTGGTCAAGGAAAGAACGATCCTCTGTTCCGTTGATCTCTGAACAACTGCACCATTTCAGTGTATATCCAATGGTTATTTTTTTTTTTTTTTGGGGGGGAGGACATTAAGTTTCTTCCCCTAGTCTCCCATGCTAACCTGACCGATGCGTGCAAGCGGGAGAGAAGTCAACTTTGTCCTCGCAAACAAAATACAGCAAGAGGGGGAGGGGGGGTTTATCTGCTCCGTTCCGGAGAGTGAAGGAGACAATCATATAATTGGCCCATCTGTGAGGTCACCCTGAACTTGTTTTCGGTAGAAAGACCAGGTTTGGCCAAGTCTATGATGTCCTGCCTCAGCCTGAACCAACGGGTGGCACCGTAAATTGAGTTAAGATGAGCGAAAACAACTTAATTTAATAGAGGGGATAAATAAACGGAGGCAACTCACAATTGCCATTCACCAGTTGCTTTGGCGTGCTTCTCGACAGCATGGTACAGCCTGTCTAGACTGTACAGCATCAGCCCATACATGCATCGTGCGTCGGCCTCCTGATTATACCACAAACAGAAGAAA
This sequence comes from Melastoma candidum, assembly GCA_023653495.1. Lineage (NCBI taxonomy): Eukaryota > Viridiplantae > Streptophyta > Magnoliopsida > Myrtales > Melastomataceae > Melastoma > Melastoma candidum. The sequence goes on from CM042882.1 coordinate 24,383,199, forward strand.
GGCCAGGGCAGCTAATTTTAGAAAACATTGAGGGTGGATGATGAAAACTGTTGGTGTTATCAGAGTCTTACGGATCCTTGCTCAAGACAGGTCTGGCATTGCATGATACGTTCGTTAATCTCTGCGATAAGCATCCTCCTCTGAACCCAAGCAATTCTTCCTCTACCCTCGGCTCTTGTGTCCTGGTATCCCATGTTAAATAGACGTCACGTTGTTGAATGAACAAGGATCAATTGTAGGTGAACTTCAGAAGAAAACAACAATGTCGTAACAAATTACTCCACATATGTAATAATGAATAAGGATCAATTGTAGGTGAACTTCAGAAGAAAACAACAATGTCATAACAAATTACTCCATATCGAACAATGTGAGGCGGTTATATGGGCAGATGCACCGCCTATGTCTATCAGATACTCATTTCCAACTTAAATGTGTCACCTGCTTCAGCCACGCTCGGAAAAACATGAGGAGGAGGAAGGAGAGAAAAAATGCAGGGAATGCTGCTAAAGTAGAAAAGTATATTTCAACTGCCTGATGAATCAGGTCAAGCTCGAGCATTGCTCTGTTCAAGACACCAAAAAAATAGTTAACATTCTAATAAAGAAGAAATGGATGCGGATGTACTGAAGTTCAAAGCAAAGGAGGAAGACACTCACGTCTCGATATCTAGTCTAAGCTTCTCAACCTGCAAGAGGGTAAAGTACCTAGTCATTACGACTTCGACCATTTCTTGATCAGTTGCATTTTCAGGTAGATTTTGACCTTTCGTCTGCTCGCAGAAAGCAAGCAACATTCTGCAACGATATCAGTTTGTAAGAGCAGAAGGTAAAAACCCAAACCAAACAAAAATGTTTAGCTGAGGAATCTGACCTGCGGAGAGAATTAACAGTAAGCTGTAGTTCCTCAACATCCATCACACTTTTGTGTCTCTTCTTGAATGTATCAAAAAGTTCATCTCTAATGGCCAAAACCTGCCAAAATCTCGTCAGGATATGGTTGACCGAGTCAATACATCATAGTAAATGCAGGACTCGACTTTTATAGGGTCATTAACTACTCATCCAATTAAGTCCAAATTGGACGAATTTGTCATTTGGCAGGTTACATTTTCTTAGTTTCACAAAATTCGTCGACAGAGATTAAAACTGTATTCTCCCTCGCACATCAAAAGGGTTCAAAAAGTTTTGAGAAAAAATCGTGGTAGAAACGAAATACTGAATCCATTTGTCTACACAACGAAACTATGAACAAAATGTTGCCGATAATAATGTTTAAGCAACCAATGCACATCAAATTGTTCAATCTGCAAAAACCACTAGCTGTGTCATTACAAAATTTTGCATGTGAGATGGTTCAAATCATTGAGACTAAAAGTGGTAGTCATGACTCCAAATGTTTTCCATGCCAGGATTATAATAAAGTGTGCTTATCAATAAAAGTACAAACAAACCAACAACCGTGAAGAATGATGTACTATGGAAAGGAGGGATGCATTCTTAGAAATAATACAGTCTGCTATGAAATGCAGGTACCCCAACCCTAAACCAACATCCACCTGTTTATATAAGTACATTAGAACACTTCAACAACAGTAGACCGATGCTAGGTACCCCAAACACACTGAAAACAAAACTCTTCAATGCCTAAAATAACTAATTATTGTGGTATTTTCAGCAACCACATCATAAGGATGCTTAAGGTTCAAGGAAAATAGAACATACTGGTTGCTCTACATGTTGCTTCAGGAAGCTGACAGTGGAATCCTTCGCTTCGCTTATCCAATTGTCAATATCAGAACTTCCCATTAACCTACTGTGTTTGACTATCCACATTGTACATGCAGCAAGTCCCAATGCTTCACATGAATAAAGAACCCAGTATTGTCTCAATTTTCTGGGTTTCTTATACTTCGAAACCTGAAAATGCTCAGCCATAAACATATCATTAGAATTAATTGAAGGTATATGACTAAGAATGTTTTATGAGTAACCATTTCAGAGAAATCCTCACATCAAAGCTCAAATAATAGCCTTAAAATAACAAAAAGAACTGTAATGATTTACATATCCTACACTCGATTCACTTATTCAATAAATCAATCACTGAACAGATTTAACAACAAAATTATCCTGATTTGCCGTATATGCTAAAGTCACAATCTTCGGCAAGGAGACAAAACTACATTGTAAAGGACCTTGACATCAGTATAAAACTCACAATAGTGGATAAGTAGGATTCCAGCTTATGAAGATTCTGGTAAACCAAGTTGGTGGCAACACGTATTTCGCAATCACTCCACTGAGAATTTTCACCAGTTACTTCGGGCAATCTCTCGAAGGCAAGGGAATGTAACTGACTCTCTTCCACAGGGAAGTCATTCTGCAGTATAAGGCATCCATCCAGCAGATATTTAATCACGACCAGTGATGAATGAATTAATTGCAAGAACAGCATAGCCTGCACTGCTTGTTACAAGATTTTGCCAGAAAATAATTTTCAAGGAACAATTATCCGTCACCTGAGTCGGCAGATTCAATGATTGTACTGAACCCTCCAATTTGATAAACAAGCCATTTACAACTGACAATATAGTTGGCAACATCTTCTTTGGACTTTTCACCAGTTCTTCTCCCAATCTGTCAACTTCAACGTAAACCTATACCACAAAAAACTAATACAGATAAAAAGGCAGGCTATGAAATGCATGACTCATAACCTTTCCATGAATCGAATCCAAAGGTAACACCAAAAAAAGAACAAAACTCAATTTTTTTTAACTAGGAGGTTGTCGGATAGGAATCTCCAAAGCAGAAAAGCTACAATAGTCAGAGATATGACAGAAAACATTTAAGCAAATCCCTAACACATAGAGCCCAGTAATTTGCTGAAGTCGGAAGTGGCTTAAGTTTTTCCCCCCACAGCAACTCATAGAATTCATGGTAGCTCATAGTATTTAAAACCTGCTTCACAATTTCAAAGAAGAACTATTCAAAAGTTTCCTCGATATGTCATCTGACACTATCAAGTAGCAAAAAAAGGGAAGTAAATGAGATTGACAAGGTTTATTTCTCTCCACAAACTAATCACAGTAAAATCACATACTAGTGCAAGGGTGATCACCAGGTCACAAATATAACTCCCAAAAGGAAAGAGGAACAAGAACCTTAAAGTTGATGGATGAAAAGGGCGAAAGGACGCATACTAACCTCAGCTAGGAAACCCGCAACCAAGTATCTTAATCTGGATAAGATACCCATCCTCTCATGGATGTGTAAAGATGCTGAAGAAACAAGCTGGTTAACTGGAGAGCCATCTATGATTGAATACCGTATCATATGAGTAGTCTCTTTCACAAAAGCTCGGGGACCTCTCTCAAAAATCATGAAGCACATCTTGCGAACATCAGAGTCCTGAAAAAAAAGATGTCAAAGTGAGAGTTCGAGAGAAGGTAGCTTAAACAAGAGCATTACAAACTTTCACGAGACAACCTCCGCTCTATCTTGCCAATATTGAAGATGCTTCTGTATCTCGTGCAGATGAGAGAACACATTGGCCATAATGTCCTCCAAGACGTCATACACCTTAGAAGCCTCAGTAAAAATCCTACATTCAAAGATAAGGCAAATCTAATACCAACACACAGAGAGAGAGCCATGAAACAGAACGAAAATTGACCTCCATCACATGAAGCCGCAACCATGACAATACTGAGCTAATCACGGAGCATCTAAAATGGCAGAATAACTAGTGAAATGGACCTTCGTTTGCAAAGAGCCTCAAAAAACCCATCACAACGTCTTATTAATGACCTCAAAAACCATTCCTAAGCTGATCAAACTTCATTTCCGCCATGTGCGACCATCGCAGCACAATCAAGCACCTCGCATAGCGAAGCCTAAACTAATTCACCATTACCAAGAAGCCTCAACCACTACTACCACACACTCTGGCGCAAGCAGCAAGAAATGCTTAGACTAAACCGATATCACTTACTGAGAGGACTCGGAAGAACTAGGCGGCAAAAGAAGAGGAAGAGAAGACGAACGCTTCGGAAACCTCGGACGGAACCTCCGGCGGTAAAACCCCCCGCGAGTTTCCCGACGTAGCCGGAGTAGGGAGACGGCGACGAGCCGAAAAGTCTGTTACGGATGTAGTTAGAGTAGAACGAGATCAGCGACTTGAGATCCTTAGACTCGACCTCCGCATTGGGAGCTCCTTCGGCCATCGGAGAATTGATCGTGGCGTCGTGCGGCAGGCTCGTCAGTGTTTTGCCGCCGCCGTCGGAAGAAGAAAGTTTAGCGGGGCGAAATCGGGTACGGACCGATGCGAAAAGAACGGGAGTTTCTTGAAGGCTCGTCCGGGGCTCGGTGTTTTCCTTAAACTACATGTAGGTTTCCCGGAAAGTACGATTGACTGGTTTTCCGATTTTACCCCTGGTCCCTCCTATCCTTTGATATCTCTCTCGAACCAGCGGTAGTAGTCTGCTGAGCCACAGGCTTCCCGTTCCGCCCTAACTAACTCTAATTAACTATGGCGGGAGTAGCGGCTTCACCTTCATGGATGCGCCTTCCATCTCCCGCCATGCAGATCCCGTTGGCACGGTTGAGCGGCCGCCATGTTTGTGTTGCTCAAGCGGCTGCCCGACTAAATGCCTCGCGGAAGTTGAGAAGGATTAATTATGCTGCTGCTGTTGGATCGAGGAGTTTCAGTTGTTTTGCGCTCAGAGGGGAAACAGCGGAGGAGGAGAGGAGTGAGCTCGAGTTCGAGCGGCTGTTCTCGAACCTCAATCAAGCGACGCTTAAGAGGGAACCCGGTTGGATGGCATGACGTGTTTCTTTTCCCTTGAGATGCCACGGTTCATTGACTGATCAGATGTGTGATTGATAATGCAGGGAGTTTATCGAGTGCAGTGTTTCTTGTTGCTGGCACGACGGTGAGTGTTGCACCGCAAAGAGGCAGAGTTGTTGATTCTCCCGGATTGTGTGTCTAATACTTGAATGCCTGATCGTCGGATGCTGATGCAGTGAGGAATCTGGTGGTTTTTACTTGTTCGTTTGTAGGTAGGAGCAGGTATTCTGGCGATTCCCGCAGTGACACAAGAATCTGGATTTTTGGCGTCAGCAGTAACTTGTGTTGTGTGCTGGGTTTTCATGGTATAGCCTCGTGCTAATGCTGTGTGCTCTTGCCAATAAGCTCGATCATGTGTCCTCAAAAATTTCCCATGGTTCTGTTTTGTGCTGCTGTTCTCTGACATAATGAAAGTTCAGGTCGCAACTGGGCTGCTGATTGCTGAAGTAAATGTGAACACGATGTGCGAGCTCGGTTCTGGAGGTGTATCCCTGGTTAGTCGTTATGTTTACATACGCCATTCCAGCGACACACTGTGGTTACTTCAGCATTTTTCTTCCTTAAATCTTGAAAATGAACTGACAAGCTTTGTTTTGACTGGTTAAGGTATCAATGGCCAGGAGAACTCTTGGAACAGTTGGTGTGCAAGTAGCATGGTAACTAAACCCTTGTTTCGGTTCATCGATCGACTGGCAGATCGTCATGTATTGGCTGGAGGTTTTTTCTAATCTGCCCACCTGCTGTTCTCCTACAGTTGGTCCTACTTGTTCATTCACTACGCGCTCCTCGTGGCTTATGTGGCTCGTTCTTCTGATATTCTGACAAACTCCCTAGGCATTCCTCTGTACGAATAGAATTTTAACCTTTGCTTCTCACCTCCAATTATTAGACTGAATGTGCTCCCATGGGGCGGTTAGGTTATGAAATAACCTTTATGGGATAGTTTTTGTCACGAAGCATCTTCATATCTAGGTGGGTGTTGACGGGCAGCATTATGGTTGCATATGGGATAGTGCAACCTTGTTCTCGCTGGTAATGGGGGGCATCTGCTACTTTGGGAGGTCAGAATTAATTCTTTCTTATCCCCTCTCAAATTCCTGGTCAATTGATGAATGCATATCCAATACAGGCATCTGTTGTGCAATCCGTTTTCCAGCAAGCTGATATATTTCCTGTAAATCTGTATACATGCAGCCAGCGCTGCATTGGCGGCGTGAACGGAGTTCTAGTATTTGGTATCATTACTTCATTTGCAGCTCTCGTGGTATGATCCATCATTGTACCAAGTTTGACAAAAATATCAGGACTGCTTTTCTTCACGTGCTTGAGTAAGGTTAATGTTTCCGTAGATTGTTGCAGGTGGGGATCTTCACTGGGTGGCTCTTGTCAAAGCAAACATTGGTGCAGTTCCAATGAGCATACCTGTCATTGCACTTTCTTTCGTATATCAGGTTAAGGAAAACTCGATTTCTTGGATTCATGGTTCATTCTAATAACTCGTGCAAGGCTGCCTCTTGAACCTCATGTGATATTGTTGCAGAATGTAGTGCATGTTCTCTGTACGAATCTCGAAGGAGATTTGTCAAAAGTGCGGTAATTTTGTGAACCCGACTAATTCCATCTTTCAGTTTTGTGAACCTTGCAAGTATTCTTGTGAGAAGATTTCACATTACCGGTGCTTTTGTGGCAGGAGTGCAATTGTATGGGAAACAGATATCCCGCTCAGGCTCTTCCTTGTATGGAATGCAGTAATTTTGGGAACTATAACGACAGCCGACATGGACTCTGAAAAGATGACGGATCCTTTACAACTGTTGCGAGATAGTAACGCGGTTGTAGGTGTAAGTCTCATCTCCATTTTTTGTTCTTTTGAACATGTTACACTAAGAGTGGGGAAATAGTGTTAATGTCCAATTAAAGATTTTTAACTCTTTTTCGATTAACCTCGCGGCGGAATGAAGCTTCTATAAAACAAAGCCTGAATAAGTATCTGTAAGACAGAACGTTCCAATGAGTTCGCAATTTGTTTGATGGACACAAGGCTTTTTAGAGTGGTTCAGCAAAATTGCTTACGTCAACTCTTCACTCAGAATTTGGATGGTTTCCACTCAAATGCATCTTTACAAAGATTACAAAATCGATCATTAATGGAGCAGACCAAAAAGGTTCTGCAACACAGAAGTATGTGTGGCAGAGCACAGACCAAAAGGTTTTGTACCGTAGAAAGTAGTTACGCAGCACATTACGCAGCACAGACCGGTTCTGTACTATATCAACCTAATGTAAAGCACATACTAAAGGTTCTGTACCTTAGAGGCTTGTCACGTAGTACAGATCAGTACTATAGTAACTTATGCACAATACAGACCTGAAGGTTCTATATTATAGTAACTTAGGCACAATACAGACCAGAAGGTCCTGTATCGAAATAGCTTAGCCACAATACAAACCCGAAGGTTCTGTGTCGAAGAAGCTGAGGTACAATACAGACCAGAAGGTTCTGTATAGAATGTGTTAAACATCTATAGCACAGATCAAGAGATTCTGTACCAAAAGCGTCAACTTTCTATAGCACAGATCCGAGGATTCTGTACCACATATGGTATAGCACAGACCGTAGGGTTCTGTACCAAAAATATGTCAATTTTTAACAAACCTAAAAGGTCCGTATTAGAAATGACTTGAGATAAGTATAAACTGTTAAGTTCTGTATTGGGGTGATTACTTGCACACTTTGGTGTGACTACCAAGGTAACCAATTGCGTGCGATCCCTCGGGACCTCGACTGAGCAGACACAACGCATTTGCCCAAGGCTTCTCCTGCACAACAACCTGCTACGACTTCCTCCGAGACTTTTCACTCCGGCGGCGTCTCCACTTGCACGACCTCCTCGAGATAGTGACAGAGCATACACAACGCCTTTGCTCTAGGCTACCGGTGCACGATCCCCTGAGATCCCAACTAAGCATACACAACGCCTTTGCCCTAGGCTTCACCTGCATACAGAACACTACACAACAGAAACTAGTTAGTCCCTCACTTTCTGTGCTCCCGAGGTTCAGCCCTTCTCTCCGGCCTACTCGACGTTGCACACGCTTCCAACAACGTCTCCTGCAACTTCCAACCGGGTCCCTCGTGGCCCCCGATTCACTTTCCCAAAGGCTTCACCAACGATACAGTCGTCCGTTGCTAGTGATCCTCGTGTGCATAACTCGAACGAACAAAAGAATCAAAGAACAATCTCACGCTCTCTTGTCAGAAAGGAGAAAGGAATGGAATATTCTGGATACATTGTTATAAGGGGAGAGTGTGGCTATTTATACATGAAGGTCTAAGAAGAAAATACAACAGGAAGATATAAATTAACATTCTGCAAAGCACGGAAATAAAAAATTAGTTGAAAAAATAATTAATATACAAAGATAACATATACGTGCAAGTATTTAGATAGAAAATAAATCAAAATAAGATTATAATATATTTTTCATGAATAGTGTATCACACGAGGTTTTGATTGATAACCTTCTCCAGATGAAAATAATTAGTGATTTATTTCCATACCAGTTAGAGTTGATCCCATCCTGATGAAGACACGTGAAATGACGTATCTAGACAGGTGGTGGTGATATGTATTCCAAATAACGGTCATGTAGGTGTCATATAAGCTTACAGAAGCCTATAGACCAACCTGTAGAACATTTCCATATGTAGAAGATTTTATTTCCTTCTATGAGAAATATAATCTCTAATATGATTACTTGAAAACCAAATCGTTGTATTCTGATCATGTAATTATCGTAATCAGAGAATTTATATTTCGTAATTAAATAATTATTAACTAATCTTTTAACTGCAGAAGCTTATGTAGAATAGAACGTTCGACTTCTGTAACACAGAAGGTCAGGCTCATCAAAACCTATCCAACAATCTCTCCCTTTTTTATGATGAAAAAACATTCATTGTTGAGGGAAATATTTTTACAAGAAACTCCCCCTAACTCCCCATAAATAGGTGAGAGTATGAGTCTTGCATTTTACAGAGCCATAGGGTATCTGTGAAACAGAGCATAGAAGCTTCTGTTATAAAGAAGGTTATTCACAGAGTGCAAATGCTTCTGTGATTGATACAGAGCGTGGAGCTTCTGTATTTAGCCCGACAAATATGATGGTATTTCATTTATACACTCCCAGCAATAGAGACTATAAAAAATCACGAATCGCATTCCCTACAGAAGGTTGTGATTACGAGTTATATTAGTCTCATAACCTTCTACACCTTAAAAGGTATATAACCTTCTACGACCCATTTAAGTTATAGAAAATCAAGGATTTTTCTACAACTCAATACAGATCGAATTACTCCCCCTCAACACAATTTCTTCCCCTTTTTGTCACGAGAAAAGAAAGGTGAATGAAAGTTGATAGAGAAGAGTAGATTTCTGGAAAAGGTATGACAAGCCGTTCAAACCATTATGCAGAAGGTAAGTTTAAATAGCGCAGAAGGTAAGATAGAATGTTCAAAACCAAACTGCAGAGAAATGTGTCCATAAATGGCACTTAATAATACATCAAAACCTTTAGACCATGAAAATCTGTTTTTGGTATAGCGAACGAAAAGTTCAAGCAACATAGGAGATCACTCTACATAATCAGGAGAGACCTTTTCCATACTGTCGCAAAGAAGCTTTTCTTGATGCTTCCATGCGAGTCAAGTCCATGACAGTTGATGGAGTATGCAGATGTCTTTCCCATTAGACATAGCTTGTGGCTGGATGTCCTTGATGGGTGACTTCTAGTTTAATGGGGATACCCTTGAATGGATGATCCGATTGCCTCTATGCAGCAGATGCTTTGGCTGCAAAGGGTTGAGCAGAAGGTGCTTCAACATCCTTTCTGTTATAAGCTTCTTCTACATAGAAGAGCACGAAGATCTCTTAGAGAGATGATTATTTCCAAACTAGGAAATATAAGGATTTGTATTAGGATTTTTAAAATTCCTAATAAAAGTATTTCCAACCAGAACAAATATTTATTCATTGTTAGTTGTAACAAAATGATTTTCTCTTTGTACGTAGTTCCCTAGGGGAATATTTTCTTGAAAGAGTTTCTTGGATAATATATTATATTTCTAGATATAATCTTTCAAATAAATGAAAGTTATTTGAACTTAAGTTCGGATAGATGTATACATTGCGTTAACCTTCTACATTGTAGAGTGTAGAAAATTCTACCATCTATGGTGAAGTGTATTGAGATATGTACCTTCTGCAATGAAATGTACAGAGATTTGTACCTTGTGTTGTGTAGCATACAAAATATTCTACCTTCTATTGTGAAGTGTACAAATGTTTGTACCTTCTATTGTATAGAAACAGAGGATCATACCTTCTATAGAAAAGTGTACATACATGTACCTTCTGTAGTATAGAAACAGAGGATCATACCTTCTGTAGTGAAGTATACAGATGTGTTCCTTCTGTAGTGAAGTGTACAGATGTGTACCTTCTGTACTAAGTTTCCAAAGTACTTACTTAACTCTTCTTTGTTATAAAAGACATTATAAAGAATGGCAGATTCATAGTTCACTTCTGAACAAGAAAAATTTTTCTTTATCCAGAGGCTTAGTGAAGATATCAGCCAATAGATGTTCTGTGTTGACGGATTCTATGCAATACAACCGTATTGGAAAAAGCATCTATTGATGTCTCCAATGACCAGGTCAATAAGGTGTCTTGTCTGTACACCACTATTAATAACAGAACGTCTTGTTTGTACACCACTATTGATGTATCCTATTACTTGGTCTATAGGATGTCGTTTTAAATAAAGAGCGGGTGCTCTAATATCTTTTTGTTGATCATTGTGAGAAGATTCTTCAGAATCACCATTTGTTTGTTCAATATCATTTTTAGGTTCATGAACAGAGGGTCCACCCTTATCTTCCGTAGAAGGAGGATGTTTTACGGAACCTTGTGTAGGTTCTAGTGAAATTTCTATAGGTTCAAAAGATATTACAGGTTTTGTAGTATCTTCTGTAGGTGAGTCATTAATTTTTATATTAATAGACTCATCTATAGTAGATGTCCTTTTGTTTATGACTCTATATGCTTTGATAGACAAAGAGTACCCAAGAAAGATACCCTCATATGTCTTAGCTTTGAATTTTCCTAGATTGTCCTTAGAAGGTCTCAAGATGAAACATGGACTTCCAAAGGCATAAAAGTAGGAAATGTTCGGTTTCCTCCCTATGTATAGTTGGTAGGGAGTTTTCTCAAAAATGGGTCTGAGTAGAACCCTGTTTGATATGTAGCAGGCTCTATACACAGCTTCTGCCCATAGGTTCTGTGGAGCAGATCTCTCACACATCATGATTTTAGCCATGTCTATAAGTGTCCGATTTTTCTCTCTGCTACTCCATTCTGCTGAGGAGTATATGGTGCAAAAAAGTTGTGATCGATACCATGTTCGTCACAGAAAGAAGCGAATTCATGATTTTCAAACTCAGTACCATGATCCGTTCTTATGGCTTTTACAGAAGATCTAATTTCATTATGTAGTTTCTTAACTAGCTTAATGAAAGTTTCAAAAGCATCACTTTTGTGAGTTAGAAATTTAACCAACGTGAATCTAGAGTAATCATCTTCTACAACTAGACAATATCTTCTACCGTCGACACTCTGAACTCTAGTAGGTCCGAATAGATCCATATGTAGAAGTTCAAGAGGTTGAGAAGTAGAAACTTCATTCTTGGCTTTGAATGAAGATTTTGTTTGTTTTCCAAGTGAACATGCTTCACAGAAACTCTCATGCTCGAATCGAATGTTGGGTAAACCCTTAACTAATTCTTTTCTCGCAAGCTTGATTAACAATTTGAAGTTGGAGGGTCCCAACCTTCTATGCCACAGATGGCTTTCATCTTTGACAGACAAAAGGCAGCTTTTTGTAGTACAAAAGCTCTTTTGTGTCAATGTGTAGATGTTCCTTCTCCGATTTCCAACGAAGCGAACTTCATTATCAAGGATACCAGAACACTTATCTTGATCAAAAGTTATAGTATAACCTTTGTCACAAAGCTGGCTAATACTCAGCAAATTATGTTTAAGTTCCATTACCAACAGAACCTCATCAATAACCATGGAGTCAGTACTTCCAATGGTACCTTTTCTAATGACAGAGCCTTTGCTATAGTCACCGAATTTAATAGACCCTCCACACTGTAGAGTTAGTTGAGAAAATTTGGACGGGCTCCGGTCATGTGCCTGGAGCATCCACTATCCAAATACCATTCACTCTCAACAGCTTCTGTTTAAAAGCAGGTAAAATCATTTTGAGTTTCTTTGTGAGCTGTTAAGCACATTAGTGCTTCCTCATCATCAGAATCATCAGGGTCTACCCAAGCAGCTGTTGCTTTCTTGGACTTTTACTTTGGAGAAGGTTTCTCCTTTTCTTTAAGTAAAGGAATTCTATTCTATAGTGCCCTTTCTTTTTTCATTCGTAGCATATGACCAAATTAGGGTCAATCTGCTAATCACGATTTTGGCTTCTCTTATTGAACCGCTTCTTGGAGGCGAGCCGCATGAGCCGTTTAGCTATCATTACGAGTTCATCATCCGAATCAGCTTCTGCTTAATCATCCGAACCTTCTGCTGGTTCTTTCGATGCTCTGAAAGCTGCAGGTGCTCTCTTTATATCAGGCTGAGATGACATTTCCATCTCATATGATATTAAGGAGCTCATTAACTGATATGGCCGAAGAGTAGAAAGATCTTTATCTTCCTCTATAGTCGTTTTCTTAGCTTCCTAAGATTTGGGCGGAGTTCACAGAACCTTTCGAACTAGCTCAGAATTTGTATAAAGTTTGCCTAAATGTGTTAAGGCATCGACTAGAAGGTTGCGTCTCTGGAACATTTGTTTAATAGATTCATCAGCCTTCACAGTAAAGTTTTGGTATTGGTGAATTAAGAAATTCATCTTAGTTTCTCTTATCTGGTTTGTCCCAACATCCATGGTGACAAAGCTTATCCTAGATTTCCTTGCCCGAAGTGCAAGTTGAGACTTTAAAAAATAGCACTAAACATTAGATATTTTGTCGTCTTAGTGAGTTGTTTGATCTTGAGGTATTCCCTTGTGGGACGACCATCTCGATCGTTTTGTTGGTTGTCTGGTATAGAAAGTGGACCATCTTCTATATAAAACCATAAGTCATCGTCAATAGCATCTACGAATGCACTCATTCGAATTTTTCAATAGGCAAAATTCTTACCATCGAAAATTGGAGGATTCCTAACATGTGGTTTTGGTACATTGTACGTATCGGCCATTAGCACAATTCGTTTAGAGTATTACACTTCTATAGAATAGAATGTTGACGAATAAAGTATAGAACCTCAAAAAAAAGCAAGCTTCAGTTGTCAAGCCAACAATCAGGCCTCTGTTAACCAGAGCACGAGTGTCAATATGACAGAACTGAAAAACATGTAGCAGTTGTTGAATTCGCATAGCAGCAGGCTTCTGCAGAGTAGAAACAAAATGCCAACCGTGTAAGGAATGCTGAAGAAAAAGCTTCTGTTAAACAGAAACCTTACCAAATGTTGTATTCAAACAGAGCGTAAGCTTCTGTTGAATAACAGGTAGATTCTGATAGTGTAAGCTTCTACAGAATAGAACACGTAATTTCTCATAGAGCTTAAAGCTTCTGTTGAGCAGATAGCGTAAGCTTCTACAGAATAGTAGCAAAGAAATTTTCACAGAATTTACAGCTTCTGTAGAACAGAGGTTGAATTCTGATAGAGCATAAGCTTCTACAGAATGGAACCAGATATACTTTCACAAAGCTTAAAGTTTTTGTGGAGTAGCGAATTGATTCTGATAGAGCATAAGCTTATATAGAATGGTAGCAATCACAGAGCTTAGAGCTTCTGTGGAGTAGAACGTGTAGCTGGCACAAGGTTCTCAGGGATATAAAATAAGCTGTTAAGCCTTTATTGTAACCTGCTATGATACCAATTATTACACTAAGAGGAGAGGTGAATTAATAATGTTAAAGTCCAATTAAGGATTTCTAACTCTTTTTCAATTAAACCCGCAGCGGAAAGAAGCTTCTGTAAACAGAGCTTAAATAAGTTTTAGTAAGACAGAACATTCGAATGTGTTCGCAATTTGTTTGACGGACACAAGGCTTTTTATAGTGGTTCGGCAAAATTACTTACGTCCACTCTTCACCCAGAATTTGGATGGCTTCCACCCAAATGTATCTTTACAAAGATTACAAAATCGATCGCTAATGGAGCAGACCAAAAAAGGTATGCAACAAAGAAGTCTGAGTGGCAAAGCATAGACTAGAAGGTTCTGTATAGTAGAGAGTAGTTACGCAGCACAGACCAGAAGGTTCTGTACTATAGTAACCTAATGTAAATCACATACTAAAGTTTTTGTACCTTAGAGGTTTGTTACGTAGCACATACCAGAAGGTTCTGTACGATAGTAACTTAGGCATAGTACAGACCAGAAGGTTCTGTATCGAAATAGCTTTGGCACAATACAAACCCGGAGGTTCTGTGTCGAAGAAGCTGAGATAAACCAGAAGGTTCTGTATGGAATGTGTTAACCCTCTATAGCACAGCTCAAGAGATTCTGTACAAAAGAGTCAACCTTCTATAACACAGATCCAAGGATTCTGTACCACAGATGGTATAGCACAGATCGTAGGGTTCTGTACCAAAAGTATGTCAATCTTTAACAAACCTAAAATGTCCGTATTAGAAATGACTTGAGATAAGCACAAACTGTTAAGTTTTGTACTGGGGTGACTACTTGAACACGTTGGTGCGACTAACAAGGTAACCAATTGCGCAATCCCTCAGGACCTCGACTGAGTAGAGACAACGCCTTTGCCCAAGGCTTCTCCTGCACAGCAACCTGCTGTGATTTACTCCGAGACTTATCGTAATAAGAGAATTTATATTTCGTAATTAAATAATTATTAACTAATCATTTAATTACGTTTCTTACAAAAAGTCCTTAACAGCTTCTGTAGAATAGAATGTTCGACTTCTGTAACATAAAAGTTCGGGCTCATCATCAAAATTTATCCAACGGAATAGAACCAACTGTAAGCCCACAACACCTTTAAGCTCTCTTTTGCAGCCAATAGTGGAGGTGTTCTCGCTCCTTGCAATTGTAACATCTTATATTGGATTTGTCCTCGGCCTCTCCGACTTCCAGTCCGACTATAAGTAAGCATCTTAATTTTGCTTCATCGATATCTGTTAGGTGAGCTGGTGTCGGATTGTTTTTGTTTGTTTGTTCAGTGCTCAAACTTCCTTCGGGCGAGAACAAGCCTCTGCCATACCTTTTAACGTTGGTTCCGCCACTCATCCTCTCGTTGTTAGACCCGGAAATCTTCTTCAAGGCCTTGGATTTCGCATGAACTTATGGAGGTACACAGATGAACAATGCAAAGCCGCATCTTCTGTCTCATTTTCATCCCTCGGAGGATTTTTTGCTCATCCGCTCGTTTTTCTTGCTTATCTCATCAATCAGTGCTGGTGCTGTTTGGAATCCTCCCTACCACAATGTCATGGTTGGATCGGTACTCTGATTCCACATCGTCGTTCCCGAGAATACCTGTTGGCCCAAAAATTACACTAAGAGGGGGGTGAATTAGTGTTAAGTCCAATTAAGGATTTCTTAAACGCTTTTTCACAACCCTCACGGCGGAAGCAAGTTGCTGTAATTTACAGAACCTTCAAGCTTCTGTAATTACGAAACGTGCGAAACGAACTTCGAAATGAATTCGTAGAACACAAGGTTTTTATAGTGGTTCAGTGAATACACCTACATCCACTTTCAGTCACTTTCACTAATAACTCATATAGAGATTATAGTGTAGAAGGTTAAACCTTCTGTGGTATAAGAAAACAATTTCTTTAACCACGGAACGGTAAGACTAGCTTTACCAATGCAAGAAACTCTCTTGCTGAGTTCAACTTTTCGTTACACGAGCAAGGGTCCACGCCATTCCCAACAGATCCAGATCTACCGGCACTGTCATCGACGTCGGTCCAGAGGTTGATCCTCAACTACGTGATCGACCCTACTCCGCTCAATCAACGTAGCTACCACGGAGGAGGGGGCCCCATTTTTTGGTCGAATGCAGCCACTTTGGGACGAAAATGCTAATCCCACCGTTACTGAAGAGCGTAAGCTTGGAGGGAGTTCACGTTAAGGAAGAGGAGAGTAAGGTCACTGACAACCTTAACACACTTAACAACAACAACATCAACATTTACAACATGAACGACATGATTGACAACAACTATAGTAAAATAGGCAACACATTTATTTCTGAAATTTGGTCCGGAAACTTCTGGAACGACAATAATCATCAGCTTATAAATGGGGAAGACATTAAAATCGGGGAATGGGATATAGAGGAACTCATGAAAGATGTCTCTATTCTCCTCATTCCCATTTCCTGATTTTCATTGTCAGTAAAGCAAAAATAAAATGAAAAAATAAATAAATAAAATCCCATTTTTAATACTTCCTTTTTTTTGTTTTTCATTCACACAAAGATATTTTAAAATTTTTCCTTCTTTTCTTTTCCTTTAGGGAATCGTAAATCAATTCTTGAAGTGTAATCATTTGGAAGTAGAATAAAAAGAAAAGGAGATTGGGAGAAATCAGATTAAATGATTGTCGATGCACAAAAGATGAAAACTTAAAATACACAAGTTAGTTCATGTGGGGTTGGGTTGGGTTGGGTGTTGCGTGTAATTAGTTGGGTTTGATGGGATGTATAAGGAAAAGACGAGAAGAAAAAACTCTTTTTGTATAGTTTTCATCACTATCTCATTGTTAATAATGTAAAAAACGAACTCCCTTCGGTATCTGTCTAAAGGGGTTTGTGATTGTTCGTCAAACCGAAATCATAATCTCATTGACATCAATAATGAGATTGCTTTTCCTTCTTTTCAACTCCTCTTTGAATCGATATATCTCACTTGGAGCAAAGTTGGGGAAAACAAAAAGGAAGAAATGAAGAAATGGGAAAAAGAGAAGAAGCGACGCCTGAGAGATTTGAACTCTCGCGGGGAAACACCATGTACTTAGCCCAAATCGTCGGTGGATGAATTCTTCCCTGCCAGTTCTTAAAATTAATATTAAGCATTGTTGGAGAAGGTTCACAAATGGGAGACAAATGTAGCGTGAAGTGGTCGGTGATAGGTCGCCACTATCAAATAGGTCCCAATGTGAGGTGTAGTCGTAAACCTGTGGAACAAATTCCCCCTTCCACCGAGCTATCTATTGTCGTGAGGTTCGCTGTGGGTGTCACTAAAACCAAGTGTAGATCAAACTAATCACCTTGTTTGCGGCCAGTCACCGGGCGCTTGAAGATTGTCATAATTCTGTGGTAATGAACCAAGTGACTGTGAGGGACAGATGCTCGATACAAGGTTCTGTTATCTGCAGCAACGTGCAACTGCAAGAACAAGTCGTCCTCGAAGACTGTCAAGTAC
Source organism: Melastoma candidum (assembly GCA_023653495.1). Classification (NCBI taxonomy): domain Eukaryota; kingdom Viridiplantae; phylum Streptophyta; class Magnoliopsida; order Myrtales; family Melastomataceae; genus Melastoma; species Melastoma candidum. The sequence goes on from CM042882.1 coordinate 24,400,571, forward strand.
TTCTCAACCCCAACCTCCCTCTCTTATCGAACTTTTGCCTATTGTTCGTCTTACCCAGCTCATCTTTCGCCCTTTTCCTTTTAGGTTGGTGCGGTTGTGTCTAGCGGTGAATACAAGGGAGAGTCCTGGGCTAAGAAAGGGAAATGAGCTGTCTGTCCTTACCACGGGTGGAAAAGATGATGCAACCTGATCCACCACATGGGGGCTTTATCATGTTCCCATTGAGAACATGGAACTCAGTTAGCATCCAAGGGCGAGAACTTGAATCTTCGAGACCAAGTGCCTGTTGTCAATGCTTATATACATGCTCTGTCTAAGACAGACAAGATAGTGGCCAGTTCTTTCATAGGAATTTCTCTCTTGCATGTAAAGGTTTCTTGAGTTTTGTACGGAAATACGGTTAGTTTTAAAAAAAATTTACGAAATACTGTCCCAGTTTCGTAAAATACGGTTTTACCGTCGATGGGGCGCGTTCTGAAAACGCGCCCCTTGGATTACAAAGAGGGCGCGCTTCGAAAACGCACCCTCCGTCGGGTTTCCAAAACCCGCCCCTCACTGGGAACCATTTCGTGTGGAAAAATGCTGGAAAATACTAAGTATACAAGGGGCGCGGTTTCAAAACGCCCCTTGAAGAAGCCGTTCCCCCCCCCCCCCGCCCCGTCCCCCCTTCATTGTTAGGGCACTCCCCCCTAGTCGCCCCTGTCCCCCCAAACCTTAGGCCACTTCCCCCCGTCCCCTCCCTGTTCTCCCCTACAAGGGGCGGGTTTTGGAAACCCGCCCTTTATGTTGCACCCCTTGTATGCAGCAGGGGAAACCCGCCCCTTGTAGGGGGGGACAGGGGGGACGGGGGGAAATGGCCTAAGGTTTGGGAGGGGACGGGGGGGACTAGGGGGGAGTTCCCCAACAAGGGGGACGGGGGGACGCGGAGGGGGACCGGGGGGGAGTGACCCGCCCCCATCAGACGTCCAAAACGATAAAGGGGGACGGGGCGGACGGGGGACAGGGGGGCCGTGGGGGGAACGGCCTCTTCAAGGGGCGCGGTTATCGCGCCCCTTGTATACTTAGTATTTTCCAGCATTTTTCCACACGAAATGGTTCCCAGTGAGGGGCGGGTTTCGCCTCTTCAGAACACACCCCATTGAAGGTAAAACCGTATTTTACAAAACTGTGACCGTATTTCGCAAATTTTTTTTAAAAATAACCGTATTTCCGTGCAAAACTCAAGGTTTCTCACCTCTTCCTTATTTTGAGTGCTTCTATAGAGTGAGTTCATGCTGCAAAAGCGATAATTGTTCACCTATGAAGCTTTCGGGTGTAGAAAGAATGGCAAGACAAGCGGTCAGGATACATTTCAAAAGTGGTCAACGAAAGAACCATCCTCTGTTCCGTTTATCTCTGAACAAATACACCATTTCAATGTATATCCAATGGTTATTATTTGGTTGGGGGGGGGGGACACTAAGCTTCTCCAGTCTCCCATGCTAACCTGACGGATAAGTGGGAGCGGGAGAGAAGTCAGCTTTGTCCTTGCAAACAAAATACAGCAAGAGGGGGAGGGGAGGGGTGGGGGGTTTATCTGCTCCGTTTCGGAGAGGGAAGGAGACAATCATATAATTGGCCCATCCGTGAGGTCACCCTGAACTTGTTTTCGGTAGAAAGACCAGGTTTGGCCAAGTCTATGATGTCCTGCCTCAGCCTGAACCAACAGGCGGCACCGTAAATTGAGTTAAGATGAGCGAAAACAACTTAATTTAATAGAGGGGATAAATAAATGGAGGCAACTCACAATTGCCATTCACCAGTCGCTTTGGCGTGCTTCTCGACAGCATGGTACAGCCTGTCTAGACTGTACAGCATCAGCCCATACATGCATCGTGCGTCGGCCTCCTGATTATACCACAAACAGAAGAAAGGCCAGGGCAGCTAATTTTAGAAAACATTGGGGGTAGATGATGAAAACTGTTGGTGTTATCAGAGTCTTACGGATCCTTGCTCAAGACAGGTCTGGCATTGCATGATACGTTTGTCAATCTCTGCGATAAGCATCCTCCTCTGAACCCGAGCAATTCTTCCTCTACCCTCGGCTCTTGTGTCCTGGTATCCCATGTTAAATAGACGTCACGTTGTTGAATGAATAAGGATCAATTCTAGGAGAACTTCAGAAGAAAAGAACAATGTCATAACAAATTACTCCATATCTGTAATAATGAATAAGGATCAATTGTAGATGAACTTCAGAAGAAAACAACAAACAACAAACTACTCCATATCGATGAGGCGGTTAGATGGGCAGATGCACCGCCTATGTCTATCAGATACTCATTTCCAACTTAAATGTGTAACCTGCTTCAGCCACGATCGGAAAAACATGAGGAGGAGGAAGGAGAGAAAAAATGCCGGCAGCGCTGCTAAAATAGCAAAGTTGATTTCATTTGCCCGAAGAATCTGGTCAAGCTCGAGCATTGCCCTGTTCAAGACACCAAAAAAATAGTTAACATTCTAATAAAGAAGAAATGGATGCGGATGTACTGAAGTTCAAACCAAAGGAGGAAGACACTCACGTCTCGATATCAAGTTTAAGCTTCTGAACCTGCAAGAGGGTAAAGTATCTGGTGATCAGCCAAAAAAATTATTAAAGAATTCGAAGAACTGCAAATTCGAGCAGAGGATATGCCTGGATAAGCAAAGCACGTGCAAGTTCTCCACTAACAAGATTCTGGATAGGATGTGTCAGTTCCTTCTCATACCTGTAAATACCAGGATCATTATAGCACAAGAAAAACCTACGGGATGTTCGATGGACCAAAAATCCGAATTGCGCATCACATATGATATTTGTGTTATTGATACCTAAATTATCCTAGTTTTAGCTCGGAAGCTCCTTGTGTACCGGGAAAGGATTTTTTCGTCGCAACATTACACCGATGCAAAAGTACAACCCACCAAAGTGAAAGTCATACCTAGTCACTACTACTTCGAGCATTTCTTGATCAGTTGCATTTTCAGGTAGATTTTGTCCTTTTGTCTGCTCGCAGAAAGCAAGTAACATTCTGCAGCAATATCAGTTTGTAAAAGCAGAAGGTAAAAACTCAAACCAAACAAAAATGATCAGCCTAGGAATCTGACCTGTGGAGAGAATTAACAGTAAGCTGTAGTTCCTCAACATCCATCACACTTTTGTGTCTCTTCTTGAATGTATCAAAAAGTTCATCTCTAATGGCTAAAACCTGCCAAAAATCTCGTCAGGATATGGTTGACCGAATCAATACATCATAGCAAATGCAGGACTCGACTTTTATAGGTTGTCATTAACTACTCATCCAATTAAGTCCAAATTGGACGAATTTGTCTCTTTGGCAGGTTACATTTTCTTAGTTTCACAAAATTCGTCAACAGAGATTAAAACTGTATTCTCCCTCTCACATCAAAAGGGTTCAAAAAGTTTTGAGAAAAAATTGTGGTAGAAAAAAAATACTGATTCCATTTGTCTACCCAACGAAACTATGAACAAAATGTTGCAGATAATAATGTTTCAGCAACCAATGCACATCAAATTGTTCAATCTGCAAAAACCACTATCTGTGTCATTACAAAATTTTGCATGTGAGATGGTTCAAATCATTGAGACTAAAAGTGGTAGTCATGACTCCAAATGTTTTCCATGCCAGGATTATAATAAAGTGTGCTTATCAATAAAAGTGCAAACAAACCAACAACCGTGAAGAATGATGTATTATGGAAAGAGGGGATGCATTCTAAGAAATAATACAGTCTGCTATGAAATGCAGGTACCCCAACCCTAAACCAACATCCACCTGTTTATATAAGTACATTACAACACTTCAACAAAAGTAGATCGATGCTAGGTACCCCAAACACAATGAAAACAAAACTCTTCAATGCCTAAAATAACTAACTAATGCGGTATTTTCAGCAACCACATCATAAGGATGCTTAAGGTTCAAGGAAAATAGAACATACAGGTTGCTCTACATGTTCCTTCAGGAAGCTGACAGTGGAATCCTTCACTTTGCTTATCCAATTGTCAATATCAGAACTTCCCATTAACCTACTGTGTTTGACTATCCACATTGTACATGCAGCAAGTCCCACTGCTTCACATGAATAAAGAATCCAGTATTGTCTCAATTTTCTGGGTTTCTTATACTTCGAAACCTGAAAATGCTCAGCCATAAACATATCATTAGAATTAATTGAAGGTATATGACTAAGAATGTTTTATGAGTAACCATTTCACAGAAATCCTCACATCAAAGCTCAAATAATAGCCTTAAAATAACATAAAGAACTGTAATGATTTACATATCCTACACTCGCTTCACTTATTCAATAAATCAATCATTGAACAGAATTAACAACAAAATTATCCTGATTTGCCGTATGTGCTAAAGTCATAATCTTCGGCAAAGAGACAAAAGTACATTGTAAAGGACCTTGACATCAGTATAAAACTCACAATAGCGGATAAGTAGGATTCCAGCTTATGAAGATTCTGGTAAACCAAGTTGGTGGCATCACGTATTTCGCAATCACTCCACTGAGAATTTTCGTCAGTTACTTCGGGCAATCTCTCGAAGGCAAGGGAATGTAACTGACTCTCTTCCGCACGGAAGTCATTCTGCAGTATAAGGCATCCATCCAGCAGATATTTAATCATGACCAAGGATGAATGAATTAATTGCAAGAACAGTATAGCCTGCACTGCTTGTTACGAGATTTTGCCAGAAAATAATTTTCAAGGTACAACCGTCACCTGAGTCGGCAGATTCAATGATTGTACTGAACCCTCCAATTTGATAAACAAGCCATTTACAACTGACAATATAGTTGGCAACATCTTCTTTGGACTTTTCACCAATTCTTCTCCCAATCTGTCAACTTCAACGTAAACCTATACCACAAAAACTAATCCAGATAAAAAGGCATGCCATGAAATGCGTGACTCATAACCTTTCCATGAATCCTATCCAAAGGTAACACCAAAAAAAGAACAAAACTCAAGTTTTTTTCCAACTAGGAGGTTGTCGGATAGGAATCTCCAAAGCAGAAAAGCTACCATAGTTAGAGATATGACAGAAAAAATTTAAGCAAATCCCTAACACAGAGCCCAGTAATTTGCTGAAGTCCGAAGCGGCTTAAGTTTTTTCCCCCACAGCAACTCATAGAATTCATGGTAGCTCATAGTATTTAAAACCCGCTTCACAATTTCAATGAAGAACTATTCAAAAGTTTCCTCGATATGTCATCTGACACTATCAAGTAGCAAAAAAAGGGAAGTAAATGATATTGACAAGGTTTATTTCTCTCCACAAACTAATCACAGTAAAATCACATACTAGTGCAAGGGTGATCACCAGGTCACAAATATAACTCCCAAAAGGAAAGAGGAACAAGAACCTTAAAGTTGATGGATGAAAAGGACGAAAGGACGCGTACTAACCTCAGCTAGGAAACCTGCAACCAAGCATCTTAATCTCGATAAGATAGCCATCCTCTCAGAGATGTGGACAGATGCTGAAGAAACAAGCTGGTTAACTGGAGAGCCATCTATGATTGAATACCGTATCATATGAGTAGTCTCTTTCACAAAAGCTCGGGGACCTCTCTCAAAAATCATGAAGCACGTCTTGCGAACATCAGAGTCCTGAAAAAAAAGATGTCAAAGTGAGAGTTCGAGAGAAGGTAGCTTAAACAAGAGCATTACAAACTTTCACGAGATAGACCTTCGCTCTAACTTGCCAAAATTGAAGATGCTTCTGTATCTCGTGAAGATGAGACAACACATTGGCCATAATGTCCTCCAAGACATCATACACCTTATAAGCCTCAGTAAAAAGCCTACATTCAAAGATAAGGCAAATCTAATACCAACACAGAGAGAGAGAGCCATGAAACAGGACGAAAATTGACCTCCATCACATGAAGCCGCAACCATGACAACACTGAGCTAATCACGGAGCATCTAAAATGGCAGAATAACTAGCGAAATGGACCTTCGTTTGCAAAGAGCCTCAAAAAACCCATCACAGCGTCTTGTTAATGACCTCAAAAACCATTCCTAAGCTGATCAAATTCATTTCCGCCTCGTGCGACCATCGCAGCACAATCAAGCACCTCGCATAGCGAAGCCTAAACTAATTCACCATTACCAAGAATCCTCAACCACTACTACCACACAATCTGGCGCAAGCAGCAAAAAATGCTTAGACTAAACCGATATCACTTACTGAGAGGATTCGGAAGAACTAGGCGGCAAAGGAAGAGGAAGAGAAGACGAACGCTTCGGAAACCTCGGACGGAACCTCCGGCGGTAAAACCCCGCGAGTTTCCCGACGTAGCCGGAGTCGGGAGACGGCGACGAGCCGAAAAGTCTGTTACGGATGTAGTTAGAGTAGAACGAGATCAGCGACTTGAGATCCTTAGACTCGACCTCCGCATTGGGAGCTCCTTCTGCCATCGGAGAATCGATCGTGGCGTCGTGCGGCAGGCTCGTCGGTGTTCTGCCGCCGCCGTCGGAAGAAGAAAGTTTAGCGGGGCGAAATCGGGTACGGACCGATGCGAAAAGAACGGGAGTTTCTTGAAGGCTCGTCCGGGGCTCGGTGTTTTCCTTAAACTACATGTAGGTTTCCCGGAAAGTACGATTGACTGGTTTTCCGATTTTACCCCTGGTCCCTCCTATCCTTTGATATCTCTCTCGGACCAGCGGTAGTAGTCTGCTGAGCCACAGGCTTCCCGTTCCGCCCTAACTAACTCTAATTAACTATGGCGGGAGTAGCGGCTTCACCTTCATGGATGCGCCTTCCATCTCCCGCCATGCAGATCCCGTTGGCACGGTTGAGCGGCCGCCATGTTTGTGTTGCTCAAGCGGCTGCCCGACTAAATGCCTCGCGGAAGTTGAGAAGGATTAATTATGCTGCTGCTGTTGGATCGAGGAGTTTCAGTTGTTTTGCGCTCAGAGGGGAAACAGCGGAGGAGGAGAGGAGTGAGCTCGAGTTCGAGCGGCTGTTCTCGAACCTCAATCAAGCGACGCTTAAGAGGGAACCCGGTTGGATGGCATGATGTGTTTCTTTTCCCTTGAGATGCCACGGTTCATTGACTGATCAGATGTGTGATTGATAATGCAGGGAGTTTATCGAGTGCAGTGTTTCTTGTTGCTGGCACGACGGTGAGTGTTGCACCGCAAAGAGGCAGAGTTGTTGATTCTCACGGATTGTGTGTCAAATACTTGAATGCCTGATCGTCGGATGCTGATGCAGTGAGGAATCTGGTGGTTTTTACTTGTTCGTTTGTAGGTAGGAGCAGGTGTTCTGGCGATTCCTGCAGTGACACAAGAATCTGGATTTTTGGCATCAGCAGTAACTTGTGTTGTGTGCTGGGTTTTCATGGTATAGCCTCGTGCTAATGCTGTGTGCTCTTGCCAATAAGCTCGATCATGTGTCCTCAAAAATTTCCCATGGTTCTGTTTTGTGCTGCTGTTCTCTGACATAATGAAAGTTCAGGTCGCAACTGGGCTGCTGATTGCTGAAGTAAATGTGAACACGATGTGCGAGCTCGGTTCTGGAGGTGTATCCCTGGTTAGTCGTTATGTTTACATATGCCATTCCAGCGACACACTGGTTACTTCAGCATTTTTCTTCCTTAAATCTAATGAACTGACAAGCTTTGTTTTGACTGGTTAAGGTATCAATGGCCAGGAGAACTCTTGGAACAGTTGGTGTGCAAGTAGCATGGTAACTAAACCCTTGTTTCGGTTCATCGATCGACTGACTGATCGTCATGTGATTGGCTGGAGGTTTTTCTAATCTGCCCACCTGCTGTTCTCCTACAGTTGGTCCTACTTGTTCATTCACTACGCGCTCCTCGTGGCTTATGTGGCTCGTTCTTCTGATATTCTGACAAACTCCCTCGGCATTCCTCTGTACGAATAGAATTTTAACCTTTGCTTCTCACCTCCAATTATTAGACTGAATGTGCTTCCATGGGGCGGTTAGGTTATGAAATAACCTTTATGGGATATTTTTTCACGAAGCAGCTTCATATCTTGGTAGGTGTTGACGGGCAGCATTATGGTTGCAGATGGGAAAGTGCGACCTTGTTCTCGCTGGTAATGGGGGGCATCTGCTACTTTGGGAGGTCAGAATTAATTCTTTCTTATCCGCTCTCAAATTCCTGGTCAATAGATGAATGCATATCCAATACAGTCATCTGTTGTGCAATCCGTTTTCCAGCGAGCTGATATATTTCCTGTAAATCTGTATACATGCAGCCAGCGCTTCATTGGCGGCGTGAATGGAGTTCTAGTATTCGGTATCATTACTTCATTTGCAGCTCTCGTGGTATGATCCATCATTGTACCAAGTTTGACAAAAATATCAGGACTGCTTTTCTTCACGTGCTTGAGTAAGGTTAATGTTTCCGTAGATTGTTGCAGGTGAGGATCTGCACTGGGAGGCTCTTGTCAAAGCAAACATTGGTGCAGTTCCAATGAGCATACCTGTCATTGCACTTTCTTTCGTATATCAGGTTAAGGAAAACTCGATTGCTTGGATTCACGATTCATTCTAATATCTCGTGCAAGGCTACCTCTTGAACCCTCGTGTGTTATTGTTGCAGAATGTAGTGCCTGTTCTCTGTACGAATCTCGAAGGAGATTTGTCAAAAGTTCGGTAATTTTGTGAACCCGACTAATTCCATCTTTCAGTTTTGTGAACCTTGCAAGTATTCTTGTGAGAAGATTTCACATTACCGGTGCTTTTGTGGCAGGAGTGCAATTGTATGGGGAACAGCCATCCCGCTCGGGCTCTTCCTCGTATGGAATGCAGTAATACTGGGAACTATCACGACAGCCGACATGGACTCTGTAAAGATCACAGATCCTTTGCAACTGTTGCAAGATAGTAACGGGGTTGTAGGTGTAAGTCTCATCTCCATTTATTGTTCTTTTGAATAGAACCAACTGTAAGCCCCCAACACCTTTAAGCTCTCGCTTGCAGCCAATAGTGGAGGTGTTCTCGCTCCTGGCAATTGCGACATCTTATATTGGATTTGTCCTCGGCCTCTCCGACTTCCTGTCCGACTGTAAGTAAGCATCTTCAGTTTGCTTCATCGATATCTGTTAGGTGAGCTGGTGTTGGATTGTTTTTGTTTGTTTGTTCAGTGCTCAAACTTCCTTCGGGCAAGAACAAGCCGCTGCCATACCTTTTAACGTTGGTTCCGCCACTCATCCTCTCGTTGTTAGACCCAGAAATCTTCTTCAGGGCCTTGGATTTTGCAGGAACTTACGGAGGTACACAGACGAAAAATGCAAAGCCGCACCTTCTATCTCTTTTTTATAACTCAGAGGATTTTTGCTCATCCGCCCGTTTTTCTCGCTTATCTCATGAATCAGTGCTGGTGCTGTTCGGAATCCTCCCTGCCACAATGTCATGGTTGGACCGGTACTCTGATTCCACATCGTCGTTCCCGAGAATACCCGAGCTGGTTCCGGGAGGGAAGGTCACCCTTGCACTCATCGGCGGGGCCGCCAGCTGGGTGATACTGTCGGAGTTATTGGAGAATTTCGGATGGAAATGAGCAGCCCCAGGAGATAGATGCACAGAAAGACAAAAGGTCTGTAACTACGATCAGTTTTCCATAAATTTGTTAAAAAGTATTGACGAGTAGGTAGATGTGAATCACGCTGTTGTTATTCCTCCCTATCAATCAATTCAAGATAGTTTTAGAAAACTCACTCCTGATCAAACACTTAAAGCAGTGGCGTCCCAAAAATCGGAAGTACGACTCGGAGATGCATTAATCAGGATCTCCTTGCCATGCCTAAAATTTTCAATTCGATCAAACTGGAATGGAGAACTTCATCCATCAGCCCTTGAGTTGTCCTTGTCACCGGGCTCCTGATCAAACACTTAAAGCAGTGGCGTCCCAAAAATCGGAAGTACGACTCGGAGATGCATTAATCAGGATCTCCTTGCCATGCCTAAAATTTTCAATTCGATCAAACTGGAATGGAGAACTTCATCCATCAGCCCTTGAGTTGTCCTTGTCACCGGGCTCCTGGTCTTCAAACAAAGATCTCAACCAGTCTCCATTTTCCATCAGAAAACTCTCCATGCATAAAATTTGCGTCATCATAATGAAAAATCTGATTGACTGACTTCAGTGGCTTGATTGATCAAACGTTTTTGCAAAAGGAATGAGCTCACTTATATCAAATGATTGATGTTCTTCTGCTGCATTGGGCACGAAAGAAGCATTGCCTTCCGGAGGAAAGCATGGGCTCTGATTGACATCCATCATCGGACCAATGCCAGTGGAAATATCTGCCATCTGTGGACTAGAAACTTTCTCAAGGTTTGGGATGACCTTTTCTTTGTCAACAATGTCTTCAAGGAGCCCAGGTATATCTGAGGGAGATGGATGAACTGGCGGCATGGATAGGACAGAGGCGGCTGAATCAAATACTGAGGACGAGCAGCAGAAAAAAAGGTCAAAGAGGAGTGGTCCAGCTGCCGACACAAGCATCCAAAAGAGTTAGTGATGAGGGCTTCGAAGAAAGGCAATTACCAATATTTCCAATTGAAATCTGCCAAAACAACATCCGACAAAGGTTAGCCAAAACAGGACATACTGGGACTTGAACCATCTAGAGATCGGGGAGGAGGCACTGCAATCAGTTCAGCTACAGTTTCTAGAGTGTAATCATTCTGACCAACCAAACAGACTCCGTTCATTTCGCCCACATTACCCAAAGACGGTATTTTCAGAGGGTGCTCCGATGGTAAAGATGAATTGTACGAGTGGTCGGGACAATTTCCTTTTGGCAGAAGCAGGGAAGGCAAAAGACCTGAGGGAGAATCCTGATGTTCCAGCTGGAGATTTAAGGGACTGTTGCCTGAAGCGTCTCCGTCAAGAATATCAGGTACTCCACTTCCACTTGAATCTTCAGGGACAATCCCGGAAGGATGGAGAGGCTTGCCATTGTGTCAGTGTCTCTTTCTTCCCCTCCCGTTCCAGAACTTCTTTACAGCATAACGCGTGCGTCGAGGAAGCTGAAAGGAGAGGGAGTCATCGGGTATTAGTGAATGAATTTTCTGCGGTATTTTAGTAAACGTAGGTGAGAGGTGAATCTATTATTTCTACAGGACAGCACGTCCAATCAGATCTTCATCACCGAAGTGCAGTCTTTTGAATAAGATAAACTTGTGATCTAAAATATACAAACAAGAAGAAACAGCTATCCATGGGGCCTGATGAAGTTACAAATCACATCATTCATCGAATAAGACACATCAATACACCAGATCATCGGAAGAACTTCAAGTCTGTGCAATCAACCATAATACGTGCCATAGTGGTACTAAAAGAAAACCATTTCTGTTCAGACTTCAACAGTTCAACTTTGATACTATGCAAAACAAGGAAAATAACAGACTGTCTTTCTTTATTTAATCCAGCCGGCAACTGATCTCGAAGATTCATCTATTTAATTGTCAAACCACAAACACTTGCAGGATGGGGCAGCTGGGGAAAAACCACACCTAACAACATCATACTCATTCACCAACTCATGCAATCAAGATAAACAAAAGGCAACTGAACGAGAAGTAACTGCTGCCGCTATTTTAGACCAGTTGTTTCCATGCATAGCCTGAAGCTTATCAAAATGATGCTCTTCCTCCTCTGAAAAAGGGCCTTTCTTCAAATTAGGTCTCGGGGAAGCCACACACCATAATTGGCAGCTGCTTGAATTCATGGAAAGTCCAGAGCTCTTCTCAGCATCTTTCCAGTTCCCTTTGCCCATAATTCCGAACGTAGTCCGCCAAGATTGCATCTTCAAACGACGTCCAATTCCTACCATCGACAGATATGTTTCCTCCATCTCTACCTTCATCGTCACTAGATATTTCCTGGATGATTTAGTTCTTCTTTTCAACACCATCTCCAGATCGGCGAGTCATCTCAACCAACTGCACCTCCCAAAATAGAAAAAAAATATCAGATTCTCAGTAACCAGAAAAACATTATCTCCAAATAAATACAGAAACAAGAAACTTCATCATCTCCAAAAGAAATTAAGAAAGCGACAAATGCCATAGCAGATCTTACACCGCCGACACAACCAATCCAGAAAGCACCGCCAATAGCAACAAAAAAACAATCAGCGGCACCCCAGCAGACCACCACACTGAGCAAAACCAAATCCAAGGCCACCGATCGGATCACGCTCAAGAACGATCTCAACAACAGTCAACAGTAGCGGACGACAACAAGAAAATCAAGCAAATTATCAGTGCTGTTGCCATTCTCCGTCTATCTGCTTTTCTTGCACTCACTTTCCCGCATTCCTTTCTCCATTTGAAATCTTGGAAGGAGAGAGCTCCTTGACGACAAACAACAAGAACGAACTCCTCCAAGTCTACCACCTCTGCCAGAGCAGCAGCAGCCACCGCCGACAGACAAACAGTCCTTGCGACGGCCAATCCTCCCGGCGACGTCCAACTGAAATCTACTCCACTTTGCTATCTCCCGCTAGACGAAATGCGCGTCTGACTCTGGTCATTGTGTCTATATATAAATGTGCATATATAGGTCGCGTTAGGTGACCGCCAAAGTAACGGTAACCGATGCGTGGCGGCTCTCGGATGGAGGTGACGTTTCATTTCGAGTGAGCCGCACATGAGACTAGTGTTCGGGATGAAACGGGCCGGGCCTCAGATAGGCGTAATGCTAATGAATGGGCCAGTTCATCATAGGCCCAATTAGTAAAGTCTGCCCTTTTGGGTTCTGTCTTGGTTCTCAAGACAGCTCGTCTCCTCATTTTCCGCGCTCCACACTGCACGGCGACAGAGAAATCGGAGTGATTCCTCTGGGGTGACTCGGCCGAAGCTCCGACGAGGTCGTAACGAACTTTTCCGGGAGAAAGGATGAGCAGCATAGGCACGGGGTACGACCTCTCGGTGACCACCTTCTCGCCGGACGGGAGGGTTTTCCAGATCGAGTACGCCGCCAAGGCTGTCGATAACAGCGGGTAAGTTATTTTGGGACGATGTGAGCCCGCCGATTGATGTCGTTGTTGATGGTTGGTTCCTTTCTTGTGTGAAATTCGGGTTATGTTGAGCGATTGAGCGAGTTTGTTTGGTGCAGGACCGTGATCGGAATCAAGTGCAAGGATGGAGTCGTTATGGTAGGTTTTTTTTCTTGGTGAATTTGGGGTTCAGTTTATCTGTTTTTTGGGGATTTGGTGCGAGGTGCTGGAGTATGAAGTGATTCATTCATCGGGGGAATTTTTGGTTTTGGCGGTGGTTTTAGGGTGTGGAGAAGCTGATTACGTCTAAGATGATGTTACCTGGCTCCAATAGGCGTATCCACTCAGTTCATCGTCATTCTGGAATGGTAAGTATTTCTGCATCTGGTTCGGTATCACATTTGCCATGGATGAGCTGGACTGCGGATTTGAATGATTTGATTGGTATATTTATTCATAGTTATTATCTTATTTGGACTGGTTCATTGTTCAATGCGTAGTAGTAAATTTTTTGTGCTATCTCTGGTTAGGCTGTGGCTGGGTTAGCTGCCGACGGGAGACAAATTGTTGCCCGAGCAAAGGGTGAAGCATCCAGTTATGAGAGGTTCGTAATTGATTTGTAATAATTGGAAATTCTGTTGTTGTGTTTTTATCTCGCAGTACCACTTTTCTTGCCTTGGTTGGTGGTTTTTTAAGCTGCTACCATGTTGGCCTTCTAGCTATTGAGTTTATAGGGGTTGGTGGGAAAAACTTAGTCTTTACTAGTAAAAAAAGTAGATATCTGCTCCACTACTCTACTAGAAGAAAACTGACTTTCCCCATGATATGAAGACCCAATGGACACAGGCACAGTAGACTGGGATAGGGTAGGATGAAATGTAGACATAATTGAGGACCTGGTAAGCAATAGGGGGCAACAATGATTGAGGATTCATATATTTGAGCCCGCATAATGGGATTAAGGCTTTTAATGATGATGTTGTATTGCTGATAGCTAAGCAATTTGGCATTTTGACCTGCTCAGTGTGAGAACAGAACCTCTTCATGGTGGTTCCAGTAGCATGGAGGATGCATTCTTCTATCATGTCAGAATGTTGACTCACGAGTTTCATCATTTTCTTGAACCTTTCAGTGTTTATGGTGAAGCCATTCCTGTGAAGGAGCTTGCAGGGCGGGTGGCAAATTATGTGCACTTATGCACTCTATATTGGTGGCTCAGGTAAGATATTTGGCGTTTAGTGGTACGGTTGTTTTTCCCCATTATATTCAGTTTGTGGTTGTTGCAGACCTTTTGGCTGTGGGGTGATTCTTGGTGGTTACGATAGAGATGGACCTCAACTCTACATGATTGAACCATCGGGCATTTCATACGTGAGTTTTCCCCTGATGCTTGCTGTCTTGAAATCATGCTTACTTCTCTTTCATTGTGCTTTGAGTATATATAGCATCTGCTTTGCTCTTCTAGTTATTGATCTCAGTAATTTTGTTGTTGTCATTGTGCCACCTCTTGAGCCTGTTGTTTATTATACTATTACAAATAATGCAGAGATATTTTGGGGCTGCCATTGGAAAGGGGAAGCAAGCTGCTAAAACGTGAGTTTTTGCCTCTTTAAGCTAGGGGCATCATTCATTGATAATACATGCATGTAGTAAAAAAATTGATCCTGTATTTTCTTTGGTAATTTTCTGGTCAAATTTTGTGTAGTAAGTACGATCCTGGAGGACCTATTTCCTTTTGATCTAACTGATAGCAAGCAGCATGCAAATCTTGAATTTGTGGGACATGCATGTCTTGAAGCAGTATGCAGATGTCCATGCTTACCAATTCGCTGCATTTACCTGTGGACAGTGAAATTGAAAAGCTGAAACTTTCAGAGATGACATGCAGGGAAGGGGTTATTGAAATAGCCAAGATGTGAGTGTTTCACCTCTTTCTCCCATTATCTGGTTTATATAGATTGGAGTAGCTTGAGCATGCTGTGATGTGTTGTACCTAGGTTGGCCGCTTGATGTCCGTCTCAACTCGGTTGAGTAAAGTTGGTTATCTTTTTAACTGTTTTTCAGCTGTAGATAATATCTATAGTGACAAGACCTGAACAATGCAACTTGATTTTTTCAGTGTACTCAGTTTAGGAGTTGAATCAGTTGTGCATGGTTGATGCAACTTTTATTGAGCATTTGTTAAATTGCCTTCCCAATTTTGGACAGCATTTACAAAATTCATGACGAGGCTAAGGACAAGGCATTTGAATTGGAGATGAGTTGGGTCTGCGACGAGTCAAAGCGGCAGCATGAGAAGGTTGGGAATTATCTCTCTCTGTCTCGGATCCATATCTTTAAATGTATAATTCCCCCGTCTCTGGCTTTTCTCTTCTCCTGCGACGGACACTATAAAGAGCAAAACAATTATTCTCTTCTCCTGCCACTCATAAGCTTGGCGCGCTGCTTTATTTCTTCCTTTCTGTTTGCTTGTCTGTCTGTTTGCATGTGGCTCTTCTACATTGTTCTTACTTTTGGATCTTGGCATATAAATTTCCACGTAAGGGACACTTTGCAGTATCCTTTTCTTATACCCTTTGGTGCTCGTTCACTTAGATGTCCGGCTTTCCTGATGCCCCTTGCAGGTTCCCGAGGAGCTGTTAGAGGAAGCTAAGGCTGCAGCGCGATTAGCTTTGGAAGAGATGGATGCAGACTAATTAGGGAGATTTAGTATCCAGATTTACACAGAAAATCCCTGTTTGTTTAAGAATGGATTTTAATCATTTTAAGGGAAGAAATTGATGCCAGACGCTTGTCGATCTTCGTTGTATTCCTGGGGACTGTTAAAAACCTTGTTACTTTGGTTCGTTTACAGCAAACCTTCAGCAGGATGAAATGCTTCCCTATTAAATCATCGGGTTGGATTCTTATTCCATCTCATCAAGGTAAGGTAACGTCTGAAATGACATTCACTTCTAATATACACATTTTATTCCCGTGTCCAAAGAATGGAGGGCAGGTTCGTTCTAAAGCATTGGTTTATGTACAACACATTCAATCCATCGTCACCGTAAGGCCGAGGAACTTGCACTACGTTTATAAGATGACCAACACTAATGCAAGAAACACAGTCCTCATGATTGCATCGTTACTGCATCACGGTTGCTGGAATGCCTCACTCGTCATCCTCCAAGTCAGAGAAAGACACGTCCTCGTCGTTCTCAATGTTGATTGTGGTGGTTCCTTTGACTGCAGCAATCTCAGAAGTATCATCTTCTTTCAACCAATCGTCCCCGTCATCCTCGTATTTATCCTCCATGATGGGGGAAGATGAATTGGCAAGCTGATACTTCACTTGATCCACATCAATTTGTTTCTCCCCATCCACAGGCTTCTCACTAACATGAACTTCACTAATTTGGACCGGGTGTTTCTCTATCTCGCTGACAGGATTAACATTGGAGTTGGCTGTCCCTGTAGCAGACGTCTCAACAACTTCCGATACTGATCCGGAAGATGGAGGTACAGACTGGTCAAATACTGCTCCCTCTTTAGACTGGTCAGATTTTGGTTTCCCTGAGTTGCGGCGATGCAACTCTTGCGTCAGCATGGCTCTCAGTTCCATTATCTGCACGCCAACTCATTTGGGTTATTGTAGGACATAATAAATGTCCTAATGACATAATCTTTTATAGTATGATAAAAGAGTTGTCTGACAAAGAAAATACAAGAACTTCAAATATAAAACGAAAATGAATACCAACAACAATGTACTGCACCGGCAGATGTGCCGCTGTAGACAAATGTGACAATAAAACCGCCCAAAAGACATACAAGCTCCCATAAGTCGAGAAAGAGCAATATCAACTGACCTGTGGTGTGGACAAAAGCACTGCATCTTCTTTATTTAGACGTGGATGTAGAAGGACAAAGTAAATCTTCCAAAAGCAACCCTCAGTCATGTACCCAGGGCACAGTTCCATTCTAAGAGCCGCTAATCCTGGAGCCTCCTTTTCGATTGCCAGAGCATGGTCATATTGGGCATCAGACAACTCAAAATCTGAAGAATGCAATTCCCCCCAATTAGCGAAAAATCACGCAATTCCCCCCAATTAGCAAAAAATCATGTTAAAGAAGTAACAATAATCATGTGAATAACATGATCGGGGCAGATGAAAAGCGAGATCACATTCACTTGTCAATAATAGACTGAGGAAACAAATAGTTTCAGTTGATAAACTGCTCCATGATCCAAATTCCGGAACTTAGAATTTCAAAAGTCCAACTCGACAGAGTTGATGAACTAGCTACATCCTGATAACTAAATATCTACACACCCGGATTCCAGAAGTAATAAGTAAACTAGCTGTATAAATCTCGGCGAGATGAAAGGAAATCAACACTTATAAGAGCACAAGGAAAGCATGATCATGTTCCAACAAAACTATACCGTCCTCATCATCCACTAAAACCATTCAGTCAAGCACGATCATGTTCCAACAAAAGAAGAAAGGAACCATCGTCCTCTCAAATCTCACCATCCTCCTCGTCCCCTTCGACGATTGGGAAGTCCAGCCAGGTCTCGGGGTGATTCGAGATGTTCCGTGCGAACGCCACAGCCTCCTCCGTAACCCCAATAACTCCCACTTCCTCCTCCTTCTCCAACTCCAACCACTCCTCCTTCACCTCCTCTCCGGGCTGGAACAAGGCAGACGCCATCTTGGTGAACTCCCAGACAGTCACGTTACTCGAAATCCTGGATATCCCGGTCCGAACCCTATCCTCAATCTCAGCAAAATCGCTCCTGATCCCATCGAACGCCGGCACATCATCCTCCCTTCCGCCCTCCGCATCATCGGGGAGGGAAGGAGGAGGGGCGAGGAAGGAGGCGACTCCCCGGAGCTGGCGGGAGAGGGTGCTCTTGAGGTCGGAGAAGTCCTCCTTGACTCCGCGGGGGGATTCGGGGATCGAACTGGGGTTCGAAGACGACGACGCCGCCGCATCGTCTGCGGGAGGAGTGGGGCCAGAGAGGCTGAGGGAGTTGGCGATGGATCTGGCGAGCCATGACATGTTCTTCTATTTTCTGGTTGGATCGTTCGTTATTTGCGGGGGGAAGTAAGGAAGGAAGGAGGGGGGCTAGGCTATCACTTCTTCCTCTTCTCTTGAAGGACGGACGACTTTGTGCTTCGTTTGGATGCCCATATAAAACGACTGAAGAGGCCGGCGAAAAATAAAAAATACACAAAGTAAAAAGATTCACAATAAAGTCGATTTTTAAAATACAATAAAAATATTCGAATCACGATCGGGGATATTCACCGGCCTCCGGTTCACAAGCACAATCCCCATAACACAGGACTTTTTACCTTCTGCTCTCCATAACAGACCATTTTTGCTTCTTGCTCTGCCCTTGGAGAGATCATCGCCGGGTCCTGGACGATTTGAATATGTTGTCCTTGTAGAACTTGAGTTCCATGATGCTTTCCCTGATGTCGTCCATGGCTCTGTGCTTATTCTCTTTCGCCGGAGCCTTCTTCTGATCTGTGTAAGGGAAAAAAGAACATCATAGATCGTTCAGTTGTTGCTCGCGAAATAATAGCAGTTGAGATGTGTGGCATGAACTACTACCAGGCCAAAAAAATTACAGACCTCTTGGATACCATCTGATGCACAGGGTCTTGATGCTACTGACATCAACAAGCACATGCGAGAAAAGACTCGCCAGATTCGGCATGTATTTCTGTAAACAAAGGAGAATTCGGACTAACATTGTCGAGGAAAAGAAATGTTAAAGGCGAAACAGATAACTGGTGTGGTCTGGCAGTTGACCCGACTTAACTAGGACAACCTTGTAATGATTTTCCCATTTAAAGTACAACTGATCAGGTCGAGAAAACATTGCCGACATACATTGCAACTAATTGCGGAGAAAAACTTTTGTATATATAAAGCGGGACAAGACAATCATTGGTAAAGCAATCAGGAAATGGACGTCTTGCCAGGTAGATTCACGAACAATCATTTCTAGGAATCTGCCTGGCTTGTGGGCTCTGTAAAAGAGTCGTTAGTTGACACACAAATCCTAGAAATTGACGCCTAAGACTGCAGATAAATAACAGAAGAGATGTTTAACCTTTAGAAAGAGGTAATCCATATAAATGGAATTCCCAGCTAGATGAGGAGTGTAATTCCCCACATTTTCTTTCACAAATCCCATAACCTGCATATCAAACAAGATTTTATTAGGAAAAAAGGAGGAGGGAGTGACTTAGACGAGAGCATGAATGTGAGGTGGCTATCATCTGTTGAATACATGCGAGTCGCATCGGAAATTTAAAGCAGCATTAACGACGAGCGCGAAAAAAGTTATGAACACCGCAATGCAACCGCAGTGAGATGTTCTAAATTTACATTCGCAGGAACAGCATGCATAATAATATCACCAAAATCTGGTAAACCCAACATGCTAGAGATCTACTCTTACCTGCTGTTCAGCTTCTGCTTCTGTAACCGTGCTGTGAAGCACCTTCTTTGTCAAACCTACAGAAACCGTAGCTTGCAGGCTTGACTAGACGACTTGCTTATTTGACTTCAAAACATTTCAGAAACAACAAAAAACGTACTTCTTACCACTGGCCGCATGATGGCTCTGACACCATTCTCCCATCGCATTAAGACACTCCTGGCTTTGGTGAATTACTATATCTGGACCCTTAAAGATCAGAAACTAAGTTTCAGCACAAGCAAATTAATATCGTGACAAGTTAAACTGCGAGGACAAGCCCCTGAAGGTGTCGTCCAAAATTCATAAACTAGTACCTCAACAGATTTGGCCAAGCTTCCATCAGTAATTATGCAAGCGATTTCAAGTATCCGATCAACTTCAACATTTAAGCCTGCACAATCAACAGGCAAAAGCTGTTAAATTTACACAAACATTGAGAACAGCATCTTCCTCTTTGAAGAAGATTGGGCAGCGTCATACCGGTCATCTCCAAGTCGATCCACACGAGAGGCAACTTATACTCCGCCAGGGAGATCACCTCAGTTTCTGCGCGTTCCTTCCCGTTCTTCTTGGCCGCACCGTGAGCAGAACCGTTGCAACTCATACTCCTCGAAACTGCACCTCCGATCCAGGAAGCACGTTCGCATAAAAATCATCCTTAAACATCTGTAGGGATCACTCACCAGAGCATCCCGCAATTCAAGAGAAGTAAACGCACACAGCCGCTCATCCACACAAAAACGCGTAACAACCACACCGCCCTTCTCTAGCACAAGCCCTAGGACTGAGTTTAGTCGGAGACTGGAGCGACTGAACGAACCTGAAGAAGCGTGGCCATTCTCAGCGACGGAGGAAGAGGAGGGAGGCGGAGGCTGAGGCTTAGCCTCGAGGCGGTCGTCGGCGGCGTCGAGCTCCAGCGCCGAGAATGCGTTGGAGAGCCGGTCCATCGCCGGTCGAGTTCCTCCGGTTCATCCGATACTCGGTTGCAACGGAGATGCCAGTGAAATCTGTTGGTTTCTTTTTCATTAGGCCCAAATCAGGCCCATCCAACCTTGGGTATATACATATATACCGGAGCCCGCTGGGTTATTTTCGCCGGCTAAAAGAAAGACGAGAAAGGGGCAAAAAGTAGAAGACGAGGGAAAAGGAAATTCCCGGCGTGGAGGAGAAATGGCGGATCAGCTGACGCACGATCAGATCTCGGAGTTCAAGGAGGCATTCAGTCTCTTAGACAAGGATGGCGACGGTATGCTCTCCCTCTATCGATCTATCTCTGTTTAGTGATCGGTTTTTTATAGTTGTTGTTCGTTGGATCTTGTCTTCGGGCGACCGCGCGATGTAGGTTTATGGATTGGAATCGCGACGCGTTTGTAGCGATTTCGTGCTTTTTCTGTTGGTTTTCTACGTTCATCTCGGTTTGCTTTCGGTTTATTTTTGTAGTTGCTTCTAGGAATTTTTTAACCTTGCTTCTGTGTTGTTGTGTGCGATTTTTCATTTCTCGTTGGGCTCCTAGAAGTTTTTCTGTCTCCATTTTCCGTCCTGAATGAACTCTTCATGTTAATATTGTTTGTAATCGCTGTTCCAGTTATGGAGCCTCTATTAGATTTTAAAGTGTTCTGGTGTGAGACTATAATGTTTTGTCTCAATTTTCATCATTCTGGTGCTATGGCTAGGGATTTTGATTCTTGGTTTTGGCATCATTTGGCTTTTGGTTGTCCATCCTATGTGGATAGAGCTGAATATAGATGTGAATAATGCCTCCAATTTATGAAGAAAAGTATAGTTTCGTCTTGGTTCTCGTTAATTTCATATTTTGATTGTCTGCTAAAACCTTGTGTGATGTTGGCTGGCTTTGAATAGTTCTCCCTTGTTTGTGTCTCTGAGTGCCTCTGGTTTTGATGTTACTTCTGAATCTTGTCTTTCGGGTGATATCTCATCATTGTTCAACGGTATTTTTTGGCTCACTCGTGACTCCCTACCGATAGTTATTTCATTTCTCGACTAGATTATAGACTGCAGGAATGTGTTTGGAATCCACAGATATTGTGCTGCTAGGAGCCCGTGTCATTCCTCTTTTTTGAATCTTTTTCCAAATCTCATACAAGCGTAGGCAACAGTGTTCTTACTTTTCATTCTATTTTCAAACCATTTGTCGAGAATCATCAGAGTTGATAAGGTAGAAGGATCTCCAAACTTACAATGTGAATGTTTATTCATCGGTGTATTGCTGCAGATTGCTTGCGAAAGTTGTACGGCATGATCGCTTGCAAGCAGGATAATAATACATTAACTACAGATAGTGTCTGGCGGTACTACTAAGACTTCCTGCCAACTCCAATAATCCTGGAAATAGTTGACTCGGGGTATTTGTAACATATGGGAGGGTTTCGGAACCCGTGTTATTTCGGAAGTAGTTATGCCTGCATCACGGAGGAGGTTGTGCTAGGAAAGGCTTGAAAGTTAGGATCAATGCAATCAACTGGATCATGTTCAGCACGAAAAACACCATCTGGTCGCCTGGGAGGAAGGGGGAATCCAACCTTTTCTGCGCCCAGGACAGCCTGGATATCATCCCAAGGACGATTAGTACTGTGAGCGAATGGT
This sequence comes from Melastoma candidum, assembly GCA_023653495.1. NCBI lineage: Eukaryota > Viridiplantae > Streptophyta > Magnoliopsida > Myrtales > Melastomataceae > Melastoma > Melastoma candidum. Next base: position 24,422,704 of record CM042882.1, read on the forward strand.
GTATGTTGACAGCAATAACTGAAGATTGAACGATGACCATGCTTGGTGCCACTTATTTCACTTACAGTGCACCTCCTCCAGCAGGGCCGAATGCCTTGGATATGGACATTGCTGTCATCGATATGCCATTTGCAGCTCCCCTTTGATGTTGCGGCTATGATAAAGACAGCAACATCGTCAAAATTCATTTAGAGCAAGCAGAGATTTGAGTGATGCAATGTTCTGTGGACGGGGACAACTAATTAGCGCTTCTTACAACGGAGTTGTTCAGCAGTATAAATATTCCAGTTATGGCAGAGACCTGCACTAGTTTAAGTTGAATCTCGTCAAAATGTCTCCGAAACAATTCACGTGGTCTCAGGAGACGGAATATCGGATGAAGATTGACAGCTGAATGACTCACGGATAGAGTGTTTCTCAACATGGATGCGACGTTGATCGCTACGTGAAGGGCCAGGCTAGAAAGCATAGCTATGTAAGGAAAGCTTGAAAGCAAAGGAATGGAAATGGCCTGCATAGTGTATGTGTCAGGAATCTTAAAATCACATACGGATAAATAGATATGCAACGTGAAGGTTGCTTGTCAAGGCTTACAGACGACAGCTGAGTAATTGCAACTGGCCCGAGAATCTTCTCGACCCTAGGATACAGGAGCAGTTGAAAAAGTAACAGGCCAAACCCTGAAGATTTCACAAGAACAATTGGTCAATTCAGGAAGAATACGGCAGTAAATAACAGATACGTACTTACCCGAAATCGCTAGGACTTCGCCGACATCTTGCGAGGAGAAGCTCAGCCCTCCATACTTTTTATCGCTTACCGCCCACAAGGAGAATATCTGCAAATTAATTCCATGTACTCTGTTCTTAGATCACAAAGTTTAAGATTGTCGCAACTGGAGGAACAGAATCATGCGTAGGGTGAAAGGTTACCTCGACATAAGCAACCTCCTGCAGGGAGAACACACAGTACACGATAATTGTGGACATCAAGGGCCAATTCTTAAACAGGCTAGGCTCGTGTACTGCTGTCTTTGGCTCTACTTGCTCTTTTGTCTCGACAACCCTTTCGACATCTTCCTGGTTATTCGAGTTTGCATTCCTGCAGGCCGTGTCGTGATGCATGTGCAGCGTTTCCTGCACGACCATTGTGGTCCTATAGTAAGACGTTGCAGTTTCTCTCTATGGATGATTGAATTGGACAAATCAGGAAACTCACTGGCAACCACCAACAGGAGACAAAAACTCCAGCCGAGAAGATGGATATTAACAGACAAGGCAGGAAGTAGGGGAATCTGCAAAAGGTAATAAAGTCAATGAATGATAACTGCGGGTTCATTGCGGGAAGAATCCTATAACAATACCTTCCGAAGATCGATTCTTTACTGAAGAGTCCTGGGTACTTTTCTGCAGGCTAGAGGGTAACGACAGGCTTCATCACATGTTATTGGAAGAGCTCTCGAAGGCTGCAACTTCGCGAATGCAAAGTATATACCGATGACAGCAGAAACTTTAAGACAAAGTGAACGATACCTGTGCAAACAAACCTCCGATCGCAGGTCCTATAATTAGCCCGATGCCCCTCGATGTGCTGGCCTGAAAGAACGAACCGGATCAAACGGTTTAGATTAATGCATCTTGCAAGTGAACATGCTACTGGAAAAGGCAAAGACAGCTTAATTACTTACGACTGACAGGCTCAGAGCTCGGTGCTCATCCCGACAAACTTCGGTAGCATAAGCCTATATTTGTAGTAATTTTAACAACAGATTGTTATGGTGTTTTTCCCAGACATAACTCGGTTATGCTTCTTGGGTTCACCAAAAGAGTGAAGACCAGAACAGAACAGAATGTACCCTTATTGAGCCTAGGAGACAGCCAAAGCATCCGAGAAGAAAACGCATGCTAAGGGCCATCCAAAAATTGGTGCTTAAGCCAAAGAGAATGTTGAAGACCACCCTACGAATAACAAAGCTGAAAAACTTCAATTCATTCATTGTTCATGAACAAGTCGATCCCTTGATGAGATCTCGCGTTTTGAAATACGGGAAGAGACCAGACTTACACTGTAAAGGTTCCAATCAAGATGACTGGCTTTCGGCCATATTTATCCGCAACTACGCCCCAGAATACAGATGTCAATGCTCTTCCGACCATGAATGAAGACCCTGCGGATACAACAGGCATTAAATTGCTCAAGTGGTCGAACTTGATTCCTCAAAGAACAGACTGCATCAAGAAAGCACTTGTAATTACCGACAAATCCTGAATATAGACCGATGTCCTCCTCTCTCTGGGCAATGTGAAAGTCTCTAACCTGAGAGAACAGATATAACAGCAGTGTTCTCTTTGTATTGGATAAAATAAAACAAGTCCGAGGCAATGCAACTGAAAAAACGACAAGATGCGGATAGCTAATATACCATACCATGAAGTAGAGAAACGGGAAGAGCGAGGACACCGGGAGGGCTAAACTCACACAGCGCAGGTAAGCCGAAAGCATCGGCGTTTTCAATTCAACGCGAGGTAGAACCGATAAGAGTACACAAGAACATTACATCGTCTCAGTAAAACCAGATTACAGGAACAGGACAAAGTACACAGCCACACGACCATATCACGGTGCAAGAAGCATAAAACCACATACTCATCCAACAAAGTTTAAGACATCACTAAGTTACAAGACAACGACGAGGAAGATGACGAGCTCACCGGCAGAGAGGGAGACGATCCATATATAGGACAAGTTCCTGTAAGGGATCCCCTTGTCTCGCTCCTTGATCCTGTCTACCTTGCAGCCGGGACACACCCCCTTCAACTTCAGAAGCGATTCACGTTCGCCTCCAGCTTCCATGGGAGGAAGAAGAAAGTAGAGCCGTGGAGCGATGCAACTCCTCTTTTTTTCACTTTTGCAGTCGCTTTGTCGGGACGGCGATGTCCGTTAAATTAAATTAAAAAAAAATTGACATCTTTGGACCGACAGCTTTCGATGGAAATACACATCTGCCCTCATAACCTGACCCAGCAGGTTGCCGAACGGTGGGGTCAGGTCAATATATTAAACTCGTAATAATCGTAGTATCGAGTAATTAATTGGGCCTTCAAAACGGAGCTTTGCTATTATTAAATGAGTGGAGTCCGTAAAATAATTTTTGTTTAAGGGCCGCGAGTTTCAAAATTTCTCAATTATTGTCATGAATTTGATATTATAAACATTGATTTTATGTGTCCGATCCGACAAACAGGAACGTGAAAATAATAAGGAACTTGATCACTATGCACGTGAGCTCCCATTTTGTGGCCAGTATTAGAAATAGCGAGCTTTGTGGATATAATAATGTATTACTTATAAATCCTTATGTAATAATCACTTGTCTTTTATGATTTTTTTTTTTTTAGAATGGAGTCACAACCTTGTTGCTCAAATGTCCTGCTGCATGACTAGAATCAGCAGCAACGATCTTCGGTGGTTTGGGAGAAAGGAAGTATGATCATTCTTTGTAGCTATTCGTTCATCCTATTTTACTAATTGTACTGCACGTATTACCTTTTCTAGAACGATGTACTCTCGTGCGCCGTCAAGAGAGTTCAGTGAAGAAAGTCTGAGGAGACCTCGAGCCAACGCGGTGCCTGTCCCCCAAGATGATGATGCCAAGGCTGCAGGAGAACGGGGGCAGTTGGTAAGTGGGTCTTTCCTCCCCCACCTGAAAGAAGGTTGCCAACGGTTCCTTCTGGAGGTCTTCTCTGCCAGGGAGACGCACTTGAAGAGCCAGTGATTTATGGACTCTAGGTAGGATTTCTGAGCTCCAATGCACTTCGTGAAACCCGAGGAGAGATCACTCAGCTCGTTCTCGAGCTGTAACACCTATCTGATTGTGAGATTCCGATTGAGTCGCAATCCTCGTGTTGCTATTACAGTATGCGACAGATATCATCTTGAACTGAAGCCTGTGGCATTTGGACATTACTTCAAACATCCGACTCAACCTGAGGTAAAAGATTACTCTAATTAACCTCGAACAGCAATGAACACAGAGGAACAACTGAGGACATGGCATTTGTGCAGAAAACACGGCAACATGGCTACTCGAGCCGTTTCGACAAATAAGAGCGCGTACTAAGATGTCAAGTCATCACCACAAATAACCTCATCTTATCTTATACGAGCAGAAACCCCGCCAGAGTACCCATGACACAACCAGGCATTGCACAAAGAGCTGACACCAGGAACAAAAGGGGAACTGCATCACCGAGAACTTGTAAAGTGATATGGAGGGAATCGAACGTGTACATACCAGTCAATCGATTCCTCGAGCTGCGGCTGAAGCTCTCTATCCCGCAACTCTTCTATCCTCTTCGAAATAGAATCGATTCTATGGATGACTACTTTGATCCTCGAGTGCAGGGCTTTGACAAGTGCACGGGTCTTTGCGATACCACTAGAACTTTTCTGAGACTCCAGCTGCCTCAACAGTTTACACTTTGCATCATAATCTCTCCTAATCTCCTGGCTAGCCTGAATTTTCCAGAGCAGCAAGTTAGGTTGCACTCCTGTCCGAAGATATTTACAGCTTATTTTAGAACAGGGATGCAATTAGCAACAGCTTAGCTCAGTGGCACCATGCCACACGAGCATGTCAACTTTCTGAAAGACACACTAGATATACACAAACCAATCGCATCCTTTGAAACATAGAATATGTATGTCCATGCCCATCTTAAATGACAATTTTTCATAGCAAGAATCTCAAAAATTTTAGTACCTTCACTTCATCGTCGAGCTTTCTTTCCCAGGCATACAGCCTATCATACAAGAATTCTCAAGATAGCTACTGTTAAGCTCTGGGACATCCTTCCCTTGAATTCACAAACAACAGATTTCTTGATGAAGAGGATCTCAATGACGTTGTCCTATGCCAAGTCAAGTACTTGACTTCGGCTTGAGCGGGTTCTGCTGTAATTACAAAAGAAATCAAAATGCTACTAGCGATGATCTGATAGAGGGAGGATGACTAAATGAATGGCTTTGTTCTCTAACAAAAACAAGTACGATCATTCGCCTTTACCCAAAGCACAAAGCACAGAGCGCTTAAAGCGCGTGCCTTGACCCTAAAACCGATTCGGGAAGCCCTCCCCTCCAACGACGGACAGCCTTCCCCCCGCCGCCCTTCTCTGACGCTGCCCCACTGCCTTCTCCATCCTATGCCGCTGCCGTTCATCCTCCTCCTACATCCGTTGTCGTTGCCAGTCTCCTTCTCCTTCCCTTTCGTTTTTATCAGCTTTTGATTTTTTTATCATATTATGAAGATTATTGGACTGATTATTGGTGATATTAGAAATGTATTGATGGTTGATTGACTGATGTTAAGTATGAATCCTCTGTCATCATTCAAGAACTCAGTTTAAGAAGCTGGCAATGTTTCTGGGGGTGATTTGCTTGGAAAACCAAGCTTTTGATCATTTACCTTGTTAAGATTTTTAAATATGTGAACTAGCTTCTCTGTTGAAGGCTCATTGAACTCGTCATCTGAGTCATGATACTGGTCATCTTCATGAGAAGAAATAGTATTTTGTGCATCTTCCAGCTCAGGCCTTCCTTCCTCTTCCCTGAAACCTCTAATTCCATCGGCCCTTTTGAAGTGCTGTTCTGTTCCCTTTACCCTCTTGAGAACAAAATTGATCGTCGATTGGATGGGAAAGACCAAAGAAATCCCATTGTGGAGCTATAGATGCGACAGCTGGATCTCGAATAAGAGAAGCATCCAGTGGCTCACTCTATAGAGATATATTGTTCTGTGGTGCATCAGAAAACACTACTCTTTCGGTAACTGGTGAAGGTAACTCTTCTGAAACCTCTCTGGAACGGCTGCCCATGAATTTCATGTGATTTGATCGATAAATGGTGGAGGAGGGAGAACACGGAGAAGGAGAGAAGGTGTTGGCCACATCATGACGATGCCAGACTGAAGGAGAGGGCAACGACAGCTGAGAGGACTTCTCCATCAAAGCCAGTGGCTCTGGCGTTGCACTGGTAGGAATATAGAGAGAAGGCTCGACATGCGCATCAGGTTCAGCGAATTTCCGTAAAGCGGTGCCAGTGTCCCTCAGCGGCTGAATATACAAAACGTGAGCAGCGGCGAGGGAGCATCGACCATCAAGGGCCTGCCTAACAAACTTCTTCCTTTCACGACAGAGCTGCAAGGCCTTGTCTTCTTCGACTTTAGAAGCCGTGTTGCCCCCATATTTATCGTGCGGTCACATAAACAACTCTTCGAGAGAAGCAAATCATCACAATTTTCAAAAGCTACCCAGATTAAGACGCTCCCAACCCCACAACATCTAACAGTCTCTAATCTCTCAAATAAAAAAAAAAAAAAAAAAGAAGCAGCTGATTTGCACCAACCCAGATAAAATAAAAGACCCAAAAAAAAAACCAACACCCATGTCTTCAAAACCCATCACATCAAACCCAGAAAAGATTGAGCAGCAAGGATGAGTAGACCGGGCGGGACCAAACCATGAAAAGAGAAACAATCTTCTTTAGACATGAAAAAGGGGTGCAAGAAAAGGACAACCTCGAGCGTAAGGCTTGAGTATAAATCGTTCGATCGAGGCTCCCGGGTCTGACAAAAGGACACAATCGTCCGGAATCAACGTTCGAAAAAGTTAATTCCATTTTCCAAAAGGCCGTGCCTTTCTCGCCCAGATATCAGCGAAGTACTTCCATTGCGCGAATTAAGCCAGGGGTGTTCATTAATGCCTTTTTAATGCTTATAAGAAGAATTCTTACTTACTCTACAATAATCACAGCACATGTAAGAATTTCTCAAAGGGAGGTGAAGATCCAAGGAACCCACCCAGTGAGACGATGGAATCGTAAAGATATGCTTTCTTTACTACCCCCCCGGTTCGTAATTATTTCCATGTTAGAGTTGACGAATTGAAGCCCATATTTTTTTATTGTTTGGACTTCACCCATAACGATTTCAATAACACAGGATCTAAGCAGGCAGGTACATTGACATTGGAACTAGAAATAAATAAAAATGAATTTCCAAAGCTCAAGTAACTTGGATCCAAAGAAATTATGTCCTCTATTACACGTAAAGACAATCACGAAAAACACTTAAACCAGATGTATAGTGATCCAAAGAATTTAGTGATCTCCTGGCATGTTCTTGATGATGTCAGAGTCACCTGGTATTGGTATGGATCAGACATGGGGTGGTCAGTATCACTAACACAAATCAGAGGCACGAGGAAAATTGCGTAAAGAACAGAGCAATTTGTACCTGGATCGATGATGCTTAGACAGCAAACCCTGTAATATTTCCCACAAGCAGTGCCCAAATCCACATTATCTGGTCGAAAAAATCACATCCCCAACAAAAATACAACCCAAGTATTAGACATCTAACGAGAAAGAATACGACCAGTCAAGCCTGTTCTGAAGTAATGGACCAGGGCTTGATGGAGATACAACTAATGGGCTTGACTGCAACAAGCACACAATTCTTCCTAATTCACAATTAGGTATTGATTTCTGAATTGAGGTATAGCAAAATGTAGAAGCTTTTCGTTTTTTACCGGCGACGGGACCAGAGTAAGAAGACCAATTTGCTGTAAAAAATAGAAACTTACTGCCGTTGTAGTGGTGCACCCCAATCTTCGCCAACATGGCATAGTACTCGATCTCCGACTTCCGAAGCGGGGGACAGTTGTTAGCTATGATGATGAGCTTACCTGAATAACAAGACTATCACGGTCCAATCAGTCCAAACAAATCGTTTCCATTACAGTTCTACTCCAAACAGTCAACCTACAGTCCATCAAAACTATCCATCAGACCAATGCACCTCAACGTCCGAATCCACGTGCCTCGATTCAACATCCTATCGACCAAGAAACTCCAACATCTGTACATAAGGAGAATCTCCGCGACAACAAAAATCGAAGAAGCACCTTTGGAGTTCCTCAAGGTCTTGAGGACGGTCTTGTACCCAAGCGTGTACTTCCCGCTCTTCATCACGAGCGCCAGCCTGTTGTTGATGCTCTCGTGCGTCTTCTTCTGCTCATCGCCAACCAAATCATGCCAAAAACACCCACCCAGCCAAAAAAACCACATAATCAATCCCCAATCTCCAGAAGAAGGTAAGACGCATCAACAGAAGGAAGGAAGGAAGTACCGTTTTCTTCGCCGGCGCCATCTTCGCTGATTCGATAACGTTCGCCGGAACAACCGAAGGCCGCCGCACCGCCGAGAGAAAGGAAACCGATTGCGGCAGATTAGGGTTTTGGCAATAAAAAAAGAAGAAACCGAGCTGCTCCTTTTAAGCCCAATGGGCCAAAAGAGATGCAATGGGTCTAGCGGGCATGACTAAATGGGCCCAATCCTTGAAATTGATAGGGGGGGGGGGGGGGGGGTTTGACCATGCAAACCAGGATGGATTTTGGGCTTGCATCTTCTTAAGATATTCCGGCATGTTTTCAGCATAATTGCCTATCCTATTAGGCTTGTCTTCCAAGAGAGAGACGCTCTTCATCTTTTATCAGAATGAATGATTGGCAATTTGGAGGACCCGTCATTTATATCCCATGCTAATGCGGTTACCATCCGAGGTGACCATGCCTAACACCTGATGTTTTAAAATCTTAATTTCTAAAGGATTTTGTTAATGCATTTATTTTAAATTTAGTAATTTAACGTACAAAAGAAAAAAAAAAAGCAAATCCAAGGGGGTTAGAATTTTGAAATAGTAAAAAGTATGTGGGACAAACAACCAACCGGTGACATTTAATGGAGAGGTTTTGAAGAAAAGGAAGTTTCAAAAAAAGAAAAAAATGTGATTCCTTTGGTAGCCCAACATAGCATGTGTTGTGAGTGAGTTGAACATTAATTACTATCCATCCATCTCCCACCAAAATTTTAATTACTCGTCCCTCCCTCCCCCAGTCAGGCCTAAAAATTGTCCTGTTTAAATTCGAAATATTGGTTGATTTTAAGGTAAAATTAGCTTTTGGTCTGTTGTATTAAAATTGAAACCCCAAAAGATAAAATTGATTTTTTGCCCTGTTTGGTTGGATCCCCAATTCCGATAGCCCCCACGAGACACAACCACCCCTCCCAAAAAGGGAGCAATATTTTTCTTCGCCTCAATTCCATTTTCATACGCGTGAGAAATCATGTCGTGTGAAACCGATGAAAGTTTTTATATGCCATTTACAATTTTTATTGATGATGAAGAATAGAAACGTGAGTTGTACAACTACAAACTCAACTCTTCCTTTTGAAATCCCACCACACCAAAAAGCAAATGCCACAAATACAGATGGTGCGGTGGTTGAGTTGAATTTCGCATTTAATTTTCTCCCCCCCCATCCAAAAATCAGACAACCTTTTCCTAAACAAATAAATAAATATATATATTATTCACAATCAATTCGTAATCAATAATTCCACAACTTCACATTCCCGAAGCCTTCCATTTCAAACACACACTCGTTTCTTTTTTTTTGGCATCCAGAGACACGTCCGAACAATGGCCAGGAATCACACGGTCTTCGCCCCCGCGACCACGGCGACCGTCCTCCTCCTCCTACTTGTCGTAGGGGCATCCGCTGCAGCTGCCCCCGCTCCTGCCCCCTCGACCTCGACGACCACCCCGGTGGCTTCAGCCCCGGCACCGGCGCTGGACTGCACGTCATACTTCACCAACCTCACGGACTGCCTCCCTTACGTGGTGCAAGGGAGCAACCTCACGAAGCCGGACAAGGCCTGCTGCCCGGAGCTCGCGGGGCTCGTTGACAGCAACCCCGTCTGCCTGTGCAGCCTGCTGCAACAGGCGTCGAGCTTCGGGGTGGACGTGAACAGGGCCATGAAGCTGCCAGCGGCCTGCAGTGTCAGCACACCTCCCATCAGCCTATGTCCAGGTAAGTTAAACCAAAGAAAAAAATTCCCAGGTGTCCATTAGATTTGAATTAGTGAGCAATTCCCAGGTTGTTGATTTTGCATTAGAGAGGAGTTTTTGAAGGCATTTGGAATTAGGATGAGAAAAAAAGTTAGAAAACATAATAAGCATGCAAAAAGCAAAACCTCCCCACTAATTTCGACCAAGGACAATGATTTTAGCATTATGATTATTAATTTTAAGTGTTATAGAAAAAAGATAAAGGTTGTAGAAAGAAGTGGAAGCCCAGCTGTTACTATTGCCTGGCGCAATAACTCACCACCTGTCCTCTCCTCCTAACCCCCCCACCACTTGACACACTCTCGTGACAATTTCACCACCGCCTCACCACCCCATGTTTTTATTTGTTTATTTTTTTCCGGTCTTTGCATAATCCTAAATGCATGCACAACTTGTTATGTCACCTGAAAAGATTGCCTGGCAAGAGAGATATCATCTGGTTTTGGATTTTTGATTTACAGAGCTGGGCTACCCAATTGGAGTGCCAACAGCAAGTGAAGGTCCAGCAGGCGCACCAAGTACAACACTTTACCCCCCCAAAATTACATTCGAATTTTTTGGAATATTAACTTTTACCGGTGGTGGGTTTCAGGCACGGTTCCAGTGGCTACTTCTCCGGCAGGTTCCACGGCGCCATCGATAGCACAGGCTCCGTCCGCCAAGGAGAAAAACGGGGCTCCTCTCCCTTACTCGCCTTTGGCGTTCAGCATGGGACTAGTCCTAGGATTGGTTGGTCTCTTCTTCTTCTGAGGACATTTATCTCCTTCCCTTTGTTTACATTTCGTTTTTCGTTAATTCGTGTGGATCTCGGTGTGTTCATGTAAGTTAAATGGGTTTTCTTCGTTATTCTTAGTGACACTTTTGTTTGGTTAATAAATAATAAAATTTGGATGGAAACAATAAGAGTCTCTGCAAGTTTCAATTGCTTGCCCATCTCTTTCGATGACTACTACTACTACGTCTCACCCCGCTCACACCACCTAACCTGATCGGGGGGCGAGCCGTGTTCTTATTCCCTACAGACTATATAAAAGGAGTAACCTCCAGAAATTTGCGTCATCCTCACTAACCTCAAAATCAAGAATGGAGGAATGAATCGTCAAGCAGTAGTAGTTAGTCAAGTGATTTATTATTATTAGAACTGGAACTGCATCTCTGGGGTGTATCCGATGTCCTTGAGATGGCCGGCCATTGCTTTGTTCATCGGAGGCGGTCCGCACCTCAGTATCTAACCAACACACAATCCACATATTGGTCAAATCTATCAAAAGTAACAGAAGCAATCGCAATATGCATATGCCAATCATTGGAACTCCTGATGTATATTTCATAAAACCATCACCCCATTGCTCCACCTATTTCACAAGCAAAAGACAAACCAGAAAGAGGAGGCAAGGAAAGGGAAAAAGTGGACGTACCTGAACGTCATCCGCAGGAGGAGGGCAATTAGCTTGAATCATCTCCTTGGATACAAACCCAACCCCACCATCCCAGTTTTCGGGTGGCTGAAACAACAATGGCATGTGACATCAATGTTTGAAGAGGAGAAATTGAAACACTATACAAGCAATGAGCCCCGGGGGAGGGAGGGGGAGCGGGTTATATATATGTCAGAGGCTTCTTAAGAATAATAACCTCAGGGATTGCCTACCTTGTAAGATGACTCCAAAACATAGAACAGGAATAGAGAACAAACAAGGATTATATCAACAGATACCTGGTTCAAGACATAGTACACCTGAAACTGATCAGGAAAATCCCGTGTAAAGCTATCCAACTCTTCCTGCAAACCGGAAAAAGAGGATTAGACAACTCTTCTACATAAGCAGTTTGGCCTTATCTTATTCTTAGATGTATTCAAGATAACGGTGCATTCGGATCAGGCAACAGTTTCTGAAATGTAGAGGAATGCGACGAAGAGTAGAGTTGAGGTTCAATTGTCTATAAACAGATCCTTACCCGGTTCAATTCAAAGATAGCCCTCTTAAAAGAACAAAAGTTTTACCTTCAAAAGAATGTCTTCATAGGCGACATTGGCATAGATAAGATGGACTTTGGTCTTGTCATTCGGGTTCTCCAAAATTGCTCTGGCAACCTGAGAGATATCGGTGTGCTGTGCTTAGAGAAAATTATTCAAATTTCAATATCAAAGTATAATAGATGAAGATACTGCTTCATTTATGTCAGTATTAAAATCAAAGCTCACTGAATATTTAAAAGCCTAAAAGAAGGCGGAGAGTTCAAAAGCCCCAACTTTGTTGCCATGAAATCTCATACCTGAAACATTGGAGTGATTCCCGTACCTCCAGCAAGCATTCCAAACGCTCTTACTTGCCCTGGTAGATACTTGAAGCGCCCCTAAACAAGAGATATACAGGATTCAACTATTAAATGGAAAGAAGACAAAGAGCTCACTTATCTTTTGCTTCGGAACAGACGGACCACTTTTTGCTTCAGAACAGAATAAACATTTAATGAATGCCATCCAAGATAAATCTCAGAATTCCCCATAGTGATCTAATAAGTAACTGCACATTTTACTGCGTATTCAAGGAACCACTGAGCTCACACAAATCAGGAATTGTCGACACTTAACAGTAAGGGAGCATAAATCTTAAAGAATCAGGAATTGTCGACACTTAACAGTAAGGGAGCATAAATCTTAAAGAATACTTCAACTCTGGCTCACATTTTTCGTCCTTCTATCAGAGTAAGTGCGAAAAAGCATAAGGAGAAATTCCAACATGAAAAAGTCACCCTTCGTCAACTATGAATACAATCCATCTCAGAGAAACACAAATATCATTGTGAGCAATCAAAATGTGGCATGAGAGGTTACCTTGGGTCCCTTCACGGCCAAGTAATCGCCTTCCTTCATTTCGCGAAAGTGGTGCGACATCCTTCCTTGCGGATACATCTTATTAATAGCAAACATCAAACCAAAAGAGAGAAGAGTTCACATAATATGCCGCAGACAAACAAAAATAATTATATCAAACAATAAGCAAGCCCGCCGATCCTTCGAGTCGAGGAACTAAAAACAATATCAAACCTTTATAACTAGTTCAAAGTAACCAACATCCGAATCCAGAGTCGTAGGAGTATAAGGCTTCACAACTTCCTCACCCACAGCATCCTTCCCTCTGTTTCATCACCAACCATCCAATCACAACAACAACAATAATGTCCCGAATCGACAAACACGAACAACCAAAGAACAACCACCTACAATCCAAATTCATTGACATTACAACATAATCGAAACAAGAGCAAGAGATTTGACCTGCAACTCATGTGCTGACCAATGGGAAGCCCTAGTACGGAATTAGGCGTGGGAAGATCGAAACGAAACTTAGCCACGTTGTGACTGAGCTGTGTTTTCTTCACAAGCTTAAACTCCTTGAAATTTTCAGGATCCAAACAACCTGGATTTTTTTTTTTTTTTCAAATCATCCACCATCACTACCACTCCGTAGCGATTCTCTAGACAAAAATGCTGAAACGAAGGCGAAAATACCAGCGGCAGCGCCACCTCCGGCAGCGGCAGCTTCTTTCCGACTTGTTGCCATTTCACCTTTAGGTTTCCTGACGTAGTAGAAGTAATACGCGGTGCCGGCGCTGATGGCGACGAGGGCGACGGCGATGCTGATCATCTCCGCCCTGTGGCCGGCAGAGAACTCCATCTCCGGCTATAGTCAAAGATCCAACCGCGGTAGTCGGGTTTGGTCGGTGGTCTCCCGTCCCCGGCGCGTTTGAGCGGAGCAAAAGAGCAGCTAGGTCTTGGTTAGGGCATGGGCTTAGTATTAAATAACGAGCCTGGATCCAATCCCAGGCCCTCGAACAAACACTTCTTAAGGCCATAAAATATAAGCCCAATTCTAAGCCCATATCCTTGTCCTAAAAGATAAAATGGACCTATTGTCCGAACACGAGAGATGTATAATCCCCCACCAACTAGCATTTAAAATCGAAATCTTTCTCCTTTCTTGACGTTTCCTTTCCTTGCCCTCCTGGAATCTGACGATTGACAATTAGGAAGTTGGTATTAGGGTTTTCCTACAGTGGTGTCCATTGTCGGACGGGGCGGCGTGCAACTTTTGGGTTACTATTGGATTGGACGGTTCTGGTGGCGACCGTATTTCTGTGAACAGGGTTTTGCTCATATCAGGTGTGAGGATCGGTTGTTGTTGGCGTGACCCTTTAGCTTATTCAGGGAGTTGAAGGTGCCGGAAAGCGAAGTGCCGCATTGAGTAGGAATCGGTAGTGGGGGCTTCCGGGGACTGCAACTGCGTCCAGAATTTCAGAGGGTTCAATTATTGAGTGAAATGGCCCAAGTTGATGCCAAGAAAGTCAGGAATATATGCATATTAGCGCATGTCGACCACGGTAAGACCACGCTTGCGGATCACCTGATTGCGGCGAATGGGCTGCTTAGTCGGAAGTCTGCGGGTAAACTCCGGTTCATGGATTATTTGGAGGAGGAGCAGAGGCGGGCGATTACCATGAAGAGTGCGTCGATTGGTTTGAGTTATGGGGATTATTCTATTAATCTTATTGATTCTCCTGGTCATATGGACTTTTGTAGCGAGGTCTCGACGGCTGCCCGTCTTAGTGATGGTGCTTTGGTATTGGTCGACGCTGTGGAGGGGGTTCACATACAGACGCATGCTGTGCTGAGGCAGGCTTGGATTGAGAAATTGACCCCTTGTTTAGTGCTTAATAAGATTGACAGGTTGATTTGTGAGCTGAAGTTGAGTCCCATGGAGGCTTACAATAGATTGTTGCGTATTGTTCATGAGGTAAATGGGATTGTTAGTAGCTACAAGTCGGAGAAATACTTGTCCGATGTCGACTCCTTGCTCGCGGGGCCGAATGGAGAGGTTAGTGATGAAAACCAGGAATTTGTCGAAGATGATGAAGAGGACACTTTCCAGCCGCAGAAAGGGAATGTCGCATTCGTCTGTGCATTAGATGGGTGGGGTTTTAGTCTAAATGAGTTTGCTAATTTTTATGCATCGAAGCTCGGAGCAAGCGCTGCAACCCTGCAGAAGGGACTTTGGGGCCCCCGGTACTTCATTCCAAAAACTAAGATGATTGTGGGCAAGAAGGGTTTAGAGAGTGGCAACAATAAGGCGAGGCCCATGTTTGTCCAGTTTGTGTTGGAGCCCTTGTGGCAAGTTTATCAGGCTGCTTTAGAGCCCGATGGGGATAAATCAATGGTGGACAAGGTTATTCGATCTTTTAATTTGAACATTCCGAATCGAGAGCTTCAGAATAACGATCCTAAAGTTGTGCTGCAAGCTGTCATGAGTCGCTGGCTTCCTTTGGCTGATGCGATCTTGTCCATGGTCGTAAGATGTATGCCAGACCCAGTTTCAGCTCAGTCCTTCCGAATTTCTCGATTGCTGCCGAAGAGGGAGGTTCTAGCGTTAGATGGAGTGGACCCTTCCATACTGGCAGAGGCAGAACTTGTTAGAAGATCGGTTGAAAACTGTGATAGTAGTCCCGATGCACCCTGTGTGGCCTTTGTATCTAAGATGTTTGCTGTTCCCTTGCAACAGATTCCTCCAAAGGGTCCGCAGGGTGAAATTTTGAATTTGAATGATTTAAAGGAGGAAGGCTCCGGAGATACAGATGAGTGCTTCCTTGCTTTTGCTAGGATATTTAGCGGGGTTCTTACTTCAGGAAGCAGAATTTTCGTGCTTTCTGCCCTGTATGATCCCCTGAAAGTTGATTCGGTGCAGAGACATGTGCAAGTTGCAGAGTTACAGGCGTTATACCTGATGATGGGTCAGAAACTGGAACCCATTTATTCGGCTGAGGCGGGCAATATTGTGGCAATACGAGGCCTGGGTCAACATATATTGAAAAGTGCGACACTATCATCCACGATGAGTTGTTGGCCTTTCTCAAGCATGGCTTTCCAGGTTTCTCCGACTCTTCGTGTGGCAATCGAGCCATCCGATCCTTCGGATATGGCTGCTCTTATGAAAGGACTTAGGCTTTTGAACCGAGCTGACCCATTCGTGGAGGTGACCGTTTCTTCAAGAGGTGAACACGTGCTTGCTGCAGCTGGAGAGGTGCATCTCGATCGGTGTATCAAGGACCTTAGGGAGAGGTTTGCAAGGATCAATTTGGAGGTCTCCCCACCACTTGTTTCTTACAAAGAGACTATTGAGGGTGATCAGTCTAATCCCTTGGAGTACTTGAAGTACTTTATGGACAAGAACGCGGATTTTGTTGAGAAAACGACACCAAATGGGAGGTGTGTTGTCAGGGTTCAGGTGCTGAAGCTTCCTGCTGCACTGACTAAGGTTCTTGACGACAATGCTGACCTACTTGGAGATGTCATTGGTGGTAAGCAAATCGTACAAAGACAGACGTCTGGTAGCCTGGAAGAGGAAAACCCCATTGAAGCGCTCAGGAAACAGATCACTGCTGCTGTAGAAAGTGATATCGACTCTGTATTTGAGAATGATAAGGATCGAGCGGATAAGTGCAAATCAAAGTGGGCAAAGCTTCTCAAGAACATATGGTCGCTCGGGCCGAGGCAGATAGGACCAAACATCCTCTTCACTCCTGATATCAAGAAGAGAGAATGTGATGTGGGTGTTCTTGTGCGCGGGGTCCCATATGTATCTACTAGGATAGGACTCATGGATAATTCGAGTAACGGCGCGGCTAGCGACACTGCATCAGAGGAGGTCGACCGGGAACTGCACCTCGAGGCACAGAGTCTAGAGAGCAGTGTCATCTCGGGTTTCCAACTCGCAACATCAGCCGGTCCTCTATGTGAGGAGCCAATGTGGGGGCTTGCGCTTGTCATCGAGGCTTTTGTTTCTCGTGACGAATCCGATACTAATCAGGCAGTCGAGCAGCACGGGAACTTCACCGGGCAAGTCATGGCAACTGTAAAAGAGGCATGCAGGACAGCCGTGCTTCGCAGTAAACCGCGATTAGTCGAAGCCATGTACTTCTGCGAGCTGAACACGCCGACTGAATATTTAGGTGCCATGTATGCCGTGCTAGCTCGAAGACGGGCTAGGGTATTGAAGGAGGAAATGCAAGAAGGATCCGCTTTGTTCACTGTGAATGCATACCTCCCAGTTGCTGAAAGTATAGGTTTTGCTGATGAGTTGAGGAGGTGGACCTCGGGAGCAGCGAGTGCACTTCTTGTTCTCAGTCACTGGGAAGCGCTTTTGGAGGATCCGTTCTTTGTCCCGAGGACAGAAGAGGAAATAGAAGAGTTTGGTGATGGTTCGAGTGTCCCGCAGAATACTGCAAGGAAGTTGATCGATGCGGTTAGGAGGAGGAAAGGGCTTCCGGTGGAAGAGAAGGTTGTCCGGCACGCAACCAAGCAGAGGACTCTTGCTAGAAAAGTGTAGAAAATATTTTCCTTTGAGGTAGTTGTAATTTAAATTTCAGGAATGATCCTGGATTTTGATTAGATTACGGTAAATGAAACTTCAGAAAATTATAGAGATTCCCTTTGATCGGAGTACAGAAGATTACAAATCTTATGCATCTGTTTGAGAGGTTGCATCCCCATGCTTACGACAACGAGTCGATCATGAGTCCTGGCGAAGCAATGACTTTGCTTTCCCGTATCAGCTCGACTACACTCGTCAGCTCTTCCGATGGTGACAGTCCCGGTTCAATTCCTGTATCATCCTCAACTTCTTGAGCGAAGCATCGTTTCTGATTTTTCTTAAACTCGGACAATCTCTCTGTGCTGTGGCGCAGATCTTCTGCAAACGACGGAGTCTCTTCATCCTTCAGGTGCTTTTCAAGCACCCGTTCGTAGTAACAAATTATCATGCTCTCGACCTCGCTCCTTCCCTTTTCAATCGCTTCCAGCACAGCATATTTTTCTCGAATTACAGCTTGAAGGCCAGATTCCGGTTCCTCTACTTTCGTCGAAGCATTCTTTACATCCATCTCAATTGATTTCATCTCCTCACTTCTCCGCATATTCCTTTGTCAAGCCCCCTATTCTTTCGCGACAGTGGCTAATATCTGTCAACTACTCTGGTCTTTCCTCCTCTGATTTCAGCAATTCAGTCGCTTTCCCACCGAGATGCAAGTTCATTCTCCGCTCGTGATCACCTTCCTGGACATTCTCTATTGGGAAAATAATTCCTTCTTTTGCCCGCTTTCGTTGCTCTTCCTCATATTTCAGTTACAGTGTGGCGAGCTTGTCCCTGAGATCGTCCTCGGCTCGCTGGTTCACCACAAGGATGAGCTCAATTTCTTCCTTGCGGGCTGCAACGCTGGCCAATGCCTCGTGCTTCTGCTTGAGGCAAGAAGATGAAACGCTTAGCCTTGCCCTTGCACAAACTTCTCTTTGCTCGAAATGAGTCGTCGACAAAGCAAAGCTCGAAAGTGAATATCGGAGGGCAGAAAACTTGCTCTCGTTGAGGGATACTCTTTCTTGGGCTTCCAAAGACAGCTGCTTTGAATTTTCGAGATCTCGCTGCACCACTCGGATTTTATCTTCCCCTTCGCGAAGTTCGCTCGTTAACTCGTCAACCCCTGTTACCACCTTCTGAAGTGCATGGTAAACGTTAGAATTTTCCACAGAGGCTTCAAGCATTTCCTGCTCTCTCTAGGTTCAAACTTGTTGCATCTATTTCGCAAAGACAATGATATTCTGAGGTTTGACGAAAATCAATGACAAATTCAAGTAAAATATAAAAAAAGCAGATACCGATCCAAGTCGAACAAACCTTACGAACAAAAAGGACCCATGCTTAATCACTGACCTGACCATAGGCAAACATCCAACTGTTGTAGCCTGCCACACAGTTCTCCACCATCGGGACTCCAGCCACTTTAAACAACTTCTCCTGCATCGACATTTCCTCAGAACGCATCAATGCACAGCATGACGCAAGAACTAAACCAACCACCAACCCACAACCACCTCACCTGGCTAACATTCTCGTCAGCAACAAGATCGAAAGTGAACCTCGACTCCGGATGCCCAGTCCAAGTAATACACTGACAGCTCTCCTGTCTAACGCACTTCCCGTACCCTTGCATCGAAACCTCCGCAATACTCAAAGGCCGTACCTTAATAATCACCTACACCTCAATATCCAACTCCCGAATCCTAACATTCCCAAAATCCTCCAAAAGGCACCACGGGAAAGCAAGAAATCACGCACCTGAACATTCCGATCCTTCCGGAGGGACAAATCCTCCGAGAAGTCGAACCTCTGGGAAGCAGTCGTCGGGCGGTGATCCTCGGGGAACGGTTCAGAGAAGCCGAGCTGGACCGTGGTGGCGCTGGCGGTTTCTGATAGGAGAACCATCGCCGGCGACGCGATCAGGGATTTTCAAATCGGGTTGCAGAGGGAGAGGAAGAGTGAATGAGCCGAAGGAGAAAGCAATCGAGCGAGCGAGAACTTGGGGGGGTGGGGGGGGGGGAGATGGTGGGTACGTCAGATGAAAACCGGGGAGGGAGATCGGACGGTGGGAATTGCGCGTAGGATTCAAATTTCCTAGGGAACGTTGGGAAGTAAAACCGGTGCGTTTTTGCAGGGGCGGCGCGGCAATTTTAAATTCGGATACACGGTGATATACTTCATTATCGACGTCACCCCCGGGCGTGTTACTAAACGAACGAGGACAACGACATGCATCTCCAACCTATCCATTTTAGAGTAAAGTGATAACATAATTTTTAGAATAATTTTAAAAATCATTATCGTATTTCATAATATATTTTTTTCCACTGCTCAAGTAACTCCGCAACTTTTAATTCAAATGATTTTCCTATCTCAAGTCTCTGCTATGAATCGCTTGATGATGTCCATCAACCGATTGGCGGCTTCGCTTTTGGGATTGATGGTGAAGAAACCGTGTTCCTGAACCTCGAACTCCGAGTACTCGACCTTCTTCCCCATCGCCGTCAGCTTCCTTGTGTACTCTTCCGCCCGATCCTTCATCAAATCACGTCCCCTCTACCACGACTAGGGTTGGACCTAACGCCACCTGCTTGAGGTCGAAGCTCCGTGGCCCATATTGGTTTATCTGGGGATTGACAGCCGCCAGAACCATCCACATGTTCTGTGTTTTCTGAAATTGTTTTCAAAATTCTGTGATAAGCTCTCCTTGGCCTATCAACTCTAGGTTAAGAAATGCATCCAGCGGCCCCTTGGCCTCTGGCCTAGTCCAAACCGTGCCGTCAAAGGACGGTGCCAGCAACACGAATCCCCCTCACCACCATCGGCAACATCCTTTCCTTAGCTTCATCACTTCCAAGCCTGACAGGTTATGTGTGATGTCCCCTCCCGCATAGTCCCTGTACATGAAAACCATTTGGAAGTCGGACACCTCAGAAATCCGATCGCCCTTAACTCCTCCTCTATTAGCCACACCACAGTCCTCCATCCATTCTCAATTCCTGCAGGGAGCAAGTCGGTAGTCGGGCGAGATGATTACCGTATTGAGGTGGGAATAAACGTTGAAGCAGCGATTCTGGCAATTCGGCCAGAGGTTGAAGCATTAGTGTTCATGAACATTATTTTATTAAGTAACAAAGACCGTTGCTATAATTAGCTTAGTCCGTGTATGGATTTACATGAACTTCATAAGCACATGTACACGTGCATTATTTATTTATTATAAGAAATATTAGATATAAATTTCAGAATTTAAAATTAACTATATTTTGATATGATATCGAAAGCTTAAAATCCCAGTTGAAATGAGTTGATCGATTGGTAGAAAAATTTTCCAGTTGACATGAGTTGTTTGATTGGTAGAAAAATTTTGGAAAAAGAAAATAATATTATATTGTAGGGCTTCCGAGGTACTAAAGAATTTCGAAGACTAACATCAAGAAGGCATTCGAAGTGCTAGTGTCGTGTATGCAGGGATTCTAGATGAGTGTAGTCTTGAAGACGAGTTTTAGGATAACGAGTTACGATGAGTTATATTATATTTATAGGTATCACATTGTTTCAACATCGTTTTCGAATATTTTCTCCGAAACAACCTTCCACCTCGGCAGACTGGAAACCCAGAAATTGAGCCCCCTTCGAAGAGTTCGAGTGTGAAGAAAGGTTCAAGAGCCAGGAAGGAGGACGCGCACATTGAAATTGAGGATCCTGGAACTGATGAAGATGAGCCAGTGGAAAAAGGAAATGCTGAGATTGAAGGGATAGAAAAAACCGAGGGCGGGGAGGTGACTAAGAACAAGGGCCGAGGTGCAGTTGTCTAGGAGCCTGTGATGCATGTACCGGATGAAACTGTTGCCTGTGACTCAGAGAAAGAACAAGTCGATGATCACGTAGGAATACAAAGAGAAGAGATAACTGGTTGCGTCACGGAAAACATATCTCCAGAGAATGAATCCAAAACTGAAAATGAAGGGCGCGAAATCAATCCAGGCTTAGATGTCATCAAAGGCGACCCCAGTGCTAAAACAGACACTGTACAGGCCAGGAATCTTAAATCTGAAAACGACATCGAAGAGAACAATCTCACGGAATCTAACCCCGAGCTTCTTGGTGATCATACAGTGTCCTAGAAGGGGTTATCTGAAGATGCCCCAAACAAGTCGTCTCCTCCCTGTCTCGATTTAACCTTGAATGGAATGTGCACCTTAGGTTAGCAGGGGATTTTGACAGATACCTGCCACAGGAAGTGTAGCATATCGGCGTCCAATTCCTTTTTTGATCAATCTGGGGATCCCAGGCTGGTGTAAAATCCGCAGAGAACCGCTGTGCCTCCCTTCTTTTCTATCAATCCAGGATCCTCTATGCTTGTTGTAAATGTAAATATCAGAAAACACACACTCCATCCATGTCTACTACTCCCTTGTTCTTTGTTTGGTTACTGTGAGTTGGTGGGTAAAAATAGGAGGGCCTTCAGACCCACCCTGATGATGCCTGATTTGTTCTCTTGCACCGGGACAGAATCATAAATCATTTTGTCCAGCAGCTGCAACTTGTCTAGTCAAACCTCTTTCCTTTGTTCTCCCCCTTTCTTAAAGCAAAAGGCAAAAGAGCCAACAGAGCAAAAGCATTTGCCGTCACTTATGATTAAAAAAAGAAACGTGATACAAAATTATTACTACGCATTACCGAAGGTTCATTCGTTAACTCCTTGTAAATAAATTGGGCTTTGTTTTATTATTAATGACAGATAGACGAGTAACCGACAGATAGTTTTTTGGTTTTGGAGACAAAAAGGGAGGAAACACACACACACGACACTGCCCTACACAGCGATCGGGAGAATTCCCATTTGGTGATCCGAAAGATGGGATTTTGCTTCCGCCCTTCCACTTCTCCTCCTACGGGTTTGATTCCCCCTCTCTTGTCTCGTTCTTGTTATCTTTTATGGGTAAAGAGATCGGAGTTTTTGGAGTTATGGCGACGTGGGACGCTTCAAAATTTCCGCCTTTTCGGTGCTCCTGGGGCTCGGATGTTGTTTTGTTGGACAGGGGAGTCTTGCTTTTTGAGGAATGGAAGGTGGGTTTTATGAATTCCGTGGAGATCATGTTGAAAGGAGCTGGGAGCCATTGGAACTATTGTTTTTCTTTTAGTACCGGAATTTTTGTGAGGGAGTTTATGGTTTCTGTTAATGATGAATTTTGGGTTGTGATACTCTGGATTTGGTACCTTTTTAATCCTCCGTACTACCTGCAATTTCGGGAGGAAGTCGTGAATTTGTGCTTTAACCGGATCCTGTTGAGGAATTTTCTGAAGTCGGAGCTGTTTGATGAGATAATTATTTCGTCCTATCAAATCTAGACGAACTAGAAACTGAGAAATACAAAAAGTTGGAAAATGTGGTTTCTGGGGGAATACATCCTGATTAAGAAGTGTCGCGGTCAGAATGATTAGTTGACAATGCAGGAATTCAATTGAACGTGTCATATTTGATATTCCGTGCAAATTTCTCTCTTCGACATTTTATCTTTTTTGGGATTGGAAAGGAATCATAATTTGATGTTCGGATCTATCCTGAACTTGCAGGTCCAGTTTCCTTCGTGAGGCACTTCTCCTACAAGGATATAAAGAAGGCAACAGATGGATTTTGCAGGATCATTTACGTTGACTGTGATGGAGCTGCGTATAGGGCTACATTCCGTGATGTTGGCGTTGCTCTGGTGAAGGAAGTGAAGGCATTTCATCTAGGAAATGATGTCTTTTACCAGGAAGTGCAGCTTCTGGGGCGGCTGCATCACCGCCACTTGCTACCCCTCAAAGGCTTTTCCATGGGATGTAAGAGGTGGTTATTACTAATCTTCCATGGATGCTTCGGTCTATTACGAATAAGTTTGTTTCCCTGCCAAGGCATAATTTAACCTACAAACAGGCCTTTTGATTTTCCACATCCTGCAGTTTGTTGGTATACGAAAATGTTGAAAACGGAAGTCTGAGGGACTATCTCAATGGTGAATCCTTGTTAAGATTTCCCTATTTCTGGTTCAAGTTTTTTTTTTCGCCAGCTGTCTGTAAGGTTTTCCTTTTTGCAGATCCTTTAAAAACACCTCTAAACTGGAGAACAAGACGACAAATAGCCTCTGAAGTAGCAGCAGCACTAGTAAGTAGTCCACGACTACTCCTGAAAGAAGAGGATGTTCTCATGTCATATTTATTCTTCCACTGGACATTTGATCTCCACCTTGTTACTCTGTTCGTAAAGGGTGAAGATCACATTTCTTATAATTCTCCAGGAATATTTGCTTCTCTTCAATGATCCACCAATATATCGTGTCTCCATCAGCTCGAGCAGCGTTTTGTTGGATGAGAACTTTGGAGCAAAGGTCTGCTTCATGTTCTATCACACAAGTTATCTCAGATCATAAGAGTTCCGTTCTTCTTGTATGTTTTACAACCCTTGAATAAGCTATATGTGTTCGATATTTGCAGCTATCCAGAGTTGGTGTCCTTGGCTCGTCAGGCCATGCTGAAGGACCCACTTATTCTTCAGTTTCAAAAGGTGCTGTTTAACTGTGAATATTTGTTTAACCTTGTTTAGACCTGATCTTGTTACCATTGGCCTGGTTTAAGCTGTTTCTTTACAGTGGAATTTACTCTCACATGATTCCGCTGATGTGCTCGTGATTGTTTCTGTTCAGATGGTTCGGATACGGCATGCAATGAAGTAATGTTCCAGCTTGGCATACTAATCCTCGAGCTTATTACCGGCCAATCATCGGAACACGGAGGTTCCAATCTAATAGAATGGGTTCAACAAAATCATACGGGCAGTTCTATGCACAATCTGTTAGATCCAGATCTGGGTAATGACTATAATTCCCATGAGCTGAAAGACCTCCTGAACGTGGCAAGACAGTGCATTAAGTTTAGGGATAAGCCGACGTCAACTTGTGTGGCAAGGCTGCTCAGGTATCTTCAGAAGAAAAACAACACACCGGTCAGCTGATTCTCGGTATGTCAAGCGCGTAGTTCATGTACAGTTTCCCTTTTCTGAATCCGATTTTCTTGAATCCCCGTTTGGCGATATTATTCTCGGTTACCATAGTTCGAGTACTAGTCTGCTGGGCAACAATGGGATATAACACTGTAAACAAAATCGAGTCATTTGACCGCCTGCCCTTTATTTCCTCCGGATAAGGGCAAGTACAGAAGGACCGGTGCCATTATTGTAGCATATAGCATTGGGTGGTGTGGTGTCAAATGTTGCGTTTGGCAGTCTTATGCTTCAACTTGAATTCTGGTTATAGTCCTTTATTTGAGTTCCTCTATCCAGTGGTTGGGTGGGCATCATTATGTCAGTGCTTGTTCGAACTTGATAGCTCATCATAGGCAGTTCAGGACAATCATAATGTGGTCCTCAACATCGTATATTTATGTCAGAAATTCGCTGTTACTGGGCCATGAAAATGAAAGGGCGAAGAGAAAAAGGGGAGTGTGGGGGAGGGGGGGGGGATTATCTTCGTTCTTCAGTTAATGGGAACACTTCCTGAGTTGAAATTTTTCTTCTGCCTACTTCGAGTGACTTTGGATTCTCTTGTTCTTCAAATTATGTAGTTTATCATCTGCCCTCCAAGTAATCGATCTTTTCGTTTTTCTTACACGGAAAACCCAATTCACAAATAAAAATATTCTGCATGCGTCCAGCCAAAACACAGATGAGCTGGAAATAACAGATGAAGAGATAAAGACAAGTTTTTTTATTGAGAGCCTTTCTTTTTTTTGGGGAGGGTTTGGGGATTTTGTGATTTTGAAGGTGGCAACTTCCCAACATAAACACTTGTTGGATGGATTGGGGTTGAACAGCTCAAAACAAATGCAAAATCTCCATCTTCTTACATTGCCAAAGCCATGCATAGGAATATGATTGGGAAGCATGTCATACTCCTGTTTTGCTTCCCCTTCCCTTTCCAAAGGCCAGATGTTGCACTCCGAGATCCGATCAGATCTGATCTAAAAGACACCTCAACACCCTCCCCCCCCCCCCCCCCCCCCAAAAAAAAAAAAAAAACACCCACCTCCATCCCATCCCCTAAACCTGTTCACACCTTGCATTTTGCCAACCAACCTTCCTTCATCTAGTTATAAACAAAAGGACATGGAACTCCCTCCATGACAGTCACCTTGACAGTTTGTTAAATTGTTGGGTTGGGAATTAATACCCCGAAATCCCAGAACAGTCGAATAAAAACAAATGCAAACATACAAATCCTTGTTTTCTTTACCTAATTAGAATTTTGGGAAAAAGAGTTCGAAAGAAATTGATGAGTCGAGGGAGCAATAATCTTCTGGCAATTGGTAAGATTTTTTGTTTTTGTCAGTTTCTAGATGCTAATAAAAGCCAAAAATAATTTTAAGAAAAAAAGAAGAGGGAAAAAGGAAACAGTCCT
The DNA here is from genome assembly GCA_023653495.1 of Melastoma candidum. Taxonomy (NCBI): domain Eukaryota; kingdom Viridiplantae; phylum Streptophyta; class Magnoliopsida; order Myrtales; family Melastomataceae; genus Melastoma; species Melastoma candidum. The sequence continues at coordinate 24,448,518 of CM042882.1, forward strand.
TGACTGTTGAATCCCTCCCGCCACCGCCGCCACCCATAGGAAACAACGCGTCTGTCACGTATCCAAATCCAAAACCGATCTAATCCTTTTTACAATCCTTAAACAATCCCAGATCCAAAAATTCACAAACCTACTTTAACTAAAATCATGCCAACACCACACACAGACCCCTCCCCTCCCCCGTTTTCAACTTTTCTTTTTTTTTTTTACTTTTCCTTAAACTCGCCAGAACAAATAAAAAACAATAAATAAAAACAGACAAGGACAAACGCCGAGGAAAGGAAAGGATAAAAAACTAACCCACATTTCCGCCATTAAACACAAAAGGCAAAGGAGAGGGAGGCAGAGAGGCAATTAAGAAGAAGGAAGAAGAAGAAGAACGAAGAGATCGGCGGCGATCAAGATCCGACCTTTTTGATCCCAACCCCACAATTTCTGGATGCGAAAACCCAGTTCCAAACCCTAACCCAGGAATGTACAGGAAGATCCCCTTCTACCTCTCCCTCGCCACCCTCTTCTGCCTCCCCCTCGTCATCTTCCTCCTCATCCCTCAACTCGGCTTCTTCCCTTTCTACCCTTCCCTCCCTTCCCCTATCTCCCCCTCCGACGAGCTCTCCGACCTCTCCCTCCTCCGCCTCGCCTCCTCCTCCTCCCGCCCCTACTCCCGCCTCTCCTCCTCCTCCTCCCGCTCCCCCAAGATCGCCTTCCTCTTCCTCACCAACACCCAACTCCACTTCTCCCCCCTCTGGCAGTCCTTCTTCGACCGTTCCTCCTCCAAGTCCCGCTTCAATATTTACGTCCACTCCTCCCCTTCCCTCAACCTCACGTTTCGGCCCTCCTCTGTTTTCGCCGGCCGCGTCATCCCTTCCAAGGCCACCTCCCGCGCTTCCCCCACCCTGATCTCAGCCGCGCGGCGTCTCCTCGCCCACGCCATCCTCCACGACCCGGCTAACCAGTACTTCGCCCTCGTGTCCCAGCATTGCGTGCCTCTACGCTCCTTTGATTATGTCTACAACTCTCTGTTCACCTCGAGTTCCTTCGACCTCTCGGATGATGATAAGGTCTCCGCGAAGATCGGGGTCAAGTTGAGGCTACGTAGTTTTATCGAGGTCCACGATCAATCAAAGAATCACTGGAAGCGGTACACTGCTCGCGGAAGGTAATTCAAAATGTGGCCGGTGGTTGTATCCCTGTCGATTATGTCGGCTGATCCGGCTCATGGATTCTTTTGAATTTCAATGCGGGTTGGGTTTTGTGAGATCGATGCAAAATTTGATCTTTCATTGTTCCTCCTCTTTTGTGAATCTTAATCTCAGGTATGCGATGGAGCCCGAGGTTCCTTTCGAAAAATTCCGGGTGGGATCTCAGTTCTTCGTCATCACACGTAAACATGCCCTCACAGTGGTGAGGGATCGGAAGCTTTGGTCGAAGTTTAGAATGCCGTGTTACCGGGAAGACGCCTGTTATCCCGAGGAGCATTATTTCCCTACGCTTTTGGATATGGAGGATCCAAAGGGTGTCACCAAGTACACCCTTACGAGGGTGAACTGGACAGGTACCGTCGACGGCCACCCATACACCTACAGTGCATCGGAGGTATCGCCCGAGCTTATTCATAGACTACGGAAGTCGAACTACTCTGCATCCTACTTGTTTGCTCGGAAGTTCTCCCCGGATTGCCTGGAACCATTGATGAAGATGGCCGATTCTGTGATTTTTCAGGATTAACGCACTGAAGCATTGTTCTGGTGAGTCTTACTCGGTCTTTAAAAAATTATTACCCTACTGATATGTGAACTTTAGTTCTTGGTTTTTCACGGCCGGGCCGGTTGAGCTTGAATGTTGGCTGGATCTTTGACCTAGTGCATTCAGATTACGCAGACGCTGGTTCTAGATTGAGAAAGGAAATGTTAGTTTAAGCTAACATCTTGACTGGAGGCTGGATTAGTTTGCCAATGACAAGACTTTTCTATGCAAATTAGAAAACTGGGATTAGGCATTATCGAATTAGACAGCCATGTTCTCTCCAATACTCTTTTACTTAATAACGTCTCTTGCATCGGATTGTTGTATTACCTGGTGAACTTTTGTCAAGACCTTTTTGTCTTATTCCTATCGTGGCCTTTTATCTACACTTTGTGAGTATATACCATAAGTATAACTCACAATCTGGATTTATTTGGCTAACGATGCACCCAAGTGAACATGCATTGGCCTTGGTTAGAGCTTAAATCGGTTGTAAGTTTTTAGGCTATGAAGCTTATCTTTTAACATATCCTTCATCTTTTGTCGTAGGATTGATTGGCATGAGATTCGAATGCTGCATATTATTGTTTGCCCGTGATGTGATATGCCGAATTATGCCAAATTCTATGTTTATATCCTTTGTATGATATTCATCTGTTACACTATCAAATCAAATGTTTTCTCAAACTTATACTTCAGTTATCTTAATACTCTACTTTTGCTCAAACATGGCACAACAGGTAACCCAGAAGAGGGAACTCCCGAGAAGATATAACATCAAAATTTTTTTCATCGGAACAATAAGCTTGTCAATAATGCCGGAGGATCCATTGGAAAAGGAAAAAAAAAAGGTTGGAAGAGGCGATGAATGCCCACGACCAAAGAGAGAGCCCCCTGGAGGATCTCCGAACACCTAGTTCTCGGTGACGTGAGATAGAGTGCCTTCTAGTTGAGAAGCTTCGAAGCGAGCGGTCGACGACGAGGCTCCATCGCGCCCGTCTTCCTCAAGTTGCTGGCCGGGCGTACTACTTACCACGTACCACTGCTGCTGTAAAGTAGGGTTTTTTTTTTCCAGAGGGTAGATAAGTGGCCACCTCGTATTCTTCCGCTATCATCACTATCTCCTCCCCTCCTGGGTCAATCCCATTCCAACTCTGTACATATACTCCTTATGGGGAAAAGGAGAAAGTTTTTTGAGTTGTGATCTGTGTGGCTGAGAAATCAAAAAGGGCGGTGAAAGAAAGTGGGGATCACAGTTTGGTCTCGGTGACAACTGTTTCTAAGGTAACATGTGACTGGCTGTGTTGGGGGGAGGAGCATTTCCAAGCTTTGGGCCAGTAAGAATCCAAAAAATATATAATTCTGGGGACACTGACATGACAACCCTGTGGTCCCACATGAATAGAGTGTTTTTTTTTTTTTTTGTCTTGTTTTGTCTTTAGTCCAATGTTTTTCTACCGTCCTTTTCTGTTTTATTGCATGCAGCACCACCCTTTGACTTTTGTTTTTTTCCTCTTCTTTTCATCCTCCTTTTTTCCTCTGTTCTTTTATTACTCTTTTGAAAATTGGGTAAATTTTTAATTTTTAAAATTCTTGAGAAACAATTTGTTATATTTCTATTTTTTTTACTCTTTCTGTTTAAATTGAGTCTGGACTAATCCGGTGTTTCTGGGCACGTGAAACATGATGGGATGATGTTTCTTGTTTCATTTTGAGCCATATTTCTTTGTTTTGACTCGAGAATTCTTGAAAGAAACCCTCGTAATTGAACATAATTTTGGAGTAATTAGTCTTCAGATGGCAAATCTTGACTTTTCAACTAAAACAATACAACATTGAGCTGGAATCCACCTACCCCCCAACTTTTGCTTCATGTGTACATTTTATAGTTTATTAAGAGAATATTTGACCCACCCAAAAAACAAAAAACACTCTTTGGAAAATGGGATAAAAAAAATAAGGCCAGATTATCGAAAATACCCTGAACTTTGTCTCGTTTTTCCGATTTATTCAGAACTTTGAATAATATCATCAGCTAGCCTAACATTTGTCCGTTATCACAATTCTGACCTCCGTCCATCCGACCCTTTGACGGCAACCGACGTGGCGCTGACGTGTCGACTGACGCCGTCAGTCCTCGGTTTTCGTCTGACGTGTGCTGAGCTGGCGCTTACGTGAAGCGCACATGGAGCCACGTCATCCAGACACTTCACTCCCTAAATCGATTAAAATCAACCCCTAAATCAGATCCAAACCCACCCCTCACCTCAGACACCTCACCTCTTCAACGAACGCCTGGTGGCCAATCCGTCGGTGGAGAACCCCTCACAGAACGCGAGGACCCTAAAGTGAACGAACGAGCTCCCGAGGAGCTCGAGGGCGTCGTCGGTGGCGACCATTCGCTTGAGCCAGTTCTCCTAAAGCCAAGGGTAGGCAGTGGACATGGACCTGACCCAGGGGAAGAAGTGACTACCCCAGCCCTTGCACCCGCCATCTCCCCCTTAATTTGCACCTGTCCAATGTTCTTCCGGAAGGGGAGAACTGGAGAGAAGGGGAAAGCAAAGTGGGGTGATTTAGGAAATGCTAGGTTTTCCAGATTTTCCCAAATCTCCCACTACTTCTTGGCTGCTGGATCTTTGCGGTACGTGACCGACCATCATATATTATATTTATTTAATATTATATTTTTTTATTATTTATAACATTTTAAAACTATTATAAGTAAGAGTTTGTCTGAATAAATAAATAATCAAAATCCTTTTCCGCAATATAGGTCGTCAAATCCTACCCTGGCCCTTTCCTTCTTCCTCTTCCCCCCTCTCGCTGTTAAACCCTACCCTGACCCGGGGAAGAAGTGACCCAATGGACAAGTGCAAAATCTCCACCGACGGATTGGCCCGCCAAGCGTTCGTTGAAGAGGTGAGGTGTCTGGATGACGTGGCTCCACGTGCGCTCCATGTAAGCGCCAGCTCAGCACACGTCAGACGAAAACGAATGACTGACGGCGTCAGTCGACACGTCAGCGCCACGTCGCTTGCCGTCAAAGAGTCGGGTGGACGGAGGTCAGAATTGAGATAACGGACAAACGTTAGGCTAGCTGATGATATTATTCAAAGTTATGGGTAAATCGAAAAAACGGGACAAAGTTCAGGATATTTTGATATTTTGGCCAAAAAATAAACATAATGATTTTGATAGTGCTTCAAATGGGCCTACTGTACTGCTCAATCATAAAAAAAATCTGAATTTCATGATTTCTCATAGTCATATGTGAATATTTTTTTTTAGTTAAAAACGAAACATTCGATTAGGAAGACATTTTTTTCATGGTTCTTCTTGCTAGTCGATAAGTAAAACAATTTTTTGTGGGAAAATTTTGTTTTCGAAGTCGTCGAAGCGGGGGAAGTATAGATATTAGGGGTGTTTGGTTGTATGACTTAAATATACGTCAGTTACCTAAATCGTCGAGATGGAAAATGATATTGAAGTTATATTAAAATAATTTTATTAAAAAATTTAAAATTATAAAATAACGATTTTAAGATTATAAAATTTTAAAAAAAGTTTGGAGATTTCATATCTACATTTTGTCTAAATATTAAATATCAATGTTTTGAAATATCATTTTGCCCGTTCGAAATTCGTTTTCTCCCGTCGGTCTCTGAACGCAGCAATGAACTTGTTATTAAACACCCTCGCAACATCACTCCCCACCTGACAGATAGACAGACATTCATAAACTAAACAACCTATGCAGCCATTCGAAACAGACCACACCACATATAGTTTTTACAACGCAATCTTTTTCTTTTTATCCGACACCGTTACTTGTCGATACTTAAAGCCATTTTCTCACCAGCCACCCCATGACATTTGTTGAAAATGAAAATATATAGTATGTCACACTTTCACCTATAAGTTCGAGCTTTTATGACAGTTGGCGTTGACTACTGTACAACAGTGGTATTAGAGTCAGAGATCGATGGTTCACGCCCTGTCAGGCACAAAAATGAAAAAGAGTCACAGGAGCCTGCCAAATCACCTGAACATATAGTATGTCACGCTTGGAAGCCCACGAAACCCGTTGAAATGCAGCAACAGCACCTTCAACCCAGAAAATGGAAAGATATCACTGATCTTATTTCTCCCAAAATTTACATATTCAAGACGGTCATAGTATGCAATTGACCTTGGCAAAGGTCCAAGCTATGGTCCAATATAACTAGCCCACATTTCTCACGATTAAACTCAGGGATTCCTGTAATAACCCATATTTTTTTTTGTTTATGAATGTAAATGGGGTTGTACCTATGGTATGAATATGTAATGAAAAGGGAAAATTCGTGAGATGGTAAGATTGAGTCCGGAAAAATGAATGGACGGTTTGAATAAGTAAGAATGGAATGAAGCCAACGATACTCAAGAATGATGTTCAATGCCCAAGGACACTTCCATGAGCAACATGGACAGCCTCCTAAGTGAGGGAGTAATGTTTGAAGGTATACGTGCGAACGACAGATTGACATTTTCGTTGTTATGACGATAAACTTGGAGTTGTTGCGATTAAAACGTACTTAACGTTATGGTTGAGAACCGAATCGATTATGGCAAGAAATTCAATGATTGTTCAGCCCCAAATGTGGATGAAAAGTGAATAATGTGAAGCGGAGAAAGGGTGGTCAATGTGCGCAAAAAGGCTGCCCAAATACTCCTCGACGTCGCTCGCCGACAGCCCACTTTCGTGCGGATTAATGGCTGAAATTTGGCCGCAAATCCTACAAGTTTAGAAGCACGACTAAGCTGGTCAGATAAGACAAAATAGTGATTAAGGAGTTGGATTAATTAAGGTTAATTAAGTTGGATTATTTACGCTAAATAAGCATGATTAATTAGTGTTAATCGATCCCAAGGCTTCTTCCATAAGTCATGGATGGTGGGGCCCACTTGTCATCATTTAGGGCCTAGAAGGGCTGGAAAAAGGGGGGAAAGGGGCAGATGGACGTCCTCATCTAAAAGGAGGAGAAGAAGAAGAAGAAAAGATGAGAAAAAGAAGAAAAAAATGAGAAAGGAGGGGGCTGGTTCGATGGTGAAGAATGAAGCAAAATGGAAGGGCTACCATCGAGGACGAGAGTGGGGAGATACCTTCGTGGAGAGGTCGCTCGAAGAAGGAGAGAATTGGAGCGGTTTTGCTCCGAAGAAAAAGAAAGGTACGGTACTCAATCTCCTTCATTTTTCTTCTTGCGAAACGGCCATAAAACTTGTTAGCCTTGAGTTTTGCTCGCTGTGAATGTATTGTTTAGTAAGAGAAATGGGCTGGCCATACCCTTGGGATGGTAAGAGATGGCACCCCGGAACCTTGGTTATGCGATGGATGAGCGGATTCTTAGCGCGTGTGGGCTGGCCGGTGATTCGCGGTTGATCGTTTATGTGTCAGATGACACTCGTGCGGGGGCTGGCCATACGGGAACTCATCCGTGTGCATGAGGTTGAGGTTGTATTGTGTTATGAACGGATGCTCATGATGAATATGGGCTGTTCGGGAGTGAATCTTCCAGGTTTGTGTGTGTGTATTGGGCTGAAAAACGGACTGGTTTGTATATGTTCGTGCGGGTACGTGGTTGCTCATTCGGAGTGTATAACTTGGCATATAATTGAGGCCCGAGATTAGTGTGAATGGGGATGGACGGGCTGGTCCATCGGTGTTGAGAAAAGGAAAGGTTGAAACTCCAAATGAGATGGTTGCGGACAAGTACGAACATTCGTGGATGCGAACTCACGAATATTGGATAATGTTATTGAATAACATTGGCCGAAAAGGGGACTTTTTATAGTTGTTCATAGCTGGTCCGGAGTTGATACTCCTCGGTGAGAGGAGGGTTTATTAAGTGCGGAAGGCACGGATAAATAAAAGTGATCGAACGACCCACGGAGGGAAGTTCCGTGGTTTAACGCACCAGGATGGATTGATCCGCGGTTGCGGAATGCTGTGTGGCTGAAAGTACATGAAATGAGGCTCTTATGGGGCGTGCGTAGGCTGAAAATACGATGTTCCCGGATGCTGTTGGAAACAACTTAGTTGCGATTATTGAGTAATTGGAAACGCAATGGTATATGTCGGAATTTTGAGACAACGATTTTGATATACGTCAATTAGTGTTATGGGCGATTGGCTATGCCGTACTTAGTTATTTAACTAACGTTATTGCGTATTTTTGGCAGGTCATAGAAGTGATCTATGCATGCTTATTTCATGTTCGATATAAAGCTTCTGTTGTACAAATTTTTATAACTCAATTATAATCGAATTGTAATACTCTCTAATTATTAATCTTTTAAGAATAGTCTTTTCAATTCCCCCAACTGAAGTTGTTCCCCCTTAAACTCAATGCATAGAGACCGGAGCTGAAATTACCGAAGCATGGCGGGAGTACCCGGCGAAGCCGTTATCCCCCAAATCCAGGACTTCTGTGTCCTCCGACTGGCATATAAGGGATCTCTCCGGATAGCCGGTTGTCGGAGATGAGGAAAGATCTGATGAATTTTGGTGGAGCTGGAAGGGTTCCCTGGATATTGTTGAAACTGAGATCCAACTTCCAAATACTTTTCTGCAGCAACCATTCAGGTATCGGCCCGGAAATGTTGTTTGACAAAATCAAACGAAACAACTGCTGCTGATATCTTAGAAACCGAGGAACTTCTGTCAATCCACTTGAATCCAAATACAGTTGGTGTTGGATCGTTTATGTACACTAAGAGGGGGTGAATTAGTGTTTATCACTTTTTCGCCCTTTCTCGGTGTAAGCGGAAGCGTACTGTATCACAGCAGAGCGTTTCTCAGAATGAGAAATACCTTACTGTAACTGTTACGATTTTGTCGAGTAGGTTTTCGTACGAGTGTTGCGCGATCGTAATGGACACAGTGATTTATAGTGGTTCGGCCTTAATTGACCTACGTCCACTTTCCACCAACAAGGTGATTCCACTATATAAAATAATGGGTGCAAAGAGCCCTTGCACTAGGCGTATGTTCCTCTCACAAAGTGAGATTTAGAATCCCGTACAATAGATGATCACTCCTGGCAACGGTCAGCTCCTCACACAGTGGACGTCTTCTCGTTTCCAGCAGAATGATGCTTATCCTCAGCAGTTGGTAGCTCAATGGATTCCACACAGCTCGTTGTCGCTTAATATAAACCTGACTTATCAAAGAACACAGACAACGTTATGTTAGAGTATAAATCCTCGCAGATAATTCCTTACGGTGAAGAATGTATTCTCAGAGAGCAGCTCGTTTCTGTTTCACAGCGAAGGATTGCTTCAGCACTTGTTTGCTCAGAAGAGGATTTCCACACAGATCTTGTCTCTCCTTAAGATAAGCCTGCACTTGCTTAAGAGACAACCACAAAGTTGAACCACAAAGATCACGAAGATAGGAACCACAAAGATCACAAAGAAAACCACAAAGCCACTTAGAAGGTATACGTCCTACACTCAGTTCGGACGTGCACGGTTACCACAGCCGTGACTCACTGCACTGCACACCCAGTGCCTAGGGTGGAATTTTCCGATCCGTTGGCTTCCACGCAACCTGCTTTACTAACCCTCTGTATCAGGCGTTCAAGACTTCTGCACAGCACCCCTGTGCTCGGGAGGAACTCTTTCCACTCCGGCGGCGTTCCCAACTCCTGCTCTACCCTGCAGGCACGAGACTTCTGGCGCGCACCCGCAAGTGCGTGTCTAACTGCTCAAACTCCGTAGGCTCGAGACTTCCCTGCGAAAAGACACGACAAGAACGGCTTCTTGCCGATGGGTCAGCAACCGGTTACTGAATTCAGAGCAGGTATTCACTTAGCTTCCCTCAGACGATTCGCCGGTTGCTCGTTGAACGCACGGAGGACACACAGTCCCTCTCAGACGATTCAAGGGATCTGACCTCAGCCCCTTGACACTCTCACACGCAGCTTGCAAGAGAAAGAACCAGGAGACACTTAGCACCTTCCGCTCTCCGTCGATGCACAAAGCTCACTTAGACCACACAGACCACACAGACCACTCAGACGCACAAAGGCAGAGAGAAAATGTCGTCCATGGTCTGATTATAACGAAGAAGGAGGACGGAAATCGTCTAGGCAATCAACAAGATTTATTGCCAAAACTGGCAGCGAGGACACAGCAACGGTCTGCTCAACGTTTGCTGTGTTATAAAAGGAAAGACACAAACGGTAACTTCCTTTACATATATTAATCAGATAAATCATTTCCAAACATAATTATCTGATCATAATCTTATCTTAACAATTACGATTAGCAAAGATATTCAATCTGATAATATCTCCTACTACAGCGTATCGTTGCTGTGAATATTAGAAAGATATTTTGTTTCCAAAAGTAAAACTTGGAAAGCTAATCTTAATATATTTAGTTGCCTAAGTACCTAAGATAAGGTCATAAGGTTACATTAAACGAACCTAGACGTTCAGACAAATAATCTGAAATAGATTAAAATAAATCTTAAAATAAATCGTAGTTATTAAAAAAATATGTTTCCATATTTTCAATGTACATGCGTAAAATCACAGTAACAGCTTACTGTAACGCAGTAATACATCTACTAGCTGTGGTTCAGCAACGTATTGCTCAAGCTCATCACTAAGAATGAACACATAACTTGTGAAACATTAATACTGACCACCAGTAACATGTCGCTTATCACCAGTAACATGTCACTTAAGTTCATCATCAAAACCAGGTCAACATTCTCCCCCTTTTTGATGATGACAAAATATGTACTTAGGGATCGAGCTTGTTGTATCAACTCCCCCTTAAATCCTTAACTCCCCCTGAAATTATTCTTCTCCCCCTTTTTGTCATATCAAAAAGAAAAAGAAAAGAGAATAACAAAGGATAGTTTTATTACTAGTGTAGCAAGAATATGCTAGCACCCAAAAGACAAAGTCAGCAGCCAACAGTTGCTGCGATGCATCAAAACGAAACATTTACTAAACCAGTTCAGAAATAGAAGAGCGTAGCTCAGTCTTAGAACAACAAAGCAGACACCTAAAGATAAAGGAGAGTAGCTCAATCCTAAACGGAGAGCATAGCTCAATCCTCAGCATTATCAAGCAAGGTCTGGACCATATTTTCCAGGCGGGTCAGCCTCTCAGCAAATCCATCCAGCCTCTCAAGAATTGAGCGCCTGGTGTAGTTTAGTTCCTCACAGAGGACTTTCTGAAGCTTGGAAGAAGAAGGGGACTCATCCTTGGATGAAGAAGCCACCTTCTCACGTTCAGCATAGCGTTGCTTGCCAAGTGCAGCTGTGGACTTGCCACGGACAGAAGCAGCGATCTGTCGCTTGGTTGGTTTCTTGACAAAAACACCATCCACATACTGGTAGCCCATACTTGCTACAGAGTTAGCTCCAATAACCTGAGTACTCCAGGTGTCCATTTGATTCACAGGAACAATCTGCTCCCCATAGAACTGCAGCAATGCAGTGATAACATGCGCAAATGGAAGTGCCCTGTTCTCGTCCTGAACACAAGATGCCATATGGCCAAATATCACACTTCCCAAGTTCACAGGAATACCTCTTTTAAGATGAACCATCAGATTCCAATCTCTTGGCATGACAGTGTCGATGCTGCCAATCTGAGGGGCCAAGCAAGACATTACTGCCTTGTGAAACATCCGGTTGCTGAAACTCAGCGCGGTGTTCTGCAGATATCCGCTGACAGCAACCACCTCACCATCGTTGATGGTCTGATAAGCTTCCAGCTTTCCTTCACTGATCACCCTCAGGTTGTTAACAAGATCAGATTCAAAGAGGCGGCAGACATCAAACACAGAGAAAACAAAGGTTTTCTCATCTACCAACACCTTGATGAATTTAATGAGAGAATCTTCCTTATGAAAGGTAATATTGGCATAGAATTCCTTGACCTTTGAGATGGAACTGATGCCATCATATTCACAAAAGGATCGCCAGGTCAACCTTTCAAACATCTCAGCAAAGCAGAGCTCATGTTGAGTAAACCAATCAAAGTCTACACGCTTGCATGCAGCAATGTTGCGCTTGGTCATGTTTCTATTCGGCATAGTATCATCAGCAAGAATCCGATTTAATTCAGCCAGAGAAACATACTGATCAATCGCAGGAATAAAAACAGAGGAATCTGCATTTCTCACTTTCTTGTGAATAGGAGAGCCAGATTGCATACCATCCCTTATACCAGCATAAGGTCGCTTCATCCTGGTGCAAGAGCCAACACCAAGAGAAGAGCGAATCGGAGGATTCTGAACAGAGCCGATCACCTCCACATTCTCATCCTCGTCAGGAGTCTCTTCAGCCAAAGAGTCCTGTTCATCAGCGCTCTGGAAATCCTCAGGATCCTCAGCGTTTTTCTTGCATTTTTCGGCTTGAGTCTCCTCATCAGAAGCAGGGGAGTTTGCTGCTTTGGGAGACGCAGAAGTAGACTTGGTAACCGCCTCCGGTGGAGCGGTTTCCTCCTCAACAACGAGGGTTTTCTCCGTAGTACCCTCAGGTTCGCCAAAAGTGGTGGCATCACCAGTCGAAGCCACATTGTCCTTGGCAGGAACCGCAGCAGGTGTCTCCTTGGTCTCAGTGACCACCGGAGCAGGGGTTTGCATCATCGAGGGCTCCCCCTCAGTAACTGACGGAGGCGCCACAACAGGTAGTTGCTGGGCAGAAGCAGCCACAGCCTGTGACCGTTTCTTGGGAGTTCCCTTGCCCTTTCCAGATTTCGCAGATTTGGGTGCCATTGTAGGAGGATCACAAGGAAGAAAGAAGAAGGAAGAAGATCGAGGTTGAAGAAGAAACGAGGGAGTTTTAGGGATTTGAAAAACAAACCGTAGGTGGTTTTGTTTTTATAATATATTTAGAAGAGAAAAAGAAGGAAATAAAAGATATAGTTTTTTTATTGGCACCCCACGAATATTTCTGAATTATTTTTAGGAATTTTATATTCCTATCGAAAATTTCTCAAGAATGATAATATCATCTTAGAGATTGAGATTACATATCCCTA